>CM077563.1:25295561-26545561 GCA_039657345.1 Stephania japonica | reverse complement strand
AGTACCCTAGATTAGGAGAGTGTCCGTCACAATCATTTTAACGGGTCTTTTGAGAGTTTTCGTCATGGTATTTTTGGATGTCAAATTTGGAATTTGGGTTTTCAAGTGTTTTGAACATTCTTATGGACTAATTGATCAGTGTGGAGCACAATCATGCAGTTGTTTTGAGTGTTTGGATGCGTTTTGTAGTTTTGGGAATTATCGTGATTTTTGAGTTAATTTCCACACCGGGGTTATAGATCACTGTTTTGATTGAGTTAAATGTCGGATTTGATGTATTGGAGCGTCCCTATGAGTTTGGGATAGTCTTAGAACTCGGCGAAGTGAGCCGGGGGCAAAAAACCCCAAAAATGATTTCAGGAACCATAGCCACGAGGGACGCCGTGAGCCATTTCACCCACGGTGTCGATCACGACGTCCACACCAGAAAGGCTGATGAACTCATGCTTTCGATGACGCTGCAAAGCAATTTAGTCCATGACACCTGTATCGGCCCATCCCTTAATCTAGGACACCGCTCGGCCTAATCCCATAATTAAGCCTTAATCCTAGCCTCGTAAGACTTAACTACGTATTAGTTAGCCTTACAACCTATACATCTTCTATTCTATTCAACTTATGATATTTAGTGTTAATTAAAACTTTATTAACATGGTTTGTTATTTAGCGGAAGTCTTATAAAATTAATGCGGAATTAAATTAGTATATTATGCGAAAGCCAATTGAAAAATAAACTAAGTGTGAAAAGCTAGGAAATGACATCATATATATCAGATAACCTCAAAATATAATATAACAGTCTAGGTTTGGTCGGGGAACTAACACTTTACCCAAATGTACAACCCAATGTAATAAAAGACATATAGTATTTAACACAAAAAATATCAAAATGGACCTACAACAAAAGTTGTGTCGCGCCACTACTCAGGAAAAATCTCATATCTTCTCTTTGCCTGGCCGGCTGGTAGATGGATCTGCACCCACCGTCATAAAAAGGACGGTGAGTACAAGAAATAAACAGTAATCCCCGATGACAAGTTTAAATTGCATTTCCAAATATAATCTACTGGTATTTAAAAATATATAACTAGGAAAGCTAAAAAAATAAACCATATGCAAGTAAATACCAGAGTTAAACAAGTGAAACTGACACTACGCTAAGTAGTGGTGAATTAGGTCCGGTCGGCAATGAACTACGTCACTCTGACTCCATAATCATAAATTCAAGTGGTATAAGGACTCTAGCCCTAGTGTGTAAACCACCTCAGAGACTCTAACCCCGAGTGTCATACAGTATCAGGTAATGTGCCAACATCCTCAGGGACTCGAACCTCGTGAGTCGTGCACACCTCGATTGAGTACGAGACCTAATTTGCAAAACTAGTTTTATATTTTCAAGAAAGACCAAGTATGGATTTTCAAGGCATAGACACATCTATACACCCTAACAAACAAGGAATACAAGTCCACATTAATATTTATATGACATTCACTAGCCTAATAGCATGCTATTTATCATTCAAATTGTAATTAAAAACAACAAGAATAGACATAGCATGAGATAGAGTCAATGAATGTGATAATGAAATGGATATCATGCTATCAAAGACTCATTAAGTGAACATAAATCACAACCAACACATGATATCAGAGTACAAATGGTAATTCAGTTCAAAAGAACTGCCAAGAACAATAAGTTAATAGAAATGAAATGCCAAGTAAATTGCCATTGGGTATACTAACAAATTCACACCAATTCCTAGTCAATCCGACCTCCCGACACCCCGACCTGCGCTCCCGGACACTCGGAACATCCCTAGGTTCCTAGAATGTCATTTTTTTAATATTTTATTTTATGCTAAAGAGAGTTGGGCCCTTGAATCGGGTCTGACCTAGTCTGGTCCAATTGGGCCAGTCAGACCAGTCCAGGCACGCGCGTGCGTGCGTTCCCTCCCCTCCCCAAATTACAACGTCTTTGTTTTTTTTTTAACAACAAAAATTCAACTACAACTCCTACAACATATCAAAACATGCAATAGGCACTCCATATTTGCATTTAAACATCGAATTTAAACGAATCAAAGACATGCATTTTTGAATTTTCATGAAGAACACCAAGAACATACTCAAAACTGGAAATTTTAATCCAACTAAAACCCCACTGATTTTCTAAACCTCTTTTGGAATCGTAAGTGTTTTTATGGAGGATTCGAATATGGAATAGGATGTCAAAAAACGAACTCATTTTGAGGCTCAAAATTTAGAAAACTAGTTTGGCATGAAAATTCCCAATTTTTTGGCCACCACTTGTAAAAATAAAAAATTAGACTTGGATAGTTAAATCAAAGCTTTGTTTTTTATTAAAATCAATATTGGAATACTTTAAAACTACTTGTACACAAAAGCCCCATGTTTCATGAATCAAAATGCATGAAAGTGATGAAGTGGAGTATACCTTGGTTGATGTTTGTCTATGGGGCATACACCTCTCTTGATTGATGAAGATCAATCTTCTCAAGCTTTTCTTCAAGGAATTTCTACTAGCAACACACAACTCTGATTTTTTTCAACATGCATGAATGAGGACACAATCTAAGTGTTCTTTATATATAGTTGGTGTGTTCATCATGGGTGCTTAACCTATCTCTAGGAGATCTAATGGGCTTTATTGACTCCTAGAAATCCACTTATTTCAGCCACATGACACATATTTGGACACTAATTCAAAGGAGTGCGTGCTCACACTAATCCGGAGGCCAGTTCAATGGTTGTTGATTTATAAACCAAAAATATAGGACTTGATTTGATTCACCTTAATAAGTACAACCTTAGACATTTGAAATAAATTCCTTAAGTCATAATAATACTCTATAAATTCATATTAATAATAAACAAGACTCACTAAAGTGTTACTACTTAGTTTCCCTGGCTCGCACGCCACTCAAGGCATGTCCCTGTTCTCGTCTCGACGCCTACACTATACAAATTGACTTAGTAAGTCTACACAATACATTACACTAGGCATATAATCAATACAAAAATACCATATACCTTGACCACGTGCCTTGGTCGATGTGTGCATCACGGTGTGGGTCCTACGTGTCGGGTTGATGATCCTGATTAAGGGAATCAAAACAAAGTTAGAGATTTGGGCAGTGACAAATATTCCCAACAAAATGGAAATTTTGCCCTTGAAATGAAGTTTAAGATATAGTTCTACCTGTTTTGAACAGGTACGAAAATCTATCTCGCATTCAGTCCTCCCACTCCCAAGTGAGTTCTGTGTCGTCATGAAACTGCCACTTGACGAGTACTTTTGGAAAGGACTTGCTCCTCAAATGCTGTACTTTTCGATCTTTAATCAAAATGGTTGCTCCTCGTAAGAGATGTCCTCGCTCAGGTCGATCTGACTCAATTCAACTATTGGGCGCATGCTTGCCTTTGACTCGACCAGTCGAAGCATCGAAATGTGGAACACTGGATGGACCTCTAACATCTGTGGAGGCAGCTGAAGCTCGTATGCCACTTTTCCAATCCGTTTCTTAATCATGAAAGGCCCGATGTACCTCGGTGCAAGCTTTCCTTTCACCCCAAATCTCTGAAGACCCTTCCGAGGGAAAACCTTTTAATAGAAAAAAACTCACTTGGAATACGTGATATCACTGCGATACTTGTCTGCATATCTCTTCTGTCTCTCATGTGGTTTTCTGAGTCTCTAACGGATCAACTTGACTTTCTCCGTGTGGTTAACAACAATATCAGGCCCCACAATCTCCCAGTCCTTTGGCTCAGTCCAACACGACGGTGAACGATACGATCTGCCATACAAAGCCTCAAATGGCTCTATCTTGATACTAGCCTAATAATTGTTGTTGTAAGCAAACTTACACGACGGTAAGTACTCTGCCCAAGATCCTCCAAACTCCAACACGGATGCCCGTAACATGTCCCCGATGACCTAAATCAATCTTTCAGTTTGCTTGTCGGTCTGAGGGGGAAAGTCGTACTGAACTGTAGGCACGTACCGTAATGCTCCTGCATACTCCGCCACATCCTAGATGTATATGTTGCATCTCGGTCTGACGTGATCATCAATGGTACTCCGTGCAACCTAATAATCTCTCTCTCGAATAGTACGCTCAGCTGGTCAAACGTGTAGTGTGATGCCATTGGCAAGAAATGAGCAGACTTCGTGAGTCTGTCAACTATCACCCAGATCGAATTATGTCTCTTCGTAGTCCTCGACAATCCTCTGATGAAATCCATAGAGATGTCTTTCCATTTCCATCGAGGATTGAGAAGCGGATGTAGTAGTCCCCTGGGTCTGCGAAGCTCGGACTTCACCTGCTGACAAATACCACAGTTCCTGATGAACTCAGACATGTCTGCCTTCATCCCAAGCCACCAGAAATGTCTCCTCATGTCGGCGTACATCTTAGTACGGCCTGGATGCATGGCAAATCTAGAACGGTGCGACTCCTGAAGGATCTTGTCTCTCAACTCCAGTACCTCTAGTATCCATAACTTGCCTCGGTATCTCAGACACTGATCTGTCATCTCTGCCCAGTCAGTACACTCTGCACTCTGCGCTAACTACATAAATCTTGAATACCACCTGTCGGACTTCTGACCCTCTAATACTCTATGTGTAAACACGGTCTGTAGTCTCATCTGTGCGTAAATCACCCTCTGAGTCTCGGTAGGAACCTCTGTTTGACATGCTGTCGCCGTTGCCTCGAGCAAACCATACTCATGCATCATGTGACTTTAGACAACCTCAACATCTCTGGTCGGTCTCCTACTTAGCACATTTGTGACTACGTTCACTTTTCTTAGATGATATTCCAAGGAAAAGTCATAGTCCTTCAAGAACTCCAATCATCGGCGACGTCTCATGTTTAGCTCTTTCTGTGTGAAGAGTTACTTCAGACTCTTATGATCAGTGAAGAGTGTGAACTTCTTTCCATATAGAAAATGTCTCAAAGTTTTCAGCACAAATACAACTATTGCCAACTCCAGATCATGTGTGGGGTAGTTCTTCTCATGTACTTTCACCTGTCTCGACGTGTATGCCACAACCCGAGTGCCCTGCATCAATACGCAACCTAGACCCATTTGAGAAGCATCTGTGTAAACTAGGAATCTCTGTCCAGCCTCTGGCA
Organism: Stephania japonica; assembly: GCA_039657345.1. Taxonomy (NCBI): domain Eukaryota; kingdom Viridiplantae; phylum Streptophyta; class Magnoliopsida; order Ranunculales; family Menispermaceae; genus Stephania; species Stephania japonica. The sequence goes on along the minus strand of CM077563.1, from coordinate 26,540,399 downwards.
GTACTAACATTGTTGGGGTAGTCAATGATCTCTTCAACTGAGCTGTTGCCTAGCACTTCTCTATCCACTCATAAGCAACGTCTTTCTGCGTCAGCCTCGTCATCGGTGAAGCGATCTTTAAGAAATCATTTACGAATCTGCGGTAATATCTGGCTAACCCGAGAAAACTCATAATCTCTGGTACTGATGTCGGTGCAGGCCAATCCATGATCATCTGAATCTTGGCCGAATCTCCTGCTATCCCTACTGCTCCAACAACGTGTCCCAAAAACTTGACCTCTGTAAGCCAGAACTCACACTTGCTGAACTTAGCGAATAGCTGGTGCTCCCTCAATGTCTGCAATGTCTCTCTAAGGTGCTGCTCGTGGTCCTCTTATGTCCTCGAGTATATCAAGATGTCGTCGATGAAGACTATCACGAAGTGATCGAGATATGTGATAAGTTGGTATTTATAGGATTTTATTGTCTATTTTAGTATAATTTAGTGTGGAAGTTTATAAAATATATATCTAATTAAATTTACTTTTGGTTTTCAGGTGAAACGGAGTGCACGGTTGGATCCGGGGCAGAAAAATACTCAAAATAGAGTATTTACTTGCAGTATTCGGATACCAAGAGAGTTTGTCTCGAAATATACCCATCAGTGCCACGTGTCAATGTGTGATTCGCCAAAGTGCCACGTGTCAGAAGGGGATTCGCCCAGACGCGTCACCAAAGCGCTCCACATCATCAAAACGGCAACGTCAGCGCCAATCCACGTCCGCCACGTCGTCCACTCTGCCGTCTCCTCTCTCCAGCTGGTCGATCCTCCTCGAGATACACAACCACACGAACTCCCAGATCTTCGCAGGAACTCGCGCGACTTCTTCTCGTCACTCTGTCCGCCACGTGTCGCAGTATGGTTGGTCCAACGCGTCACCATGTGTCACGGTCACCCCTCTCAAGCAAGTCACCGCCTCACTTCTCCTCCAATCCGCTCACGCCACGTCAGCCGATACCAGCACTCCAGCCAATCAGCACGCGACACGTCAGCGAAGCACCAGAATTCAGCCAATGATCGCCTAACACGTGTCAAGGACGAAAAATACCAAAAAATAGTTTTCTCTCTCTTCCATAGACCAATTCTTAGTAGTTTTACATATTAGGACTTTAGGTATAAATAGAACATCTATTTTTATTAGAAAGGGGACTCTCTCAACTCCCTCTCTCGCTCTCTCTTTCTCTCTGCATTATTTTGTGAGTAGCCATGTCTGGCTAATCAAGTTGCCTAGGTCGATGGTGAAGCAATTCAGGATTATGGATTCATGGCATAACTTGTGAGATCTTTTAATTTATTATTTATTTAATTTAATTTCTTCTATTTCATTGTTGTTGATTTTAATGAATATGGTTTAAACTTAGGGTATGTATGTGGCCAGTACATGCTTTTAGGTGGATAATCTATAGTTAATTGACTCATTAGTGTCCGAAATTGTACTTTTGAGACAATATAAGTGACAAACATTCACCCGATTGCCGTCAAAACCTTTCGGTTCTTGAGTGTGCAACAATTGAATCTAGGTTAAATCGGGAGCGGACGCGATCCGGTTATCTAGGATTAGTATTCCCATAGAACTTTATTACTGCGGTTAATGTGTTAAATCTTATGGTGGATGTCTAGGGTTATACATTAATTAGGGAAGTAGTTAGTGGCGGATGTCCTAGCTATCGAGATTAGGGGAATTAGGAATTTCTGGCGGATGTCGATTTTCCATAGCTAATCTAGGGGAACTTGAATTAATAATTGTTTTGGGAAAGATTGACGACCATGATATGCCATTGAATCTTGATCTTGTCTTGTGGAACCATAGACTTAGGTATTTGAATTAATTGTTCATAAACTTATATATTTATTTTAGTTATCTAATTTATTAGTAATTAGATTAATTAATTTAGTTATTTTCTCTAAACCCCCATTCTCCTTTCTTTTAGAACCTTAGAAAGACTACCAATCTTTGTGGGATCGACCCTTTGCCACTATCTGCAAATAGTTGGTTTAAGGAAATATTTTATTGACGTGTTCGGCGCGCGTCAATATGGTCTAAGTACCTGGTGCATCCAGTCCATGAATATTATGAGGGCGTTGGTAAGCCCAAATGGCATGATCGTGAACTGGTAGTGCCCATATTTGGTGCTGAATGTCATCTTGGATCTGTCTTCGTCCCTGATTTTAAGCTGATTATACCCTGATCTCAGGTCTATTTTGGAGAAAAATTGCGCTCCTCTCAACTGATCAAACAAATCATCAATCTGTAGTAGTAGGTACTTGTTTCTGACTATCACTTTGTTCAGATGCATTTAGTTGATACATAGCCTCAGAATGCCATACTTCTTCTTCACAAACAGGATTGGTGCTCCCCACGGTGACATAGAAGGTGTGATGAATATTTTTTCTCCCAAATCTTAAGCTGAGTCCTCAACTCCTCTAACTCATTCGAATCCATGCGGTACAACGATATCGTGATCGGTCTGGTACCCGGTACTAGCTCAATAATGAATTTTACCTCTCGTGGTGGTGATAATTCAGGTAAATCCTTCGGGAAAACATTTGGGAAGTCTCAAACAATCGGTATTTCCTCTAGTTTGGGTCCCTGACACTTTGACACTGTGTACAAAGCTACTAGAGTCTCCATCTCCTTACCAAATGCAAGTAGACCTCTTGTGGTGCTGAGTCTCGGTGTACTCCTCGACAAACGAACATCAAACTTCTCAAAATCTTGAATACGATGAACTTACTATATCATTCAATATGTGCGTGGTATGCTGACAACTAATCCATCCTTAACAACGTGTTGAACTCTAACATATCAATGACTCTAAAGTTTGCTGGCAACATTACCCCACCTATATCTACCAAACATCCCTGAACTAGACTATTAGGATAAACCCTATCCCCTGCTGCGGTGCACAAAATCAGGTGTACACTAAGCCTAACAGAAGTCAATCCTAATATGTCTAACATGCGACTAGCCATAAATAATACAGTAGAACCCAAATTAAATAAAACATACACCTGTCTACTAGAAATATAAACTGTACCCTCTATAAGACTACGTTTCACCCTGGCATCTGGTTGCATGACCATGTCAGCTCTATCTGATGTAGGAGATGTGCTACTGGCATTGTGCACTCCCTGGACATGTGTCCCACTTGACCACATCTCCAGCAAGTGACCTGACGACGCTTTTCTGCTTACTGCGATTGTCCCTGAGTCTGTCGCTGACCCTGCCATGGTACATCCTGGCCTCTGCTTCTATCTCTGCCACCCAGATGTTGCTGCTATCTTGGTGCTGGTGGAGCGGGTAAAGCCTGTTTGACAGGGAGGTGGTAACGAAGCTCTGTCGTAGGCCTGTGTTGATGCACGGTACGGTGTGTTGGGCTGTAGTGGCCCCAAATCCATCGGTCGCTATGCCGTACACTGCGAGCCCACAGTCTTACCAAACTATTATCCAGCTGTGCCCCACGTGCACTCATAGCTCATCATCAATCAATTATTGCTAACTTAATGTCATTTCTTATAAATAATAGTTCCAAGTTAGCTTATGAATTCGTTTTGTATGTTATACCTCAAAATATTCAGCGAAAGACTTAAATCATCAAATTAAATATCAATAGCAGGTTTTATGAGCATTTAACCTAAACGGGAAACCGTACGAAAATGTACTCCATATACATACCAATAGTGCTCCTCAAATATCAAAAGATAACCTCGAGTTATATATAAGTCAAGTCTGTCTCTCACAAACCCAAAACTTAGCATAAAACAATAAATATAACAAAAGTACGAGTAGGGCAAATTGTAGTAAATCAAAGGTAGTCCTCAAGCTTGCCCTTCCCTTTCCTCGTACCAGAATCTGCACTCAAGCCATTACAAAAAGGCAGATGACGAATCCAGAGTGAGTAATCCCAAGGAAATTAACCAAGTAAATACATAAATAAAACTGTTGAGTTCAAAATACTATAACTAACCATGCGGAAGAAAAGAATACAGACAGTTGTGGAAGATCATCGCATGAATTTATAGCATAGAAATAAAGTGCGTGCATAATCAAAGTCAGAGTAGAGCCATACTTCGGGCTATCTGCTAGGCACGGCCCGTGAGGATACCTCCAACAGGTGACCTTAGACCCTCTAAGTGGCCGGTGTAGACCCATGGCACACCCACACATGTCTTGCACACTCGGGTAGCATATTCACCGGCGTATCACTAGATTACATGTTATGGCCTAGTGGACCTTATGCCCCCGTAACGAATAAACACCAGGTGGGAGTAAACTCAACCACCGCAAAACAATCATGAAATAAAGTTTTTTGAATAAAAGGACATAATTCAAATAAACAAGCAGTAAGTACTAAAGTGAATTTCAGTTATGACACTACACACCTCAAACCGCGTTCCACTAACGTCCTAGTCCAACTAGCACGCCTCAACTGCGTGGACAATACCCGTCAATCCAACCTAATTCACCAATTTTTGATAAATGAAATAAATTCTCAAACCTTGTAAACCACGATTAGAAACCCAAATCATCGATAAAATCATCGTTTAAACACCTCAAATAGACTATATGAGTCCCTAGGTTAAACCTCAATTGGTTAATTTTAATTAAAAGTTTTTGTCTCAAAACTACCCTAGACGCCATTGTGGATGTCGCCGCACTCAACCCTATACAACGTCTCTACGACGTCTTGGGCATCGTGACAATGCTGTCATGTTGTCAACTCTCCACGGTGTCTCCAAAAATGTCCCCAACATATCCCACATTTTCGCCTCCCATGGCGTGCCTAGTGGTGTCTGAGCCAATAAGTTTATTGGGGTTTTCGAACCCTCTTCGGCTCGTTGCCGCAATCGGCCCTCGCTTCAACAAATCATAGACCACTTAATTAAGCTTAAACCACCAACACTACTCGACCAAATGCGTCCATCGGCATTTTTCAGCCAAAACCCTGACAAATTCACATGAAAACCAAAATAGCACCAACACCAACACCAAATCCACATTTCCAACCTCAAATTTTACTCAAAAACCATATCAACACTTAACCCACTGGTATTTTGAACTCCATAACCCGAAACCAACGTAAAAATCCCAAAAAATTACCCCGAATCCTAGAGAATTAGATGGGGATCAAAGATCTCACCTTGTTTATCGATTTCCATCAACTCTTGAGCTCCAAATTATCACTCACAACACTCTTAACCCTCACACTTCTCCAATTTTTGGATTTCTCTTGAGAATAGAGAGAAAAGTTGATGAGAAGTGATGAAAATCACTTATATATACAAAACTCTTCATCAATTCACACACACATCTCAATGCATTGTTTTATAGCTAGGATAGAGTCAAAAGTTCATCCTTTGATGCCAAAATTGACTCCTCTCTTGTTCCTTGACCATATCCTTTGTCACCAATTATTTAAACTTTGGGTGTTTCAATACCCGACTCCAAGCTGCAAATTGTGCCACTCTCACACAACAACGATACTAACCATCTCTATGTCATTTATTATAAATTATTTAGTGAATTTTATCATTTATTATGTGTTTTTAGACCCCTGACTTGATGTTCTAATCATTCATCACCTGGTATCCGTGTCTACTTGCTATATGTAGCGAATACCTATCACACCATCTCACTCGTCAATGAACAATATAAACACACATATTGCAATGCAATTTAACAAAATTGAACATAAACATCGCAAATACACAACAAAAGCACATAAAATGGACTATATACTTAATCCATATGTGCTCCGTCCTCGCTGTGGGACCCATGAACGTCCCCGATGGCATCTACGTTTCCAATGATGTCATAAATAACGACAATTAATAACTCAGTCCGTTATAGTGTTTCCCAACTAATTTGAAATTTCTTCCCGAAATTTAAGTCATACTAAATACTTACAGGCAAATAGCTGAGGGTATCTACATCGCATAGTAAACTCAAGCTCCCAGGTAAGTCCCTCAGTCCCATGATGCTGCCATCGCACTAATACCTTTAGGATCTCCCTATTTCGTAGAGTCTGTATCCTGCGATCCATAATCTCCATCGGCCACTCCTAATAAGTCACATCAGGACAACCTCAATCTGTTTGATATCAACCATTGGTCTCGGTCCTGATTTAGCCACCCTCAATATAGATACATGAAATACTGGATGAACTCCCGCTAACTATGGCGGTAACTCTAATCTGTAAGCCATAGTGCCGACGCATGCCATGACCCTGAATGGTCCAATAAATCTCGGTACTAGCATCCCTTTGATCCCAAACCTCTGATAACCTTTCCAGGGTGAAACTTTCAGATACACTAAGTCATCCAAAGCATAGCTCAGACCCTCAAGATATTTATCCGCATACTTCTTTTGACTGTCTTGAGCTGCCTGCAATCTCAGTTGAATTTGCTGAATCTTCTCTGTATGATCAACAACAACCTCAGGCCCAATAACTACCATATCTTTAGGTGCTACTTAACAAACTGATGACCTGTAGGGTCTACCATATAAAACCTTAAATGGTGGCATACAAATACTCTCCTAGTAGCTATTGTTGTACGTAAATTCGCACAACAACAGATATTCTTCCCAAGAACCTCCAAACTGCAAAATACATGCCCTGAGCATATCCTCCAATATATGAATCAATCTCTCTAATTGACAATCTGTATGAGGGTGATAAGATGTACTAAACTGGAGTCTAGTGCCAAATTGTTTCTGCATTCTTTCCTAGAGTTTCGAAGTCAGCCTGGGATCTCTGTTACTCCATGTAGCCTGACGATCTCTCACTTGAAGATAGTACTCAGTTGGGGAAACAAATACTTTATCAAGATAGGAATGAAGTGTGCAGACTTATTCAACTTGTCAATCACAACCCAAACAACATCATGACGTCTCGTAGTCTGTGGCAAACCACTAACAAAATCCATCGTGAAATGCTCCCATTTCCACTATGGAATAGGCAGTGGCTGCAACAACCTGGCTGGTCTCTTATGATTGGCCTTAATCTGCTAACAATATGACAAGCTCTGACGTATGCACCCACGTCAGCCTTCATCCCTGGCCACCATAATAAACGTCACAAATCATGATATATCTTGGTCCTGCCTGGATGAACTGTAAACTGCGAATAGTATGCATCCTCCAGAATGTTGTCATGTAGTTCCTGCACCTCACGTATCCACAACCTGCCCCTATGTCTCGAGCACCCGTCTAATGAACTAGACCAATCTGTGCAACCCAGATCCTGAGCCGGATAGATGAAGTGAGCAAAATGTTCGTCAGCCCTTTGCCACTCAGCAACCTGCTCTAATGACACAATAGGAACACATAACTGACAACAAATATGCAAATCACCAATAGCATCAGATAAACACATCATAGTCGCAGCCTCTAGTAATCCATACTTATATGTCATCTGCTGTAGCACAGTCTGACTATCAATGCCACTCTAGCTCAACGCATCAGCTACGACATTCACCTTCCTAGGATGATACTCAATCGTGAAGTCGTAGTCCTTCAGTAACTCGATCCATCGCCTCTGTTGCATGTTCAGATCCCTCTAAGTGAATAGATACCTTAAGCTCTGGTGATCTGTCAACAACACGAGCCGCTCTCCATAGAGATAGTGCCTTCAGGCCTTCAATGTGAACACGATTGCTGCAAGCTCCAAGTTGTGTATAAGATAATTCCCCCTGTGGGGTCTAAAATGCAATTGGGTGTCCATCTTGCATCAACATGCATCTCAACCCAGTGCTGGAAGCATCAGTATAGACTGAGATGCCTCTCCCCACCTCAAGTAAAGCCAAAATTAGCGTAGAAGTCAATTTCCTCTTCAGCTCCCAAAATGCTTCCCTACACTTTTTGGACCACTCGAATCTAACATCCTTCTTGGTCAACTGCATCATCGGCGCTGCAATTAAAGAAAAATCCTGCATAAACAGCTGGTAATTTCTCGCAAGACGCAAGAAACTCAGAATATCAGAAACTGACTCAAGTGTCCTCTAATCAATAATCGCCCGAATCTTATGACCATCAACATATATCCCCTGACTATTGATGACATGTCTGAGAAACTTCACCTCTCTTAGCTAGAAATCACACTATCTAAATTTGGCGTACAACCTATGCTCTCTTAGTGTCTTCAATATCTCCTTGAGGTGTCACTTGTGCTTCACACAAATCTTGTTGTATATCAGAATATCATCAATGAATACTATCACATATTGATCCAAAAATGGCATCAGAACTCTGTGCATCAAATCCATAAAATAACCAGTGGATTAGTCAACCCAAACGGCATGACTGTGAACTCAAATAATCCATAGCGTGTGCTAAATACTGTCTTCTCGATATCACTCTTCCGAATCCTCAGCTGGTGATAACCAGAATGTAAACCAGTCTTCGATAAAAACTTGGCTCCAGCCAACTGATCGAACAAATCATCAATCCTAGGAAGTGGGTAATGATTCCGAATTGTCACTTGATCCAGCTTCCTGTAGTCCACGCACATTCGCATAGTTTCATCTTTCTTTTTAACGAAAAGAACTGTAGCACCCCAAAAAGACATATTGGGGTGAATGAAACCCTTGTGTAATAACTCCACTAACTGGGACCTTTACTCCTAATGCTCGGACGCTGACATCCTGTATGGTCAATTGTATATTGGTTGCGTCCCTGATATGAACTCAATAATGAACTCAACTACCCTAAAAGGTGGTAAACCTGGCAACTCATAGGGGAAAACCTTAGGAAACTCACAAACAACCGAAACATCCTTAACTTTGGTTACTGTCCTCGGCTCTAGCTCAACTGTCATCATAAATCCTCAATCTCTTGAGTCATTGCCAATTGACCTTTGGTAATCGATAGAGTTGTCGCGATACCGATAAAAGTAAATACTGGAATACCCTCCATGTTAAATATAACAGTCTTACCGAAGTAGTCAATGTGTGCGTGATATGTTGACAACTAATCCATGCCTAGTACAACATCAAACTCAAGGTACTCTAAAACTTGTAGATCAGCTGGTAACTGATGCCCTGCGACCTCTACTATATAATCCCGACATATCTGGTTAGGGTAAATCTTATCCCCAACAGCCGTATTGAGCACAATATGTAGATCTAAAGTCTCATCTTGTAACCCTAACTGTCTTACTATGCGTCCCGCAATAAAAGAAAGTGTACTACCAGAATCAAACATAGTATGCATATGAACTCCACAAATAAACAACATACCCTCGACAAGCTGCCGAGTCGCGCCTCGGTCTGGGTGTACGACCGCAGGTGCAACAATATGAACCCTCTCTCTGGGTTGATCAGTCTGCGGTGGTGGTGGGGCCAATGCCATCAGACAATTGACATGCACATGCTCAATCTGATGACATCGGAAGCACCGTTGTCTATCCTGCCAGCCATTCTATGTTATTGCCTGTACCTGAACTTTATCATAGCCCTGGCCATGTCCTCTCTGTCCACTGCCATGGCCTCCTCCGTCCCTAGCCCGCTATCATGGCTGCTCAATAGGTGCAGGTGTAGCAACATGCACCACCTACCTATCATCACCTCTTTGCTGCTCTGGACGCATGTCTCGGCGACCCTGATCATACTGCCAGTCTCTCCGTCGACCCTACTAGTCTTATTTTTACTTGTTAGACTGGTCCCTCTGTCTCTTTGTTTTCTGATCAGACCGAGAACCCTGTCCAAACCTATCCATCAGCTCATCTCTCTGCTGTATGTAGGTCTCGCAAGCCAAAGCTTTGTCATATATGGCCTGTAAAGTTTCAGCTCCACTCGTGACAATCACACTGCCAATCCTCTTGTCTAGTCCCTTGATGAAGTAATAAATTTGGAGTATCTCGGTGTTCACCACATCTATGACATACATCATAGGGTACCTGAACCTCTCCATGTACTGTACTACTAACATGGTACCCCGCCTCAATGCAAAAAACTCCTCTTTGAGCCCTAGTTGTACTTCAATAGGGATGTACTCATCAAGAAATAGCTGATGGAACTCTGCCCAAGTCAATGACTCAGGATGTGTATCCGTATATGTCGTCCACCAAACCATCGCCTGACCTCTTAGATAATACCCAGATACCCGTGCCTGATCAGCCTCTAGCACCTCCAACAACTGATGTAACTGTCGGTGCGTCATCAACCAACGCCCAGCCAACTCTAGATTACTAACCCCCTGAAATAAAGTGGGGTTAAACCTCATGAAATCCTTCACCATCTTCGCCGCCTCCGACATCGTACTCCTGGCGATCGAAGCCACTGCCGTCTGCTCTATAGTAGCCGGTGTCACTGCGGTCATCTCTGTTGGTGAAACAATAGGCTCGGCCTTCTCTACTAATGTCTCTGATCCTGTCGCCTGTGTGGTAACAGCTGGGGCTAAGACAGCCTGTGTTGGTTGTGAAGCATGCCATGAATGATCTTCCATAAACTTTCAAAGTTAGCCGCTGAGTCCTCCAAATGACATTTAAGGGTCGAGGGTGCAGATTCAACCCTTAAAGTAGTTATGATCCCGAGGTGTTTCACTTCATCCGTCCATGCAGAAACAAAAGACTCCATGTAATCTCTCAGCCATGTATTATTCAAGTATGCGAGCAAACCACTCTTACTAGCATACTTATTTTGGATTTGTTGCAAAGCCAATTCAAATTGCCCATGGGATTTTGAGTACATCAATTCGTTCCATCTCTTAATGAAAATGTTGAAATCCCCACCCCGTGCGCACATCTTCTTGGTTTTAGTCATAATGTTTTGTTGATGTGCCATGTACACAACAAATGCCTACTATCCGAAAAAACTTCTTTGAGTGCTCAGATTAGTCCCGACTCCCTATCGGTAATAATGACAGTGGGTGCACTCCACCCATCTAACAATTCATGCATAATCTGCAATGCCCAAGTGTAGCTCGCCTTGCTCTTTTTCGATAAGAATGCAAACCCAATTGAGAATGTAATACTAGTGGTCATAGCCCCAACAATTTTCAAAAGAGGTATGCGGTAGCTATTTGTCTTGTAAGTACAATCCATCAAGAAAACATTCGGGAAGCACTGCAACCACATAATAGACTCCAGATGAGCCCAAAATAGGGTGCTGACCACATTACCTATGTCTTTTCTATCCCAAGATATGTCGTTGTGTCTCTCTATTAAGTGCATGAGCTGCTGCATTTGTGTTCTTCCCGCAGACTCCAATTACCGTGCCTTTCGTCTCTTATTGTAGATTGCACGAATTGTTGAAGAATTCGACTCGTCTCTTTCCTTTAAAGAGGTTAAGAATATCACAGGGCTTCACATTACCCTTAGTCATCTGGTTCATGACAACTTGCTCTTCAAGATTCAATCTACCTAAGTATGAGTAACCTTCCAAGTAGTAGCCAAGGTCATGGTTGTGTTGGCTATACAACAATTGCACAACGCATAATGAATCAAGATGCTCTTTCACATTAACTGCAAATGGACAATTACATTTCCTTGTCCTCATTCCGTATCTTGATTTGTCTTATTCTTCTAACCCCATCTTGGTAAGGAGTTTTGACTTTTGTTTCTTAAGCTTTGCAAGACTCTTAACTTTGGTGGCTTTTTCTTCGCCAAATTTTAGGCTTCTTCCCCTACGATCAACCCCTATACTATTAGATTTCTTGGTCACAAACTCAAACTTAAGGCTCATAGCTACTCCTTGAAACCAAGTAATGAATTCTTTCCTTGATTTGAAAGGGCTTTCTGGAACAAAATGACTAGAAAAGTCTAGATATCCACTAGAAGATGGCAATGACTACAAAAATAAAATCAGATTAAGTCAGGTAAAAAAATGAAATATGTGCAAAACATTATATTTCGGTTGGTTCAGACCGAATGGAATGAAGAAAACTTGATAGGAAGAAACTAAGCTAGACAGATAGTCTCGGTTACCTCCAACCTAACCTACGTGTTGATCCAAACAATTAAAGAATTTCTCGTTCAGCGGGAAGGTTCCAATATATACTGATATTACTCAATTTTTAGTAGCCGAGTTACATGACTTAAGTTCGGTACAATACCTCCGAACCTGAACTTATTCAAATTCATCTTATCAATTCTATAGTTCATTCGCACATGGCTGAAGGTTGGAACTTGGATTTGGTATCATATACATGACCATAACATTCCAACTTCAGTCCTGTACCATCGAACGACTAGAAAAATAGAAACCAATCTTATTTGTAAAGGAAATAGGAATTAACGGTTAATATCACCTCTTCTTGTAGTATTTCATCTTCCATCCTATGTTCCTCAACCATTTCGACAAGCAAACACACTTGAAAACACGGAGATAATAAACCCTAGAAATTCAAACAAAACAAACATTACATACCCTAAACATACACATCTGCATAGATTCTAACCCAATAAACGTGAACAACATACTTATAGTGTTGATTTTGTGTTTTGCTCCAAAATAAGGAGGTCCAGCAGTGCATGCACAATGAATGAGACAGATGAAGAAGACGGTTCACGATAATGAGGTGCGATCAAATTGGTGGAGAAGCAGAGACAAGCAGGGAAATCGAGCACTTATTAGGAGCAAATGAGTTATTTCCACCAGAGACATTTTTGGTATTAAGAAAAAAGGGAGTGTTGGGGTGCACTTCCTAAAAGGCGGGGTGCACTTAACTGAATTTATTTTTGTTGTAATAAGCGATGAAGGTTAATATTGTAAATATGTTGATTCTCGTCCAATTGGATTTCATAATTCTTACAATGTATTCTGATGTGAAATGGCTAAAAACTCATTATCATCCAGTTTCATTATAGTTTGATGGGAAATGAAAAAAAATCATTACCGCCCTGTTTTGCACATTCCTTACCTAGATTTAAGGAACAAGTCATTGATTTTTTTGCTAAAATAAGACTTAAAGGTCAATATTTTATGTTAATTTTTAGCCAAATGAGTTTTAGAATTGTGACGTTGTACTTAGTTGTGAAATTGGTAAAAACTGATTATCGCCTAGTTTCGCATGTCCCTACGTGGATTTTCGGCATGATTCATTATTTTTTTCTAAAATAAAATCTAAAGGTCAATATTGTAAATATGCTTATTTTCGACAGGTTGAATTTCAGAAGCTTGATGATATTGTTTGATATGAAACTGGCAAAAAATCTTTTTATCTAGTTTCGCACATTCCCTACATAGATATTAGGCATAATTCGTCGATTTTTTGTAAAAATAATCTTTTAAGGTCAGTATTATAAATATGCTGATTTTTGTCTTATTGAATTTTAAAATTCTGACATTGTAGTATGATGCAAAATGCGCAAAAACTCAATAATGTTCAATTTCACTGTAGTTTGATACAAAATAGGAAAAAACCCATTACAGTCAAGTTTCATATGTTGCCTAAGTGAATTTTAGGCACAATTCGTCAACTTTTCGCTAAAATAACCCTTGAAAGTCATTATTGTAAATATGTTGATGTTTGGCCAGTTGAATTTTACATAGATGCAAAATGGCCAAAATTTCATTACCGTCCTATTACGCACGTTCCCTACATGGATTTTAGGCACAATTCGTCTAATTTTTGATATAATAAGCATTGAAGATAAATATTGTAAATAAGTTGATTTTAGGTCAATTGTGTTTCATAATTTTAAAGATGTAGTTGGTTAAAAAATTGGTAAAAACTCATTACTGTCTAGTTTTGCACGTTCCCTATGTGAATTTTATGTACGATTCGTCAATTTTTTGCTAAAATAAGCTTTATTGGTCAATATTGTAAATATGCTGATTTTTGTCCGATTAAATTTCTGAATTTTGATGTTGTAGTTTGATTTGAAATGGAAAAAAACTCATTACCATCCAATTTCACAAGTATCCTACGTGAATTTTAGATGCAATTCGTCAAAATTTTGCAATAATAAGCAATGAAGGTCAATATTGTAAATACGTTGATTTTCGGCCGGTTGAATTTTAAAATTCTGACGATGTAGTTAGGTGAGAAATTGGTAAAATCTAATTGATAAAATCATAATAGTTTGAAGGGAAATTGGCAAAAACTTTTTCTTGTCTAATTTTGCACATTCCCTACATGGATTTTAAGCACAATTCATCATTTTTTTTATCTAAAATAAGCTTTAAAGGTCAATATGTAAATATGTTGATTTTCATCTAATTGAATTTCATATTTCTGACATTGTAGTTTGATGCAAAATGAGAAAAAAGTCATTACCATCCAGTTTCGCACTTCTCTTACATGAATTTTAGGCACAATTCGTCAAATTTTTGTTGTAATAAGCGATGAAGGTCAATATTGTAAATATGCTGATTTTTGGCTGATTGAATTTCAAAATTCTTACAGTGTAGTCAGATGTGAAATGGCTAAAAACTGATTCTCGTTCATTTTCACTATAGTTTGATGGGAAATGGGAAAAAATTATTATTGTCCTGTTTTACACGTTTGCTACATGGATTTTAGGCAAAAGTCGTCGATTTTTTGCTAAAATAAGCATTGAAGGTCAATATTGTAAATATGCTTATTTTCACTTGGTTAAATTTTACAATTGTGACGTTGTAGTTAGTTGAGAAATTGGTAAAAACTCATTATCACCTAGTTTCGTACGTTCCATATGTAGATTTTCAGCACGATTTGTCGATTTTTTGCTAAAATAAATCATAAAAGGTCAATATTGTAAATATGTTTATTTTCGAAAAGTTGAATTTCAAAAGCTTGATGATATTATTTGATGTGAAACTGGCAAAAACTCTTTCTTATCTAGTTTCGCACATTCCCTACATGGATATTAGGCACAATTCGTCGATTTTTTACAAAAATAAGCTTTAAAGGTCAATATTATAAATATGTTGATTTTTGTCTGATTGAATTTCAGAATTCTAACATTGTAGTATGATGTGTAATGGGAAAAAACTTAATAATTTCAAATTTCGCTGTAGTTTGACGCAAAATAGGAAAAAAAACCATTACCGTCAAGTTTCACATACTCCCTAAGTGGATTTTAGATACAATTCGTCAACTTTTCGCTAAAATAACCCTTGATAGTCATTATTTTAAACATGTTGATTTTTGGCCAGTTATATTTCACAATTAAGAAGATGTTGAAGATGCAAAATGGGCAAAAACTTATTACTGTCCTGTTACGTAGGTTCCCTACATGGATTTTGGGCACAATTCGTCTAATTTTTGCTATAATAAACATTGAAGGTAAATATTGTAAATCTGCTTATTTTTTGCCGGTTGATTTTAAGAGTTATAACAATGTAGTTGGTTGAAAAATTAGTAAAAACTCATTGTCACCTAGTTTCACATCTTTTTTACATGGATTTTTGACACGATTCGCCTATTTTTCGCTGAAATAAGTTATAATGGTCAATATTGTAAATTTACTGATTTTTGCCGATTGACTTTCCGAATTCTGACGTTGTAGTTTGATGCGAAATGAAAAAAACCCATTGTGATCCAGTTTCGCAAGTCTCCTACATGAATTTTGGGCACAATTGGTCAAAAATTTGTTGTAATATGTAATGAAGGTCAATATTGTAAATATGTTAATTTTCGCTGGTTGAATTTTAGAATTCTGACGAAGTAGTTTAGTTAGAAATTGGTAAAATCTAATTGATATAATCATATTAATTTAAAGTGAAATTTGCAAGAACTCTTTCTTGTCTAGTTTAACACGTTCTCTACATGGATTTTAGGTACAATTCGTCGATTTTTTGCTAAAATAAGCTTTAAATGTCAATATTGTAAATATGTTGATGTTCGTCCGATTGAATTTCATAATTCTGACGTTGTAGTTTGATGCAAAATAGGAAACACTTATTACCATCCAGTTTCACACTTCTCCTACGTAGATTTTAGGCCCAATTTGTCGAATTTTTGTTGTAAGAAGCCATGAAGGTCAATATTGAAAATAAGTTGATTTTCGTTCCATTAAATTACCTTCCAGTTTCACTATAGTTTGATCCCAAATGGAAAAAAATCATTATCATCCTGTTTTGCATATTCCCTACTTGAATTTTAGGCACAAGTAGTTGATTCTTTTGCTAAAATATGCCTTAAAGGTCAATATTGTAATTATGCTAATTTTTAGCTGATTGAGTTTTAGAATTATGATATTAAAGTCAGGTGAGAAATTAGTAAAAACTCATTATCGTTTAGTTTCGCACGTTCCCTACTTGGATTTTCGGCACGTTTCGTCAATTTTTTACTAAAATAAGTCTTAAAGGTCAATATTGTAAATATACTGATTATAGGCCGATTGAATTTAAGAATTCTAACAATGAAGTTAGTTGAAAAATTGGTAAAAACTCATTACTGCCAAGTTTTGTACGTTCCTTATGTGGATTTTAGGCACGATTCGCAATTTTTTGCAAAAATAAGCTTTAAAGGTCAATATTATAAATATGTTGATTTTCGTCCAATTGAATTTAAGAATTCTAATTGTGTAGTTGTTTAAGAAATTGGTAAAAACTCATTACCGCATAGTTACGCATGTTCCCTACGTGGACTTTAGGCAGAATTCATAAATTTTTTGTAAAAATAAGCTTTAAAGGTCAATATTATGAATATGATGATTTTCGTTCGATTGAATTTCAGAATTCTGACATTGTAGTATGAAGCGAAATGGGAAAAAACTCAATAATGTCCAATTTTGCTATAGGTTGATACAAAATAGTCAAAAAATCATTATCGTCAAGTTACACACGTTCCTTGTGGCACAATTAGTCAACCTTTTTTAAAATAAGCCTTGAAGGTCATTAGTGTAAATATGTTGATTTTCAGTCGTTTCAATTTTACAATTATGAAGATGTAGAAAGATGCAAAATGGAGAAAAACTTATTACCGTCCTGTTATGCGTCCCTAAATATACTTTAAGCACAATTCATCTAATTTTTGCTTTAATAAGCATTGAAGGTAAATATTGTAAATATACTGATTTTAGGCTGGTTGAATTTCAGAATTCGAACGATGTAGTTGGTTGAAAACATGGTAAAAACTCATGACCGCCTAGTTTCGCACATTCCTTACGTAGATTTTAGGCACGATTCGTCGATTTTTGCTAAAATAAGCTTTAATAGGCAATAACGCTTTCTTGTCTTGTTTCGCCCAATCCCTACCTGAATTTTAAGCGTAATTCGTCGATTTTTATTTAAAATTAGCTTTAAAAGTCAATATTGTAAATATGTTGATTTTCATCTGATTGAATTTCATATTTTTGACGTTGTAGTTTGATGCAAAATGGGAAAAACTCATTACCATCTAGTTTTGCACTTCTCCTACGTGGATTTTAGGTTCGTCAAACTTTTGTTGTTAAGCGATGAAGGTCAATATTGTAAATATTCTGATTTTCGTCCGATTGCATTTCAGAATTTTAATGATGTAGTCTGATATGAAACGATTAAAAACTCATTACCGTCCAGTTTCGCTATAGTTTGATGGGAAATAGAAAAAACTGTATATCGCCTAGTTTCACACATTCCCTATGTGGATTTTCTGCAGAATTCGTCATTTTTGGCTAAAATAAATCTTAAAGGTCATTATTGTAAATATGCTTATTTTCGACAGGTTGAATTTCAGAAGCTTGATGATATTGTTTGATGTGAAAGCTGCAAAAACTCTTTCTTATCCAGTTTCGCACATTCCCTACATGGATATTAGGCACAATTCGTCGATTTTTTTTACAATAATAAGCTTTAAAGGTCAATATTATTAATATGTTGATTTTTGTCTGATTGAATTTTAGAATTCTGACATTGTAGTATGATGAGAAATTGGCTAAAACTCAATAATATCTAATTTGGCTGTAGTTTGATGCAAAATAGGAAGAAAAAAAAACTCATTATCATCAAGTTTCACACGTTCCCTAAGTGAATTTTAGGCACAATTCGTCAACGTTTCGCTAAAATAACCCTTAAAAGCCATTATTGTAAATATGTTGATGTTTGGCCGGTTAAATTTTACAATTATTAACATGTAGATAGATGCAAAATGGCAAAAAACTCATTATTGTCCTGTTACGCATGCTCCCTATATGGATTTTAGGCACAATTCGTCTAATTTTTGCTATAATAAACTTTGAAGGTAAATATTGTAAATATGAGGATTTTAGGCCGATCAAGTTTCAAAATTCTAACGATTCCTCGATATTTTACTAAAATAAGCTTTAATGGTCAATATTGTAAATATGCTAATTTTTGTCCGATTGAATTTCAGAATTCTGACATTGTTATTTGATATGAAATGGTAAAAAACTCATTATCATCCAGTTTCACAAGTCTTCTATGTGAATTTTAGGTACAATTTGTCAAAATTTTGCTATAATAAGCCATGAAGGTCAATATTGTAAATATGTTGATTTTTAGCTAGTTGAATTTCAGAATCCTGACGATGTAGTTAGGTGAGAAATTGGTAAAATCTAATTGATAAATCATAATAGTTTGTTGGGAAATTGTCAAAAACACTTACTTGTCAAGTTTTGCACATTTCCTATTTAGATTTTAACCATAATTCATCGATTTTTATCTAAAATATGCTTTAAAGGTCAATATTGTAAATATGTTGATTTTCGTCATATTGAATTTTATATTTCTAACATTGTAGTTTGATGCGAAATAGGAAACACTTATTATCATCCAGTTTCGCACTTCTCCTACTTGGATTAGAGGCACAATTCGTTGAATTTTTCTTTGTAATAAGGCATAAAGGTTAATATTATAAATATCTTGATTTTCGTCTGATTGAATTTTAGAATTCTTACGATGTATTCAGCTGTGAAATGGCTAAAAACTCATTAATGTCCAGTTTTGCTTTAGTTTGATGGGAAATGGGAAAAAAATCATTAGCGTCTTATTTTGCACGTTCCCTACTTGAATTTTTGGCACAAGTCATCGATTTTTTCTAAAATATGACTTTAAGGTCAATATTGTAAATATGCTCATTTTCAACAGGTTGAGTTTTAGAATTGTGAGGTTGTAATTAGGTGAGAAATAAGTAAAAACTCATTATCGTCTAGTTTCGCACGTTCCCTACTTTAATTTTTGGCACGATTCATCGATTTTTTGCAAAAATATGTCTTAAAGGTCAATATTGTAAATACGATAATTTTCGGCAGGTTGAATTTCTGAAGCTTGACAATATTGTTTGATGTGAAACTGGCAAAATCTCTTTCTTATCCAGTTTCGCATGTTCCCTAAATGGTTATTGTTTGGAAATGTGCCCTAGGTCAATCCATTAATAGTCTTTATGAATACATTTTAGTTAATAAAATAGAGGATTTCATTTGCTGTTTATTATAATTGATTTGCATGTTTACATTATAATAAGATTTATAAGTATTTACAGAAATATCTTAATGTCCCTAGTCGATTATTATACTGGGAACTAAATAAATTAAGACTAGTGTGAGTCTTGATTGATGATTATACGATGATCATACGTATAAGAATACGAATCAAGATCATGAGTACTTGTTAGGGAACAAAGTACTGGACTGACCTGCTATGAGAACATCACATGGATTAAGTCATAGTTGTTTCTCATGATATTTATATTATTCAGTCCTCTGACTTGAGATTACCAGAGACTTCAACATTAGGAATACAGTGATTTGACGCAATCAAATGTTGTCTTTAACCGGACGATTATAAAGGTTGTGATTGGTTGTTGTGTAAATAATGTGATAAAGTTGTGTAATCGAGATAGAATTTATCCCTCTCATATAGAGAGAGATATCCAGTGAATCCCTCGATGTGTTAGACTGTTAAAAGGCCTAGTCCAAATGAATTGATATTGATAAATGTCACTTGGATGTTTTCAGTCTACTTGGAGATCGAGACTAGTACGATCGAACATGTTGGATGACAATTCCATGTCTTATATTTGAACAAAAGGATATCGTATGACAAAATGATGTTATATACATTATTGATTAAGTTGTATCGATTTGATCTTTGTACAATTTAGGTAGTCATAATTTCTTGCTAGAGACCGCTTATGACTTGTATACCAAAATGTGTTTTGGTACACTGCCAACGTTGTATGAGCCTATTGAGTCGTACACTAAGAATGTTTTTGCAAGATTTTAAAATGGTTCGGAAGAAAGAATTCATGACAGCAACGTTCCTGTGGTATATTACACTTATACTTCTTGAGTAGGGGTATATGTGTAATTTACTTAACCGTCTATATACAAGTGTTGTATAAATAGACGTTTTAAGTTACAATACATGTATGAAAATTAAGGGCCAAAACTCTAATTTTCGTTTGAAAACAATTAGGGTTGGTCGGGCGTTCGAATTGTTTTGGAGAGAAAC
Organism: Stephania japonica; assembly: GCA_039657345.1. Taxonomy (NCBI): domain Eukaryota; kingdom Viridiplantae; phylum Streptophyta; class Magnoliopsida; order Ranunculales; family Menispermaceae; genus Stephania; species Stephania japonica. The sequence goes on along the minus strand of CM077563.1, from coordinate 26,520,040 downwards.
CAAACGTTTGGTATTCTCTCAAAGCTAGCACTTTGAATCTCAGTCGTCGTTCGTGTGTGGATAGCTAGTAGAGGGCGTTCGTCATTGGCAGCACTTTAAAGATCGATCAACATTCTGAAAGGTATATTGCAACCGAGGTATGATTTAGTTTTCATAGTTTAAACGTTTTAATAGAATAAGATTCGGATCCTGTTGGAGTTTTTCTCAAAATTGTTTTAAAATTTCTGCTGCGTATGAACCCTAAAACAACATCAATGGGTGGTTTTAAAGAGCTTGAGAAAACAGTTAATTAAAACTAGTAAGAATTCAAAATTGCAAGAATAATATCAATGAAAGAAAACACCTAGGTCTACTGTTCCACAAGACAGGATCAAGATTCAATAGCATATCATGGTATTCAATCTTTCCCAAAAGATTATTGATTCAAATTCTCCTAGATTAGCTATAGAAAATCGACATCCGCCAGAAATTTTTAATTCCCCTAATCTCGATAGCTAAGACATCCGCCACTAACTACTTCTCTAATTAATGCATAACCCTATATTGGAAAATGTGCCCTAGGTCAATCCATTAATAGTCTTTATGAATACATTTAAGTTAATAAAATAGAGGATTTCGTTTGCTGTTTATTATAATTGATTTGCATGTTTATATTATAATAAGATCCATGAGTATTTATAGAAATATCCTAAATGTCCTTAGTCGATTATTATACTGGGAACTATAATGAATTAAGACTAGTGTGAGTCTTGATTGATGATCATACGATGATCATACGTATAGGAATACGAATCAAGATCATGAGTACTTGTTAGGAAATAAAGTACTGGACCGACCCACTATGAGAATATCATATGGATTAAGTCATAGTTGTTTCTCATGATATGTATATTATTCAGTTCTCTGACTTGAGATTACCAGAGACTTCAACATTAGGAATACAGTGATTTGACACAATCAAACGTTTTCTTTAACGGGACGATTATAAAGGTTGTGATTGGTTACTGTGCGAATAATGTGGTGAAGTTGTGTAATCGAGATAGAATTTGTCCCTCTCATATAGAGAGATATCCAGTGGATCCCTCGATGTGTTAGACTGTTAAAAGGCCTAGTCTAAGTGAATTGATATTGATCAATGTCACTTGGATATTTTCAGTCTACTTGGAGATCGAGACTAGTACGATCGAACACGTTGGATGACAATTCCATGCCTTATGTTTGATTAAAAGGATATCGTGTGACAAAAGGATGTTATATACACTATTGATTAGGTTGTATCGATTTGATATTCGTACAACTTGTGTAGTCATAATGTCTTCCTAGAGGCCGCTTATGACTTGTATACCAAAATGTGTTTTGGTGCACTGCAAACGTTGTATGAGCTTATTGGGTCGCACACTAAGAATGGTTTTGTGAGATTTTAAGATGGTTCAGAAAAACGAATTTTATATGATAAAATTCATGACAGAAATGTCCTTGTAGTGTATTACACTTATACTTCTTTACGTAAGGGTATATGTGTAATTTACTTAACCGTCTATATACAAGGGTTGTATAAATAGACGCTTTAAGTTAGAATACAAGTATGAAAGATTAAAAGGCCAAAAATCTAATTTCGTTTTAAGAAACGACTTAGGGTTTTTGGTATGCGCTGGATCCTTTTGGAGAGAAACAGAAAGGTTTGATATTCTCTCGAAACTAGCATTTCAAATCTCGGTCGTCGTTCGTATGTGGACTGCTGATAGAGGGCATTCGTCGTTGGCAGCGCCTTAGAGATCGATTAACCTTAAGAAAGGTACATTGCGTCTGAGGTATGATTAAGTTTTTATAGTTTAAACGTTTTTTAATGGAATCAGATTCGGATCCTATTGGGGTTTTCTCAAAATTGTTTTTTAAATCTCCTCTGCGCATGAACCCCAAAACCAACAGTGGTATCAGAGCCTTCGAGTTTGATTCCATTAAACTCATTGCATGTTTTCTTATGATATATGATTGAAAGCATGCTAATAGTTGATGTATATGTGATATACATAAGTTTTCTATGAGATTTATTATCATGTTTTGTGTATATGATACATATATTCGTGATTTAATTGAAATTAGTTTCGTACATGCTAGTAACCATGTTAGGTTAATTTGAATAATTTTAATGAAATGAGTTTCATGTTCTATGATCCATGACACCATTAGGTTCGATTGAGATAGTAGTTCATGATTCAATTACATGTTTGTGATTATTTGGATGAAGATCGAAATTGTAAATAATTAATTTTTGAAATTATTTATTTATAAATAATTAATTTTTTGAAATTATTTATTTATCTTGTTATATCTCTTTTGTTATGAAGTTTCTATTTGATAAAGATAGATAACAAATTAGAATAAGAGATAAATATCAAGAATTTTGTTATTGGTGATATACTAGGATTTAAATATCTTAAATCCAAAATAAATAATTAATTTTCAAAATTATTTATTTATCTTGTTATATCTATTTTGTTATGAAGTTTCTATTTGATAAAGATAAGATAACAAATTAGATTAGGAGATATATGCAAAATCGGTTTCATTATCCTTATTGGATAGGAGATAAACATGGAGAAGTTTGTTATTGGTGATATGTTAGGATTCAAATATCTAAAGTCCTAATTGGATTAGGATAAGATGATTAGTTAGATGTGGGTCCGAGTTAATTAAAAATGTTTTAATTGACTTAATTTTAGATAAATTAAGGGGTAAATTTAGTATAGTAAAATCAGCGAAAAATATGATTTTCTATAGCGAATTTCAATTTTCAGAATTGAGATTCGTCTTCTAAAAAAAAGGGGTGCTGCCCTCTGTACCCCTGTCTGCTGACCGGTCAGCAGAACCACCGCCCGCTGGCTAACTACTCCTAGCGCACGAAAATTCTTCTATTAGTGAATAGCATAAAAATTTCCTAAATTGTTTAGTGGTTCTACAAATCAATAAAATATATGATATTTCATTGTTTACTTAAAAATCACTAAAACTGAATAAAATCCCTCTATTAAATCTTAAGTCTTGTGTCATCCAATTTTAAACACGTATCAAGGTCTCGGTCGCACTAATATAGTTTCAACCATAGTTGGGTGTATTGTGTTATCTTGATGAGATAAGTTGAGTAAGAGTTACCTAAATGTTTAAAATGGTCCGACTTCAGAAGGACATGGAACTAATGGAAGCCTACGACATGGCTGTAACGCTGAAGGAAATGTTCCAACAGCAAGCTAAGCAAGAAAGGTTCGAAACAGTCAAGAACCTGCATTCTTGTAAGATGACTGAGGGTGCGTCAGTTAGTCCTCATGTTCTGAAAATGAAGGGCTATGCTGACCAACTTGATAGACTTGTATTTCTCATACGCTAAGTGTAACGGCCCATTTTCCAAATAGACCGCCACGGGAGGCCAATGTGGACCCACAGTCTGTCTTACCAGCGACAGCTGTGCTCTACATTGGATTATATCCTCTATTTTATCTTTTTAAACCTTATTAATCATCCATTTACTGATTCAGTTGTATTGAAATCAAATTATATGTTAAATCATCCTAAAATCCTCAATTTAACACAGCGGAAGCCTTACTAACACATTTACTTAGATAATGATACTAAAAATGTGTAACCTAAACCATAAACCTAATGTGGAAAACCCATACACAACCATAAATACCTCTGAAGTCACAAAAAAAATCAATATACAAAAAGTATCTCAAAATCCCAAACCCAAAATGAAACAAAATAAATATAATACAAACGTACGAGTCAGGTGATCTCAGATCAGCAGTACTCTGGCAGCTTGCACTCAAGCCATCACAAAAGGCAGATGACGAGTCCAGAGTGAGTATTTCCAAGGAAATTAAGTGAGCATTTCTAAAAGTAAATACTGGAATTTAAATAAAGCTATTAAATAAACATGCAAAAATAAATACAGACAACTGTGCTCATCGCATGAATAAATAATAGAAAAAGTGCAAAGTGTGTTCCTAGCTCCTAGGGTTAGACTACACCATAATTCGAACTCTTCCACAGAATACTGCCGGCGAGTCCAACTCAAGCAGGGGCAAGCATCTGGATCCGCTCGATGGCCGACGTTACACCCACAGCGCACCGACACGCCATGACGTGATACTCGGGTCGTACTATTCACCGAGATCGATCTGGTAGTACGTGCTATGGTGTACTGGACATACACACAAGAATGGTACGGAGGGAGTCCCGCTCAACGTCCGCTCAAATAACCATAACCAGAGTAGAGTATTGAAATGAAAGAAATTGAATTCAAATGCCAAAAGAAGTAAATACTCAAGTAATTTCAGTTGGGATACTACATACCTCAATCCGCACTCCGCGTCCAGAAATCCAACCCCGGTTTAGCTTCAATAAATACCCGTCAATTTAAAATTATCACCCAAAGGTACCTAATAATCATTTGTCATTGAATTAGCTTCAATTGGGTATATTATGTCTATTTTACATTTTACGAGGTAAAAACCCCGATAACATCTCACCAAAATCCCGAGAAAATCCCAAAAACTCATTTATTAACCCATTTTCTAATTTCTCATATTTTTCTGAATTTTTTCATAATTTTCAGCTATTTCTCTCTATTTTTCTGTATTTTATTTTATTTAAAACTATTTTTAATTTATTTAAATAAAATAATAAATAAATTAAAAATAAATATTATTTAAATATTATGGTGGGTCCCCTGAACCGGGTCCGACCCGACCCAACCGGGTCTGGCCCGGTCCGGTCCACCTGGACCCACCTGAACCGGGTCCGGGTCGGGCCCGATCTAGGCCCACCCGGGTTGGGCCCGGTCCAGGCCCACCCGGCTCCGCCATGGCCAAGCTCAACTTCACACCAACATACCACAACAACGCACACAACAACAACAACCAAACAACATCACTCACCTCGATGTCTCGACGTCACGATCTCTCGACCAATCTCTTCTCCTCATTCTCTTCTTCCGTTTCGGTCTCTCTCTCTTCACTGTTTCTCGATTTATCGAAGAAGAACGAAGGCGTTTAACAGGAAAATGACCAAAATACCATTGTGTTCATCCACTTTTTCTAAACAACCAAATACCCTTTTTGGTAATTTCACAATTATTTATTTATTTTCTGATTTATATATATATTTATATATATACATATATATTTTAAATTACATATATATATAAATATATCCGCCTATATTTTCGCGCCTACAATTTCGTCGTGCGCGCCAATGAGCGTACTCGGGCGTGCACACTACTGTACCACCCACGCGTGTCGACCACGACCTCGCGTGTCTCTAGGCGCCCACCAATTTACTATTTTATCACATTTAATTCATTTAATGTGTGTATTATTTTTCCTGGCGTAATATTTCATCTTTTAGTCTACCCGGTACCCGCATCGACACGCATATCGAGGCAAATACTTAACACAATCTTAGACGTCAATTGAGATATAATTACACACATCGCGATGTCATTTAACCTATTTTAACATAAACATCGCAAAATTAGTCAAAACAACACTCAAAATAACTATTTACCTAACTCTAGGCGCTCTAGCCTAACTGTGGGTCCCACGGGTGTTTGATCTGTCTGCCACGCTACAATACGTAACAAATAACGGCGAATTAAATTCGAGCCGTTACAATTCTTCCCAACTAGGTGAAATTTCATCCTGAAATTTAGATTAAACTTAAATACTTACTGGTAAATAAGTGGGGATACCGTCGTTGCATCATAGACTCGAGTTCCCAGGTGAGTCCCTCAGTTTCATGCCAACGAACTAAAACCTTCGGGATCTCCCTGTTCCTCAAAGTCTGAATCCTTCTATCCATGATCTTCACAGGCTGCTCCTCAAATGACACATCTGGTCGCACCTCAATCTGACGTACATCAATCATAGGTCTCGGTCCCGACCTAGCTAGCCTTAACATGGATATGTGAAACACTGGATGTACCCCCGCTAACTGTGGCGATAACTCTAAACGGTATGCCACTCTGCCAACACGTTCCTCAACTCTGAATGGTCCAATAAACCTTGGTGCCAGTTTCCCCTTAATGCCAAATCTCTGATGACCCTTCCAGGGCGAAACCTTCAAATACACCATGTCTCTAACCTCATAGCTCAGACCCCCATGATACCTATCTGCGTATTTTTTCTATCTATCCTGCATCGCCTGAAGTCTTTGTCTAATTTACCTTACCTTCTCAGTGTGATCCACAACAACCTCAGGTCCTATGGCCGCTGTATCCTCCGGTGCCACCCAACACGCTGGTGACCTGCAGGCCCTACCATATAGTGCCTTAAACGGTGGCATCCCGATACTCGCCTGATAGCTGTTGTTGTACGCAAACTCGCACAATGGCAGATAATCTTCCCACAATCCTCCAAACTGTAAAATACACGCCTTGAGCATATCCTCGAGAATCTGAATCAACCGCTCTGACTACCCGTCAGTCTGAGGATGGTACGCAGTATTAAACTGTAGTCGAGTGCCAAACTGTTCTTGCATACTCTCCTAAAGTCTCAAAGTAAACCTTGGATCTCTGTCAGAAACAATGGAGACCGGTACACCGTGCAATCTGACAATCTCTCTCTCGAAAATAGTGCTCAGCTGTGTAACTGAATATCTCATGGCGATCGGTATGAAATGTGTCGACTTCATCAACCTGTCGATAACTACCCAAACTGCGTCGTGTCTCCTCGTAGTCTGCGGTAGGCCACTGACAAAGTCCATGGTCACATGTTCCCATTTCCACTGAAGAATGGGCAGCGGCTGTAGCAACCCAACTGGTCTTCTGTGCTCAACTTTCACCTGCTGGCAAATATGACAACTCCGGACGTACCTCCCCACGTCAGCCTTCATCCCTGGCCACCAAAATAATCGCTGAAGGTCGTGATACATCTTGGTTCGACTAGGATAAATAGTAAATCGCGACCAGTGTGCGTCCTCGAGAATACTGTCTCTGAGCTCCGGTACCTCCGGTATCCACAAATGACTCTTGTGTCTCAATCACCCGTCTGAACCCTCAAACCACTCTGTGCACCCCGGATCCTGAGCCAGTTCATTGATCCGTAAATACTGGTCCTCAGTTCTCTCCAACTCAGCAACCCACTCTAGAGATACGGTAGGAACTCGTATCTGGCCGCAAATATGTAGCTCAATAATAAACTCTGTCACACACAACACCGACGCAGCCTCAAGCAACCCGTGCTCATGTGTCATATGCCGCAGCCTGATGGCCGCAAATATGTAGTTCAGCTTGACGTGAAGAGTGCTTTTCTTCATGGTGAACTCAAGGAGGAAGTGTTTGTGCAACAGCCTGATGGGTTTACTAAGAAAGGAGAAGAAGGAAAGGTTTACAAATTAAACAAAGCTCTATATGGCCTTAAGCAAGCACCAAGGGCATGGTACAGCAAAATTGAGATGTATTTTCTACGTGAAGGCTTCGAGAAATGTCCAAGTGAGCATACTTTGTTCACTAAATCATGTGGAGGTAAAATTCTGATAGTAAGTCTATATGTAGATGATTTAATTTTTGCTGGAAATGATATGAGCATGTGTAATGAGTTTAAAAACTCAATGATACTGGAGTTTGATATGTCTGATCTGAAAAGAATGAAGCATTTTCTTGGAGTAGAAGTGTTGCAGAATTCAAATGGTATCTTCATTTGTCAAAGAAGGTATGCAAGAGAGGTATTAACAAGGTTCGAAATGGCAAGTAGTAATGCAGTAAAAAATCCTATTGTTCCTGGTACAAAGCTGTCAAAGGATGATGGAGGAGCTGAAGTTGATACAACTTTGTTCAAACAAGTAGTTGGGAGTCTCATGTACTTAACTGTGACTCGTCCCAACTTAATGTATGGTGTAAGTCTCATTAGCAGGTACATGTCTAGGCCAACCATGTCACACTGGTTGGCAGCCAAAAGGATACTGAGGTATTTGAAAGGGACAACTGAGCTAGGCATTCTTTACAAGAAGGGAGAAGGCAGTTCAAAACTCTTGGCCTTCACGGATAGCGGATATGCTGGTGATCTTGATGATAGGAGGAGTACTTCTGGATATGTGTTCAAAATAGGATATGGAGTTGTTTCATGGTCTTCAAAGAAACAACCAGTGGTGACTTTGTCTGTAACCGAAGCTGAATATATTACAACAGCTCTTTGCGCGTGTCAATGTGTATGGTTGAAAAGAATTATGGGAAAGATTGGAATGGAGGAGAATGAAAGTATCATTATTCAATGTGATAATAGCTCTGCCATTCAATTGTCTAAGAATCCAATTTTTCATGGAAGAAGCAAACATATTGATGTGAGATTTCATTTCTTGAGGGATTTGGTGAATGATGGTGTTGTGGAATTGAAGTATTGCAGTTCTCAAGAACAAATTGCAGATCTGATGACAAAGCCACTTAAGCTTGAGCAGTTTGAGAAACTTCGTAGCATGCTTGGAATGGTGAATGCATTAGAAGTAAGCTAAAATATAGATGTTTAGCTTAAGGGAGGGAATGTTAGCTATAGGTTCGTTATGTTAGCTATTTTCTTTAGTTTATCCTTTCAACTAGGTAGGTAGTTACAATAAGTACTATTCTTTAGGGAAGTTAGAGATTATTGTTTATCCACTATGCTATAAGTTTGTGAAGCGTAGGTTTGTGATGTGTGTGTAAAGGCTATAAACAACCATTGATTCTGTTGAATAAAGAACACATTTCCTCAATTCAGTATCTAAGCTTTCTAAGTTCTGATTTCCAACACAATCTAATTCTAGATCAGCTATGATCTACATTTCAGTTCACTTGCTTTCTGAAAATGTTGTGTATATTTAATAAGTAGCAAGTTGTTAGTAATTACTAAGTTGCAGATGTATTAAGACAAGTAGTTAGTAGTAGTCATTGTAGAGAACAAGTAGTTACGCAAGCAGTTATTAAAGTTGGTTGCAGTATGGGATCTCAATATATATTAAGTTGTAATAGGAGGAAGACCACCTTTACATACTTAAATCTGGTTCTTGAGTTGGAAAGTGTAACCACCCACATAGCTCAATGGGAGAGCATAGGTCTTTAATTTAGTAAAGAATCCTAGAAGCCCTTCAATACACAAATTTTCCTTTTAGGCTTTGAGTGTTTCAGATTTAGACATAAAACTCATAGCAACTGTTGAAATTGAGGCTCCACTACTTTTTGAAACACACACATGAAATCTATGAAGAATATCAAAATCATCATATCTGCTCTACAATAATCTCTTCCCTTCTGTAAACCAACAAAAATTTCTGTTCTTATATAGGGAATTGAACTGAACTTTTGAAATTTAAAATGTTTCAATTCCATCAATACATCATAACAATTATTGAACTTACAAAATACAAAATTTACATGAATCTATTTAACCTACAATTCTAAATACTTAACAAATTAATTGAATGTGTATGATTTTATACATGATACTGTCAAATTGAAAAACAAGAATATGAAAATACATGTGGTTTTCAGAAACTATGCAACCCGTGCCTTCTTGAACTGGTTTAAGTACTTTGTGTTTTTTCTCTTAGCAGATGACACCGCCCGAGACATTTTTGGACCGTGGGTCACCATTGATTTGGGAATAGTATAGTTATTTGCAAAAAAAGGATGTCGGAGTGCCTCAATTGTCATCAGCCTCTTCAAATCAACCCAAGAGCAAAGCCATCGAATCAAACTAATAGCATCCTCATCCGTGTTAGGCACCAATTCATCTAGCTTATCCACACTACCATACTTTTTTGGAAATGTAAAATTCAATTCTTCTTGTGGATGGTACAACCTGACCTTCCATATCACCTCTGTCGGAGACCCAATCACACTACAAATCTTTCATGCTTGATCCATCGGACTAGACCCTCGAAACAAAGGCATCGAAGTGAAAAACTTCGCAATGATAGCCCCTTCGCCCTCATATCCACGGCTAGAGTATATGTTGGAGTTTCCAACAAAACCTCCAGGGCCCTATACCACAAAATCGTCACATACTTAGTATACATCTCATCCCCATTCGTCAAAACCTCTCGCGCCATCCCTAAATCCTCAACCTTAACAACATCATCAAAAACTAGTATGTTGTATGGCTTGAGGTCACAATGAAAATACCCTCTTTGATGCATGTGAATCAATGCTTGGAACAATTGTATAACCACACTGCGAACTTCAATGCTATCGACAAACTTCTCACTCTCTTCTTTATGAATTGAATTAAAGTCATGTTTATGCACTCAATGACCAAGTGCAAGATATTTTCTTCAACGATAGTTGCTTGAGCTTCACACTGCTGGATGGTCACCGACACCTCTCAAAGCCTTCACCTCTCTTAGATTCATACATTCTTTCTGTTGGATTTTGGGGTTCAAACGCAGCGGAGATTTCAAAACAATTTTGAGAAAAAACCCCAACAGGATCCGAATCTGATTCCATTAAAACACGTTTAGACTATGAAAACTTAATCATACCTTAGTCGCAATGTACCTTTCTGAAGGTTAATCGATCTCTAAGGTGCTGCCAACAACGAACGCCCTCTATCAGCTGTCCACACATGAATGGCGACCGAGATTCAAAGTGCTAGCTTCGAGAGAATTTCAAACTTTTGTTTCTCTCCAAAACTATCCAGAGAATACCAAAAACTCTAAGTTGTTTCTAAAACGAAAAATAGAGTTTCGGCCTTTTAATAATTCTTTCGTACTTGTATTCTAACTCAAAGCGTCTATTTATACAACTCTTGTATATAGACGGTTAAGTAAATTACACATATACCCCTACTTAAAGAAGTATAAGTGTAATACACTACAAGGACGTTTCTGTCATGAATTTTATCATATAAAATTCATTTTTCTGAACCATCTTAAAATCTCGCAAAACCATTCTTAGTGTGCGACCCAATAGGCTCATACAACGTTGGCAGTGTACCAAAACACATTTTGGTATACAAGTTATAAGCGGCCTCTAGCAAGACATTATGACTACTCAAGTTGTACGATTATCAAATCGATATAACCTAATCAATAGTATATATAACATCCTTTTGTCACACGATATCCTTTTGATCAAACATAAGGCATGGAATTGTCATCCAACATGTTCAATCGTACTAGTCTCGATTTCAAGGTAGATCGAAAACATCTAAGTGACATTGATCAATATCAATTCACTTAGACTAGGCCTTTTAACAGTCTAACATATCGAGGATCCACTTTGGATATCTCTCTTTATATGAGAGGGACAAATTCTATCTCGATTACACAACTTCACCACATTATTCACACAATAACCAATCACAACCTTTATAATTGTCCTGGTTAAAGACAACGTTTGATTGCGTCAAATCACTCGTATTCCTAATGTTGAAGTCTCTGGTAATCTCAAGTCGAGGATTGAAAAATATACCTATCATGAGAAACAACTATGACTTAATCCATGTGATGTTCTCATAGCGGGTCGGTCCAAGACTTTATTCTATAATAAGTACTCATGATCTTGATTCGTATTCCTATACGTATGATCATCGTATGATCATCAATCAAGACTCATACTAGTCTTAATTCATTATAGTTCCCAGTATAATAATCGACTAGGGATATTTAGGATATTTCTCTAAATACCCATGGATCTTATTATAATGTAAACATGCAAATCAATTATAATAAACAGCAAATAAAATCCTCTATTTTATTAACTAAAATGTATTAATAAAGACTGTTAATGGATTGACCTAGGGCACATTACCCAACACTTTCAATGTATGTGAACCAATGCTTGGAACAATTGTATGACCACACTGCGAACTTCAATGCTATCGACAAACCTCTCACTCTCTTCTTCATGAATTGAGTTAAAGTCATGTTCATGCACTGAATGACCAAGTGCAAGATATTGTCTTCAACGATAGTCGCTTGAGCTTCACACTGCTGGATGGTCACCGACACCTCTCAAAGCCTTCACCTCTCTTAGATTCATACATTCTTTCAATGAAGAGCAATTGAATTCGTCCTTGATTTTTTTAATAGCTACGACATCGCCAGAGTGCTTTTTCACGGATTTCCACACACACCCATACGAGCCCTCGTCGAGGGTTTTCTGTGGCTCGTAATCATGGATCACTTTTTCATAGGAGTTGTCATAGCAGAGGCCAAGCATCGGATGCTCTTGCTTCATCAACATCAAGATTTGTGATGGTTGTTAGAGAAGAGAAAAGGTCGTAGAGAAAACAAAGAAACTTGGGAGATAAAGAATTGTAATTGTACGCGGAGTAGGAAGTACAAGTGAAAAATTAGAAGGTTAGGGTGCGGGTGGCAATTGTGTAAATTACTAGACTCGTTGAGGGGATTAATAAGTCAAACGGTCGAATTTAGGTGCGAATTTGAAATATTAGACCCTTGGGTGGCGTTGGCGTTTCTCTCACTCACTCCCTAGGCATGATGAGTAGAGGAGGATCACCACTATTGAATGTTGAGGGGGCATATGCTCGGTACCTATCATGGGTTGTGATGTTCTTGGCATTACTTCTCTCGATATTAGTAGTTCAAAGAGAATAGTTAGTCTCTAATTCTTATTAACTTACCATCTTTGCATTCCCATTTGCAGATGCTATGTGAATGGGACTAACTGTTGGGGTTTTTACTCCCCTTCTAATAATGAAACAGATGAATAATAAATTCTGCCAAACCACGATCAATGCATAAAATAAACACACCACAAGACAAAAAAGATTTAACATGGAAAACCCTCCAAATCAGAGGTAAGAACCACGGGCCAAACTCCGAACAATCCACTATGTCAACAAAGAGTACAAGATATCTCAATTTAATGAGATTCACCAACAATGGAGTAATACATAAATACCTCTTCCAAGAACTTAAATGATCACACTAAGAACAAAGAATACTGTGACGGCCCCAATTTCCCCGTGCAATTGGGTACGCCCGGCCTAGACCCGTGCAGGCCCCAAATCATCACTTGGCAACCTGACGAGCCTAGTCAGCCTTCAATTTAATCAATTTAGTAATTTATGAAAGAGTTATTATATTTATACACAGCAGAAGACTAAAACAATTATAACAACGGGAAATAACTCAATCAAAGGGAAATTAGGAATTCTATAAGTGTGGAAAACCCTGGGTATTCATGTACAATTCGATAGGTATATATACATGATACCAGTCTCACAAAAGAAATACCAAGTTCAATGATCCCAACAATGTAAACATAAAACGATATACACATCAGCAAAAGTATAAACACCTACTAAAGAGTCTCTCTGATGTCGCTGCTAATCCTCACAATAGATCACCTAGGCAGGGTCCATTGCCCTTGCTGTTCTTCGCCCTATCTGCACCCACCGTCACAAACTAGACGGTGAGCAACTGAATAAAATCGAATGTAATGCTAGAAGAAGATAACAGTAATTCATGATAATACAAGTAAAGCAGTCTAAATATCATGCGATAATAAAATGACAGGAATTTAAATAAACAAGATGCATGATAAACAGACTAAAATATATCAATCGAAAGTCAAATGTGTTCCAAAGAATCAAAAGAGGCTCATAAGTGGTCTATTTCATAGCATAACAGCGAAGACCTCGCGAGGACTTCCCGGGCATCGACACAAGCGAAGGCACAGCTATGACGGGAGGGACTCAAACCCACCCACCCAGTAATTGGTGTCACACAATCATTAAGGGTGGTTACACACTCGTGCGCACGAGTGCCCGCGTTTTATCCCTTCAGTGCAGGTCCTAGTACTTTCGAGACAAAACACTTACACCGGGAAACACACAACAAGCAATGGAACGAAATACCAATAATAGAGCATAACAAGACTGAATAAATGATAATGAATCACATGGCATTTTCTTACTGGCTTACAAACGTACAAATGCTTTTTAAGGCAAGTGTACTTACCTGACTAATCGCGACCCGGTATTCACTCCGAGACTCTAATACGTTCCCCGTGAGTTCTCGACTACCTGATAAAGTTTTGAATCTCGAATATTAGTTTAAGGCTCGCATTTAGTCTTAAGGTGTTTGTTTTACAATCATTTGTTGATTGTGACCCAAACCATTGTGGATTAAACCATCTCTATGGTTGTTCCCCTTTTTACAAAACATAACACTTGTTGGGCCTATTTATCAAGTTTTATACTCACCTGAGTAAGCCTTTGGTGTGGACATTTATTGGGCCTAGATACATAAGCTCATTCTTATATTTTACGCCTTCGTTTTGGCCTCAAGTTGTATCTATTCTATTGGGCCTTTATTGGGCTTTACACAACCTATAAACACACCATTTGTAACTTGTTATGGACTCGTATTATAAAGAGTGTGTTAGGCCCTAGTTGGGCCTTAATGCAAGTCCATGATTATTAAAAAAAATGTCCTACTTACAACTCTTTTTACTTATTCACAAACCTACAATTTTATACATTATGGTCACACCTTCAATAATCCATACACCCCACTGTATGCACCCCACACATCACACACCCCACTGTTATGTGCATACAATGCCCCGCTATTGTGTGCACCCCACTACTATTTACACCCCATGTTCACATGTATTAATGTCACTTTATTACTTAAAACTATATAATGTACATTAATCCATTTTCACACCCACAACCATTGTGTACACCCCACTGTGGTGTACACATACATGCTGGTGTGTACACCCCACTGTGGTGTACACATACACCCATTCATGCACCCCATGTACACCAAACCACCCCAAAACGTCATACACTACACCCAAAAACAGTTGCAAAAAGCCACATAAAATCATGAAAACAGTGAAATCCGAGAACAAGAGAGGAGTTCACCTAGGGCAGGACGTGGAGGCTCCAACGGCGAGGAAGGTGGCAGCGGTGACGAGTTCGCCGAGAAGAGATGGCTGCCAACATGGGCCGAGAGAGAAACCAAGGTGAGTCTCGAAACCGAGGAGTGTGAGTGAAAAAAAAAGGAAGGAACGAGAGAGAGAGAGAAGAGACACACACTTACCCCGGTGACGCAGTAGGAGGCGGTGGTGGTGGTTGTTCCAGCCGGGAAAGGAGGCCACCGAGAGCGAGAGAGGACGTGAGGCCGAGGTGAATGAGAGACCGAGAGAGAACAGCGAGAGTGAGAGAGAGAACCCGAGACTGAGAGAGAGAGATCGCGTGACCGAGAGGGAGGCCGAGAGTGATGGAGAGGGGTAACGGACCTCCGGTGAGGGTTCCGGTGAGAGGAGATCGAGTGGGGAGAGTAGGAGGGGAGAGGTGGCGGCGGTTCAACAAAGGAGAAGATGAATAGTAGGGTTTTGGTTGTTTATATATTTAAAACAAAGGTCAAATGACCATTTTGCCCTTCCACTTATTTCATACACATTTTAAAACCACTACCCTTATGAGTCTTTTGTCCCTTTATCACATCTCAACACACACACACATCTCGAGGCCAATCTTATGGCTCCTCACCATTAGGCTGTGTCACTTTAACAATACTAATCACATAGTTCGCATGTTACATATTTAACCAACTCCCATGTTCAAACGACGTTCCTCGGTCCATTTTTCCTTGTTCCGACTCCCGTAACGCGCGTAGTCTCGCCTTGTCTTGCCAACTAATTAATTAAATTAATTAAAAATTTATTTATTTGTACTATTTACTTGTTTTTTCTCCCGTTTAACTAGTCGAAACCTCAATCAATTAAATATCGCCCGACCGGCACGAAATTCGTAAAATACTAAAATACTAATACACACAATCAAAGAATCATAAAATCACTTCGGTGTCAACTCCCGAAGTTTGAAATACTGTTCAGTATTCACGTAGCCGGGTCACAATCCTGACAAGTGTAACACAAGTCAGTTAAAAATTTGGGGTTGTTACAAATACTACCCCAATTGTATCAAACCCTTGCACCTCTTTTCTTGAACACCAAGAAATCACCAAAGCCTTCACCGCGAGTCTTCGGATTCAAGATCTTGTTGTTCTTCAATGTAGAGAGAAAACCTTAGAGAGATAATGCACATACACCCCTATGCGCACACCAAGCCGAACTCCTCGTCGACTTCTCTAGAATACCTCTTATTTTTTGGTCTCCTAGTTGCACAACAATATCGACTCATATATATTTCTTCACTTCCTATTTTCTCTCTGTCAGATTCCTATTCAAACTCCAATTTGTTGCTTTATGTGTTGGACTTTTCTATTTTTGTGTGGGGCCCACACAAAAACCAACAATCTCCCCCTCCAACACATGGGGAGATCTCAATTATATTTGTCGCTCAATAACAACTCAGCCCCACCAACTTGGTGCAGGACTAATGCTTCTCACGAGTCACCACCTTCGTCAACATATCAGCTGGATTCTTATCAGTGTGAATCTTCTTCAGACTCATCTCATGATCATTCACAACTTCTCGAATCCAATGGTATCGGATATCAATATGCTTAGTGCGGCAATGATAAGTAGCATTCTTGCTCAAATCTAGAGCACTCTGACTATCACAGTTCACTGCATACCCATCTTCTTGCTTCAACCCCAACTCTTGAAGGAATCTCTTCAACCAAAGTATTTCTTTGCTTGCTTCAGTTATAGCAATATATTCTGCCTCTGTCGTGGACAAAGCAACACACTTTTGCAATTTTGACTGCCAAGATACAGCTCCCCCTGCAAAAGTGAACACATACCCTGAAGTAGATTTTCTGCCATCAAGGTCACCTGCCATATCTGAATCTGTATATCCCTCCAAAATAGGTTTCAAGCCCCCAAAACATAAAGACATTTTCGAAGTACCTCTCAAATATCTCAAAATCCATTTCACTGCTTCCCAATGAACTTTTCCAGGATTTGAGAGAAATTTGCTGACCACACCAACTGCGTGAGCAATATCTGGTCGGGTGCAAACCATCGCATACATCAAACTCCCAACTGCAGAGGAGTAAGGAATATATGACATCTCCGCTATATCTATAGAAGTAGAGGGACATGATTTCTTGCTAAGTGTGAAGTGATTAGCAAGAGGTGTGCTAACTGGCTTAGCCTTGTTCATATTGAATCTGTTCAAGACCTGCTCAACATACTTTTCCTGTGACACCCATAACTTTTTAGATCTCCTGTCACGAATAATCTGCATGCCAAGAATCTGTTTCTTAGGCCCCCAGGTCTTTCATATCAAAAGAACTAGATAATTCTTTCTTCAAGTTTCCAATCAAGGAAACATCATGCCCCACTATCAACATATCATCAACATAGAGCAACAAGATCACAAGCTTCCCATCTGAAAAATTTCTTGAAGTAGACACAATGATCTGCGTCTGTTCTAGTGTACTCTTGACCAATCATGAAAGAGTCAAATTTCTTATACCACTGCCTTGGAGCTTGTTTCAATCCATACAAGCTCTTCTTCAACTTGCAAACCAAATGTGTTTTTCCTGTTACTTCAAATCCTTCAGGTTGATCCATATAAATCTCTTCCTCCAAATCACCATGGAGGAATGCCATCTTCACATCTAACTTGCTCAAGCTCAAGTTCCAAGCTAGCAGTCAGACCTAAAATCACTCGAATAGAACTCATCTTCACAACAGGGGAAAAAATCTCATCAAAGTCAATTCCTTTATTCTGATTGAATCCCTTCACTACCAAACGAGCTTTATGTTTTACTAGCTTATCTCCATCCGTCTTCAACTTGTACACCCATTTATTCTTCAAAGGTTTTCTACCTTTGGGAAGTTCCACCAGCTCATAAGTATTGTTCTTCTTCAAAGAACTCATCTCCTCCTGCATTGCTTTCATCCATTGAGCTTTGTCTTTATGATTCTGAACTCCCTGGAAGCTCTCTGGCTCCCCCTCTTCTGTAATTGTAACATAATTCGAACTGGGGTACCTAGTAGAAGGAAGCAACCCTCTCTCAGATCTTCTAAGTGAAGGTTCAACTAAAGCTGTTGATGGAGGAGTTTGCTCCCCTTGCTCATTATCATCAACTGGTTCTGGCACATCAACCCCATGTTTTTCAAATGAGTCTCCCTCATGTGTGGCATCAGTAATGGAAGAAGAGTCCAATCCAGAAACATCATCATCATCAACTATGATTTTCTTTGATGTCTTCAAATCTGCTATGGTCTCATATTCATGAAAGACCACATCCCTGGACCTGACAATCTTTTTCTTCTCTGGATCCCATAACCTATAACCAAACTCTGCATCTCCAAATCCCAAGAGGATACACGGAACAGTTCTATCATCAAGTTTCTGTCTCTGCTCCTTAGGCACATGCATAAATGCCTTACATCCAATCACCTTCAAGTGAGAGTAAGTAACATCTTTCCTAGACCAAACTCTCTCTGGAACATCAAACTCCAATGGTGCTGAAGGAGAGCGATTCATCAAGTAGCAAGCAGTCCTGAGAGCCTCACCCCAAAACGTCTTGGGCAACTTAGCCATTTTTAACATACATATGACTTTATCAAGGATGGTTTTGTTTGTTCTTTCAGCAACACCATTATGTTGAGGAGTACCCGGAACAGTCTTCTCATGTCTGATTCCATGTTCTGAGCAATAATTCTCGAACTCCTTTGAAGTGTATTCTCCCCCGTTATCACTACGAAGGCACTTCAAAGATACGCCTTTTTCTCGGTCCACCATCATATGAAACTTCTTGAGGTACTCAAGAACCTGACATTTTGTTCTCAACACAAACACCCAAACCTTCCGTGAAGCATCATCAATAAAAGTAACAAAGTATCTGCCACCTCCCATAGTTTCCACATTAATGGGACCACAAACATCAGAGTATACTAACTCAAGTAAATTTCTTTTTCTTTCAGATGATGAAGAAAAAGAAACTCTATGTTGCTTACCGAATAAACAATCATCACAAGGGTTCAAATATTTACCTTTGGCAAAGGGAATGTGAGACTTCTTTGCCAACACCTGCAACCCTTTCTCACTCAAGTGACCTAGCCGCCTATGCCACAGATCTGGTGAAGAATCATCTTCAATTGTGTTCAGGTCACCTCTGACGGTCTTCAATTGAGTCTTGTAAATTGTATAGCTCAATTTTCCTCTAGCAACAACCATTGAGCCTTTGGTGAGTTTCCACTCCTTGCCCCCAAAGATGTTGTAGTAACCATCTAGGTCCAAAACATGAGTAGAAAACAAATTCAGACTCAGATCCGGAACATGTTGCACATCTTTCAAAATTACCGTGCAACCCATATTTGTCTGCACAAAGACATCTCCAATGCCAACTATATCTGCAAAACTGTTGTTCCCCATCTTTGCCTTACCAAAATTCCCTGCTCGATAAACAGAGAAGAAATCCTTCCTCGGAGTAGCATGGAAGGATGTTGCGGAATCAACAACCCATTCACTATCTGTATTAGTGACATGACCTTGATCCTCAACTAAAGGAAGCACAACCAAGTCTTCAATTGCATCTGATATATCAGCTGTAGTATTCTGATCATTCGCTTTATTTTGATTTTTTTCATCATTCTGTTCTTTTTTCCACACTCTACAATTTTTCTTTTTGTGTCCTTCCTTGCCACAATGATAACAAGAGAATTTTCCTTTTCCTTGAGACTTGCCTCTAGATTTACTCCGCCCCCTCGGACCTCTAGACTAATTTCTGCCTCTATGTTCTGCAGTAGTAACAAGAGCTTGTGAAGTTTCAATGCCTTTATCCTTTCTCCTAGTCTCCTTGTCAAAGAGACTATCCCGCACTATGGATGAAGACAAGACACCGTCTGGAGCAAATTACTTAGAGACACCACCAAGGTTTCCCAGCTTTCTGGCAACGAGCTCAAGAGTAAAAGTGCTTGTAACTCATCCTCAAGCACAATCTTCATATCACTTAATTGATTGATCAATGCTTCGAAATCATTCAAGTGCTCTATCATCGACCGCCCATCTTTGTACTTCATATTAACAAGCCTTCTAATTAGAGAAGCCTCGTTCTGAGCCCCCTTTCTCTCACACATATTCTGCAATTTTCTCCACAACTCCTGTGCATCAACCTCTTTGCTGACATGGTGATAAATACTGAGATCGATCCACTTTCGAATAGTCCCAGCAGTTTTTCAGTGCAACTTCCTCCAATTAACATCAGATATTTTCTCTGGCTTGTTTTGTCCAAATTCAATTGGATCAAATAAATCCTTGCAATAAAGATGATCTTCCATCATTGGTTGCCAAATTGAATAATTCGTAGCTGTCAACTTGACCATATTGCTTGATTTATCATCATCATCCACCATCTTAATTCCCACAACGATTCCCGAAGCACGAACTAATCGTGGCTCTGATACCACTTGTTGGGCCCCATCCAGGCGTACGTGCGCGGGCACGTGGATCTTCGCTAGTACCAATATTGTCCCCAACTTAACCACCTCAACATTAGGTGTGGGGTTTTACTCCAAAAGGCCTCGGTACTATGAGATGAAACATCCACTCTTATGAACTTCTTCAAGAAGCCATAGATAACCAATGTGGGACTAAACTTCTCGGTCTACACATCTCAACAATCTCCACCTTGGACTGAAATCCATCCAAGATGGGCACACCGCATAATCTATCGTCGCTACCATCTCGAGGGAAAGTACAACTCGAGGCACACATGCGACCACCAATAGACATGCCTTGTCCTAGCCGCACCGTCGGCTCTGATACCACTTGTTGGGGTTTTTACTCAACCCCTTCTAATAATGAAACAGATGAATAATAAATTCCGCCAAACCACGATCAATGCATAAAATAAACACACCACAAGACACAAAAGATTTAACGTAGAAAACCCTCCAAATCAGAGGTAAAAACCACGGGCCAAACTCCGAACAATCCACTATGTCAACAAAGAGTACAAGATATCTTAATTTAATGAGATTCACCAACAATGGAGTAATACATAAATACCTCTTCCAAGAACTTAGATGATCACACTAAGAACAAAGAATACTACCCCAATTGTATCAAACCCTTGCACCTCTTTTCTTGAACACCAAGAAATCACCAAAGCCTTCACCGCGAGTCTTCGAATTCAAGATCTTGTTGTTCTTCAATGTAGAGAGAAAACCTTAGAGAGATAATGCACATACACCCCTATGCGCACACCAAGCCGAACTCCTTGTCGACTTCTCTAGAATACCTCTTATTTTTCGGTCTCCTAGTCGCACAACAATATCGACTCATATTTATTTCTTCACTTCCTATTTTCTCTCTGTCAGATTCCTATTCAAACTCCAATTTGTTGCTTTATGTGTTGGACTTTTCTATTTTTGTGTGGGGCCCACAATAAAACCAACACTAACACCATCTTTGTTCAGTTCTGATGCATATCCAGGTTTGTATTTTAAGATTTCTTTTGGCAAATTCAGTATTGTCTTACATGATGAGCTGTTTTAGTTTCATAATGTTTGGGTGGTCAAGGCCTCAGAGAGCCTTCATATCTCTTAGATTCAAGCAGTCTTTCCAAGAGTGCAATTGAATTGGCGACGATATCACTTGAGTTCTTATTGACGACTTTCCACTTGCACTCAAACGACCCCTCGTCGAGTTCTTCCAACCTCTCGTAATCGTAGGAGCCATTGCGGAGCACTTTGTTATGTGACATTTATGTAACTAAAATTGAATAATCACAGTCTACTTTTTTATAAGAAAAACTTTAAATTTTTTATTATATATTACACGACTATATGTTAAATATCAAATTAATATTTTTCTTTAATAAAATAATATTTTTGTTACACCAAGTTAATATTAATAATTAATATATATTATTTTACTTATACATCACATTTTTTAATTACACCAAGTTATAATATGTCACATTTTTACTTAAGTCGGTGGCCTCATTTTGCAAAAAAATAAAAAAAAGTCGGTTGGTTCATAACATATAATCGATTAATCTATATATATATATATATAGACTACAAAAAAATGGTATACCACAACTTTTCATTGTGCGGGAAACTTTCGGCCTAACACTCGTATCTCTCTCTTTCCTCTCATTGTGTGAAGTTCGTCTCATTCGTTCATCATCTCCTCTTTCGATTTCTCCAGCGAGTCGACAGATGCCTTTTTCAAGGGTTTTCTTCGCAAATCGACAATACGTATTTGCCATCGCCCTCGAAAGGCGCCGTTGCCGCTACTGATTCTTCTACTTTCATATATCTCTTCGTATCAACCCTAAATGCATTATCTGATTTTCGTCCAAGAACCCCGTCATCAGAGGCCAAATTGCGGGCATCTATCTCTTACGTCACATATTTACTTAAGTCGGTGAAGTCATTTTGTTTCATTCATTGATTGATGTTGTTTTTAGATTTCTTGCTTCTTTTAGTGTCTTAAAGATAGATTTCGCAAAAAAAAAAAAAAAAAAAAAAAATCGGTGGGTTCATAACATATAATCCTACGTAAAACAACTCTATAAATACGATCTAAGCGCTTTCGATTCTCATCGTTTTTCACATTTTGTTTTCATTCATTGATTGATGTTGTTTTTAAATTTCTTGCTTCTTTTAGTGTCTTAAAGATAGATTTTAGGTTACAAATTTTAGATTAGATGTGATTACAGCTGATAAGATTAGGATAAGGTTATTCAAGATAGGATAATATTACTGCTGATAAGATTATTTATTAATCATAGAACGGATAACTAGAGATTTGTATGGATTGATGCTTTATTTCCAATAAATAAAATAAGATTAGAAGATAAGTTGTGTTAAGTCGGTGGCCTCATAGATAAGACTCTATAAATAAGAGTCTAAGACCAAATCAAGTGTGTTCGTTCGATACTTCGATTAGAGGATCGTTTTTCACAATTTGTTTGTTTTTTTTTTTTTTTCAATTCTTTCGTTTATGTGCGTCTCTCTCTTCCGTCTCCTCCTTACTCTGTGTTAAGTCGGTGGACTCATAGATAAGAGTCTATAAACCCATTGTGCACTAGTCTCATGTTTTGTTCTTTTGGTTTGCAAGTAAATCACTATCTTTATTGTTCATCCACTAATGGCAGAGATTGAGAAAATTAAAGCCCTAATCTCTAGCAAGTTAGGCTGAAAAGAGAGAATAAAAATCAGAAATGCATCTTAGAAACACAAAAAACCAAGGTTGGCTGCAGAGAGGTGTGCGTAGGACAGAAAACTAGAAATTTTTTGGTTATTTTCTTTCTCTTAATTTATTTTTCTATTTCTATGTCTTATAAGTCAAATTCGTAGAATTCTCTTCCACTGTTAATGTCTTTGATTTAATTGAATCCCACAACAACCACTCTAAGTCTTAGAAACGAAAACACTGTTGAAGAAATGAAGTTCAGCTTCCTCAATGTCTCACACAGAGGAGCTTCATGGTATTTATATGAAGTTCAATTACATCACCACTGTACACGTGTATGGTACACATTAATACCTATATAACGACCTAACTAACATTACTCAATTAAAGTGAATTTACATTTTTACCCTCACTACATCTGTTCACTCATTCACACATTCTCTGTTACACTTCAGTGGCAACTACTTCCTTCAGTTCATCAATTCTTAATCTCCTCACTTCTTCAGTAGCAACTTCTTCTCTTCAGTTCATCAATTCTAAATCTCCTCACTTCTTCAGTGATTAACATTTATATCCCCCCGCAAATGTAGGGAAGTAAAGTAACACCAAGTTTGTCTTTCAAGTAGTGAAACCGTGAAGAAGAGAGAGCTTTGGTGAAACAATCAGCAACTTGATCATGTGTAGGAACATGATGTACCGAGATTTGACCCTGCAGTACCTGATCTCTTATGTAATGTACATCAATTTCCATATGCTTAGTTCGGCTATGAAAAACTGGATTATGAGCAAGAGCAGCAGCACTCATATTGTCACACCATATCATGGGCTTGGCAAGTAATGGAAATTGTAGTTCAGACAACAATGACTTCAACCAAGATATCTCAGCTGCTACATGTGCTAAAGCTCGATATTCTGCCTCAGTACTTGAACGAGCAACAACACCTTGCTTTTTGGACTGCCAAGAAATCAAGTTAGTACCAAAGTACACAGCATAACCAGCAATTGATTTCCTGTCTTTAATAGATGATGACCAATCAGCATCTGCATATGCAGTTAATAGAAGCTGGGAACCAGGTTTGAAACATAAACCATAAGCAGCTGATCCTTTTAAGTAGCGCAGTACCCTTTTTAAGCCCTGCCAATGATACACAGTAGGAGCCTGCTGAAATTGACTAAGTCTGTTAACGATAAATGCAATATTAGGTCGTGTATGAACAACATATTGTAGTCCTCCTAAAAGACTTCGATAAAGTATAGGATCATGAAATGGAGTTGCAGTATGAGTAGAAAGATCCTTGTTCATTACAGCTGGTGTATCAACTGGTTTAGAGGAACACATTCCTGCTTTTTGAAGAAGTGAATGAACATAACTAGTCTGAGTGAGATAAAGACCTCCTGAATCTCTATGCACTTCAAATCCCAGAAACATGTTCAAGTTTCCAATGTCTTTCAATGCAAAAGAGCTATTCAACTTGTCAATGAACTCTTGAACATGATCAGATCTGGCACCTGTGATAATGATATCATCTACATAAACGAGAACATACATCATACTCCCATGATGACGAATGATGAACAACGAATTATCAGATTGAGAATTCTTAAAACCCCAAGATAACAGTTGATGTCGGAGATGATGAAACCATGCCCTTGGTGCCTGTTTTAAACCATATAGAGCTTTATGTAATCGACATACCATGGAAGTATTATTTTCATCAATATATCCATCAGGCTGATTAGTATACACCTCTTCTTTCAACTCCCCATTCAAGAAAGTATTATTGATATCTATTTGTCGCAATGTCCAACCAAATGAAACAACAATGGTGAAAATTACTCTAATGGTCGACGACTTAACAACAGGACTATAAGTCTCGGAAAAATTAATTCCAGGTACTTGTTTGAAGCCTTTCGCAACCAATCTTGCCTTATATCTATTTATACTTCCATCAGAATTCCTTTTTATGTAAATATCCATTTGTTGTCGACTATATGTTGATGAGGAGAAGATGGAACCAAACTCCAAGTCTTATTAGACATCAAAGCTTGAAATTCTTTGTCCATAGCATCTTTCCAATGAGGAATTAATAATGCTTCTTTTGCAGACTTAGGAATAGTCTCCAAAGCTGAAACAGTAGATACAAAAACTTTCTTCTTACTGATTCCAGCTTTCCCTCTTGTCATCATAGAATGAGTATTAAGGGATAATGGAGGAGGAGTAGAATGATTAGTTGCATTTCCTGAAGTAGTAGATTCTGAAGTATTAGGAGCAGAATTAGGTGAATCACCAAGTGTTGAAGAAGAAGACACTGGAGATGTATGAGTTGTAGCATGTTGAGTATATAAAGAAGGTAAAGAAATCATTGGTACTTGATCAGAAGTAGTTACTGATGAAGATGATACTGACGAATCAGGAAACAATTCATTATAAGGAAAATCTTCTTCATTAAACAAAACATGCCTGGATATATATACTCTGCCCAAGCTGTTCATACAGATATAGCCTTTATGATGAGAGCTATATCCTAGAAATAAGCATTTCTCAGATCGAAACTGGTATTTGGTGGAATTAAAAGGTCTTGTATATGGAAAACAAGAGCAACCAAAGACTTTAAGTATCTGATAATCACGTGAAGTGTGAAACAACTTGAAATAAGGAGAAGTACCTTGAAGTACTCTAGTTGGCAATCTGTTGATAACAAAAACAGATGAAGCACAAGCATGCCACCAGAACTTTAATGGTAAATGAGCTTCAGCTAATAAAGTCAGACTCATTTCCACTATATGCCGATGTTTTCTTTCAATTCTTCCATTTTGTGCATGTGTGTATGGACATGGATGTTGAAAAAATATACCCTGATTATCCAGAAAAGATTGAAAAATTCGAAATTCTCCACCCCAGTCAGACTGTAATCTTTTAATCTTCACTGAAAACTGATTTTCCACTAGAAGTTTAAACCTTTGAAAAGTTTGAAGAGCCTCTGATTTAGCTTTAAGTGGATAAATCCATGTAAATCTCGAAAAATCATCCAAGAATGTAATATAATAATTGAAACCATCAATTGAAGTAATTGGAGCTGGTCCCCAAAGATCAGTATGTATTAATTCCAATATATGAGTACTACAACTGTTTGAGTTTGGAAAAGGTAAAGCATGATGCTTTCCCAAAGGACATACATCACAAAATTCAAATGAAGAACCAGACATCTTCACATCTGATTTTGCAATCTGTTGCAACACTTGATGAGATGGATGTCCTAGTCTTTTATGCCAAAGAGAGTAGGATGATTGCTTGGATGCATAGAATGACAAGTTCCCTGCTTGAACTTCAGCACACCCTTTATTTGCAGAATCACTGTGAAATTGATATAGTCCATCTTTGAGTGTTCCTTTCAGCAGAATCTCTTTAGTTAAAGAATCCTTCACCAAACGATGTGAGTTAGTAAACTCCACAATCACATCATTATCCTTAGCAAGCTGAGATATACTTAGAAGATTCTTTTTAATTTGAGGAACACATAAAGTATTATGAAACTTTAGTCTTGATTGATCAGATGTGACTTTAGCTGATCCTATACATGCAATTGGTAATGCATTTTCATTTCCAACAAAGAGATAGTCATTACCTGAATAAGGAGAGCAGTTAGTCATTTGTGACTGATCCGGTGTGACATGACTAGTAGCACCACTATCAGCAAACCATGTATTATCATTGATAGCTTCATTAGAAGAGAAGTCATTACTTGTATTACTTCCAACAAAATTACTCCGAGACCCCAGAAAATGAGCACTTGGAGAGTTATGAAAACCTCCTCTTGCATTTTGATTATGATTAAAATGCTGATTACCACCTCGATACTGAAAACCATTTCCACCATTATTATTAAACCCTTGAGATCCCATGTATTGCATATCTGCCCTGTAATAGCATACATCAGCAGTGTGTCTAACCTTGTGACAAATTTGACAAGTTGGCCTATTGTTATTTGGAAATCTAAAACCACTTCTTCCTCTATAATTCCTTCCTCCTCTACCTCTGTTGTTATTATTTCTGCCACCATATCCACTTTTAGATTGTTGTTTTCCATTATTCCATGACTGTGAACTCCTTTGTTTCACCTCAACTGCATTCACTTGATTTGATGAATGTGAAATGCTCAAAGAATTAATTCCAGCCAAGCTCTGCAACTGTTCCAACTTAGCTTCAAAACCTAATAGAGTAGACTGCATTTCTTGCCATGTTAACTCATCTTTTTGTTCAAGAACAGAGGTTATAGGAAGATATTCACTATCCAACCCAGTCATAGTACATGAAATCAATTCAGAAATAGGAAGAGGAGACCCTGCAGTAGCCAAACTATCAGAAATCCCTTTCATTGTCTTCAAATACTCATTCATTTTCATAGATACTTTTCGAGTTGTACGAATTGCAGTCTTATGAAATTAAATTTGTGCTTTGTTATTCGAACCACACTGTTCTAATATACAATTCCACAATTCATTTGCGGTTCTCTTCTTAGAACCTTGTGAAACATTCACCTGATTACCAATTTCTGGTTCTAGGGCACACAACAGCCAACCATACAACATTCTATCACAATACAACCATTCTTGAAATTCCGGATTTACATCACCATTATCAGGAATCTTTGAAGGACATGGTGTTGTTCCAAACAAGAATCCATCAAAACCACAACCTTCTAACACAGAAACTACAATCGACTTCCACAAAGAAAAATTTGTACTGTTCAGCTTGATTGAAACAATCTGGTTTAAAGAATTACCGAAAGGTCCAACAAGACGATGAGCAAATGAAGATGACTCTGTTGCTCCTTGACCACCATAACGCCTTGTCGTGTCTCCAGAATCGTCCATGGCGATCGATCTACTGTGGCTCTGATACCATCTTAGAAACGAAAACACTGTTGAAGAAATGAAGTTCAGCTTCCTCAATCACACAGAGGAGCTTCATGGTATTTATATGAAGTTCAATTACATCACCACCGTACACGTGTATGGTACACATTAATACCTATATAACGACCTAACTAACATTACTCAATTAAAATGAATTTACATTTTTACCCTAACTACATCTGTTCACTCATTCACACATTCTCTGTTACACTTCAGTGGCAACTACTTCTCTTCAGTTCATCAATTCTTAATCTCCTCACTTCTTCAGTAGCAACTTCTTCTCTTCAGTTCATCAATTCTAAATCTCCTCACTTCTTCAGTGGTTAACATTTACACTAAGGAATGTGACATAGAAGCATAGGCAATCTTTTTAATTTCATTCTAAAAGAACTAGGCGTAGGAGATCTTCATTGCTCAAGTCAAGGTTTGTGGGTTGTCGCACTTTTTTAAGAGTTTGTTTGGCAGGTTTGTACTTTCCCTGTCTTGCAGTGATTTGGTATTATGATTTGAAGGTTTTGTTGGTGGGTTCTTGTCTTGTTGTTTCAAGTGTTTGAAGGTTTTGTTGGTGGGTTCTCATCTTTTTTACACAATCGGCAATGTATTTTTAGGCTTGGGTTCATTAATTTGTTATGTCATGGTTCTCATTAGTGATTCCTTAATATTTCGACTAAAATCGTCTATGTTAATAATTTATATTACCAACTTACCATCTCTTACAAAAATTATACTCTTGTTTAGACTGTTAAGCATATTTGAGAAACTTCTTTTTTATTAAAACCTCTACTTTTTTATTAAAACCTCTACAAGTGTTTCTTTTCTTCTCAACTATGGTCCATTAGCGGGGCCTTGTAGGAGGCTTTTCTTCATGCAAATTATTGATTCCTTTGAAAGAGATTACAGAATAAGGGGTTAAAAACTTGGTTCGATGTTTAGTTCCTTTTCTTCAAGATGCTGTTATGTTTAGGAATCATGTCTGAAGGAGTTGAAATTGTGAATGCTTGGATGTGAGTTTGTTAATAGACGATTAATGCTAGTTCAACATTGGTACTGCTATTTAATTTATATTTCTCAAAATTAAAATGTCCACATTGAATATAAATTAAATAAGTTCAATCCCACAAGACAGTTGTGGAGTGTTTTTGAATCGGGCCTTAATTGGTACTCTTATTAAGGCCTATTTAAATCATTGAAAAAAAAATATAAGAGAACTACGTAGGCTTTGATTCCTATTTTAATTATTTACGTATTGTAGAAAAAAAAAATATAAAAGAACTATTTAGTTTTTGATTCCTCTAAAACTTCATTGGGATACGCAAGCAACTTAAATTAAATAAGTTCAAGCCCAAAAGACATGTTGTGTAGTGCTTTTGAGTAAGACCTTCATTGATACACTTACAAATACATATTTAAATCATTTATGTATTTTAGAAAAAAAATTTTAATAGAACTACGTAGGCTTTGATGCTGCCAAAAGGATACGTAGGCAGCTTAGATTTAATATGTTCAAGCCCACAAGGCAGTTGTGGAGTGCTTTTGAATACGGCCTTAATTGGTACTCTTACTAAGGCATATTTAATTCATTTACGTCTTGTGAAAAAAATGTAAGGGAACTACGCAGGCTTTTTATCAATTAAAACATCATTAAGATATGTAGGCAGTTTAAATTAAATAAGCTGAAGCTCAAAAAATGTGTTGTGCAGTGGTTTTGAAGAAGGCTTTAATTGGTACTCTTATTAATATACCTATTTTATTCATTTATGTATTGGAGAAAAAAAAATATAAAAGTACTACGTAGGCTTTGATCCTCCTAAAACTTCTAGAGAATACGTAGGCTGCTTAAAGTAAATAAGTCCAAGCCCACAAGATTGTTGTGGAGTGGTTTGGAATCGGGCCTTAATTGGTACTCTTACTAAGGCTTATTTAAATCATTTACGTCTTGTTGAAAAAAACTCGAAGAAAACTACGTAGGCTTTGATTCCTCTAAAATATCAAGAAGATACGTAGGCAGCTTAAATTAAATAAGTCTAAGTACAAAAGGCGTGTTGTGGAGTGGTTATGAATTATGCGTTAACTAGTATTCTTACAAGTACCTGTTTATATCATTTACATATTGTACAAAAAAAAATATAAAAGAACTATGTAGGATTTGAGTCCTTTAAAACTTCAGTGGGATACGCATGCCGCTTAAATTAAATAATTTCAAGCATAAAAGGCGTGTTGTGCAGTGGTTTTGAA
Organism: Stephania japonica; assembly: GCA_039657345.1. Taxonomy (NCBI): domain Eukaryota; kingdom Viridiplantae; phylum Streptophyta; class Magnoliopsida; order Ranunculales; family Menispermaceae; genus Stephania; species Stephania japonica. The sequence continues at coordinate 26,489,816 of CM077563.1, read as the reverse complement.
TAAGACTTTAATTAGTACTTTTACAAATACCTATTTAAATCATTTACGTATTTTAGAAAAAAAATTTAAAAGATTTACGTATGCTTCGATTCCTCCAAAACGTCAAAAGGAAACGTAGACAGCTTGCATTAAATAAGTACAAGCCCAAAAGGTAGTTGTGGAGTTGTTTTAAATACAACCTTAACAGGTAATCTTACTAATGCCTATTTAAATCATTTACGTCTTGTGAAAGAAAAATATAGATGAGCAATACGTAGGCTTTGGATCATCTAAAACTTCATTAGGATATGTAGACAGCTTAAATTAAATAAGTTGAAGCCCAAAAGACGTGATGTGGAGTGGTAATGAAGAAGACCTTAATTGGTATTCTTACTAAACCCTATATTAATTATTTATGTATTGTAGAAAAAAAATATAAAAGAGCTACGTAGGCTTTAATTCCCCTCAAACTTCAAAAAGATACATAGGTAGCTTAAATTAATTAAAACCAAACACAAACGGCGTAATGTGGAGTGGTTATGAATAAGACCTTAATGGGTACTCCTACTAATACCAATTTTAATCATTTACATAATGTAGATAAAAATATAAAAGAATTACGTTGGCTTTGATTCCTCTAAAACCTCAAGGGGATACGTAAGAAACCTAAATTAAATGAGTCCAAACCAGAAAGCCGTGTTATGGAGTGGTTTTAAGGCCTTAATTGGTACTCTTACTAATAACTATTTTAATCACTTACGTATTATAGAAAAAAAAATATAAAAGAACTACGTAGGCTTTGATTCCTCAAAAACAATAAGAGGATATGTAGGCAGCTTAAATTTAATAAGTTCAAGACCACAAGACAGTTGTGGAGTGGTTTTGAATCGAGCTTTAATTGGTAATCTTACTAAGGCGTATTTAAATCATTTACGTCTTGTGGAAAAAAAAAATATAAGAGAACTATGTAAGCTTTGATTCCTCTAAACATTCAAGAGAATACGTAGGCAGCTTAAATTAAATAAGTCTAAGCAAGAAAGCCGTGTTACGGAGTGGTTTTAATAAGGCCTTAATTCGTACTCTTACTCATACCTAATTTAATCATTTACGTATTGTAGAAAAAAATATAAATGAACTACGTAGGCTTTAATTCCTTTAAAACATCAAGAGAATACGTATGCATCTTAAATTTAATAAGTCCAAGTCAAAAAGGCGTATTGTGGAGTGGTTTTCAATAAGGCCTTAATAGGTACTCGTACTAATGCCAATTTTAATCATTTACATAATGTAGGTAAAAATATAAAAGAACTACGTTTACTTTGATTCCTCTAAAACTTCAAGAGGATACGTAGGCAGCTTCAAGTAAATAAGTTCAAGCCCACAAGGCTGTTGAGGAGTGGTTTGGAATTGGGCTTTAATTGGTACTCTTACTAAGACTTATTTAAATCATTTACGTCTTGTAAAAAAAAAATCGAAGAAAACTACGTAGGCTCTGATTCTTCTAAAATATCAAGAAGATACGTAGGTAGTTTAAATTAAATAAGTCCAAGTACAAAAGATGTGTTGTGGAGCGGTTCTGAATTAGGCGTTAACTGGTACTCTTACTAGTACCTGTTTTAATTATTTACATATTGTATGAAAAAAATATATAAGAACTATGTAGGATTTGAGTCCTTTAAAACTTCAATGGGATACGCATGCCACTTAAATTCAATAAGTTGAAGCATAAAAGGCGTGTTGTGTACTGGTTTTGAATAAGACTTTAATTGGTACTCTTACAAATACCTATTTAAATCATTTAAGTATTTTAGAAAAAAATTTAAAAGATTTATGTATGCTTCGATTCCTCCAAAACGTCAAAAGGAAACGTAGACAGCTTGCATTAAATAAGTCCAAGCCCAAAAGGCAGTTGTGGAGTGGTTTTCAATATGACCTTAACTGGTAATCTTACGCCTATTTAAATCATTTACGTCTTGTGAAAGAAAAATATATATGAGCAATACATAGGCTTTGAATCATCTAAAACTTCATTAGGATACGTAGGCAGCTTAAATTAAATAAGTTGAAGCTCAAAATATGTGATGTGGAGTGGTAATGAAGAAGACCTTAATTGGTATTCTTACTAATACCTTTTTTAATTATTTATGTATTGTAGAAAAAATATAAAAGAACTACGTAGGCTTTGATTTCTCTAAAACTTCAAGAGGATACGTAGGCAACTTAAATTAAATAAGTCCAAGCACAAAGGACGTATTGTGGAGTGGTTATAAATAAGGCCTTAATGGGTACTCTTACTAATATCAATTTTAATCATTTACATAATGTAGATAAAAATTTAAAAGAACTATGTTGTCTTTGATTCCTCTAAAACTTCAAGAGGATACGTAGGCAGTCTAAATTAAATAAGTCCAAACAAGAAAGCTGTGTTATGAAGTGGTTTTTAGAAGGCCTTAATTGGTACTCTTACTAATAGCTATTTTAATCATTTACTTATTATAAAAAAAATATTAAAGAACTACGTAGGCTTTGATTCCTCAAAAACATTAGGAGGATACGTAGGCAGCTTGAATTTAATAAGTTCAAGCCAGCAAGGCAGTTGTGGAGTGGTTTTGAATAGGGCTTTAATCGGTATTCTTACTAAGGCGTAGTTAAATCATTTACGTCTTGTGCAAAAAAATATAAGAGAACTACGTAAGCTTTGATTCCTTTTAGCATTCAAGAGGATATGTAGGCAGTTTAATATAAATAAGTCCAAGCTAGAAAACTGTGTTATGGAGTGATTTTAATAGAAGAAATTATATCCGTAAATTTTTTTTTTTAAATTCGTAAATTACTATAGTTTTTTTTATTCTTTAGTTACAGTATATCGCCTTTTCAAAAGGCGTAATTAGATGTGGTGCCATGCCCAACACGAATGGCGCCTTTTGTAAAGGTGCCATTCGTGTACGTGGTGCCACGTAGGTGCTGCCACATAGGAGGCAGGAATATATATATATTATATTATATATATATATATATTTTATATTTATATATATTATATATATATATATTTTGGCGACGGGTAGCCCGTCGCCAATCGCTTTTTGGCGACGGACTCCCCGTTGCCAATCCTGTCGCCATTTCATAAAAGAATCACCGCCACATCACGCCACATCCCACGTCATCGTCAATAACGCCTCTACTAGAGGAGATATACATTATTTTTGAAATTTTTAAAAAATTTACCCTATTTAATGAATTTAAAAGAAAACCAACCCTACTTCCTTAATTAGTACTCTTACTCATACCTAATTTAATCATTTACGTATTGTATAAAAAAATATAAATGAACTACGTAGGCTTTGATTCCTTTAAAACTTAATAAAATACGTAGGCAGCTTAAATTTAATAAGTCCAAGCCAAAAAGGCGTATTGGGGAGTGGTTTTCAATAAGGCCTTAATAGGTACTCTTACTAATGAAAATTTTAATCATTTATATAATGTAGGTAAAAATATAAAAGAACTATGTTTACTTTGATTCCTCTAAAACTTCAAGAGGATACGTAGGCAGCTTCAAGTAAATAAGTTCAAGCCCACAAGGCTGTTGTGGAGTGGTTTGGAATTGGTCCTTCATTGGTACTCTTACTAAGGCCTATTTAAATCATTTACGTCTTGTGAAAAAAAATTGAAGAAAACTACGTAGGCTCTGATTCTTCTAAAATATCAAGGAGATACGTAGTAGTTTAAATTAAATAAGTCCAAGTACAAAAGACGTGTTGTGGAGTGGTTATGAATTAGGCGTTAACTGATACTTTTACTAGTACCTGTTTTAAACATTTACATATTGTAAGAAAAAAATATAAAAGAACTATGTAGGATTTGAGTCCTATAAAACTTCAGTGGGATACGCATACCACTTAAATTCAATAAGTTCTAGCATAAAAGGTGTGTTGTGTACTGGTTTTGAATAAGACTTTAATTGATACTCTTACAAGTACCTATTTAAATCATTTAAGTGCTTTAGAAAAAAAAATTTAAAAGATTTATGTATGCTTCGATTCCTCCAAAACGTCAAAAGGAAACGTAGACAGCTTGCATTAAATAAGTCTAAGCCCAAAAGACAGTTGTGGAGTGGTTTTGAATACGGCCTTATTTGGTAATCTTACTAAAGTCTATTTAAATCATTTACGTCTTGTGAAAGAAAAATATATATGAGCAATACGTAGGCTTTGAATCATCTAAAACTTCATTTGGATATGTAGGCAGCTTAAATTAAATAAGTTGAAGCCCAAAAGACGTGATGTGGAGTGGTAATGAAGAAGACCTTAATTGGTATTCTTACTAATACCTATTTTAATTATTTACGTATTGTAGAAAAAAATATAAAAGAACTACGTAGGCTTTGATTCCTCTAAAACTTCAAGAGGATACGTAGGCAACTTAAATTAAATAAGTCCAAGCACAAAAGACGTATTGTGGAGTGGTTATGAATAAGGCCTTAATGGGTATTCTTACTAATACCAATTTTAAACATTTACATAATGTTGATAAAAATATAAAAGAATTACGTTGTCTTTAATTCCTCTAAAACTTCAAGAGGATACGTAGGCAGCCTAAATTAAATAAGTCCAAACAAGAAAGCCGTGTTATGGAGTGGTTTTAAGAAGACCTTAATTGGTACTCTTACTAACTGCTATTTTAATCATTTACGTATTATAGAAAAAAATTATTAAAGAACTACGTAGGCTTTGATTCCTCAAAAACATTAAGAGGATACGTAGACAACTTGAATTTAATAAGTCCAAGCTCGCAAGGTATTGGTGGAGTGGTTTTGAATATGGCTTTAATTGGTACTCTTACTTAGGCGTATTTAAATCATTTACGTCTTGTGAAAAAAAAATATAAGAGAACTACGTAAGCTTTGATTCCTCTAAGCATTCAAGAGGATACGTAGGCAGCTTAATATAAATAAGTCCAAGCCAGAAAGCCGTGTTATGGAGTGGTTTTAATAAGGCCTTAATTAGTACGCTTACTCATACCTAATTTAATAATTTACGTATTGTATAAAAAAAATATAAGTGAACTACGTAGGCTTTGATTCCTTTAAAACTTAAGAGAATACGTAGGCAACTTAAATTTAATAACTCCAAGCCAAAAAGGCGTATTGTGGAGTGGTTTTCAATAAGGCCTTATTAGTTACTCTTACTAATGCCAATTTTAATCATTTACAAAATGTAGATAAAAATATAAAAGAACTACATTTGCCTTACTTCAATGGGATACGCATGCCACTTAAATTCAATAAGTTCAAGCATAAAAGGCGTGTTGTGTACTGGTTTTGAATAAGACTTTAACTGGTACTCTTACAAATACCTATTTCAATCATTTAAGTATTTTAGAAAAAAATTTAAAAGATTTATGTATGCTTCGTTTCCTCCAAAATGTTAAAAGGAAACGTAGACAGCTTGCATTAAATAAGTCAAAGCCCAAAAGGCAGTTTTGAAGTGGTTTTCAATATGACCTTAACTGGTAATCGTACTAAGGCCTATTTAAATCATTTACGTCTTGTAAAAGAAAAATATATATGAGCAATACATAGGCTTTGAATCATCTAAAACTTTATTAGGATACGTAGGCAGCTTAATTAAATAAGTTGAAGCCTAAAATACGTAATGTGGAGTGGTAATGAAGAAGACCTTAATTGGTATTCTTACTAATACCCTTTTTAATTATTTACGTATTGTAAAAAAAATTATAAAAGAACTACGTAGGCTTTAATTCCTTTAAAACTTCAAGAGGATATGTAGGCAACTTAAATTAAATAAGTCCAAGTACAAAGGACGTATTGTGGAGTGGTTATGAATAAGGCCTTAATGGGTACTCTTACTAATACCAATTTTAATCATTTACATAATGTAGATAAAAATTTAAAAGAACTACGTTGTCTTTGATTCTTCTAAAACTTCAAGAGGATACGTAGGCGGCATAAATTAAAGAAGTCCTAACAAGAAAGTCGTGTTATGGAGTGGTTTTTAGAAGGCCTTAATTGGTACTCTTACTAATAGTTATTTTAATCATTTACGTATTATAGAAAAAATATTAAAGAACTACGTAGGCTTTGATTCCTCAAAAACATTAAAAGGATACGTAAGCAGCTTGAATTTAATAAGTCCAAGCCAGCAAGACAGTTGTAGAGTGGTTTTGAATAGGGCTTTAATTGGTACTCTTACTAAGGCGTATTTAAATCATTTACGTCTTGTGCAAAAAAATATAGGAGAACTACGTAAGCTTTGATTCCTCTAAGCATTCAAGAGGATATGTAGGCATTTTAATATAAATAAGTCCAAGCCAGAAAACTATGTTATGGAGTGATTTTAATAAGGCCTTAATTAGTACTCTTACTCATACCTAATTTAATCATTTACGTATTGTATAAAAAAAATATAAATGAACTATGTAGGCTTTGATTCCTTTAAAACTTAATAAAATACGTAGGCAGCTTAAATTTAATAAGTCCAAGCTAAAAAGGCGTATCGTGGAGTGGTTTTCAATAAGGCCTTAATAGGTACTCTTACTAATGCCAATTTTAATCATTTACATAATGTAGGTAAAAGTATAAAAGAACTATGTTTACTTTGATTCCTCTAAAACTTCAAAAGGATACGTAGGCAGCTTCAAGTAAATAAGTCTAAGCCTACAAGGCTGTTGCGGAGTGGTTTGGAATTGGACCTTAATTGGTACTCTTACTAAGGCCTATTTAAATAATTTACGTCTTGTAAAAAAAAAATTGAAGAAAACTTCGTAGGCACTGATTCCTCTAAAATATCAAGGAGATACGTAGGTAGCTTAAATTAAATAAGTCCAAGTACAAAAGACGTGTTGTGAAGTGGTTGTGAATTAGGCGTTAATTGGTACTCTTACTAGTACCTGTTTTAATCATTTACATGTTGTACGAAAATAATATAAAAGAACTATGTAGGATTTGAGTCCTTTAAAACTTCAATGGGATATGCATGCCACGTAAATTCAATAAGTTCTAGCATAAAAGATGTGTTGTGTACTGGTTTTGAATAAGACTTTAATTGGTACTCTTACAAATACCTATTTAAATCATTTAAGTATTTTAGAGAAAAAATTTAAAAGATTATGCTTCGATTCCTCCGAAACGTCTAAAGGAAACATAGACAGCTTGCATTAAATAAGTCCAAGCCCAAGAGGCAGTTGTGGAGTGGTTTTGAATACGGCCTTAGCTGGTAATGTTACTAAGGCCTATTTAAATCATTAACGTCTTGTAAAAGAAAAATATATATGAGCAATACGTAGGCTTTGAATCATCTAAAACTTCATTAGGATACGTAGGCAGCTTAAATTAAATAAGTTGAAGCACAAAAGACGTGATGTGGAGTGGTAATGAAGAAGACCTTAATTGGTATTCTTACTAATACCTATTTTAATTATTTACGTATTACAGAAAAAAATATAAAAGAACTACTTAGGCTTTGATTCTATTAAAACTTCAAGATGATACGTAGGCAACTTAGTGTTCTGCAATTTTTTTCTTTTGATTGGGATTGTCTCCCAACCCAATCCCAATCGAACTGGAATCTCCAACCTCGGCCATGGCCGAGCTCCTCCCAACACGTCGGCTCAACAACAACAACCAAGCAACAACATCAACAACAGCCCCTGGAACAACAACAATACAACCGCAGTGATAACCTTACCTCAGTGTCCTCGACGTCGCGAGTTCCCTCTCCAGCAAGTTTGCTCTCGAGCTCTTTGTTCTCCCTCTCCTTTCTCTCCTCATCTTCGTCTCGGCCTTCATCTCACCCCATCTCTCTTTGCGTTTTCCAAATTTAACGCATGAGAGGGCAGTTTAGGCTTGGCATTTTACTAAAATGCCCTTAAGCCTATCTCTTTTTCATTAACAAATCAAAGCCCTTTTTGGTAATTTCGCCTTTTCTGATTTAATTATATATATATTTATATATACTAATTTATATATAAATATATATATTTATCAATAAGTAGCACCTAAAATTCCGGTTTGCTGATCAACGAGAACCCTCAGGTGTGTATACCATCATACTTCCTACGCGTGTTACTCGTGACCCTACGTATCACTCGGCGCTCGACCATTTGCCCTTATTTATTAATTTTTCATTTTAATATATATATTTATATATAACCATAATATATATAAATATATATTTATGCCTATAATTACGTAATTTAATCCAACGAGCACACTCGGGCGTCAACGCTATCTCGCTTCTCATGTGTCCATATGACCCACACATGGTATTAGGCGTCTTATCATTGGTACGATTATTCATTTATAGATACTAATACACACCAAATAAATACAATACATCACACAATTCTACACACTCGTTAATCGAGACAAATCGGGCTTAACCACGAGTCTGACTCGGATTAATTAATATTCGGATTAACACTAATCACATGCTTAAGGTAACCGGTCGTTATAGAGTGTTTGTCACTTTTATTGATCTGAAAACATAATTACGGATACAATTGGTTCAATTGACTATAGATTTTTCACCTAAAACCATGCAATGGTCATATACATACCCTAGATTTAAACCATATACATGAAAACCAACAACAATGAAATAGAATAAATTGAATTAAATCAAGTAATAAAAATAATAGATCTCAAAAGTTATGCCATGAATCAAGAATCCTGACTTGCTTCGCTTTCAACCTGGCAAGGATTTTCTTAGCCAAACATGGTCTTCACAAAACACTAAAGAATAACAAGAAAAATCTTTTTCAAAGAATATAAGTCTTTTTTCTAATAAAACCTCAAGTCCTAATATAAAAAACTACTAAAAATAGGTATCTAGAAGTGAGAGAAAGTAATTTTTGCGGTTGGTAGAGTGGTACGTGGTCAAGGAGCATCCAGGAGCCGTTGGGTATTTTCTGGTCTTCTTGACATGTGGTGCTTCTGGATTGGTCAATTTGTTGCCGCTTGATGACGTAATAGAAGCTGATCGGTGGAGTGTAGAGTTGATGGCGCGCTGATGAGGTGAATGAGGGACACATGTCGACAGCTGAGAGCATGAACGCATAGGAGAAAGTCACACAAGGAGTCTTTGAATATGTGGGAGACATCAACGCATGCATCCGGAGGCAGTCTAATGCATGAATGAAAGTGAACTGCTTGGCGAAGCGATGTGGCTTGAGCTGATTGGGCGAGGCGGCTGCTGTGGCGTACTGGACGAATCAGAAGCTGACACGTATAGCTACTACGTGAACACTGCGCACAACGTGTCTTGAGATAAATCCTCTAGCATCTGTTTACTACATGGAATGAATCCAACTCTAAAATAACATCCTTGACATCAGTATCGATGGTCAGAACACTCTGGTGGATATGAGTAGTGTAAAAATGATTTTCTAACACTACTTTCACAACATCATGCCACTCGTGAGCAAAGCCTGCTCAATGAATGGATCCACACAATCCACGGTACATACTATAGAAGACACATCACTAGGGTATGGCATCGCATCATAGATGTTAAACTTGATGACTTCACCGTCGAACTCCATGGTAAGAGATCCATCATTAACATCTATATTCGTCTTCACTGTCTTCAAGAACGGGGGTCCAAGTAGCACTGGTGAAGCATTAGGGAATGTTTTCTCCTTAATATCTACCACATAGAAATCAAAAGAAAACATAAACTTATTCACTCGGACTAGAACGTCCTCAAGAACACCAATAGGTCTGACAACTGAATGACAATATCAGTCTCCTCTAATGGGCATGCATTCAATGTCTTATAAATAGACAATGGCATAACATTAATGGAAGTGCCAACGTCACACATAGCACTATAAATGCTTACATCACCTATAACACAAGGCACTGAGAACATCCCAGGATCCTTGCATTTAGGAGGCAACTTTTTTTGTAGGATAATCGTGACGGTTTCTCCCATTTAGATTTTTCATAGCCTTTTAGTTTCCCCTTTGTTAGTGCATAGTTCCTTAAGAAACTTTACATACCTAGAGACTTGCTTCAAAGCGTCGAGTAGTGGAATATTGATTTTTACTCGCCAAAAGGTCTCGAGAATTTCTTTCTCTTCCTTTTTCTCTTGTTTAGGATAAGTCATTGTAGAAAATGAGGTTTAACCTTGAATGTGGGTGGTGCTTCCTTTTGAGTAGTTACCATCTGTTTAGGGACAGATGGGGTCATTACTAACTCATGTTCTTCCTCATTTGCCTAGTCTTTGGCATCAGATGGCCCATTGTTCTTTTTACGTCCTTCCAGCTCTTTGCCACTTCTAAGTGTAACTGCGTTAGCACTCACATTAGGATTTGGGTAAAGTTGTGAAGGCAACTTTCCCTTATCCTCAATACGTCCTAATTGTTATGATATTTGTTCCATTTGAACTTGAAGGTTCCGAACTGTCGAATTGGTATCACTAATGGATTTCTCGGTGTTAGCCTTGAAGTGAGCAACATCTTTCATAAATTGACTCAAAATTGGCTCTGTTGAGCCATAAGAGCTTTCATCATATTTTCAAGTGAAGATGAATGATTAGAGGGATTAGGCAACGATTGAGCTATCGGGACAAAGGTCTAGTAGTTTTGATTTTGAGGCCCGTAACTGAAGTTTGGGTTGTTTCTCGCCGTTGTGTGATTGTGCGCATTCCCAAATGGGACCCTAGGTCATCCTTGGAAATGATTACCCATGGTATTGGCATATTGATTGTCCTCAAAGAGAGTAGGACATTCATCAGTTGCATGACTTGTGGCAGTACAAATGCCACAAGCCTTAACTTTCACTTTACCAGAGGAGAGGAGACGCACCATCATGGAGGTCAGTTGCTCAATTTTTCGGTCAACAGAAGTTGAGGCACTTCTTATAGTTAAACTTCGGTAAGCAGTATCATCAAGATCTCCATAACGACTAATTGTTGAGCGATGTCCTCATACAACTGCTTCATTTGGGCTAGAGTCTTATTTCTAATGTGACCCCCACACGCATTATTAATTATGCGTCATTATATGGGTGACATGCCAAAATAGAAAAAACGGGCTATGCCTTCTCAAACTGGCCATGCTACAGGCAACTAGCAATCAATCACTTATAGAGATCCCAATATTCACCAAATAATTCACCCGATTTCATTTAGATGTTGCATGTCATTGATGAGCTGAACAACTCTATCCTCATGGAAATATTCATTTAAAAACACAGTTGTCATCTCATTCTAGGAGTTAATGCAACCAGGCGGAAGGTAGAAATGCCATTCCTTAGCTTTTTCTTTAAGACAAAACGGAAAAGATTTAAGCTTCACCGTGTCCTCATTCGCATTATAAGGCTTCATAGACTTACTGTTAGTATAAAATTCCTTCAGAAAAGTAACATGGTCTTCATTCTCGCCACTATGAAAGGACGGTAGGAGATGACTAAACCCAGACCTCAACTCAAAATCTCTGGCATTATCCAGATAATTGATGTAGAGGGGTTGTTGTGCCAAAAGAGCCTGAAGCTCTTGATTGGCATGCCCTATAGTGACTTGGCGATTTTCAGTCATGTCTAAAGGATTTTGGCCTTGTGGTTGCCAAAGTTGGGTCTCTCTATTCCACCTACGAAATGTTCTCTCCGGTTTAGGATCGAAAGGTAACAATGAACCAGTCGATTTTGACCGAGTGAGTCGCAGGAGCATAAAACAAAAGAAAAGAAAAAAAGAGAAAACTAAACTCAAAGTGAAGGAAAAAGTCCCCAGTAACGGCGCTGAAATTTGTTCACGTACGTGCCAAATATAACCCGTACTCGAGTTACCAATCCCACAAGGGCGTAGTAGTGGTAAATACGAGGTTGAATCCACATGACTTGAGCTCTACTCTAAGTTAACTAAAAATGGATGTTGGAAAATGTGCCCTAGGTCAATCCATTAATAGTCTTTATGAATACATTTTAGTTAATAAAATAGAGAATTTCATTTGCTGTTTATTATAATTGATTTGCATGTTTACATTATAATAAGATCCATGGGTATTTACAGAAATATTCTAAATGTCCCTAGTCGATTATTATACTGGGAACTATAATGAATTAAGACTAGTGTAAGTCTTGATTGATGATCATACGATGATCATACGTATAGGAATATGAATCAAGATCATGAGTACTTGTTAGGGAACAAAGTACTGGACCGACCCGCTATGAGAACATCAAATGGATTAAGTCATAGTTGTTTCTCATAATATGTATATTATTCAGTCCTCTGACTTGAGGTTACCAGAGACTTCAACATTAGGAATACATTGATTTGACACAATTAAACGTTATCTTTAACCGGACGATTATAAAGGTTGTTATTAGTTACTGTGTGAATAATGTGGTGAAGTTGTGTAATCGAGATAGAATTTGTCCCTCTCATATAGAGAGATATCCAGTGGATCCTCGATGTATTAGGCTGTTAAAAGGCCTAGTCTAAGTGAATTGATATTGATCAATGTCACTTGGATATTTTCCAGTCTACTTGGAGATCGAGACTAGTACGATCGAACATGTTGGATGACAATTCCATGCCTTATATTTGATCAAAAGGATATCGTATGACAAAAGGATGTTATACACATTATTGATTAGGTTGTATCGATTTGATCTTTGTACAACTTGGGTAGTCATAATGTCTTGCTAGAGACCGCTTATGACTTGTATACCAAAATGTGTTTTGGTATATTGCCAACGTTGTATGAGCCTATTGGGTCGCACACTAAGAATGGTTTTGCAAGATTTTAAAATAGTTCAGAAGAATGCATTTTATATGATAAAATTCATGACAGAAACGTCCCTGTAGGGTATTACACTTATACTTCTTGAGTAGGGGTATATGTGTAATTTACTTAACCGTCTATATACAAGCGTTATATAAATAGACGTTTTAAGTTACAATACATGAAAGAAAATTAAGAGCCGAAACTATAATTTTTGTTTTAGAAACGAATTAGGGTTGACTGGTACGTTCTGAATTGTTTTGGAGAGAAACCAAACGTTTGGTATTCTCTCGAAGCTAGCATTTTGAATCTCGGCCGCCGTTCATGTGTGGACAGCTAGTAGAGGGTGTTCGTCATTGGCAGCATTTTAAAGATTGATCAATATTCTGAAAGGTATATTGCAACCGAGGTATGATTTAGTTTTCATAGTTTAAACGTTTTAATGGAATCAGATTCAGATCATGTTGGGATTTTTTTCAAAATTGTTATGAAATTTTCGTTGCGTATGAACCCCAAGCACCATAAGATATTAGGTACAATTCGTCAATTCTTTGCAAAAATAAGCTTTAAAGGTCAATATTATAAATATGTAGATTTTCGTTCGATTGAATTTTAGAATTCTGACATTGTAGTATGATGCAAAATGGAAAAACTTAATAGTGTCCAAATTCACTGTAGGTTCATGCAAAATAGGCAAAAATTCATTGCCGTTAAGATTCATACGTTCTCTACGTGGATTTTAGGTTTAATTCTTCAACTTTTTGGTAAAATAAGCCTTTAAGGTTATTAATGTGAATACGTTGATTTTTGATCGGTTAAATTTTACAATTATGAAGATATAGATACATGCAAAATGGGCAAAAAATCATTACCGTCTTGTTAACGCACGTTCCCTACATGGATTTTAGGAACAATTCGTATACTTGCTATAATAAGCATTGAAGGTTAATATTGTAAATATGCAAATTTTAGGACGGTAGAATTTCAGAATTCTAACGATGTAGTTGGTTGAGAAATTAGTAAAAAACTTTACCACCTAGTGTTGTACGTTCCCTAAATGAATTTTAGGAGTGATTCGTCGATACTTTGCTAAAATAAGCTTTAATGGTCAATATTGTAAATATACTAATTTTCGTCCGATTCAATTTCAGAATTCTGACATTGTTGTTTGATGTGTAATGGTAAAAAACTCATTATCATCCACTTTCACAAGTCTCCTACGAGAATTTAAGTACAATTCGTCAAAATTTTGCTATAATAAGCCATGAAGGTCAATATTGTAAATATATTGATTTTCCGCTGGTTGAATTTCAGAATCCTGACGATGTAGTTAAGTGAGAAATTGGTAAAATCTAATTGATAAAATCATATTAGTTTGAAGTGAAATTAACAAAAATTGTTCTTGTCGAGTTTCACATGTTCCCTACATAGATTTTAGGCACAATTTATCGATTTTTTGCAAAAATAAGCTTTAAATGACAATATTGTAAATATGCTAATTTTCGTCTGATTGGATTTTAATTGAATTTCAGAATTCTTACGATGTAGTTTGGTGTGAAATGGCTAAAAACTCATTACCATCTAGTTTCGCTATAGTTGGAAGGAAAATGGAAAAAAAACATTACCATTATGTTTTGCAATTTCCCTACCTGGATTTTAGACACAAATCGTCGATTTTTTTGCTAAAATATGACTTAAAGGTCAATATTGTAAATATGTTAATTTTTAGCAGGTTGAGTTTTAAAATTTTGACATTGTAATTAGGTGAAAAATTTGTAAAAAATCATTATCGTCTAGTTTCATACGTTACCTACTTGAATTTTCGCATGATTTGTCGATTTTTTGCTAAAATATGTCTTAAAGGTCAATATTGTAAATACGTTGATTTTCGGCAGGTTGAATTTCTTAAGCTTGACGATATAGTTTGATGTTAAACTAACAAAATTTTTTTTTTTTTCTAGTTTCTCATGTTCCCAACATGGATATTAGGTATAATTCGTCGATCTTTTGCAAAAATAAGCTTTAAAGGTCAATATTATAAATATGCTGATTTTCGTTCGATTGAATTTCAGAACTCTAACATTGTAGTATGATGCGAAATGGGCAACAACTCAATAATGTACAATATTTCTGTAGATTCAAGCAAAACAGGCAAAAATTCATCACCGTCAAATTTCATATGTTCCCTACGTGGATTTTAGGTAGAATTTGTCAACTTTTTGCTAAAATAAACCTTAAAGGTTATTAGTGTAAATATGTTGATTTTCGGCCGGCAAAGTTTTACAATTATGAAGATGTAGATAGATGCAAAATGGGAAAGAACTCATTATCGTCTTGTTACGCACGTTACCTACATGGATTTTAGGCACAATTCGTCTAAATTTCGCTATAATAAGCATTGAAGGTAAATATTATAAATATGCTGATTTTAGGCCGGTTGAATTTAAGAATTCTAACGATGTAGTTAGTTGAAAAATTGGTAAAAACTCATTACCGCTTAGTTTCGCACGTACCTTACGTAAATTTTAGGCTCGATACGTCAATTTTTTTTTGCAAAAATAAGCTTTAAAGTCAATATTATAAATATGTTGATTTTCGTCCGATTGAATTTAAGAATTCTAATGTTGTAGTTGGTTGAAAAATTGGTAAAAGCTCATTACCGCCTAGTTTCATAAGTTCCCTATAAGGATTATAGGCACGCTTCGTACATTTTCGCTAAAATAAGATTTAAAGGTCAATATTATAAATATGTTGATTTTCGTTTGATTGAATTTCAGAATTCTGACATTGTAGTACAATGTGAAATGGGAAAAAACTAAATAGTGTCTAATTTTGCTGTAGGTTGATGTAAAATAGGCGAAAAATCATTATCGTCAAGTTTCACGCGTTCTCTACATGAATTTTAGGCACAACTCGTCAACATTTTTCTAAAATAAGCCTTAAAGGTCATTAGTGTAAATATGTTAATTTTCAACCGATTCAATTTTACAATTATGAAGATGTAGATAGATGCAAAATGGGGAAAAACTCATTAACGTCCTGTTACGCATCCCTAAATAGATTTTAGGCACAATTTATCTAATTTCTGCTTTAATAAGCATTGGAGGTAAATATTGTAAATATGATTATTTTAGGCCGGTTGAATTTCAGAATTCGAACAATGTAGTTGGTTAAGAAATAAGTAAAAACTCATGAACACCTAGTTTCGCACGTGGCTTACATGGATTTTAGGCATGATTTGTCAATTTTTGCTAAAATTAGCTTTAAAATGGTCAATATTGTAAATATGACGATTTTCGTCCGATTGAATTTCAGAATTCTGACGTTGTAGTTTGATGTGAGATAGGAAAAAACTCATTACTATCCAGTTTCACACGTCTCCTACGTGAATTTTAGGCACAATTCGTCAAAATTTTGCTACAATAAGCCAAGAAGGTCCATTTTATAAATATGTTGATTTTCGGTCAGTTGAATTTTAGATTTCTGACGATATAGTTAGGTGTGAAATTGGTAAAATCTAATTGATAAAATCATATTAGTTTGAAGTTAAATTGGCAAAAACTCTTTCTTGTCTAGTTTCGCACGTTACTTACATGGATTTTAGGCACAATTCATCGATTTTTTGCTAAAATAAGCTTTAAAGGTCAATATTGTAAATATGCTTGTTTTCGTTCGATTGAATTTTATAATTCTAACATTGTAGTTTGATGCAAAATGGGAAAGACTTATTATCATCCAATTTTGCACTTCTCCTGCATGAATTTTAGGCACAATTTGTCAAATTTTTGTTGTAATAAGTGATGAAGGTAAATATTATAAATATGTTGATTTTCGTCGAATTGAATTTTATAATTCTTAAGATGTAGTCTGATGTCAAATGGCTAAAAACTCATTACCATCCAGTTTCACTACAGTTTGATGGGAAATAGGAAAAAAAATCATTACCGTCCTGTTTTGCACGTTCCCTACCTAGATTTTATGCACAAGTCGTCGATTTTTTCGCTAAAATAAGCTTTGAAGGCCGATATTGTAAATATGCTAATTTTCAGCCAGTTGATTTGTAGAATTGTGACGTTGTAGTTAGGTGAGAAATTGGTAAAATCTCATTATCGCCTTGTTTCGCACATACCCTACGTGGATTTTTAGCACGATTCGTCAATTTTTTGCTAAAATAAATCATAGAGGTCAATATTGTAAATATGCTTATTTTTGGCTGGTTGAATTTTAGAAGCTTGATGATATTGTTTGATGTGAAACTGGCAAAACCTCTTTCTTTTCCAGTTTCGCACATTCACTACATGGATATTAGACACAATTCGTTGATTTTCTTATAAAAATAAGCTTTAAAGGTCAATATTATAAATATACTGATTTTTGACCGATTGAATTTCAGAATTTTGACATTGTATTATGATGCGAAATGACTAAAACCTCAATAATATCTAATTTCACTGTAATTTGATGCAAAATTGGAAAAACCCATTAACGTAAAGTTTCACATGTTCCCTTAGTAGATTTTATGCACAATTTGTCAAATTTTCGCTAAAATAACCCTTGAAAGTCAATATTGTAAATATGTTTATTTTTGTCCAGTTAAATTTTACAATTATGAAGATGTAGATAGATGCAAAATTATCAAAAACTCATTGCCGTCCTGTTCCGCATGTTCCCTTCATAGATTTTAGTTATATTTCGTCTAATTTTTCTATAATAAGCATTGAAGGTAAATATTGTCAATATGCTAATTTTTGACCAGTTGAATTTCAGAATTCTAACAATGTAGTTGGTTGAGAAATTGATAAAAACTTATTACCGCCTAGTTTTGCACATTCCCAATGTGGACTTTAGGCACGACTCTTCAATTTTTTCTAAAAAAGCTTTAATTGTCAATATTGTAAATATGTTGATTTTCGTACGATTGAATTTCAGAATTCTGACGTTGTAGTTTGATGGGAAATGAGAAAAAACTCATTACCATCTTGAAACCTCACCCAAGAGGGAGGAGGGTGAATTGGGTGTATCGAGAAGTTATCGTCTTTTTTAATTTAGTTCAATAATCAAGATGCAAGTGAATGGGATAGAAGAGATGGAAAGTGACACACGATTTATAGTGGTTGGATCCAATGATCTACATCCACTACCTAACCTCCTCAGTTAGTATTTTTTAAACCTCCACTTATATTGCAAATAAGTGTTACAACCTAAGCTTACAAACCTACAATGCCTAATCACAATTATGACTTCCTACCTAGCCGCAACTAGGGTTTATGCCTAGCCTCAACTAGGTCTTCCATTTGACTTAGATTCCACTAAGTCTTATAATAATTCAATTACAACCAATAACTGAAAAATAATCAAATACACCTTACAAAGTAAAGTGACACCAAGTTGAAATACTAGCAAGCCTCCTAGAGAATAACCACTCCAATGCATGCAAGTATGAGAATAAATAAGATATGCAAATATGTCGCTGATTTGTGCAAGTCTCAAATATGAAATCGTTTCAAAGGCTATTGTATTAGTGCAAAACTGATTTCAAAGTCAAGAACAAGAAGTTTAATAAAAATCAAGTTTAAGTGCAAACTTTTGTCCAAACCCATCCTAGGGTTTAATAGAATAAGTTTAAGTGCAAAACTCAAGATGAATGTGTTCAAAAACACAACAAATTATTTTCTAATTCAAACATACAAAACTATGCAGTTTAAGCACAAGAAAAAGCTAGAACAAAGGACATTCTTACAACCTCAAGAAGGTGACTTGAAAATCTGTTTTGAAGAGGTTATTGTACACCTTTAGAAGCCTCAAAAGTTTTGGATTTTAGAGTGAATGGTCAGCCTCAAGAATCTTCTTTGTCTCCTTCATAAAAATCAGTATTCTTCTTTTTGTAAGTTTTGAGCTTTTGTGAGTTTTTCTTTCTTGTTCTAATAAAATAATGTTCTTGGTGGTTTTATAGTGTTGCACATCTCATTTTATCAGTTTGTGACCTTTCTAGGGATCCAAGGGCTGAGATTCCATCAAAAATTCAAATTAAAGTGAAATTTTCAACTTTATAAAAAAGCTGTCAGGAATGCAATTAACGTGCTAATGTTGAGACATAGCGCGCTAAATCTGCACTTAGCACGCTAATAATATTATTAGCGCGCTAATTGCAAGAACCTGAAAATAAATATTTCGTCCCTTTATTTAGCGACCTTTTATCGCGTCCGGAATCCAACCAACCCACATATAACCTGTTATATATGTTTGTTATGGGTCATTAAGCCTATTTGGGTGGTCTGAATATTTTCACAAATCCTAAAAATAGAAAATCTTGGTTTTATGACTTGCGAGTGACTTTTCTGCAAATATGCAGTTTTCTTTTCAAAACCTTTTGAAAAACCAGTTTTTCTTTTTCGAAAACTTCCACAATAGTTTTCAAAATGTGATGTGAACATAAACACATGGTTTATCATTATTTAAACTTATAAGACCGGATCAGGTGTTAAGTTTAACTTAAAACTTCAAGTAATCACTTGACATTTGAAAATCTATTTTAAAAACACAATGTGCATGAACTAATGAATAGGATTGTGTAAATGAACTTGTATACTTTACATTAATGTTACAACACATAATTTGATCTTTCGTTTTTATTTCCTTTTGTATGCCAAATCTTGAACTTGTATGGCTTGAATGCTCGAATACTCGTAATGTGATGTTTTGCAACCCTTGAAAAAAACTGAAATGCACTTGATATTCATTAGTAAATTTTTCACCTTGTTTGTTTCCATCAAAATCCTGTATGGAGTTAAGTGACTAACTACTTAGTCTAACAATCTCCCCCTTTTTGATGATAACAAACAAAGTGAACTTGATAAGCATAAAACATAATCCAAGTGTATTTATATCATATTCATAGTTGTAGACATCATGTAATTTTTATTTAAATGTTCAAGTTCAACCACATCCACAATTTCAAGCTCAACCACATTTTCTCCCCCGTTTGATACTATCAAAAAGTAGGGCCAAGCTCCCCCGTAGCAAGCACAATAGTGAAAGAAGCAAAAAAGAGAAACAAAAATGGAAAAATGAGCTCCCCCTCACGTCATGCATATAAATAAACAACAGATGAAAGCAATACCCATTCATATACAAGGAATCATAGATATCAAGAAATATCATTATATTAACTCAGAGATATACAAAAAGTTGTTCATGATATAAATGGCATAAAGAAATGGAGGCACAGTTGTGGCATTAAACAGGAGTCTACAAAAGAAAAACTTGTCATGAACATCTAAAACTAACATTTTTGAGCCCAATGCTCGCCTAACAATAATATCCCTAAACATTCCTCCTAGAGGACGATGGTCGACTCGCTGAGCCAGAGGCACAACCATTGCGTGATGGTGCAGCTGGTAGCAACTCAGCCTCGATGCGACGTAGCCTCGTGTCGAAGAAAGTGAATGTCTGAGTCATATACTCATGCAGGTATCCCAGCTGTGCATAAACGTATGCCGACGATGGAGACATCTTTAGTGGTGAAGCTGTCGAAAGTCGAAGGAGGTGGAGGCTGCATCGTCGGATGTTGCGACTGCTGCGGTGGAGTCATAAACTCCTGATGAGCTTCATCATTGCCATCACTACCATCATTTCCATCATCGTCTTGAGAGAAGGAATAGCTGTATTTCAAATAGTCTGGCGCATCGATATAAGCAACTGGAGAGTCTGTAGGTAATGGAGACTCATACCTGCCGTAGTACTGACCATCTGGGATTTTATCTTCCAGTATCCATTTCTCCCTTTCACAAATGTAGCGATACTTCATGGCCTTCAAAGTGGCCATGTCAAATGTGTCATTAACAGAGAGTGGACGACCACCTAAAGTGAGATCTACCTGGGCGGACTCTAAGTAGGATGTAATAATATGAGTATAGGGAAGATGACGATCCGAGCTACATGTACTCGTCATATAACCGATAATGATTTGGGGCAAACTAAGAGGAATCATACGAATTAGGTGCCCAAGAACAAACATGTCAAGTAGAGTGACATAGTTCTTACTACCACCTCGCGGAAGAATAACCTTGTGAAGAACCTTATGAAGAATGTGAGGTATGAGTTTGAAATCAGTGCCCATTATACCAGTCGGGTATACGGTTACATTCCTTTTCGATCGCAAAAAGGAATTGAGTAATTCGAGACTATCAATGGGCCAATGTAGAAATTTGCACACAATCGTACTGGTAAGAGGGTGCTAAGGAAGTTGAAGCCGTTGAGCAAGATTTTCAGGGGTAATCTCAATAGACCGGCTACTGATTTGAGGACAAAATTGTATGTTGTTTCAAGATTTGAATAGAAAATTCGAACCAAAGGGGGTTATAGTTAGCATTATATGCACAAAAAGTGGTTCAACCTGCCCTATCAAAAATCTTCCAAATTGAGAGATGAGCCTTATCAAAGAAGGCGAAGTCAACAATAGTGGGCCTAAGAATTTTGACATCCGTGAGCTGTGGAGCCACCGACTCTAAGATGGATGTGGACTCATGAACGGACTTGGCACGACCCTCATTTCGTGGGGCATTTGCCATAATGGGGATGGATTGGCTGTGGGTAGAAGAATGAGTGGACTCGGACTCACTGTCGGATGAGGATGTTTGGACAACACGACGTGCTGAGGGACGGCGAGAGGATAGGGCGGACGAGAAGTGGTGGGGGTGGTTGGACAGGAAGAGAAACGAGCGGAGGTTCGACGAGTCGACATGAGGGGAATGAAATTCTAGGGCTTAGTTACCAAATTGTGAAGAAATTGACAAGGAGAGTGAGGAATGCTACCTTGGGATGGAAAGAATCACGACGATGTCGATGGGAACGAGAGAGGAGAGGAGATCCGTGTGTGGTGATAAATGTAAGGGCAAACACGAGTTTTATAATCGTCTGGCCGACCGTCATTAGAGCGCTAATAACAAAATTAGTAAGTTGGGCCAGAACAGAATTAGCACGCTAATTTCCTTCTAGAAATTTTGAATTTTTTTTTTGAGTTTTTGACATACAACTCTGATTCACCTCAAATTTCATGGGCACTTCACTAACACCATATAAAAAGGTTCGGAACAACTAGAACATATGTAGAAGGTCCAATTCATGAGATATGCCTAACTCACACCAAATCTTAGAAAATTGATCTCTAGGTAATGATGGCTTGGTGAAAATATCGGCTAGTTGATCTTCTGTAGGCACATGAATTAGTTTAACATCACCCTTTTGGACGTGATCATGAAGGAAATGGTGCCTAATCTCAATATGTTTTGTGCGAGAGTGTAACACCAGATTTTTCGATATGTTGATTGCACTTGTGCTATCATAATAGATTTCAATACAACCAACTAGGATTTGGTAATCCTCAAGTTGTTGTTTCATGTACAGAACATGAGCACAACAACTCTCGGTAGCCATATACTCGGCTTCTGCCGTAGACAAAGCAACAAAATTTTTCTTTTTGCTAAACCATGATATAAGTAAATTTTCTAGCAAATGACAAAATTCGGAAGTGCTTTTCCTATCAACTAGACTTCCCGCATAATCAGAATCAACAAAACTTCGAAATTCGAAACTCTTGATTTTGTTGAACCATAATCCTAAGTCTTGTGTTCCACTTAGATATCGAAATATGCGCTTTACACATTTTAAGTGTGACTCCTTAGTATCGGATTGAAATTTAGCACATAAGCACGCACTAAACATAATGTCAGGTCTACTAGTGGTCAAATATAGGAGGCTACCTATCATTCTACAGTAAAGTTTAGGATATATGGATTTTTCTAATTGGTCTTTGTCCATTTTGATGGTGGAACTACTAGGAATGTCACATGCTTTCAGATTTTCGAATTTGAACTTCTTTAGCATGTCCCTCACATACTTTGCTTGATTTATAAAAATGCCATGTTTGGATTGCTTTATTTGCAAGTCTAGAAAGTATGTTAGTTCGCTCATCATGCTCATTTCAAAGTATGTTAGTTTGCTCATCATGCTCATTTCAAAGTATGTTAGTTCGCTCATCATGCTCATTTCAAATTCATTTGTCATTAATGATGAGAATTTATCAAATAAACGTGTGTTGGATGACCCGAAGATAATATCATCAACATAAATTTGAACAAGTGGCATGTCATGCTTTTTGATCAAAATAAACAAAGTAGAATCTAGTATTCCTTTCTTGAATCCTTTATCAAGTAGAAATGCACTAAGTCTATCATACCAAGCTCTAGAAGCTTATCTTAGTCTATACAAGGCTTTTTGAAGATGATAGATATGACTTGGATAGTCATGATCTACAAAACCCGGTGGTTGTTCTACATATACCTCTTCATTGATGAAGCCATTTAAGAATGCGCTTTTAATATCTATTTAGTATAGTAAAAACCCATTGTAGCAAGCATAAGCAAGCAACATTCCAATTGCTTCTAGTCTTGCTACGGGTGCAAAGCTTCCTCATAATCAATTCCTTCCTCTTGATTGTAGCCTTGTGCAACCAATCGAGCCTTGTTTCTTACAATTTTACCCTTCCCCTTCTTTTTGTTTCTAAAAACCCATTTGGTTCCTATAATAGTATGGTCTTTAGGTCTAGGTACTAGTGTCCATACCTTATTCCTAACAAAGTGACTTATCTCTTCTTGCATAGCCATTACCCAAAATTCATCTATTAAGGCATCATCTATCTTGGTGGGCTCAGTTTGTGATACAAAGGCTATGTGTCCCTCATTTCGATGCAACGTTGACCTAGTGATTATTCCTTTGTTTGGATCACCTATTATTTGTTGGGAGGGATGGCCAATAAGAAGTCTTGAATTCTTTGGTGCATTTATTTCAGGTTCTATGCTTACCTCGACCTATTGAGTATTTGATGTTTGACCTAGGGTGCAATCATCTTTATCATCAATCCTTAATTTTTTCAAGTTGTGCATCATTTTCACTTTGGAATCTACTTCGTCAAATTTCACATGGATAGACTCTTCTATGGTTTTGGTTGATCTATTAAACACCCGATATACTTTGCTATGCATGGAATATCCTAGGAAAGTACACACATTTAACTTTGGGTCAAATTTACCGAAATGATCCTTATCATTTAGAACATAGCTAGTGCAACCGAACACCTTAAAATAACTTATGTTAGGTTTTCGACCTTTCCATAGTTCATATGGAGTCTTTTTCACTTGCTTTCGGACATTTACTCTATTTATAACATAGCACGCCGTGTTAATATCTTCGACCCAAAAATACTTATGTTATACTCATTTAACATAGTTCTACACATCTCTTGGAGTGTCCTATTTTTTCTTTCAACTACTCTGTTTTGTTGGGGGTGTTCTAGGAGAGGATAATTGTTGTGTATATCCTTGTTTAGCACAAAAATCCTCCATGTTTCTATTTACAAACTCACAACCTCTATCACTTTTAATGATAGTAATCTTGTATCCCTTTTCATCTCAACCAAAGCACAAGATTTTATGAACACATCAAACACTTCATGCTTATGAGATAAAAAATATACCCATGTATACCTAGTGAAATCATCAACAATGACAAAGCAATATGATTTACCCCCTAGACTTTGTGTTTGGATGGGTCCAAACAAATCTATATGGATAAGTTCTAAGGCTCGAGTCACATCACTTGTAACTTTCGTCTTAAATGACGATTTCACTTGCTTACCAAGGATACAAGGTTCACATTCCTTGTCTTTCTTAAAAGTACATTTGGGTAGGCTCTTGACAAGATCATGCTTGGTCAATTTTGACAGATTTTCTATGCTAGAATGTCCTAATCTACGGTGCCACAACCATGCATCAAATTCACTTTGTGCACTCAAACATGAAACATTTTGCATATACATCTCATCAAAGTTAATGGCATAAACATTTTTATCTCTATATGCAATAAATAGAGTTTTATGCTTCTCATTCCTAACAATGTATTTAGATAATTCAAACATGACATGAGATCCTTTGTCACACAATTGACTAATACTAAGCAAATTATGTTTTAAATAATCAACAAGATAAACATTAGAAATGAAAAGTGAATTGTTATTGACGGTTCCAAGGCCAATAACCTTTCCTTTACTATTGTCTCCAAATGTGACCTTTTCACCATCATGTCGCTTTAATTCAATGAATTGATGTGTATCTCCAGTCATGTGTCTTGAGCACCCATTATCTAAGTACCATGGGGTGCTCTTCCTCACATCCTACACAATGGGAAACACACTAGATTTTGGTACCCAAATACCTTTGGATCCGAGAAAGTTAGTGTCATAAACATTTTTAACTACCCATGCTAGTCTACCTACTTTAGCCTTTTGTAAGGCACATTTCCCAACCACATGAGACCTATTGCACTTTGAGCATCTACGGTCATCATCTAGTAATTTCTTGTAACTCAACAAGTTTGCTCCATAGCCTATTCCTCTTCTGTTGAGTTGACGTCGTTGTGCTCCTAACATCATGTCAAACATTTCTCTACCATTGGTGAATTTATGCACCGTGCTAGTCAAGTCCTCTACTTCCTTGACTAAAGCATTTCTCTACTTTAGGACTTCATTCAAGTCACTTTGGAGATCATTAATGGTCTTATTTTGTGACTCTATTTCACTAATTGCTATAGTTAAACTCTTTTTGAGTTGTTTGGTCTTTTTGACCTCCTTTTCCAACTCTTTCCTAAACACATCAAGGTTTGGAACATCATCCAAATCATCAACATCATCAAAGTTAGAAGTGTTAGAGTTTACCTCACTTTGTGCCATAAGACAAAGTATTGCTTTCTCACTCTCCAACTCGAACTCGGAAATTGATGAGGATGAATCATCCCAAGTTGCCTTGAAGCTCTTCTTTCCTTTCTTCTTTTCCAACACCTTCTTGGACTTGCATTGTGCCTTGATGTGACCCGATTTGCCACACCCGAAGCATATGGTCTCACTTGACTTTCCTCCCTTGCTTCCAATTTTAAACTTCTTCTTATACTTATCTCGTTTGTACATGGCCTTGTTGAGCTTTCTTGAAAGCATAGCTACTTCCTCTTCAAGATTATTATCGTCACAAGATTTTTCATCTTTAATAATCTCTACCGATGCAACCGGGGAACTATTTTCCTTCAAAGCAATCTCTTTCTTGAACTCTTTGTGCCTCTACTTAATGCTTCCAATCTAGCTTGGTCTTTAAGTTCGAATTCATGGATCGTTAGCTCTCCACACAAGACATCGAATGTATAATTTCCAAGATTTTGCGCCGATTGGATAGCATACTTCTTGGCATCTCATTCCTTAGGCAAGCCTCTAAGGAACTTGTACACCGAAGTTTCTTGATCATAGTTCTTTCAAAGATTCTTGATCTCATTCAATAGTTTGGTAAACTGAGTGATGGCAGTGTCTATGTCTTCATCAGATCCAACTCGGAAAGTTTCATAGTGCTCCTCAAGAATTCTCAACTTTGTCCTCTTTACTTGAATGATACCTTTATAGTGTACCTCAAGCTTCTCACACACTTCCTTGGCCGTTTGACATACGCTAACTCGTTTGAATTCGTTCTCACTTAATGCACAAAACAAATGATTCATGGCTTGATCAATTGAAAGCTCAATCTTGATCTTCTCGGCAGTGTACTCTTTCAAGGGCTTGTTCGGTGGAATGTAGCCATTTTCAATTGCATCCCACAAAAATCTATTTTGTGCTCTAATATAAAACTTTATCCTCACTTTCCAATAAGCATAGTTGGTTCCATCAAAATACGGAGGCTTACTCGAGGAGTTGCCTTCCCTAAAACGAGCCACATCTAGAGTTTGCAACCTTGCACAAAAACACTCAAAGATACGTTAGTAACGCTTTGAGCAATAACCCGCTCTAATACCAAGAGGGGGTGAATTGGGTGTATCGAGAAGTTATCGCCTTTTTTAATTTAGTTCAATAATCAAGATGTTATATGCTCACCAAAATGCGAATATGAATGCTATGCAAGTGAATGGGATAGAAGAGATGGAAAGTGATACACGATTTATAGTGGTTCGATCCAATGATCTACATCCACTACCTAACCTTCCCGGTTAGAATTTTTAAACCCCCACTTATATTGCAAATAAGTGTTACAACCTAAGCTTATAAGTCTAGAATGCCAATCACAATTAGGACTTCCTACCTATCCGCAACTAGGGTTTATGCCTAGCCTCCACTAGGTCTTCCCTTTGACTTAGATTCCACTAAGTCTTATAATTATTCAGTTACAACCAATAACTAAAAAATAATCAAATACACCTTACAAAGTAAAGTGACACTAAGTTCAAATACTAGCAAGCCTCCTAGAGCCTAACCACTCTAATGCATGCAAGTATGAGAATAAATGAGATATGCAAATATGTCGCTGATTTGTACAAGTTTCAAATATGAAATTGTTTCTAAGGCTAATGTATTAGTGCAAAACCGATTTCAAAGCCAAGAACAAGAAATTTAATAAAAATCAAGTTTAAATGCAAACTTTTGTCCAAACTAATCATAGGGTTTAATAGAATAAGTTTAAGTACAAAACTCAAGATGAATGTGTTCAAAAACGTAACAAATGATTTTCCAATTCAAACACACAAAACTATGTAATTTAAGCACAAGAAAAAGCTAGAACAAAGGACTTTCTTACAACCCCAAGAAGGTGACTTGAAAATTTGTTTTGAAGAGGTTGCTATACACCTTTGGAAGCCTCAAAAGTGCTGGATTTTAGAATGAATGGTCAGCCTTAAGAATCTTCTTTGTCTCCTTCACAAAAATCAATATTCTCCTTTTTGTAAGTTTTGAGCTTTTGTGAGTTTTTCTTTCTTGTTATATCAAAACAATGTTCTTGGTAGTTTTATAGTGTTACACATCTTATTTTATCAGTTTGTGACCGTTCTAGGGATCTAAGGGCTGAGATTCCATCAAAAATTTAAATTAAAGTGAAATTTTCAGATTTATAAAAAAGTTGTTAGGAATGCAATTGGCGCGCTAATGTTGAAACATAGTGCGCTAACTCTGCACTTAGCACGCTAATAATATTATTAGCGCGCTAACTGCAGGGACCTGAAATAAATATTTTCGTCCCTTTGGTTAGCGACCATTTATCGCATCCGGGACCCAACCCTCATATAACCTATTTTATATGTTTGTTAAGCCTATTTGGGTGGTTCGGATATTTTCACAAATCCCGAAAATGGAAAATCTCGGTTTCATGACTTGCGAGTGACTTTTTTGCAAATATGCAGTTTTCTTTTCAAAATCTTTCTAAAAACCAGTTTTTCTTTTTCGAAAACTTCCACAATGGTTTTCAAAATGCGATGTGAATATAAACACATGGTTTATCATTATTTAAACTTATAAGACCGAATCAGGTATTAAGTTTAACTTAAAACTTCAAGTAATCACTTGACATTTGAAAATCTATTTTAAAAACACAATGTGCATGAACTAATGCAATAGGCTTGCGTAAATGAACTTGTATACCTTACATCAATGTTATAACACATAATTTGATCTTTCATCTTTATTTCTTTTTGTATGCCGAATCTTGAACTTGTATGGTTTGAATGCTCGAATACTCGTAATGTGATGTTTTGCAACTTTTGACAAAAACTGAAATGCACTTGATATTCATTAGTACATTTTTCACCTTGTTTGTTTCCATCAAAATCCTGTACAGAGTTAAGTAACTAACTACTTAGTCCAACTTCGCTATGTTTGATGGGAAATGGCTTGAAGGCCTATATTGTAAATATGCTAATTTTCAGTCGGTTGTAGTCTGATTTGAAATGGCTAAAAACTTGTTACTGTCTAGTTTCGCTATGTTTGATGGGAAATGGGAAAAAATCATTACTGTCCTGTTTTGTGCGTTGCCTACGTAGATTTTATGCACGAGTCGTCGATTTTTTCGCCAAAATAAGCCTTGAAGGCCTATATTGTAAATATGCTAATTTTCAGCCAGTTGAGTTTTAGAATTGTAATATTGTAGTTATGTGAGAAATTGGTAAAAACTCATCGCCTAGTTTCGTATGTTACATG
Organism: Stephania japonica; assembly: GCA_039657345.1. Classification (NCBI taxonomy): domain Eukaryota; kingdom Viridiplantae; phylum Streptophyta; class Magnoliopsida; order Ranunculales; family Menispermaceae; genus Stephania; species Stephania japonica. The sequence continues at coordinate 26,461,042 of CM077563.1, read as the reverse complement.
GATTTTCGGCACAATTCGTCAATTTTTTGGTAAAATAAATCCTAAAGGTCAATATTGTAAATATGCTTATTTTCGGCTAGTTGAATTTAAGAAGCTTGATGATAATGTTTGATGTGAAACTGGCAAAAACTCTTACTTATCCAATTTCGCACATTCACTACATGGATATTAGGCACAGTTCGTCGATTTTTTATAGAAATAAGCTTTATAGGTCAATTTTACAAATATACTAATTTTTGACAGATTGAATTTTAGAATTCTGACATTGTATTATAATGCAAAATGGCTAAAAACTCAATAATGTCCAATTTCACAGTAGTTTGACGCAAAATTGAAAAAAACCATTAATGCAAAGTTTCACATGTTCTTTAAGTGGATATTAGACACAATTCATCAACTTTTCGCTAAAATAACCCTTGAAAGTCATTATTGTGAATATGTTGATTTTTGTCCAATTAAAGTTTACAATTATGAAGATGTAGATAGATTCAAAATTGTCAAAAACTCATTACCATCCTATTCCACACATTCCCTACATAGATTTTTGGCACATTTCATCTAATTTTTCTATAATAAGTATTGAAGGTAAATATTGTAAATATGTTGAATTATAGCCAGTTGAATTTCAGAATTCTAACGATGTAGTTGGTTGAGAAATTGAAAAAAACTCATTACCGCCTAGTTTTGCATGTTTCCTACGTAGATTTTAGGCACGATTCGTCAATTTTTTCTAAACTAAGCTTTAGTGGTCAATATTGTAAATAGGTTGATTTTGGTTCGATTGAATTTCATAATTATGACGTTATATTTGATGCGAAATGGAAAAAAACTTATTACCATCCAGTTTCATAAGTCTCCTATGTGAATTTTAGGCACAATTCGTCAAAATTAAGCTACAATAAGCCATGAAGGTCAATATTATAAATATGTCGATTTTGATCGGTTGAATTTTATAATTCTGACGATGTAGTTAGGTGAGAAATTTGTAAAATTTAATTGATAACATCATATTAATTTGAAGTGAAATTGGCAAAAGCGCTTTCTTGCCTAGTTTTCCACATTCTTTACGCAGATTTTAAGCATAATTCGTTGATTTTTATCTAAAATAAGCATTAAAGGTCAATATTATAAATATGCTGATTTTCGTCTGATTGAATTTCATATTTCTGACGTTGTAGTTTGATGCGAGATGGGAAAAACTCATTATCATCCATTTTCACACTTCTGCTACATAGATTATAGGCATTATTCGTCAAATTTTTGTTGTAATAAGCTATGAAGGTCAATATTACAAAAATGCTGATTTTTGCCCGATTGAGTTTTAGAATTTTTAGGATGTAGTCTGATGTGATATGGCTAAAAATACATTATCGTCCAGTTTCGCTATAGTTTGATGGGAAATGAAAAAAAATCATTACTGTCCTATTTTACACGTTTCCTACCTGGATTTTTGGCACAAATCATCGAATTTTTTGCTAAAATAAGCCTTAAAGGCCAATATTGTAAATATGATAATTTTCAGACGGTTGAGTTTTAGAATTGTGACGTTGTAGTTAGGTGAGAAATTGGTAAAAACTCATTATCGCCTATTTTGGTACGTTGCCTACATGAATTTTTGGCACGATTCGTCGATTTTTCGCTAAAATAAATCCTAAAGGTCAATATTGTAAATATGCATATTTTCGGCTGGTTGAATCTTAGAAGCTTCATGATACTGTTTGATGTGAAACTGACAAAAATTCTTCCTTATCCAGTTTCGCACATTCCCTACAAGGATATTAGGCACAATTCGTCAATTTTTTTTATAAAAATAAGCTTTAAAGGTCAATATTATAAATATACTAATTTATGCCCGATTGAATTTCAAAATTCTGACATTGTAGTATGATGCGAAATGGGCAAAAACCCAACAAGGTCCAATTTCGCTGTAGTTTGATGCAAAATAGAAAAAAACTCATTACCATCAAGTTTTACACATTCTCTATGTTGATTTTAGGCACAATTCGTTAACTTTTCGTTAAAATAGCCTTTGAGAGTAAACATGGTAAATATGTTGATTATTGGTCATTAAATTTTACAATTAAGAAGATGTTGATGCGAAATGGGCAAAAACACATTATCGTCCTGTTACGCCATTCCCTACATGAATTTTAGGCACGATTTGTCTTATTTTTGCTATAATAAGTATTGGAGGTAAATATTTTAAATATACTGATTTTAGGCTAGTTGAGTTTCAGAATACTAACAATGTAGTTGGTTGAGAAATTGGTAAAAAATCATTACCTCCTAGTTTTGCATGTTCCCTACTTTTAGCCATGATTCGTTGATTTTTTGCTAAAATAAGTTTTAATGGTAAATATTGTAAATATGTTGATTTTCGTCTGATTGAATTTCAGAATTCTAACGTTGTAGTTTGATGCGAAATAACAAAAAACTCATTGCCATCCTGTCACGTTCCTTAATCATGATCACCGACCCATCACGTGGGACCCACATCGTAATGTGCACACTGACCAAGGCAAGTGGCTGAGGTATATAGTATTTTTGTATTGATTGTATGCGTAGTGTAATGTAACGTGTAGACTTACTAAGTTGGTTTGTACAGTGTAGGCATCGAGACCAGAGCGGAGACATGCCTCGAGTTGTGTGCGAGTCGGGGAATGGGTAGTTGGCACTTTTGGTGAGTCTTGTTTAATAATAATGTGAATTTAGGAAATGTATATTTTGCATAATGGAATTATTAATATGCCTAAGGTTGTACCTTTTAATGTGAAACAAATCAATGCCCTATTGTTGGAACTAAAAATCTACAAACATAGAACTTACCTTAGGATTCGTGTGAGCACACACTCCCATGAAGTTGTGTCCACTATACGTGTTATCTTACTGAGATTATTGGGCTGTAAGAGTGATTAGGGACCATTAGAGTTCTCTTGTGATGCTGGAAACAAACTTGATGACCACCAACATATATATATATATATATATACCTCACTTTGTCTCATTTGCTTTTTCATGCATGTAAAACTCTCAACAAAAATATTTAGAGCTGGAGAGATTCTTGTTTGTTGGAATATGAGAGATCGTTGAGGGTTTTGATTTTAACACAAAAGATTTGGAGAATCAAACTAGGAGCTCAATCAACACAACTTGGGTAAGGTTTTTCTTCACTTTCATGCAACAAAGTTTGGGGATTTTTGAGTCCTATTCAAAGGGGTTATATATTTTATGAATTCTAAGTGTTCTATGGTTGCTTTGAATGTATTTACAAACCCCAATTTCATTTCTCAAACATCCAATTTCGGATTTCACAAATTCTTGCTAAAAATGGGAGTTTTCTTACGATTTTTGGATTTGTTGATTTCGATCTATATAATGAGTTTACTTTCAAAATCCTAGTTCATATTTGAAATCCTTATGGAGGAGGTATTTAGATCCCTGGTGGTGGAGAACATGGATCCAAAGGGCTTCATGTTGGACATTTTTGGGTTGCAGAAAAATAAGAAAAGTTCCTGCGTTTCTGCATTCAGCGCGCTGGACGATTCCAGCCCGCACGCTGGGGAGACTTGAATAACATAACTTCAGAATTCTACTGAATTTCCTGCAACACCACTTACACCTTAAACACACCTCAAGCCGAACCTAATCAACATAAAACTATGTCTAAACCTACCTGGAGCTTAGGGAAGTGTTCCAGAATTTCAGGTACGAGTGTCGGGGTGTTGAGAGGCCAGATAAGATAGGGAATTGCTTGTGTAAGTATACCCGTTGACAACTATAATTAATATTTCATTCCATTAACTTGTTGTTATTCTTGCATAGTTCTTGTGGATTTTTTTTACCATTTGAAATATGATGTCATGTGTTTTCTTGTTATCTATGCTCACTTATGAGTCTATCTTTGCATGACATCCACTTATTGATTTGATTCATTGCCTCTATTCTCATGCTATGTCTATTCTTGTTGTTGAAAGTGAAATAAATGATCAATAACATGCTATTAGGCTAGTTTATGTCATATGAATATTAATGTGGACTTTTGTTCCTTGTTTGTTAAGGTGTATAGATGTGCCTATGCCTTGAAACTCCATACTTGGTCTTTCTTGAAAATATAAAAATAGGTTTTACAAATTAGGTCCCGTACTTGATTGAGGTGTACGCGACTCATAAGGTTCGAGTCCCTGGGGATGTCGGCACATATTAGCTGACATTGTATGACACTCAGGGTTTGAGTTCCTGAGGTGGTCTACACAGCGGGGTTAGAGTCCCTGAACTCACTGTGGTTAGAGTCCCATTGTGAATTATGATTATGGAGTCAGAGTGACACGGTTCACTGCCGACCAGACCTAATTCACCACTACTTAGCTTAGTGTCTGTTTCACTTGCTTAACTCTGATATTTACTTTCATATGGTTTATTTTTCTCTCAGATTTCCTAGTTATATGCTTTAAAATATTAGTCGATTATATTAGAAAAATGCAATTTAAACTTGTCATCGGGGATTACTGTTTATTTCTTCTACTCACCGTCCTTTCTATGACGGTGGATGCAGATCCATTTACCAGCCGGCCAGGCAAGGAGAAGATAGGAGATTTTCCCTGAATAGCGGCGCGACACGACTTTTGTTGTAGGTCCATTTTGATATTTTGTATGTATTAAATATTATGTCTTTTATTACATTGGGTTGTACATTTGGGTTGAACGTTAGTTCCCCCAGACCAGACTTAGACTTTTTATTTGTATTTTGAGGTTATCTAATATATATATATGTATATATGATGTCATTTCCTTGTTTTCCACACTTAGGTTATTTTTTAGTTGACTTCCGTATAATATACTAATTTAATTCCACACAAATTTTATAAGCTTCTGCATATTTAAATGACTAAGACTTTCGCTAAATAACAAACCATGGTAATAAAGTTTTAATTAACACTAAATGCTATAAATGGATTTGGACATGAGAAACGAGGTAAATAGGATTTAAGGTTGATAATATGTAGTTAAGCCATACGAGGTTAGGTTTAGGGCTTAATTACGGAATTTAGATAGGTGGTGCCCAATATTAAGGGAGGGGCCGTCACAGTTAGTATCAGATCATAGATATTAGAACCTTTGGGATGAATAAGGAGAAAAATATGAACTCGCATAAAACACAAACCATAGAAGTGGAAACCAGATGATCCTTGCCTAGGAACTATTTTGTTGGCAATTGAGTAAAAGTAAGCCGGGGTGTCTTTATTTATTTACATGTTAATTTCTATACGAATTTAAATGCGAAGTACATCCCGTAGTAACCGATTCGCGTACGTGGTGAACTTGCAAACACCAATGATGGATTCGCGCGAGGCCGGAGACAATGAAGATAGCGACAGTCAGCCTCCTGCCATATTAGCTGAGAAATTTTAGAGGATGTTTGACCAGATGGCTACTCATGAGTGACATATCGTTGACTTCATCACTTACATGTTAGCGCGCCTGATTTCACTTACGTCGACTGCTCCACCGCTACTACTACTATGACACCCTCAACCATAGAGAGTCCTGTACCAGCCACCACTACTACCACATAGGCATGAGCATTAGCATCACTAGCAGAGCCTGTAACACCGCATTCACCAGCACTACCAACCATTATAGCAGTTTTATACATGCCCACACCCACTACTTCTAGGACCACTAGCTTGTCGAGGGACGCGAAGCTAGTGAAGGAGTTCATTAGACTCAAACTGACATATTTTTCTAGAGAGAGGGCCTACGACAAGATCGAGAAGTAGATCTTGTCGCAGGAGAAGCTATATCTACTATTGGACATTGAGGATAGACTACAGCCAGTTCTTTCGTACTACACCCTGGACAAGGCTACTGATGTGTGATGGAGGACCATAGTGGTGGGCAAAGGCAATTTTGCATCCTGGGCAGATTTCAAGGTGGAGTTCTGCAGGCAGTACTTCCCAGCTTCTACATTATAGAGGTTGAAGAAGAAATTCATGAGTTTGAGACAGATAGAGGGAGATTTCATGATGGAGTACCGCGATCGCTACAGTTACATGAGACAGTTTGCGAGAGTGAAGGATGACGCAGATGATGCATTTTACTTTAAGGACGGACTGAGGCCAGAGCTAGTGAGATACGTTGTTAGCACTAGGGCCCACACTCTACATGATATCTATGAGAGAACGCTCACTCAGGAGACTTATGAATTAGGCAGAGAGGAGCAGAGAGCGGCAGAAAGTTATAGTTAGAGTTCAAACTACAACCGGAGACGAAGGAGTAAAGGACACAGAAGAGGAGACAGAGGTCCACAAAGAGTTGCTCCCATTTCAGCTGTGCCCTACATACCGTACCATGCACTAATACAGGCCTATGACAGAGCTCCGTTGCCACCTCCTGCCAGACAGGCTTTACCTGCTCCACCAGCACCGAGATAGCAGTAGCAACATCAGGGTTGCCTAGACAGAGACAGAGGCAGAGGCCGAGATGCACCACAACAGGGTCGGTGGCAATCACGAAGACAAACACAGCAAGCAGGACAACGTCATTTGGTCACTTGCTAGATATGTGGTCAGGTGGGACACATGTCTAGGGAGTGCACATAGCTAGCAGCATATCTCCCACAGTAGAGAGAACTCACATGGTCAGCACGCAGTCTTATAGAGGGTACGATTTATGTTTTCAGTAAACAGGCGTATTTTTTATTTGATTCGGGGTCTACTGTGTCATTTATTGTTGGTCGCATGTTAGACATATTAGGATTGACACCTGTTAGACTTAGCGTACACTTGATTTTGAGCACCGCAGCCAGGGATAGGGTTTACCCTAATAGTTTAGTTCAGGGATGTTCGGTAGAGATAGGCGGGGTAGTGTTACCAGCCGACTTTAGGGTCCTTAAGATGTTAGAGTTCGACGTGCTGTTAGGGATGTATTGGTTGTCGGCATACCATGCACACATCGACTGCTTCAATAAGTTTGTCGTATTCTAGATTTTGAGACTTCTGATGTTCACTCACCGAGGTAGTACACTGAGACTCAGCACCACGAGAGGTCAACTTGCATCCAATGAGGAGATGAAGACTCTAGTAGCTTTGTACATAGTGGCAGAAAGTTAGGGCCCCAGACTTGAGGAGATACCAGTTGTTCGAAACTTCCTAGATGTCTTCCCAGAGGATTTACCTTGATTACCACCACCACGAGAGGTAGATTTCATTATCAAGCTCGTACCGGGTACCACATAAGACACATGCTATATGAACAGATCAAGGATATGGCAGCCCCAGTTCCACAAACCTAAAACTGGACCCCGCCTGGCCTAGACTTATATAGACCTCGAGTCCCTCTCTCGCAGTCAACACAAATCTAGTCAGCCTTACCTTACCTTTTCTCATTTACAAAATAATTTAAGTTGAGATCATTAATATCAGTGAGTTATTCAATGATAAGCGGAAGTATTTAACATCTCCAACTAATATAATCACATCAAGACATAAGTTAGGATAACCTAGAAATGTGGAAACCCAGCAAATATATACATAATTACCAAAAGTCATATCACAAGAGAGAATAACATCATATCCATACCCAAGATCTCTTATTTCCCAAAGCTTGGTTTCAAAACATATAATTACAGTAATACAAAATCAAACCTAGGTCGAGTCCAAAGATAGAACAACTACGCTATCCTCAAAGCAAATCACCAAGCTGAGGAGCCTTCCCTTTGCTCAACTGTGGATCTGCCCTCTGTTAAACACAAGAATGACGAGCCCCAGGTAAGTAACGTCAAGTAGGATGTTTACAGTATTTCACAATAAATAACAATCGGTATTCATGATGATAGAAAGAAAAGGACAGGGAATGCATGAATAAATAAAGACTGGAAATAAATTTGAAAGCAATCAATAATGAGTGTCCTAGAATAAAAAGGAAAGGCGCAAGTAGTCCCGATTTAGTGAAACAGTCATTTAAGCCGAGGAATAGGCTGCCCCTTCTAAGCTTGGAGTTTAGGACGTGGCCAACTCACACCATCACAAAATCCATGAGAATAGGAACTCTTCAATAATCTAGTGAAGTAATTCCCATTCTGTATAGAACCATAAACCATATTGTGCATCCCAAGTGCCTGGCCTCTGGTATACAACACCAGCTTAACTCGCAACTCTCAAGGATCATGTTGACTCACTTGCCCTTGGACCACTCAACAGAATATTCCAAAACAGGATAGAGCAATAACAATAAGAAACTAAAGCTCAAAGAAATAGCTGTAAATTTTTTTACTGGTTTACTTACTCATGTCCAACGCTAACACGCACTCAAATGCTTCCAATAACTACTTTGCATACCCAGTTATATTATGGTCAAGCTCTAAGTGAAACCAAATCACGAAACATCGTGAAAACTGCGACCAAAATATACTCAATAGTTAGTTCCAAAAATAATTATTTATAACTTCAACTAACTTCAATTAGCTAACTTGGGGTAACTTTTTGACCTCGAAAACTTCAATATTTTTCATATTGACCAGAAAGAATCTTGTAGTATGCATTTCGTACTTTCCATAGACTCCAAGAATACTCAAGTCAGATCAAGAATAGAGGAGTTATGAATTTTTTCATATGGCCTGTTGACAATGCAACTTTATTTGTTTTGAACTATCAACTCTTCTCCAAATCAATATTTTTGCAGTGAAATCCTCAAATCACTCCAATAACACCACAAAATCATTCGATACCAACTTTTAACTATTTTCATAGCCTGTGGAGTCAATTAAAATCAAAACCAATATTTAATTCATCCAAAATACCAATATAAATCAATATCATCCGCAAAAACATCTTCAAAACTATTATCAACTAAAGTTGCATCACTTCAAATCACAAAAACCCTCCCATGCCAGTGGAATTTATCCCAAATTGACGCAAATCAACTAAATACATCAATTCATAACAATTGATACTAATTCCTACGAAAACCCCGTGAAAGAAATCGAAAGATCACGAGATTTCTAATTAAATTGAGGAAAAACACCCTAATTGAGATTTTACCAGATTCTGGGCTAAATCCCTAGTTTCCACCATGATAACTTAGCGCAAACTGATCGTCTTGCGATGTTTTATTATTTTGTAGAGAAAAACTGGATGAAAATCGAACATACGAAGCTCCACGTGCAAGAACCCGAGTTGAAGGGTTTTCGACGAACAAAATTCGTTATGATGAAAACAAAACAATCGATCAACTTTTTTTTTCATATATATATATATATATATATATATATATATGTATAAACCCTCAGCTGCTTGTCGGCAGCTTAATTTCTTTTCATTTATTAATTCTCATAAATCCTTATTTTGACGATTTTTAACTTTCGGTGCCTGTTTTAAATCCGATTTTTCACCAAATTGAGCCAAACTCTCAGCAAAACAGTCTATCTTCATAAAACCCCCATAACACTGGTCTTTGTCACACCAAAACCTCATATGTCTTAACTTTGTCCATGACATACCAACCTCTCATGGACAAATTTTCTTACCATATTTAACCAAACTTGTCGTACCATATTTAATTATTATATTTTGTCAGTGTTTCTATTTAATTTGTCCCCTGCATAACTAATTACCCGACCACTGTTTGCCCCGACTCCCGAAAATTGCATTTCTTCGAGCTGAATCCATTTATCCGCATCAATGCTCTCACTCAAATGCCCTCACATGTTTGGAACATTGGAATCTAAATTTAGGTAAATAAATAATAATACAAAACACCAACAAAATATAACATACCTCGATGTTGACTACCGAGAATTGTTCATATGTATCACGACAAGAGGTTTACGTACGACCTAAAATGACACGTGGTTTGAGTTATATTGTAAAGTCATTACAGTCTTCCTAACTTACAAGAATTTCATCATCGAAATTAAAACGAAATTAAGGAAAATACGTACTAAACTCAAAAAAGGTAGGGAAAATACTCACGAATATATTACTCAAGTTCCCACGTCAGTTCCTCGTCTCTGTGGTGCTGCCATTTGACAAGAACTGATGGAACTTTTTTATTCCTTAAAACCTTCACCTTTCAGTTCAAGATCTGAATAGGTTGCTCATCATAAGTGATATCCACTCTCAAATCTATCTGGCTCAAGTCCATCATCGGTCGTCTGCCCCCTTCGACTTATCTAGTTGAAGCATCGACACATGAAATATTGGTTAGATCCCTAATACTGAGGTGGCAACTCCAACTTATAAGCAACTCTACCTATCTGCTTCCCAACTCGAAATGGACCAATAAATCTAGATGCAAGTTTCCCTCTCATCTCAAACCTCTTATAACCCTTCATCGAAGATTCCTTTAGATATACATTATCTCCAACCCGATATTCTAACTCTTGTGATACATATCATAATACTTCTTTTGCCTGTCCTGCGTACCTTTTAATCTCAATCTGATCAGACTTATCTTCTTTGTGTGATCCACTACAATCTCAGACCAAATCAGTACCACATCCTCTAGCTCAGCCAAGCAAGATGGAGATCTGCATGGTCTCCCGTACTGGCTTGATAACTATTATTATAAGTAAACTCACACAAATGAAGATACTCCTCCCATGATCCTCCATATTCCAACACACATATTCTTAACATATCCTCAATAATCTAGATCAGTCTCTCAGACTGTCCATCAGTCTGTAGATGATAGGGTGTACTGAGATCTAACTGCATACCAAACTGTGCCTGTATGAGATATAAACTGTGGCCTTTTATCAGACACAATCGATAATGGAACACTATGCGGTCGTACAATCTCTTTCTCATAAAAATCTCTAGCCTATCCACTCGATGTGTGGTTGAAATAGGTATAAAGTGCGCACACTTCCTCAACCTGTCCACAATCACCCAAATTTTATCATGTCCGCACTGAGATCGAGGTAACCCATTGACGAAATCTATGGCAATATGCTCCCATTTCCACCTAGGAATAGGAAGTGGCTGTAGTAAACCACCGGGTCTGTGATGCTCAACCTTAACTCGCTAACAAATGTCACACCCTCTAACATAATCAGAAATATCGGTCTTCATCCTAAGCCACTAAAAGAGATGAGGCACATCTGCATACATCTTTGTTCTGCCCGGATAAACCATAAAATGTGAGCAGCGTGCCTCATAAAGTCTATCGACTAACTCTAATCTAGATGATCTGAGTCTAAGCAAACCCAAGAAATTTCTGGTATTGCTCATCTTTCTCCTGACCATCAAGTACACTCATTTTCCCACAAATCAATACTCTGGTATTGATCAGAATATCAACATAATACATCATCTTGATCGCCTCAAGTAACCCATAATCTTGTGTCATGTGGTAAGTAACAGTCTCCAAGTTCACCTCTTTACGGCACAATGCATCAACAACAACATTAGTTTTCCCTGAATGATGTTTTAAAGAGAAATCATAATCCTTGAGGAATTCAAGCCAACGTCTTTGTCTCATATTCAGGTCCTTCTGAGTAAATAGATATTTCAAACTCTTATGGTCAATAAATAGTACAAATCTCTCCCCATAGAGATAATGGCGCTAAATCTTTAGTACAAACACAATTGCAGCTAATTCCAAATCATGCGTAGGGTAATTCTTCTCATGAACTTTTACCTGTCTAGACTTATAGGCTATTACTCTACCGTCTTGCATCAATACACATCCCAAACCGACCTTAGAAGCATCGGTGTTCACCATAAAGTCTTTCCCTGACTCAGGTAACACTAATACTGGTGCAGTAGTCAAACGTTCCTTCAATGTCAAGAATGCCTACTCACAATCATTGTTTCACTAAAAATACACGTCCTTATTCGTCAATTACGTTAGAGGAGCCACAATCTTCGAGAAGTCTTTCACAAAATGCTGATCATATCCCGCTAAGCTAAGAAAACTGTGGATATCTGACACTGATCTTGCTGTAGGCCAGTTAATAACCACTTTGACCTTAGCAGGGTCTACTGACACTCCGCTAGCCCCGACAATGTGTCATAAGAATTCGACCTCTGCTAGCCAAAATTCGCACTTACCAAACTTGGCGTACAGTCTATACTCCCTCAGTAGCTGCAAAATCATCCTGAGGTGCGCTTCGTGATCCTTACGAGTCTGAGAATAGATCAAGATGTCGTCAATAAATACAATGAACTTAAAGCATGCTCTTCTAAATATCCATTAACCACAGTTTCAAGACAGACATTGAGCATAAAAGAAACATAGAGTCAATGATATACCACATAAGGTATCATGCTATATCAACATTCATAATGAACAGATTAAGGATGTGACAACCCCAGCTCCACAAACTTAAAATTGGACCCCGCTCGACCTAGACTTACGTAGACCCCGAGTCTTTCTTGCGTAGTCAACACAAATCTAGTCAGCCTTACCTTACCTTTTCCCATTTACTAAATAATTTAATTTAAGATCAATAATATTAGTGAATTATTCAAAGATAAGTAGAAGCATTTAATATCTCCAACTAATATAATCACCTTAAGATATAAGTTAGGATAACCTAGAAATGTTGAAACCCAGCAAATATATACATCATTAACAAAAGTCATATCACAAGAGAGAATAACATCATATCCATGCCCCATGATCTCTCATTTCTCAAAACTCGGTTTCAAAACATATAATTATAGTAATAAAAAATCAAACCTAGGTCGAGTCGAAAGATAAAACAACTCCGCTATCCTTAAAGCAAATCACCAAGCTGAGGAGCTTTCCTTTTGCTCGACTGTAGATCTGCATTTAGTCAAACACAAGAATGACGAGTCCTAAGTAAGTAATGCCAAGTAGGATGTTTACAGCATTTCACAATAAATAACAGTCAATATTCATGCTGATAGAAAGAAAAGGACATGGAATGCATGAATAAATAAAAACTGGAAATAAATCTGAAAGCAATCGATAATGAATGTCAAGGAATAAAAGGGAAAGCACAAATAGTCCCGACTTAGTGAATTAGTCGTTTGAGCTGAGGAATAAGCTATCTAAGCTCGGAGTTTAGGATGTGGCCAGCTCACACCATCCCAAAATCCACGCGAATAGGAACTCCTCAAGAATCTAGTGAAGTAATTCCCACTCTGTATAGAACCACAAACCATATCGTGCATCCCAAGTGCCTGGCCTCTAGTTTACATCACCAGCTTAACCCATAACTCTCAAGGATCACGTTGACTCACTTGCCCTTAGACCACTCAACAGAATATGATAAGTTGGTATTTATAGGATTTTATTGTCTGTTTTAGTATAATTGAGTGTGGAAGTTTATAAAATATATATCTAATTATTTTTACTTTTGGTTTTTAGGTGAAACGGATTGCACGGTTGGATTCGTGGCGAAAAAATACTCAAAATAGAGTATTTACTTGCATTAATTGGATACCGGGAGAATTAGTTTCGAAATATACGCCGAAAGTGGGATAAATGTACACGATAAGTCGCCACGTGTCGACGTTTGATTGGTCCAAAGCAACGTCGGCGCCTCTCCATGTCCGCCACGTCGTCCACTCTGCCGTCTTCTCTCTCCAACTACTCGATTTTCCTCGAGATGCGCGTTGGTGCTTGTCTCCCACATCTTCGCACGATCACGCGAGCTTTCCTTCCCGCCTCTAGGCCGCCACGTGTCGCGCTCTCACCCGTCACGCACGTCACGCCCGTCTTCTCGTCCAATGAGAAGCCGCCACGTCGCCCGCGTCATCACTTCAGCGCCAATCATCTTCTGACACGTCAGCAACGCCCAGAAAACAGCCAATCCGGTTCTGCCACGTGTCAAGACCGAAAAATACCAAAAAAATAGTTTTCTCTCTCTTCCATACACCGATTCTTAGTAGTTTTACATATTAGGACTTTAGGTATAAATAGAACATCTATTATTGATTAGGAGGCTCTCAACTCTCTTTTCTCTGCATTATTTTGTGAGTAGCCATGTTTGGCTAATCAAGCCATTGCCTAGGTCGATGGTGAAGCAATTCAAGATTATTGATTCATGGCATAACTTGTGAGATCTATTATTTTATTATTTTATTTTATTTAATTTCTTCTATTTCATTATTGTTGATTTTAATGAATATGGTTTAAATCTAGGGTATGTATGTGGCCAGTGCATGCTTTTAGGTGGATAATCTATAGTTAATTGACTCATTAGTATCCGTAATTGTACTTTTGAGACAATATAAGTGACAAACATTCACCCGATTGCCGTCAAAACCTTTCGGTTCTTGAGTGTGCAACAATTGAATCTAGGTTAAATCGGGAGCGGACGCGATCCGGTTATCTAGGATTAGTATTCCCATAGAAGTTTATTACTGCGGTTAGTGTGTTAAATCTTATGGCGGATGTCTAGGGTTATACATTAATTAGGGAAGTAGTTAGTGGCGGATGTCCTGGCTATCGAGATTAAGGGAATTAGGAATTTCTGGCGGATGTCGATTTTCCATAGCTAATCTAGGGGAACTTGAATTAATAATTATTTTGGGAAAGATTAACGACCATGATATGCCATTGAATCTTGATCTTGTCTTGTGGAACCGTAGACTTAGGTATTTAAATTAATTGTTCATAGTCTTAGATATTTATTTTAGTTATTTAATTTCATAGTAATTAGCTTATTTAATTTAGTTATTTTCTCTAAAACCCCAGTTTTCCTTTGTTTTAAAACTTTAGAAAGACTACCAATCTCTGTGGGATCGACCCTTTGCCACTATCTGCAAATAGTTGGTTTAAGGAAATATTTTATTGACGTGTTCGGCGCGCGTCAATTTTTGGCGCCGTTGCCGGGGATTGGTTTTTCTTTCTTTGGTTTTATTTATTTATTTATTTATTTTTATTATTTGTAGTTTCTTTATACCCTTGTCTCTAGCATGTTTGCAAGAAACTCCACCATGGCCGCCTCTTCACAATATTCCTTTAGTTGGGCCTATGCAGTACAACAAGAACCTATCAAAGATTGTGATCTTTTTAGTGGTTGTCATCATTTTCCTAATGTATGTCCTTTTGACTACTGGAGTAATTCATCGCCACAGCCTGACAAATATAGTTCCATGCGAAATCGACCTTCAAGGGATAAAATAAGGTTTCTTTTAGAGACTGAACAGGACATGTACCTCAACGAGCAAGAATTAGACCAATGGATTCAAGAAAAGAATCAAGAAGCTGAAGAGGAAATAAAGTTAATTCTCCAGAAAAGATCAGCGAATCCCATAAGTGCAATTCCATTAAATAGTGTTGAGGTGAAAGATGAGGAATATAGGAGCAATCACAAAAAGTCAGAGGGGGAACTTGAAGTGTCTCAATCAGAGCCGGAGATCGTTATGGCACAAACTTACGAAGAAGAAGCCGAAAAAGAGATTGAAGTCACTTTAACAAGGCCGGAGGATCTACAACAAGAGAGCAAGGACGACCAATCCTTTATATTGGTAAACCCACCCACCCTCCCGTATATATTTGATGATTTTAACATGGAGGTGGATGTAAAGGAGCGTTCGAAGACTTTTTGCACTGCCGACACCTTTGTGTTGGACGATCCAGAAATTATAGATTCATATGTGTTAGAAGTCCCGAATAAGCTCCCATTTCTGAACAGGTGCGTGTCTGTTTTACTGCCCAATGCTAGAGGAGAGAGTATCATTCTTGGATACTCATTATTGGAAGGCATCACGTGAAAACAACATACGCCAAGTCGAGCCAAAGACTTTAAACAAAAGCGCTATTGGGAGGCAGCCCAAATTTTGATAAGTATTATTTAGTTTTATTTATTTATTTATTTATTATTATTATGCATGAACTTATATCATTTCCTTCTTCTCATCATTATCATCTTCTTATCACTATCATGCTCTTTCACTATTTTTGTTTATTTTTTTTGTGTATAGACCACTTGACTTGTTTTGAACCTTGAGGACAAGGTTCGGAATAAGTTTGGGGGTATTTTAGGGATTGTGGATAGTGTTGGATGGATTTTCTTGCTAAAGACCGCAGGTATGATTGTTATTTTTTTTTAAAAAAAATTATGCGGTTAAAAGGATGGTAATGGTGGTGTTATTCTCATTCTCTTATTTTTCCATCTCTTTTTCTTTTGTCATTGATACTTCCATCTTCCATTTCATTAGGATATGATACATTTTCATGCATATATTTAGTATAGTTTATTAGGAGTAGACATGTGTCTATCTATATTTGTTCTTGCATTTAGACCTTACATAGTGTCATATGTCACATATGTTGCATTTAGAGTTACCCGAAACTTTGGTTCATGCCTTTGATTGTGGATGAGTATATTATGGTTGCTTTTTGACTTGAAACTCAGGAATAATTAGGAGAAACATTTAATCAAGCCATAGCTCAGCATTTTTATGATTTCATGATTAGGGACTTAGTATGATGTTAAACTTTGTGCTAGATACCAAAATGAGTAGACGGTCAGATTTGTGCAAGTAATAGTGCTTTAATTCTTATTTGATAATCTACTTAATCATAGTGAAAGTGAGAAGGGCTAACAGGAGTTTTCTTAATATAGAGAGTCCCACAGGATTCCATAGGAAATGGAGCAGGGAATCTTGTGGTGGGAAAAAGTGAGAAAATCGGTCCATAGGAAATGGAGCAGGGACCGTACTACTTGAAAAAATATTATGGAGAAAAAAATAGAGTGTATTTATTGAATAAATAAAGGCGAAAGTATATGAAAACTCCTCAAATAAAAAAGATTTAGCTCGAGTGCTTTCACTAGATTAAGTGAGATTTTAAACTTGCATGCTTGAATGTATAGACCAAGAAAACTCATGAGTAGTTGATGGCCTTTGTTTTGACTACATCTATGTCTTTAAAGTGTGATCTTAACTATGTTTGGGTTGCGAGTTTTGACATATCATAACTATGAAATTTCTTGAGTGGCTTGTTACTTGGTGACTATTTAAATCAAAGGAACTCCATGAATTTTGAATTGGGTATAGGAATAGGTATAGATATTGGTATGGTCTAGGTTTAGGATTAGTTTAGTTAATGCATTAGGAGTCTAGTTTAGTATGTGTTGTCAAATATACCTTTGCTCGGGACGTGCAAAGTCTTAAGTTTGGGGGTATTTGATAAGTTGGTATTTATAGGATTTTATTGTCTGTTTTAGTATAATTGAGTGTGGAAGTTTATAAAATATATATCTAATTATTTTTACTTTTGGTTTTTAGGTGAAACGGATTGCACGGTTGGATTCGTGGCGAAAAAATACTCAAAATAGAGTATTTACTTGCATTAATTGGATACCGGGAGAATTAGTTTCGAAATATACGCCGAAAGTGGGATAAATGTACACGATGCGCGCCACGTGTCGACGTTTGATTGGTCCAAAGCAACGTCGCGCCTCTCCATGTCCGCCACGTCGTCCACTCTGCCGTCTTCTCTCTCCAGCTACTCGATTTTCCTCGAGATGCGCGTTGGTGCTGTCTCCCACATCTTCGCACGATCACGCGAGCTTTCCTTCCCGCCTCTAGCTGCCACGTGTCGCGCTCTCACCCGCTCACGCACGTCACGCCTGTCTTCTCGTCCAATGAGAAGCCGCCACGTCAGCCGCGTCATCACTTCAGCGCCAATCATCTTCTGACACGTCAGCAACGCCCATAAAACAGCCAATCCGGTTCGGCCACGTGTCAAGACCGAAAAATACCAAAAAAATAGTTTTCTCTCTCTTCCATACACCGATTCTTAGTAGTTTTACATATTAGGACTTTAGGTATAAATAGAACATCTATTATTGATTAGGAGGCTCTCAACTCTCTTTTCTCTGCATTATTTTGTGAGTAGCCATGTTTGGCTAATCAAGCCATTGCCTAGGTCGATGGTGAAGCAATTCAAGATTATTGATTCATGGCATAACTTGTGAGATCTATTATTTTATTATTTTATTTAATTTAATTTCTTCTATTTCATTGTTGTTGATTTTAATGAATATGGTTTAAATCTAGGGTATGTATGTGGCCAGTGCATGCTTTTAGGTGGATAATCTATAGTTAATTGACTCATTAGTATCCGTAATTGTACTTTTGAGACAATATAAGTGACAAACATTCACCCGATTGCCGTCAAAACCTTTCGGTTCTTGAGTGTGCAACAATTGAATCTAGGTTAAATCGGGAGCGGACGCGATCCGGTTATCTAGGATTAGTATTCCCATAGAAGTTTATTACTGCGGTTAGTGTGTTAAATCTTATGGCGGATGTCTAGGGTTATACATTAATTAGGGAAGTAGTTAGTGGCGGATGTCCTGGCTATCGAGATTAAGGGAATTAGGAATTTCTGGCGGATGTCGATTTTCCATAGCTAATCTAGGGGAACTTGAATTAATAATTATTTTGGGAAAGATTAACGACCATGATATGCCATTGAATCTTGATCTTGTCTTGTGGAACCGTAGACTTAGGTATTTAAATTAATTGTTCATAGTCTTAGATATTTATTTTAGTTATTTAATTTCATAGTAATTAGCTTATTTAATTTAGTTATTTTTTCTAAAACCCCAGTTTTCCTTTGTTTTAAAACTTTAGAAAGACTACCAATCTCTGTGGGATCGACCCTTTGCCACTATCTGCAAATAGTTGGTTTAAGGAAATATTTTATTGACGTGTTCGGCGCGCGTCAATTTTTGGCGCCGTTGCTTCTTGGATTGGTTTTTCTTTCTTTGGTTTTATTTATTTATTTATTTATTTTTATTATTTGTAGTTTCTTTATACCCTTGTCTCTAGCATGTTTGCAAGAAACTCCACCATGGCCGCCTCTTCACAATATTCCTTTAGTTGGGCCTATGCAAGACAACAAGAACCTATCAAAGATTGTGATCTTTTTAGTGGTTGTCATCATTTTCCTAATGTATGTCCTTTTGACTACTGAGTAATTCATCGCCACAGCCTGACAAATATAGTTCCATGCGAAATCGACCTTCAAGGGATAAAATAAGGTTTCTTTTAGAGACTGAACAGGACATGTACCTCAACGAGCAAGAATTAGACCAATGGATTCAAGAAAAGAATCAAGAAGCTGAAGAGGAAATAAAGTTAATTCTCCAGAAAAGATCAGCGAATCCCATAAGTGCAATTCCATTAAATAGTGTTGAGGTGAAAGATGAGGAATATAGGAGCAATCACAAAAAGTCAGAGGGGGAATATAGGAGCCCAATAAACACTACAAAATCATTCGATACCAACTTTTAACTATTTTCATAGCCCGTGGAGTCAATTAAAATCAAAACAAATATTTAATTCATCCAAAATCCCAATATAAATCAATATCTACCGCAAAACATCTTCAAACTATTATCAACTAAGTTGCATCACTTCAAATTACAAAAACCCTATTCCATACCAATGGAATTTATCCCAAATTGATGCAAATCAACTCAATACATCAATTCACAACAATTGATACCAATTCCTATGAAAACCCCGTGAAAGAAACGAAAAAATCACGAGATTTCTAATTGAATTTAGGAAAAACACCATGAATTGAGATTTTACCAGATTTTGGGCTGAATCCCTCTTTTCCAACGTGATAAGTTAGCTCAAACCGACCATCTCACGATGTTCTACTATTTTGCGGAGGGAAACCTGATGAAAATCGAACGTACGAAGCTCCACGTGTGAGAACCCGAGTTGAAGGGTTTCGTTTCAATGAACGAAATTCATTCCATTAAAAACAAAAGAATCGATCAACTTTGTTTTTATATATATATATATAAACCCCCAGCTGTTTGTCAGCAGCTTAATTTTTTTTCATTTATTAATTCTCATAAATCCCTATTTTGACGGTTTTTAACTTCTAATGCCCGTTTTGAATCCAGTTTTTCACCAAATTGAGCCAAACTCTCGGCAAAATAGTTCATCTTCATAAAACACCCATAACACTGGTCTGTCACATTAAAACCCCATGTCTCAACTTTGTCCATGACATACCAATCTCTCATTGACTAATTTTCTTACCATACTGAACCAAACTTGCCGTACCACATTAAATTATTATATTTTGTAAGTGTTTCCATTCAATTTGTCCCCCTGACAACTAATTACCTGACCACCATTTGCCCCGACTCCCAAAAATTACATTTCTTTGAGCCGAACCAATTTATCCACGTCAATGCTCTCACTCAAATGCCTCACACGTTTAGAACATTGGAATCTAATTTTGAGTAAATAAATAATAATACAAAACACCAACAAAAAAATAACATACGTCGGTGTTGACTACCGAGAATTGTTCACATGTATCACAACAAGAGGTTCACGTACGACCTAAAATGACACGAGGCACGAGTTAGATTTTAGGGTCATTATAAAGGAAAGCATGCTGAGAGTGTACAAACAGTAAGTCTGCAAATAGACTGAAAGTAGTAATTAATAGGAATGAAATAAAGTAAAGAGTTTCCACAGTTTCACTTACAAGTCAACGCAGTAGTCCTAGCTATCTGGCCTCCTGACATCTGAAACCCCCATCCCCAGACTCCCAATATGCTCTCCTAAGTCCTGGTGTGTTTAGAGAATACTTAGGGTTGATGTGTGTTAGTTGTATAGGTCATATACTTGATTGGTTAATTTGGTCTTTTAATATTTTAATTTAAAAGTGGGCTGTGGATAGTGCCCAGCGCGTTATTTTTCTTAGGGTGAAAAGTGCTTGATCTTCCCTAGAACAGGCAGCACGCTAGGCACTGTGCCTTGCGTGGTGGACAACGTGAAGCCCAGAATTTCTAGAGGGAAATTCTGGTCTTTTGGGCATTCTAGGTGCCACCAACTCAGCCAAAACAACAAGCATGATCATAATATATCATATTAGACTAAAAAACTACCCAGAAATACAATAGAACCTTAGATTTAAGGTATCGATTCATTCATGGACACTTTGCTCACTTTTTCATCAAAAATCCACATTTCTTCGAAAATCATATTCAAATAAAAAACCAACAGTCAATTAAAGCTTATTACGGAAAAAAACGATTAATAAAACAAAATCACAGCTTAAATCTGATTTTAACACAAAAAACTCCATTATTTACCCATTTTAATGGAAAAAGTGTGTTGAGTGTGATTATCTTATGTTGAATCTTTATTTTCTCTTTGATTTTCAGCTCAAATTCACCATATTCACCCATCCCAATCTCTCTCTCTCTGTCTAGAAACCAGTTTGCATGAAATGTGTTTGGGGATTTTGTGAGAAATCCACTAATATATGGGTATTTATATGGTTTGTCATAATCTTGTGTGCATTATGTATCTTGAGGTAAATCTGATGGTTACTAACTAGGCAGTTCAACACTCTTAGTGACACAAGGTAGGTGACTCTTAACATGGGAGTGCATAGCAGCACAGATCCCGAGGTTTGTTCTATGGTTAGTTTAATTCAATACAAACTATAGGACATTAAAATGTGATTTACTAATTTATTAAAACTATAGGCTACAACCTAATATGCATTCATTTAAATACCAAGGTTGTGTACTAATTTATTCTAAATTGTATTTAACGTAATTTAGACTCACCACAAGCCTCGCTACCTAGTACCCCGGCTCACACGCAACTCGAGGCACGTCCCCACTCACGTCTCGACGTCGATAGCTGCAAGTGCTGACTTAGTTAGTCTACACACATACACAACACTAGGCATACACCAGTACAAACATAAAATCTACCTTGGTCACATGCCTCAATCAGTGTGCGCATCACATGCGAGCCCCACGTCATGGGTCTGTGATCCTGATTAAGCAAGTTAATCAAGATTAGAAAATTGGGTCGTCAAAAATATTCCCAACAAAATGAAAATTTCATCCTCAAAATTAAATTTAGGTTAGAGTTATACCTGACTCGAAAAGGTATGGGAAACGATCTCGCATATTGTCCTCCTGGTCCCAAGTAAGTTCCGAGTTGTTGTGGAATTGCCACTTGATAAGCACCTTCGGGATAGACTTGTTCCTCAACTGCTATACTTTTCGGTCTAGGATCTGGATAGGTTGCTCCTCATATGAAACACCTTCGCTCGAATTGAGCGGACTCAAGTCAACTGTCGGTCGTGCGCCTGCCTTCGACTCGGCCAGTTGAAGCATTGGAATATGGAAGACCGGATGAACACATGACATCTACGAAGGAAGCTCTAACTCGTACGCAATCATTCCAACCCGTTTCCTAACTCTGAATGGCCCGATGAAACGTAGAGCAAAGCTTGCCCTTCACACCAAATCTCTGCAGACCCTTCCGAGGGGAAACCTTTAGATAGACGTAGGCTCCCTCGGAATAAATAAGATCATTGTGGTACTTGTTTGCATAATTCTTCTGTCTCTCTTGAGCTGCCTTGAGTCTCTGTTGAATCTACCGTACCTTCTCGGTGTGGTAAATAACAATCTTAGGCCCTACTAACACTATGTCATATGGCTCAGCCCAACACGACGGTGAATGACATGGTTTATCATACAAAGCCTCAAATGGCGCCATCTCAATGCTAGCCTGATAACTATTGTTGTATGCAAACTCACATAATGGTAGGTACTCCTCCTAAAATCTGTCGAAATCTAATACACAGGCCAGCAACATATCTTCTAAGACCTGAATCAATCTCTCTGTCGGCTCGTCAGTTTGAAGATGAAAAGCTGTATTGAACTGTAGGTGAGTACCGTACTGCTCTTGTATACTCTGCCACATCCTGGACGTATATGTAACATCTCTGTCTGATGTGATAGTTGACGGTACCCTGTGTAACCTGATGATCTCTCTCTCGAAAAGTATACTCAACTAATCAAAAATGTAGTGCGTGGCAATTAGCAAAAAATGAGCAGACTTAGTCAATCTGTCAACTCTCACCAAAATGGAATCATGTCTCCTGGTTGTCCTCAGCAAACCTCTGATAAAGTCCATGATGATGTCTTCCCATTTCCATCTCGGAATAGGAAGTGGCTGTAAAAGTCATACGATGCTCAGCCTTTACCTGCTGGCTGGCAAATCCCACAGTTCCTGATGAACTCTGACACATTCGTTTTCATCTCAGGCCACCAGAAATGTCTCTGTATATCATGATACATCTTAGTCCTGCCTGGATGAATGGTGAATCAGGAACGGTGTGAATCCTGAAGAATCTCATCTCTCAGCTTTGACATCTCGGTTATCTACAATCTGCCTTTGAATCTCAGACACTGATCCGATGTTTTTGCCCAATCAACACAATCTGAACTCCGCGCTAAATCGTTGAACTGCTAATACAACAAGTCAGTCTTTTGACCCTTTAACACTCTCTGTGTAGATACGGTCTATATTCTCATTTTTGCGTAAATCTCAACTCAGGTATCTCTAGGAACGTCTAACTGATCTGTTGTCGTTGCTGCCTCCAGTAACTCGTACTCGTATGTTATATGAAATCTGACAATCTCGACATCTCTAGTCAGTATCCTACTCAGCACGTTTGCGACTATGTTGGCTTTTCCTGGGTGATACTCTAGAGAAAAGTCGTAGTGCTTCAAGAACTCTAACCACGTACGCTATCTCATGTTCAACTCCTTTTGTGTGAAGAGGTACCTTAGACTCTTGTGATCCGTAAAAGTGTGAACTTCTCTCCATATAGGTGGTGTCTCCATATCTTCAGCGCAGATACCACTGTCGCTAACTCCAAATCATGTGTAAGGTAATTCTTCTCATGTACCTTTAGCTGTCTCGAAGCATAAGCCACAATTCCACTACTCTAAATCAATACGCATCCAAGTCCCGTGCGTAAAACATCAGTCTATACTAGGAATCCCTGTCCAACACCTGGTAGCACTGACACCGGAGCAGTAGTTAACAATCTCATCAACTGAGAAAATGCGTCCTCGCACTCCTCTGTCCAATCGAACACGATGTCCTTTTATGTCAGCGTAATCATCGGCGAAGCAATCTTAGAGAAATCCTTCACGAACCTCCGATAGTAGCCTGCTAACCCGATAAAGCTCCTGATCTCTGTCACTGACGTTAGTGTTGGCCAATCCATAATCACTTGAATCTTGGGTGGATCAACTGAAATCCTTGCTGCCCTTACAACATGACCCAAAACTTGACCTCTACGAGCCATAACTCACACTTTCTGAACTTGGCGAGTAGCTGGTGCTCCTTCAATGTCTGCAATGTCTCCCTGATGTGCTACTCGTGGTCCTCTTGCGTCCTAAAGTATATGAGAATGTCGTCAATGAAGACTATCATGAAACGGTTAAGAAATGGTCTCAAAACCTGATACATCAAATCCATGAATATGGCGGGGGCGTTGATCAGCCTGAACAGCATGACCGTAAACTGGTAGTGTCCATATATGTTACTGAACGCTGTCTTAGACATATCTCCATCTTGGATCCTAATATGATGATAACTTGATCTTAGGTCTATCTTGGAGAAAAACTGTGCTACTCTCAGCTGATCAAATAAGTCATCAATCCTTGGCAGTGGGTACTTGTTTATGAATTTCACTCTATTTAGCTGCCTGTAGTAGATGCATAGTCTCAGACTGCCATCCTTCTTCTTCACAAGCAGGACTGGCGCTCCCCACGATGACATAGAAGGTGTGATGAATCCCTTATCCCCCAGCTCCTTCAGTTGAATCCTCAACTCCTTTAACTCCTTGAAGCCATCTGATATGGCGATATCGCGATAGGTCCAGTGCCTGGTACGAGATCAATGGTAAAGTCTATCTCTCGAGGAGGTGGTAGTCCAGGCAAATCCTCAGGGAAAACGTCATGAAAATCATGACCAACTGGTATATCCTCAAGTTAGGGTCCCTGGCTCTATACTACTGTGTACAGGGCTACTAGAGTCTTCATCTTCTCACTAGTCGCAAATCAACCTCTTATGGTATCGGCTCTTGATGTACTACCTCGATGTACGAACATCGGTTGTCCCAGAATCTCGAACATGATAGACTTAGTGAAGTAATCAATGTGGGTGTGATATGCTGATAACCAGTCCAACTCGAAAAGAGCGTCAAACTCTAACATCTTAAGGGCTCTAAATTTGGGGGGTAACTTTACCCCACTAATCTCTACTGAGATTGTTAGGGTAAACCCTATCCCTGACGGCGGTACTAAATATCAAATGTACTCTAAGCCTAATCGATGCCTATCATCCATCCAGCAATAAAAGAAATAGTGGAGCCCGAATCAAATAAAACATAAGACTCTTTACCGGCGATAGAAATCGTACCTTCAATGAGACTTCGTGTGGCACTAGTATCTGGTTTTGCTACCATATGAGCTGCCTCTCAGCTCTGTGTTGTGTACACTACTGCTGGCTGTGGACATTCCCTCACTAAATGTCCTACCTATTTGCATTTGCAACATGCGATCTGTCTGCGTTGACTGGATTGCGACTGTCTGTGAACTGACGTCTGTCTTTGTCCCTAACGAGGCCCTTCTCGGCCTCTACCTTTGCTTCGACCTCTACTTCTGCCTCGGCCTCTACCACCCTACTACTAAAGCTATCGTTGCTTTGGTGGTGCCAAAAGAGGAAGTGCGGTGATCTATGTTGTCATGAAGGTCATGAAATCAGTCATCTGTTGTCCCTGTGTCGCTACTCGATCCGCTAACCTCTGATAGTCATCATCTGGTGTGTAGGAGGCTAACTGCCGTTGACACCCACCGATCTCGCGCACGTCCATCATTGTCATTTACATGTGGACATCGATCTCTTATCATCTGCTACGAAGTATACCGCGTATATACATATACATATTGAAAATGATAGTATATATATACTAATCCCCAACTCACTTTCACTCAATTCCTAACAAAATAATTCCTAGGCAAGGTTCATCTGGTTTCCACTTTTAGGGTTTATGTTTTATTCAAGTTTATGTTTTACTTATCGATAACGTAGTCTTTGATGTATCACAATTTTAATCAACTCTATGCTTTGTCTATAAAGTTCTGAAGCCTAAGCTCTGATACCAACTGTGATGGCCCCTTTCCTAATATAGGGTACTGTTTAGCCTAATCCCGTAATTAAGCCTTAACCATTACATGTAGGACCCAATTACGTATTAGTCAGCCTTAACTACCTATATTCTTGTGGATCGTGTTTAGGATAAGTAATTTACTAGTTTTGTTATTTATTCCATCTTTAAGAGTTATTATATTAGAGGAAGTCTTATTATAATCTAGCAGAAGTCTTTAATATGTTAGCGGAAGCAAAATTTTAAAATCCTAAATGTGGAAACTAAGAAATAACGATCACAATATATATGCAAGTAAACAACGAACATATAGACAAAGTGAAAGTCAAAAGTTGGGTAGTCTAATACTCATCCCAATAACATCCTAAGTAAAAGACAAAAGTAAAGCATAATACAAAAATACCCTATATGTACGGGCAGCTACGCCCTTAGAGCTCAGAGGTAGTCGCTGATATTCTATTTGCCTGGCCTGGTGCTGCTCGACGGACCTACACCCACCGTTACAAACTAGACAATGAGTATAGTGATATTTAAGTGATAACTGGGGAATTCTAATACTACATTTCCAATTTAACAAAAGGTATTTAAAAGCATAAAGTAGCAAAAAAATGATGAATAAATAATGCAAGTTAATAGCACAATTAACATAAATACATAGAATTACACAGGCTAAGTGGAGATGATCTACGTCCGGTCGGTGGTGAGAACTATCACCTAGCCTTTACCATTATTGTATGGAGCTGTGCTCTACATATCATCATTTTCTAATAACCTCAAATGGCGGAGTTGTGCTCTACGCATAAAAATTATCTATACTTGTCGACAACCTTGTGGCCCATACCACGTGTGCTGCCCAAGTGTAGTGGCGAGTGCCAGAGACCCCAAGAGACTGTAATCCCTGTGAATCCATACATCTCGTGTGCAATGGACACTAGATAATCCTTAATTCAGATTTCAAGAATTAATATCCTACAACGCTATGATTTCAACATAAGTTAGGCTACAAAGCCCTAAGAGAATAGAATACAAGTACAAATATAGCAAATGAACCTAAAGCATGCTCTTCTAAATATCCATTAACCCCAGTTTCAAGACAAACATTGAGCATATAAGGAAACATAGAGTTAATGATATACCACACAAGGCATCATGTTATATCAACATTCATAACGAATAGATCAAGGAAAGCATGATGAGAGTACAAATAGTAAGTCTGCAAATAAACTGAAACTAGTAAATAATAGAATTGAAACAAAGTAAAGAGTTCCCACAATTTCACTTACAAGTCAATGCAGTAGTCCTAGCTATCCAGCCTCTCGACACCCGAAACCCCCATCCCAGACTCCCGGTACGCTCTCCTAAATCCTGGTGTGTTTAGAGACTACTTAGGGTCGATGTGTGTCGGTTGTATAAGTCGTGTATTTGATTGGTTATTTAGTCTTTTACTATTTTAATTTAAAAATGGGATGTGGACATTGCCCAGCGTGCTACTGTTCTTGGGGTGAACAGTGCTTCATCTTGAAGGTCACCCAAAAGGGGGGTGAATTGGGTTACTGAGTAGTCATCGCCTTTATAAATAGAATTCAATAATCAAGATACTATATGCTTACAAAAATGCAAATATGGATTCTATGTAAGTGAATGGGGTAGAAGAGATAGAAATGAAACACGATATATAGTGGCTCCATCCAACCGATTTACATCCACTACTTAACCTCCCCGGTTAGAATTTTTAACCCCCACTTATATAACCAATAAGTGTTACACCCTAAGCTAACTAGCCTAATGAATGCCTAGCCTCAACTAAGTCTTTTACAAGATGTCTTATCACAATAAAGTCTTATACAACCACCTAGTCGCAGCTAGGATTTTTTCCACTTAGACTTACGTAGGATTTTTCTCACCTAGACTCACGTAGGATTTTTCCCTTACCTAGCCTCAACTAGGGTTTATGCCTAGCCTCAACTAGGTCTTCCCATTTAACTTAGATCACACTAAGTCTTACAATCAAGTTTGATGAATACAATGAAATACACTTTACAAAGTAAAGCGACACCAAGTTCAAATATAAGGAAGCCTCCTAGGGCCTAACCACTCTATTGCATACAAGTATGAAAACAAATGAGAAATGCAAATATATCACTGATTTTATGCAAAACTCAAATATAAAGCCGTTTCAAACAAACCGATTAGAACAACTCCGGTTTCAAATACAAAGAATAAGAAGTTTTAAAAAAATAAAGTTTAAGTGCAAACACTAGTTCAAATCAGTCCTAGGGTTTAGTAAATCAAGTTTAAATGCAAAACCCAAGATAAATGTGTTCAAAAACACAACAAGTGATTTCCCAAGTCAAACACACAAGAATATATAATTTAAGCACGAGAAAAGCTAGGAAATAGGACTTTCTTACAACCCCAAGAAGATAACTTGAAAATCAGTTTTGGAGAGGTTGCTGTACACCTTAGAAGGCCTCAAGAATGCTTGTTTTAAGATTGATTCATCAGCCTTAAAATATTCCTTGAGTTTTTCACAAATTTCTAAGCTTCTCCTCTTGAAAACTTTAAGCACTTGAGTTTTTCTTTCCTCTCAAAACCAATTCTTTGTGCTTGGTTGTTTGAAAGTGTTCTATATACTTATATATTAGTTTATGACCGTTCTAGAGATCCAAGGGCTGAGATTTTATCAAAAATTTAAATTGAAGTGTGATTTTCAGCTTTATAAAAAGGCTGTCAGGAAAGGAATTAGCTCGCTAATTTTCTGACCTAGCATGATAATTCTGCACTTAGCGTGCTAATATAAATATTAGCACGCTAATAGTCAGGGGCCTCAAAATAATATTTTTGACCATAGAGTTAGCGACCCTTTATCACATCCGAGACCATACCAAACCTCATATAGCATGCCATACATGTTTGTTATTGGTCATATAGCCTATTTGGGTGGTCCGAATATTTTCACAAATCTTGGAAACGGAATATCCCGGTTTCATGACATGCGAGGGGCTTTTCTGTAAATATGCAATTTTCTTTTCAAAAACCTTTCAAAAACAAGTTTTTCTTTTTCGAAAACTTTCACAATGGTTTTCAAAGTACAATATGAATATAAACACATAGTTTAACATTGTTTAAGCTTATAAGACCGAGTCAAGTGTTAAGTTTCACTTAAAACTTCAAATACTCACTTGACATTTGAAAATCCATTTGAAAAAGCTCAATATGCATGAACTAATGCAATAGACTTATGTAAATGAACTTGTAAACCTTACATCAATGTTACAACATGTAGTTCGATCTTTCGTCTTCGTTTCCTTATGTTTGCCGAATCTTGAACTTGTATGGCTTGAATACATAAATACTTGAGATGTAATGTTTTGCAACCTTTGACGAAACTGAAATACACTTGATAAACTTATTAGTATATTTTCACCTTGTTTGTTTCCATCAAAATTCCGGTTGGAGTTAGAGTGACTAACCACTTAGTACAAAATCTTCCCCTTTTTGATGATAACAAACAATGTGAACTTGACAAGCATAAAACATTATACAAGTGTATGAACATCACATTCATGGTTATACACAAAATTTACACTCTCAAGTTCAACAACCTTTCTCCCCCGTTTGATACTATAAAAAAGTGGGGCATATAAAATCATGATGCAAATAGAGTAATAGCGAAGAATGAATCCAATAAATAGAGTTCAAATGCATTCTCCACCGTTTTATAAAAATGATACCAAATGAGGGCTCCTCCTATCAATATGCATCCATATCATTCACACTATCTATAATTCTCCCCCAATATAAAACTCAGCATACATGAACTCAGTTGTGGCTTTAACATATGAGTTAAAAATCATAGTGAATGTCTAGTTTGTCTGGCCAAGCGGCATTAGCGCTCAAATTATATAGTTAGGGTGCTAATGGGTCATTTAATTAATTTGGGCCAGAGCAATATTAGCGTGCTAGATTCTGCAATTAGCGCGCTAATTGCTCTCTGGAGTTTTGGAAATAAATTTTTTGAATTTTTGACACACAACTCCGATTCACCTCAAACTTCATGGACACTTCATTAACACCACGTAAACAGGGTTAGAAAAGCTAAACATGTGTAAAAGGTCCAATTCATGAAACATGCCTAACTCATGCCGTGTTAGTGGCTTCAGCCCAAAAGTGTTTGGCTACATTGTATTAATTTATCATGGTCCTACACATAATGCATATGAAATGCAAGCATGGCATCAAAAGTAATAATATAAGCACGTTATGTGTATGTGACTAATGCAAGACATATCATGCTTAACTCTTATTCATTTATCTATCATTTAAGAATATTCATGTTCCAAAGTACATATAATTCACTCAATGAATCATGGATTTTGGTACCCATACACCTTTGTGTTCCATAAAATGTGTATCATATACATTCTTTTCTGCCCATGCTAGTTTGTCTCTATTGGTCTTATTTAATACACATTTGCCAATATTATGAGATCTATTGCATTTGAAGTATCTCTTAGATTCGACCAATAGCTTTTCATAGCTCAATAGGCTAGCACCATAGCCTTTACCTCTCTTGTTGAGTGCACGTCGTTGTGCGCCCAACATCATGAAAAACATCTTAGTACCACTTGTGAACTTGGTCATCGTGGTGATTAAGTTCTCTACTTCTTTTGCTAAATCATTTCTTTCATTTATGACCAATGCTAAGTCATGTTAGAGATTATCGATAATCTTATTTTGAGATTCAATCTCACTAATGGCTTTGATCAAGCTCTTTTTGAGTTGCATGGTCTTTTTGACCTCTTTTACTAACTCGTTCCTAAGGTCATGAACATTAGGCATATCATTCAATGCATTTACATCATCACAATTAAAAGAGACAGAGTCACTTACCTCACTCCTTGCCATAAGACAAAGGATAACCTTCTCATTTTTTGACTCGGAATTGGAGCTAGATAATGATGATGATAATGAGTCGTATCGCTTGCTTCTCTTCATGTACTTGCATTCCGTCATCATGTTTCCCTGTTTGCGACACTTGTAACAAATCATATCGCGTGATTTGCTTGCTTTATTTGCACCTTTGTACTTCTAGTACTTGTCTCTTTTGTATGTAGCCTTCTTGCGCTTTCTTGATAACGTGACCACTTCTTGTTCAATGGAATCGTTTTCACTTGAGCTCACATCATCTTTGGCCGGTGAACAAGTAGCTTTCAAGCCATGCTCCTTCTTTAACTCTTGCTTGGTCATTCCACCAAGTGCTTCCAATCTAGCACGATCCTTTAACTCGAATTCATGGACCGTCAACTATCCACATAATGCATCAAAAGTGTAGTCTCTAAGGTTTTGAGCTGATTAAATAGCATACTTCGCATCCCATTCCTTAGACAAACCTCTAAGGAACTTGTACACCGAGTTCTCTTGATCATAATGTTTGCCAAGGTTTTTGATCTCATTCAAAAGCTTTGTGAATCTTATGATGGCCGTGGCTATGTCTTCATGGGGCTTAACTTGAAAAATCTCATAATGTTCTTCAAGAATCCTCAATTTAGTGTCCTTGACTTGTTGTGTCCCTTCATAATATACTTCAAGCTTTTCCCACAATTCCTTAGCTGTCTCACATGCACTAATCTAGTTGACCTCATTTTCACTTAGTGCACAAAACAAATGATTCATTGCTTGATTATTGGATAGCTCAAGTCTTGCCTCGGCGAGAGTGTAGTCTTTTCCGACCTTGTTTGGTGGAGTGTAGTCATCTATGATAGAATCTCACAAATGTCTGCCTTGTGCTCTAATGTAGAACTTCATTCGAACTTTCCAATGAGCATAGTTGGTTCTATCAAAGTAGGGAGACCTAACAGATAAGTTGCCTTCCCTAAGGCGAGCAAAATCTAATGTTTTCCTCCTTGCAAGAAAACACTCAAAGATACGTCAGTAAGACTTTAAGTAATTACCCACTCTAATACCAATTGAAGGTACCCAAGAGGGGGGAATTGGGTTACTGAGTAGTTATCGCATTTTTAAATATAATTCAATAATCAAGGTGCTATATCTTACCAAAACGCAAATATGGATGCTATGCAAGTGAATGGAGTAGAAGAGATGGAAATGAGACACACGATATATAGTGGTTTGATCCAACCGATCTACATCCACTACCTAACCTCCCTGGTTAGGATTTTTAACTCCCACTTATATTACCAATAAGTTACACCCTAAGCTAACTAGCCTAGTGAGCACCTAGCCTCAACTAGGTCTTTTACAAGATGCCTTATCGCACTAAGGTCTTATACAACCACCTACCCGCAACTAGGATTTTCCCCACCTAGACTCACCTAAGATTTTTGCCTTACCTAGCCTCAACTAGGGTTTATGCTTAGCCTCAACTAGGTCTTCCCGTTTGACCTAGATGCCACTAAGTCTTACAATCAAGTTTGATGAATACAATGAAATACACTTTATAAAGTAAAACGCACCAAGTTCAAATGCAACCAAGCCTCCTAGAACCTAACCACTCTAATGCATGCAAGTATGAAAACAAATGAGAAATACAAATATATCACTGATTTTATGCAAAAATCAACTATAAAACCGTTTTAAACAAATCGATTAGAACAACTCTAAGTTCAAATCCAAAGAACAAGTAGTTTGATAAAAATCAAGTTTAAGTGCAAACTCTTATCCAAAACAATCCTAGGGTTTAATAAATCAAGTTTAAGTGCAAAACTCAAGATAAATGTGTTCAACAACACAACAAGCGATTTACCAAGTCAAACACATAAGAATATATAATTTAAGCATAAGAAAAACTAGGAAATAGGACTTTCTTACAACCCCAAGAAGATGACTTGAAAATCAGTTTTGGAGAGGTTGTAGTACACCTTAGAAAGCTTCAAGAATGCTTGTTTTAAGATTGATTCGTCAGCCTCAAAATATTCTTTGAGTTCTTCACAAATCTCCAAGCTTCTCCTCTTGAAAACTTTCATCACTTGTGTTTTTCTTTCTTCTCAAAACCAATTATTTATGCTTGGTTGTTTGAGAGTGTTCTATATTCTTATATATTAGTTTATGACCGTTCTAGGGATCCAAGTGATGAGATTTCATCAAAAATTTAAATTGAAGTGTGATTTTTAGCTTTATAAAAAAGCTGTCAGGAAAGAAATTAGCGCGCTAATTTTATGACCTAACGTGATAATTCTGCACTTAGTGTGCTAATATAAATATTAGCTCATTAATAGTCAGAGGCCTCAAAATAATATTTTTGACCATAGAGTTAGCGACCCTTTATCACATCTGAAACCTTACCAAACCTCATATAACATGTCATACATGTTTGTTATGTGTCATATAACCTATTTGGGTGGTCAGAATAGTTTCACAAATCCCGAAAATGGAATATCCCGATTTCATGACATGCGAGGGGCTTTTCTGTAAATATGCAATTTTCTTTTCAATAACCTTTCAAAAACAAGTTTTTCTTTTTCGAAAACTTCCACAATGGTTTTCAAAGTACGATATGAACATAAACACATAGTTTAACATTGTTTAAGCTTATAAGGCCGAGTCAAGTGTTAAATTTCACTTAAAACTTCAAATACTCACTTGAAATTTGAAAATCTATTTGAAAATGCTCGATGTGCATGAACTAATGCAATAGGCTTGCGTAAATGGACTTGTATACTTTACATCAATGTTACAACATGTAGTTCGATCTTTCACCATTTTTTCCTTGTTTATCAAATCTTGAACTTGTATGGCTTGAATACATGAATACTTTTAGATGTAATGGTTTACAACCTTTGACAAAACTGAAATACACTTGATAAGCTTATAAGTATATTTTTGCCGTATTTGTTTCTATCAAAATCCCAGTCGGAGTTAGAGTGACTAATCACTTAGTCTAACACATCTTCCCCAGAACAGGCAGCACGTTAGGCACTGTGCCTAATGCCCTGGACAGCGCGAAACCCAAAATTTCCAGAGGGAAATTTTTAATTTTTGGGCATTCTGGGTGCCACCAACTCAGTTAAAACAACATGCATGATCATAATATATCAGATTAGACTCAAAAACTACAAAGAAATACAAGAAAACCTTGAATTTAAGGCATTGATTCATGCATGGACACTTTGCTCACTTTTTCATCAAAAATTCATATTTCTTCAAAAATCCTATTCAAATAAAAAACTAATAGTCGACTCAAGCTTATAGTGACGAAAAACACTTTATAAACTAGAGTCACAGCACAAATCCAATTTTAACACAAAACCCCATTATTTACCCATTTAATCGAAAAAGTGTGTTGAGTGTGATTACCTTAGGTTGGATCTCTGTGTTTTCTTTGATTTTCAGCTCAAATTTACCAGATTCACCCCTCCTAATCTCTCCCTATCCAGAAACTAGTTTGCATGAAATGTGTTCGGAGATTTTGTGAGAAACCCACTAATCTATAGGTATTTATATGGTTTGTCATAATCTTGTGTGCATTGTGTATCTCGAGGTAAATATGGTGGTCACTAACTAGGCAGTCCAGCTCTCTTGGTGATACAAGGTAGGTGACTATCAACATGGGAGTGTGTGGATGCACGGATCCCAAGGTCTGTTCTAAGGTTAGTTTAATTCAATACAAACTATAGGACATTAAAATGTGATTTACTAATTTATTAAAACTATATGCTACAACCTAATATGCATTCATTTAAATACCAAGGTTGTGTACTAATTTATTCTAAATTGTATTTAACTAAGTTTAGACTTACCATAAGCATTGCTACCTGGTACCCCGGCTCGCATGCAACTCGAGGCGCGTTTCTTCTTGCATCTCAACGTTGATAGCTGCAAGTATTAGTCTACATACATACACAACACTAGGCATACACTAGTACAAATATTAAACTTATCTCGACCATGTGCCTCGGTCGGTGTGCGCATCTCATGCGGGTCCCACGTTACGAGTCAGTGATCCTGATTAAGTAAGTTAATTAAGATTAGAAAATTGGGTCGTGAAACGCACATTCCCTACATGGATATTAGGCGCAATTCGTCAATTTTTTACAAAAATAAGTTTAAAGGTCAATATTGTAAATATGCTGATTTTTGTCCAATTGAATTTCTGAATTCTAACATTGTACTATGTTACGAAATAGGTAAAAACTCAATAATATCCAATTTCGTTGTACATTGATGCAAAATAGGAAAAAACTCATTACCTTCAAGTTTCACACATTCCCTAAGTAGATTTTAGGCACAATTCGGCAACTTTTTGCTAAAATAACCTTTGAAAGTCATTATTTTAAATATGTTGAGTTTTGGCTGATAAATTTTACAATTATGAAGATTTAGATAGATGCAAAATGGGCAAAAACTCATTATCACCCTTTTAAGAACGTTCCCTACATGGATTTTAGGCACAATTCATCTAATATTTTCTATAATAAGTGTTGAAGGAAATTATTGTAAATATGATGTGTTAAGGCTCGTTGAGTTTTCAAAATTCTAACGATGTAGTTGGTTGAGAAATTGTTGAAAATCCATTATCGCCTAGTTTTGCACGTTCCCTACGTGGATTTTAGGCATGATTCTTTGATTTTTTACTAAAATAAGCTTTAATGGTCAATATTTTAAATATGTTGATTTTCGTTCGATTGAATTTCTGAATTCTGACGTTGGTTTGATGCAAAATGGGAAAAAAAAGTCATTACCATCCCATTTCACAAGTCTCCTACATGAATTTTAGGCAGAATTCGTGAGAATTTTTCTATAATAAGCCATGAAGGTCAATATTGTAAATATGTTGATTTTGTGTTAGTTGAATTTAAGAATTCTGACAATGTAGTTATGTGAGAAATTGGTAAAATCTAATTAATAAAATCATATTAGTTTGAAGTGAAATTAGCAAAAACACTTTCTTGTCTAGATTCACACATTCCCTACTTGGATTTTAGGCACAATTCGTCGATTTTTTGCTAAAATAGGCTTTAAAGGTAAATATAGTAAATATGCTTATTTTTGCCAGATTGAATTTCATAATTATGACGTTGTAGTTTGATGTGAAATGGGAAACACTTATTACCATCTAGTTTCGCACTTCTCCTATGAGGATTTTATGCACAATTTGTCGAATTTTTGTTGTAATAAGCCATGAAGGTTAATATTGTAAATATGTAGATTTTCGTCTGATTGAATTTTATAATTCTTACAATGTAGTCTGATGTGAAATGGCTAAAAACTCATTACCGTCTAGTTTTGCACGTTCCCTACTTGGATTTTCGGCACGATTTGTCATTTTTTTTCTAAAATAAATCTTAAAGGTCAATATTATAAATATGCTGATTTTTGTCCGATAGAATTTCAGAATTCTAAGGTTGTAGTTTGATGTGAAATAGGAAAAAACTCATTATCATCTTGTTTCGCACGAATCCTATGTAAATTTTAGGCTTAATTCGTCAAAATTTTGCTATAATAAGCAATAAAGGTCAATATTGTAAACATGTTAATTTTTGACAAATTAAATTTTAGAATTCTGACGATGTTGTTAGGTAACAAATTGGTAAAATCTAATTGATAAAATCATATTTGTTTGAAGTGAAATTGGCAAAAATGCTTTTTATCTAGTTTCGCACACCTGGATTTTATGCACAATTCGTCGATTTTTATTTTAAATAAGATTTAAAGGTCAATATTAAAAATATGTGGATTTTCATTCAATAGAATTTCTTTTTTCTGACGTTGTAGTTTGATGCGAAATGGGAAAAAACTCATTACCATCTACTCCTGCACTTCTCCTATGTGGATTTAAGACATAATCCGTTAAATTTTGTTGTAAAAAGTGATGAAGGACAATATTATAAATATTCATATTTTTGTCTAATTGAATTTCAGAAGTCTTATGTTGTGATCTGATGTGAAATAGCTAAACACTCATTACCATCCAGTTTTGCTATAGTTTGATGACAAATTGGAAAAAAAATCATTATCGTCCTGTTTTACACGTTCCCTACCCAGATTTTAGGCATAACTTTTTTACTAAAATAAGCCATATATATAGGTCAATATTGTGAATACACTAATTTTTAGCAGGATGAGTTTTAGAATTGTGACATTGCAGTTAGGTAAGAAATTGGAAAAAAACTCATTATCGCTTAGTTTTGCAGGTTCCTTACGTGAATTTTCGGCACGATTCGTTGATTTTTTGCTAAAATAAATCATAAAGGTCAATATTGTAAATATGTTTACTTTCGGCAAGTTGAATTTTATAAGCTTGATGATATTGTTTGATGTGAAACTGCCAAAAACTCTTTTTTATTCACTTTCGCACATTCCCTACATCGATATCAGTCGCAGTTCGTCGATTTTTTTACAAAAATAAGTTTAAAGGTCAATATTATAAATATGCTGATTTTTGTCAAATAGAATTTCAGAATTCTAACATTGTAGTATGATTCGAAATGGGAAAAAACTCAATAATATCCAATTTCATTGTAGTTTGATGCCAAATAGTAAAAAAACCATTATCGTCAAGTTTCACACGTTCCCTAAGTGGATTTTACGCACAATTCGTCAACCTTTTGCTAAAATAACCCTTGAAAGTCATTATTTTAAATATGTTTATTTTTTACCGGTTAAATTTTACAATTATGTATATGTAGATAGATGCAAAATGGACAAAAACTCATTACCGTGTTATTACACACGTTCCCTTCATGGATTTTAGACACAATTCATCTAATATTTTATATAATAAACATTGAAGGTAAAATCGTGAATATGTTGATATTACGCAGGTTGAATTTCATAACTCTAACGATGTAGTTGGTTGAGAAATTGGTAAAAACACATTATCACCTAGTTTCGCACATTCCCTATGTGGCATTTAGGCACAATTTATCATTTTTTTTCCTAACATAAGCTTTAATGGTCCATATTGTAAATATGTTGATTTCATCTGATTGAATTTCAGAATTATAACTTTGTAATTTGATGCAAATTGGGAAAAAACTCATTGTCATCCAGTTTCACACGAATCCTACGTAAATTTTATGTTCAATTCGTCAAAATTTTACTATAATAAGCAATGAAGGTCAATATTGTAAATATGTTCATTTTTAGAATTTTGACGATGCAGTTAGGTGAGAAATTGGTAAAATCTAATTTATAAAATCATATTAGTTTGAAGTGAAATTGTAAAAATGTTATATTGTCTATTTTCACACATTCCCAACCTGAATTTTAAGCACAATTCGTCGATTTTTATCCAAAATACGCTTTAAAGGTCAATATTGTGAATATGTTGATTTTCGTCCGATTGAATTTTATAGTTCTGACATTGTTGTTTAATGCAAAATGGAAAAAACTCATTATCATCCAGTTTTGCACTTCTCCTACATGGATTTTAGACACAATTCGTCAAATTTTTATTGTAATAAGTGACGGCGCTCAATATTATAAATATGCAGATTTTCGTTTGATTAAATTTTAGATGTCTTACAATGTGGGCTTATGCAAAATAGCTAAACACTTAATACTGTCCAATTTTGCTATAGTTTGATGGCAAATGGAAAAAAGTCATTATTGTCATTTTTTCCATGTTCCCTACCCGAATTTTAGGCACAAGTCGTCAATTTTTTCGCTAAAATAAGTCATATAGGTCAATATTGTGAATACACTAATTTACAGCAAGATGAGATTTAGAATTGTGACATTGTAGTTAGGTGAGAAATTGGTAAAAACTTATTATAGCCTAGTTTTGTACATTGCCTACGTGGATTTTCGGCACGATTCATCGATTTTTTGCTAAAATAAATCCTAAAGGTCAATATCATAAATATGCTTCTTTTTGGTAGGTTGAGTTTCAGAAGCTTGATGATATTGTTTGATGTGAAACTGGCAAAAACTCTTTCTTATACAGTTTCGCACATTCCCTACATGGTTATCAGGTGCAATTCATCAATTTTTTACAAAAATAAGTTTAAAGGTCAATATTATAAATATGCTAATTTTTGTCCGATTGAATTTCAGAATACTAACATTGTAGTATGATGCGAAATAGGCAAAAACTCAATTATGTCCAATTTCGTTATAGTTTGATGCAAAATAGTAAAAATTCCATTACCATCAAGTTTAACACGTTCCTTAAGTGGATCTTAAGCATTACCATCTAGTTTCGCAAGAATCCAATGTGAATTTTAGGCTCAATTCGTCAAAATTTTGCTATAATAAGCAATGAAGGTCAATATTGTAAATATGTTATTTTTCGACTGGTTGAATTTTAGAATTTTGACGACGTAGTTAGGTGAGAAATTGGTAAAACTAAATGATAAAATCAAATTAGTTTGAACTGAAATTGGCAAAAAAACATTTTCTTGTCTAGTTTTGAACATTCCCTACCTAGATTTTTAGCACAATTCATCGATTTTTATCTAAAATAAACTTTAAAGGTCAATATTGTAAATATGTTGATTTTGGTCCGATTGAATTTTATATTTTTGACGTTGTAGTTTAATACGAAATGGGAAAAACTCATTACCATCCAGTTTTACACTTCTCCTATGTGGATTTTAGGCACAATTCGTCAAATTTTTG
The DNA here is from genome assembly GCA_039657345.1 of Stephania japonica. Taxonomy (NCBI): domain Eukaryota; kingdom Viridiplantae; phylum Streptophyta; class Magnoliopsida; order Ranunculales; family Menispermaceae; genus Stephania; species Stephania japonica. The sequence continues at coordinate 26,421,508 of CM077563.1, read as the reverse complement.
TTGTAATAAGCGATAAAGGTCAATATTGTAAATATGCAGATTTTCGTTTGATTAAATTTTAGAAGTCCTATGATGTGGTCCGATGTGAAATAGCTAAACACTTATTACCATCCAGTTTTTCTATTGTTTGATAGCAAGTGGAAAAAAATCATTATTGTCCTGTTTTACACGTTCCGTACCCGGATTTTTGGCACAAGTCATCGATTTCATTGCTAAAATAAGCCATATAGGTCAATATTGTGAATACGCTAATTTTTAGCAAGATGAGTTTTGGAATTATGATGTTGTAGTTAGGTGGAAAATTGATAAAAACTTATTATTGCCTAGTTCTGCACGTTCTGTACGTTAATTTTTGGCATAATTCGTTGATTTTTTGCTAAAATAAGTCTTGAAGGTCAATATTGTAAATATGCTGATTTTTGGCAGGTTAAATTTTAGAAAGTTGACGATATTTTTTTTATGAAACTAGCACAAACTATCTCTTATCCAGTTTTTGCACATTTCTTACATGGATATTAAGCATAATTCGTCGATTTTTTGCACAAATAAGCTTTAAAGTTCAACATTATAAATATGCAAATTTTTGTCTGATTGAATTTCAAAATTTTGACATTGTAGTATGATATGAAATGAACAAAAACTCAATAATGACCAATTTCGCTGTAAATTGAAGTGAAGTAGGCAAAAACTCATTACTGTCAAGTTTCACACGTTCGCTAAGTAGATTTTAGGCACAATTCATTAACTTTTCTATAATATAACACTTAAAAGTCATTATTGTAAATATGTTGATTATTGTCCAAATAAATTTTACAATTAGAAAGATGTAGATAGATGCAAAATGGTCAAAAACTCATTATTGTCCTGTTACGCACGTTCCCGATATGGATTTTGGCAAAATTCGTTTAATTTTTGTTATAATAAGCATTGAAGGTAAATATTGTACATATGATGATTTTAGGCTGGTTGAATTTTAGAATTATAGCGATGTAGTTAATTGAGAAATTGGTAAAAAACTCATTACTGCCTAGTTTCGCACGTTCCTTATGTTGATTTTAGGCACGATTCGTCGATTTTTTATTAAAATAAGCTTTAATGGTTAATATTGTAGATATGCTAATTTTTGTTCGATTGAATTTAAGAATTTTGACGTTGTAGTTTGATGCGAAATAGGAAAACATCATTACCATCCATATTCGTACGTCTTCTACGTAAATTTTAGGCACAATTCGTCAAAATTTTGCTATAATAAGCCATGAAGGCCAATATTGTAAATATGTTGATTTTCGGCTAGTTTAATTTTAGAATTTTGACGATGTAGTTAGGTGAGAAATTGGTAAAATCTAATAGATAAAATCATATTACTTTGAATTTAGATTGGCAAAAACACTATCTTGTCTAGTTTCACACATTCTATACGTGTATTTTAAGCATAATTCGTCAATTTTTTGCTAAAATAAGCTTTAAAGAACAATATTGTAAATATGTTGATATTCATCGTATTGAATTTCATAATTCTGACTTTAGTTTGACGCGAAATTAGAAAATACTCGTTACCATCCAGTTTCACATGTCTTGTACTTAGATTTTAGGCACAATATGTCAAATTTTTGTTGTAATAAGCCTTAAAGATCAATATTGTAAATATGCCGATTTTCGTCCTATTGAATTTCAGAATTCTTACGATGTAGTCTGATGTGAAATAGCTAAATAGTTATTACCGTCCGGTTTCACTATATTTTGACAACAAATGGGGAAAAAATTATTATCGTCCTGTTTTGCACGTTCTCTACCTAGATTTTAAGCACAAGTTGTCGATTTGTTAAATAAACCTTAAAGGTCAATATTGTAAATATGCTAATTTTCAGCAAGTTGAGTTTTAGAATTGTGATGTTGTAGTTAGTTTAGAAATAGGTAAAAACTCATTGTCGTCTAGTTTTGACGCTCCCTACTTGAATTTTCAGCATAATTCGTCGATTTTTTTCTAAAATAAGTCTTAAAGGTCAATATTGTAAATATGTTGATTTTCGACAGGTTGAATTTCTGAAGGTTGACGTGAAACTGGCAAAAACACTTTCTTATCCAGTTTTGCACATTCCCTACATGGATATTAGACACAATTCGTCGATTTCTTGAAAAAATAAGCTTTAAAGGTCAATATTATAAATATGTTGATTTTTGTTTGATTGAAATTCAAAATTATGACATTGTAGTATGACGCGAAATGGAAAAAAACTCAATAATGACCAATTTCACTTTAGTTAGATGCAAGATAAGTAAAAACTCATTACCATCAAGTTTGACACTTCCCTAAATAGATTTTAGGCACAATTCGTCAACTTTTCGCTAAAATAACCCTTGATAGTCATTATTGTAAGTATATTGATTTTTTACCAGTTAAATTTCACAATTATGATGACGTAGATAGATGCAAAATGGCAAAAAACTCATTACCGTCCTGTTCTGCAAGTTCCCTACAGGAATTTTAGGCACAATTCGTCAATTTTTTGGCTAAAATAAGCTTTAAAGGTTAATATTGTAAATATGCTTATTTTCGTCCAATTGAATTTTCTAATTCTAACGTTGTAGTTTGATCCAAAATGGGAAACACTCATTACCATCCTGTTTTGCACTTCTCCTATGTGAATTTTAGGCACAATTTGATAAATTTTTGTTGTAATAAGCCATTAAGGTCAATATTGTAAATATATTGATTTTCTTCTAATTGAATTTCATAATTCTTACGATGTAGTCTGATGTGAAATGGCTAAAAGCTTATTACCATCCAGTCTTGCTATAGTTTGATGGCAAATGGGAAATAAATCATTATCATCATTTTTTGCACATTCCCTACTTGGATTTTAGGCATAAGTCATCTATTTTTTTGCTAAAATAAACTTTGTAGATCAATATTGTAAATATGATAATTTTCAGCAGGTTGAGTTTTAGAATTGTGACGTTGTAATTAAGTGAGAATTTAGTAAAAACTCATTATCGTCTGTTTTCGCACGTTCCCTACTTGGATTTTCGGCACGATTTGTCAATTTTTTGCTAAAATAAGTTTTAAAGGTCAATATTGTAAATATGTTGATTTTGGGCAGGATGAATTTCTGAAGCTTGACAATATATGTTGATGTAAAACTGGCAAAAACTCTTATAGATCAAATAAGCTTTATAGATCAATATTATAAATATACTGGTTTTTGCTCGATTGAATTTAAGAATTCCGACATTGTAGAATGATTCGAAATGGGCAAAAACTCAATAAGGTCCAATTTCACTGTAATTTAATAGAAAATAGGAAAAAACTCATTATTGTCAAGTTTCACACATCCCTTAAGTGGATTTTACGCACAATTCATCAACTTGTCGATAAAATAACCCTTGAAAGTCATTATTGTAAATATGTTGATTATTGGCCAGTTAAATTTTGTAATTAAGAAAATGTAGATGTGAAAAGGGCAAAATCTCATTACCGTCATGTTACCCACATTTCTGATGGGATTTTAGGTACAATTCGTCCATTTTTTTGCAATAATAAACATTGAAGGTAATAATTGTAAATATGCTTATTTTGGACGGATAAATTTATAATACTAACGATGTAGTTAATTGATAAATTAGAAAAACTCATTATCGCCTAGTTTTGCACAATTCTACGTGAATTTTATGTACGATTCGTCGATTTTTTGCTAAAATAAGCTTTAGTGGTCAATATTGTAAATATGCTGATTTTCATCAGATTTAATTTAAGAATTATCACGTTTTATTGTGATGCGTAATGGGAAAAACTAATTTCTATATAGTTTCGCACATCTTCTACGTGAATTTTAGGCACAATTCGACAAAAGTTTGCTATAAGTTATGAAGGTCAATATTGTAAATATGTTGATTTTCGACCAGTTTAATTTTAGAAGTCTGAAGATGTAGCTTAGTAAGAAATTAGTAAAATCTAATTGGTAAAATCATATTTGTTTGAAGTGAAATTAGGAAAAACACTTTCTTGTCTAGTTTTGCACATTCCATACGTGTATTTTAAGCACAAATTCGTCGAGTTTTTGCTAAAATAAGCTTTAAAGGTCAATATTGTAAATATGCTGATTTTCGTCCTATTGCATTTCATAATTCTAACGTTGTAGTTTGATGCGAAATTGAAAAAAACTCGTTATCATCTAGTTTCACATGTCTCCTACGTGGATTTTAGGCACAATTTGTGAAATTTTTGTTGTAATAAGCCTTGAAGGTCAATATTATAAATATGTCGATTTTTGTCCTATTGAATTTCATAATTGTTACGATGTAGTCTGATGTGAAATAGATAAATAATCATTACTCTCCAGTTTCACTGTAGTTTGATAGCAAATGAAAAAAATCATTATCGTCCAGTTTTGCACGTTCCCTACCCAGCTTTTAGGCACCAGTTGGCAATTTTTTTGCTAAAATGAGCCTTAAATGTCAATATTTTAAATATGCTAACGTTTAGCAAGTTGATTTTTAGAATTGTGACCATGTAGTTAGTTGAGAAATCAGTAAAAACTCATTATCATCTAGTTTCGCACGTTCCCTACTTGGATTTTCGGCACGATTCATCAATTTTTCGTTAAAATAAGTCTTAAAGGTCATTATTGTAGATATGTAGTTTTCGGCATGTTGAATTTCTTATGGTTGACGATATATGTTGATGTGAAACTAGCAAAAACTCATTCTTTTCTAGTTTTCCACATTCCATACATGGATATTAGGTACAATTCGTCTAATTTTTGCAAAAGTAAGCGTTAAAGGTCAATATTATAAATATGTTAATTTTTGTCCAATTGAATTTCTAAATTGTAGCAATATAGTATAATGCGAAATGGGTAAGAAATCAATAGTGACCTATTTTGTTGTAGATTGATGCAAAGGCAAGAACTCATTTCCGTCAAGTCTCACACGTTCCCTAAATGAATTTTAGGCATAATTCGTCAACTTTTCGCTAAAATAACCCTTGAAAGTCATAATTGTAAATATGTTGATTATTGTCTAGTTAATATTTACAATTAAGAAGATGTGGATAGATACAAAATATGCAAAAACTCATTACTGTCCTATTACTCACATTCCCGACATTTATTTTAGGCACAAGTCGTCTAATTTATGCTATAATAAACATTGAAGGTAAATATTGTAAATATGCTGATTTTAGGCCGGTTGAATTTCAAAATTCTAACAATGTAGTTAATTAAGAAATTGGTAAAAATTTATTAGCGCCTAGTTTCGCATGTTCCCTACGTGGATTTTATGCATAATTCGTCGATTTTTTGCTAAAATAAGCTTTAATGGTTAATATTGTAAATATGTTGATTTTCGTCCTATTGAATTTCATAATTCTGACATTTTAGTTTGACGTGAAATTGGAAAAAACTTGTTACAATCTAGTTTTGTATGTCTCCTACGTGGATTTTATGCACAATATGTCTAATTTTTCTTGTAATAAGCCTTCAAGGTCAATATTGTTAATATGTTGATTTTTGTTGTATTGAATTTCAGAATTCTTATGATGTAGTCTGGTGTGAAATAACTAAGCATTATTATCATCCAGTTTCGCTGTAGTTTGATGGCAAATGGAAAAAAATATTATCGTCCTGTTTTGCACATTCCCCTACCCGAATTTTAGGCACAAGTCGTAGATTTTTTTTGCTAAAATAAGCTTTAAATGTTAATATTGTAAATATGCTAATTTTCAGCTGGTTGAGTTTTGGAATTGCGAAGTTGTAGTTATTGTCTAGTTTCGCACTCTCCCTACTTGGATTTTTGGCACGATTCGTCAATTTTTTACTAAAATAAGTCTTAAAGGCCAATATTATAAATACGCTAATTTGCGATAGGTTGAATTTCAGAAGGTTGAGGATATAATTTGATGTGAAACTGGCAAAAACTCTTTCTTATCCAGTTTTGCACATTCCCTATATGTATATTAGGTACAATTTGTCAATTTTTTACAAAAATAAGCTTTAAAGGTCAATATTATAAATATGGTGATTTTTGTCCAGTTGAATTTCAAAAATCTGACATTGTAGTATGATACAAAAAAGACAAAAAATCAATAATGACCAATTTTGCTGTAAATTGATGTAAAGAATGCAAAAACTCATTACCGTCAAGTTTCACACGTTCCCTAAGTAAATTTTAGGAATAATTCATCAACATTTCGCTAATATAACCCTTGAAAGTCATTATTGTAATTATGTTGATTATTGGCCGGTTAGATTTTACAATTAAAATGATGTAGATAGATGCAAAATGGGCAAAAAATCAATACTGTCTTGTTACACACGTTCCCCACATGGATTTTAGGCATATTTCGTCTAAGTTTTGCTATAATAAGCATTGAAGGTAAATACTGTAAATATGCTGATTTTAGGCTGGTTGAATTTTAGAATTCTAACGATGTAGTTATTTGAGAAATTGGTAAAAACTCATTATTGCCTAGTTTCGCACGTTCCTTACGTGAATTTTAAGAACAATTTGTCAATTTTTTGCTAAAATAAGCTTTAATGATCATTATTGTAAATATGTTGATTTTTGTCAGATTGAATTTAAGAATTCTAACGTTATAGTTTAATGCTAAATAGGAAAAAACTCATTAGCATCCATATTCGTACGTCTTCTACGTGAATTTTTGACACAATTCGTCAAGATTTTGTTATAATAAGCCATGAAGGTCAATATTGTAAATATGTTTATTTTCGACTAGTTTAATTTCAGAGTTCTGACGATATAGTTAGGTGAGAAATTGATAAAATCAAATAGATAAAATCATATTAGTTTAAAGTGAAATTGGCAAAATCATTATCTTATCTATTTTCACACATTCCATACATGTATTTTAAGCACAATTTGTCCATTTTTTGCTAAAATAAGCTTGAAAGGTCAATATTGTAAATATGTTGATTATCATCCTAATGAATTTCATAGTTTTGACATTTTAGTTTGATGCAAAATTTATGAAAAAACTCGTTACAATCCAGTTTCGCATGTCTCCTACTTTGATTTTAGGCACAATATGTCAAATTTTTGTTGTAATAAGCCTTGAAGGTCAATATAGTAAATATGCCGATTTTTGTCCCATTGAATTTCATAATTCTTATTATGTAGTCGGAGGTGAAATAGCTAAACACTCATTACTGTCCAGTTTCACGATAGTTTGATGGCAAATGGAAAAAATATTATTAAAGTCCTATTTTACACGTTCCCTACTTGGATTTTAGGCACAAGTCGTCAATGTTTTTCTTAAAATAAACCTTAAAGGTCAATATTGTAAATATGTTAATTTTTAGCACGCTGAGTTTTAGAATTGTGACATTGTAGTTAGTTGAGAAATCGATAAAAACTCATTATCGTTTAGTTTCGCTCGCTCCCTACTTGGATTTATGACACAATTCGTCGATTTCTTTACTAAAGTATGTCTGAAATGGCAATATTGTAAATATGCTAATTTTTGACAGGTTGAATTTCTGAAGGTTGACGATATATTTTGATGTGAAACTGGCAAAAACTCTTTCTTATCCAGTTTTGCACATTCCTTACTTGGATATTAGGCACAATTCGTCATTTTTTGCAAAAAAATGCTTTAAAGGCCAATATTATAAATATGTTGATTTTTGTCCAATTGAATTTCAAAATTCTGATATTATAGTATGATGCGAAATGGAAAAAAACTCAATAATGACCAATTTTGTTGTAGATTGATGGAAAACAGGCAAAAACTCATTACCGTCAAGTTTCACATGTTCCCTAACTGGATTATAGGCGCAATTCGTCAACTTTTCGCTAAAATAACCCTTGATAGTCATTACTGTATATATGTTATTTTTTGGCTAGTTGAATTTTACAATTATGAAGATGTAGATAAATGCAAAATGACGAAAAACTCATTACCGTCCTGTTCATCACGTTCCCTACATAGATTTTAGACACAATTCGTTGATGTTTTGCTAAAATAATCTTTAAAGTTCAATAATGTAAATATGGTTATTTTCGTCCGATTGAATATCCTAATTTTGACGTCGTAGTTTGATGCGAAATGGGAAACACACATTACCATTCAGTTTTGCACTTCTCCTATGTGGATTTGAAGCACAATTTGTCAAATTTTTGTTGTAACAAGCCATGTGTAACGGCCGTTATTTATTAACGCCGTTATTTTAATTATTCAGATTAGAACGCCAGCTCAGATGTCACGTGGAAGCTATGGAGAGACTAGACCTAAGATTGACTTAGGTAACTGATCGAATTTTTATGGTTGGCAAATTTCTATGATGTATTTTTATATCAATTGTGTGAAAGTCATCATAGGTGTGTGTTTATTTTATCTTATCAGGCAAGTTGAGAGCAGGGGTTTATGTCGTGAGGCAGGTCAGTGCGGGGGTTTGAGAGCTATGAAACCGGGCGTTGGGGGGGTTGATTAGATTAAGTTATTGAGCATGACTAAGGTTGAGGAGTTAATTTAATGAGAAGTTAATATAACCTTAGGCTATAATTCAATTAGTAACTCTAAGTGTAGGATCACCTCGAGAAGCGTGTCGAACGCGGGGCATGGGGTGCGGGTAGTCGGGGAAACTAGTGTGACCTTATTCACAATTTGTGGAAGTTAATTGAGGGCTTAGAAAATTTATAGAAGTTGAATGAATCGATAACAATAAAAATCCTATAGTTGTAGCTGGAAAATTCAACATCTTTAGGATATTCTCGAGATGCAAAATGGAGAGACTCGAGGAGATCAGTGTCATTGTAAGGTGTCAAGAGGTTGGAGTGACACAGGGTGATCCATGATCACCGGATTGTTCTCGAGATGTGTGCACACATGTGATCAAAAATCAACTATATATACATGCTGATCGGTCAAAATGAGTGTGAAAAGAGTGGAGATTGAGAGAGATCCGTGAGGAAGAGAAGAAGAGGAAGAAATCATCAACTAAGGTGTGGAGAGTGAATTGAGGTGTCAAACCACAAGAATCAAGGTAAGGATTCATCAATACTTGTGTTTTATGCATTTTTTTTAGTGTTGGTTAGAAATTAAAGAAATCCGAATTTATTAAGGAGTAAACTCTATATTTTTGTTGAGATTTAAGGTTCAAGAGTGTGCTATGATATGGGTTTGTGTGGTTGAGCAAGTTTAAGAGAAATTGGTGGATTTTCTAAAAATGGGTTTTGAAACATGATTTTCATGAATCTTTGATTTGAGGTTTAAGCTTGATAACTTTGTGTTTAATGGTGTATTTGAGGTTGTTGAGGCATGTAAGAAGTGTGAGATTCAAATGAATTGGATTGGTGTGGTGTTGGAATCCAAAAATTTGAATCTGGAAAAGCTGGACAGAGCGTCATTAGCGCGCTAATAGGAGGACCTAGCACACTAAATACCCTCTGAAAAAAATGATGATGAACAGTGATGGGATCAATTAGCGCGCTAATTGTCCACTGGAACCTAAAAATTTAAAAATGAAGAAATGATCCTAAATAACATTATAAACCCATTAATTGACCTTAAACCCTTACAAATGAATCCCAGGAATCCCAAGACAGTAAAATCGAGTCGGGAAAATTAGTGGAGGATCAGACCGGGGGTATTCGAAGTTTTTGAGTGCGGATTTTGGTATGTAAAACCCAATTGAACACCACTATTGCATTTACTTGTTTGTTCATTGAGCTATAATTCTTTGTTAATCTGAGTCTATTATTGATGGGAACGGTGGACTTCCGATGGGTTTTTCCTTCAGGTGTGTGGTCGCTTGGGAGAAATTGTGACTTAGGACACAGTTTGCGGGGTCATGGGAGTAGAGTACGACCAGGCCACTGGTTCTAAGTTCATTTCTTATGTAGCTGGTTCACACCCATTTGTTTCTGAGTGTTGATATTCATGCATGTTCCATTTGAGCAGTTGCCTGCATTATGTTTCTTCTTGACAAGTGCATGATTATTCCACACTATTTTTGGGCTTCTATTATATTTTCCTTAAATTAAATGCCTGGTGGTTTTCCTTGGGATTTCACTTACTGGACTCGTTATCTGGTTTTTGTGATAACTGAGTGCAGATCCTGGTACCAGCAAGGGTAAGGAGGTTCTTGGCGATTACATCTGACTTACCATCGTCAAGACTTGCTAGTACGTGTGCTGGTATATATATATATATTGTTTTGATATTTTATAGTCTTTTGGGATGGGGAAACTTATCATAACTGTACTTGTGTAGAACACTGTTTTAGTTAATCGCCTATATGCATATACAACCGAGTTTTCCGCTATAGGATGGACAGTGAAAACTAATATAACACGTTTTTGATAAATCACAGGACTTCCGCTGTTACTTATGGATTAATATCATTAATTGTGAGATTGTTAAATAATGGGATAGATAAATTACATGGCAGTTACTTCTGGTGCATAAGTTGGAGAAGTATATTGCACGAGGCGACCCCGGAATTTGGGGCCGCCACAGTTGGTATCAGAGCAAGGTCGATAGGGCCTTGAAGTAAAAAAAGGAAATGAAAAAGACCATAAACTTTAAACAAATTAGATGTGGAAACCTGACGAATTGCCTAGAACTTTTAGTTGGGAAGCAATGGAAACGGGTAGAGTAAGGATGCTGTGTGATATATGTATTTGTTGTATATATACATACTATGCGCATGCGTATATTGGGAACTTATTCGGATATGCAAATCGATGCAGACCACTATGGATGAGCAGACTCCTACTACCTCGCCTGCTACACAGCAGGAGGTTGGAGAGACGAGTGATCATACCAGTAGAGAGGTAGCCAATCTACGAGCTATGATGCAGAGAGTCACAGATTAGCAGTTATTGCAGCAGGCCCAGATGGCTGAGCTCATGGAGTACATACGAAGCTTGAGGATACTAGCAGTAGCACCGACTGCTGAGTTAGCTGCACCTACCCCTTCTGCTGTAATTGCATCAGCAGCTGACACACAGGCAGCGGTGATAGAGCCATTGACAGATAGGGCTGAGCCTAGTGAGACACCAGCAGAGACTACTGAGGTAACGCCTGCTACTACGGAGCAGCAGTTAACTGTTTCGAATGGTAGGAGTAAGATGTCAGAAGCAGCCAAGATGGTCAAAGATTTTATGAGATTCAACCCCACTTACTTCACTAGAGTCAGTGATCCTGAGGTTGCCGGCCTGTGGTTGATGACACATCGACGACTACACCAGCTGTTGGAGGTACCCGAGGCGGATCAGGCGCGTATCTCGGGATATTGCTTGAGAGGTCAGGCAGCGGTATGGTGGACCACCTACACTGACACACATTCTACACCATCGACGTGGGTGAAGTTTCGACAGTTATTTCTTGATGAGTACATTCCCACTGAGGTGCAGTTGAGGCTGAGAGAGTAGTTCCTGTCATTACGACAGGGAACCATGACAGTGTCCTAATACATGGATAGGTTCAGATACCTTATGATGTATGCCATGGATGTGGCAAACACGGAGAGACTTCAGATTTATTATTTCATCAGAGGTCTAGATGAGAGGATTGGTGGGGTGATAGTCGCGACTGGTGCGGAGACGCTACAGATTGTTTATGATAGGGCATTGGCTCGCGAGACATACCTACGACACCGGGGTGAGCTTGGGGATAGGTCTGGCCAGAGCTCACATTCAGACTAGTGGCCGAAGAGACAATGAGATCAGTCTAATCGGTAGAGACAGGATCAGGGTCAACGAGATAGGCGCCCAGAGCAGCGGAGAGGTGATGATAAGCAGTTGGTGTATGCTACTACATCTGCACCTGTTGAGCAGCTATGACGACAGCCTCCGCCACAACACCAGTATAAACATCAGGGTGACTGGGACAGGGGTCAGAGGGACCGGGGTCAGGGTCAGAGAGCTAATGACAGGTATACTGGGAGGCGGGAGACACGCAGATGTTTTAGATGCGGTCAGCGGGGACACTTGCGATATGAGTGTAGAGCACCATCACCTCGACGAGATCAGGATCCGGACAGGGATAGAGTGCACGCGGTGGCACAGCCAGATTCAGCAGCTACCAGACAACTAGTCGAGGGTACGTTATACATTCATAGTAGACTTATTCATGCTATGTTTGATTCTGGTAGTACACTATCTTTTATTGCTGGACGGTTAGTGGGGGAGTTAGGGTTACACATACACACACTGGAGACCCGTCTTGTCCTCAGCACGGCTGCTGGGGATAAGATTTATCCTAACTGGATAGTTCGGGATATCATGATTAAGGTTTCCAGACATCAGTTACCAACTGATCTACTAGTATTAGAGTACTTAGAGTTTGACGCACTCTTTGGAATGGATTGGCTGTCGGCTTACCATGCACGGATAGATTGTTATGAGAAGAGGGTAGATTTTAGTATTCCAGGTTTACCAGAGTTTTCTTTGACTGGGACTGCATCAGTGTTACCTATTACGAAAGGTAGATTAGCGACTACTCAGGAGATGGAGGAGTTTGCAGCTATCGTTGAGCCTGAGACTAGAGTATTTACCAGGATTGAGGATGTACCGGTAGTGAGAGAGTTTGTTGATGTGTTCCCTAATGATTTACCTGGACTACCACCACCTCGAGCGATAGAGTTCATTATAGAGCTGATACCAGGAACCCAGCCTATTTCTAGTAGACCTTACCGGATGTCACCCGTAAAGCAGGAGGAGGTTAGGAGACAGCTAGAGGATTTGTTGGCGAAGGGATTCATTCATCCTAGTATGTCACCCTGGGGAGCACCAATATTATTTGTAAGGAAGAAAGATTGATCATTAAGGATGTGTATAGACTATCGAAAGTTGAATTAGGTAACAATCAAGAATCGTTACCCACTTCCAAGGATTGATGATCTATTTAATCAGTTGAAGGGTGCACAGTTTTTCTCGAAGATTGATTTACGCTCAAGATATCATCAGTTGCGGATTCGAGAAGAGGACAATAAGAAGACTGCTTTCAGTACTAGATATGGGTTGTTCGAGTTCACTATATTACCGTTTGGGTTGACGAATGCTCCAGTAGTTTTCATGGACTTGATGCACAAAGTGTTGAGACCTTACTTGGACAGATATGTGATAGTCTTCATTGATGATATTTTGATATATAGTCGGACTCGAGAGGATCATGGGAGTCATCTTCGTACAGTACTGACGACATTGAGGGAGCATAGATTGTATGCAAAGTTTAGTAAGTGTGAATTTTGGCTGAGAGAAGTGAAATTCTTGGGACATGTTATCAGCAGTCAAGGCATCTCTGTTGAGGGAGACAAGGTTAGAGCAATGATTGACTAGAAGAGACCAAAGACTGTTTTTGAGATACAGAGTTTCTTGGGCTTAGCAGGTTATTACCGTCGCTTTGTACAAGATTTTTCTATGATTGCGGCACCGATGATGAGGTTGATGAAGAAACATGTTTCTTTTGAGTGGTCTGAAGAGTGTGAGCAGGCATTTTTAGAGTTAAAGAAGAGATTGACTTCTGCACCAGTGTTGACTTTACCTGAGCTAAGTAAGGAGTTATCAGTTTATACAGATGCTTCAGGGACTGGACTGGGATGTGTGCTGATGCAGGAAGGACGACCAGTAGCGTACTTATCCAGGCGATTGAGGCCACACGAGTGTAACTACCCTGTACATGATTTGGAGCTTGCAGCTGTTGTGTTTGCGCTCAAGGCTTGAAGGCATTATCTGTACAGGGAGAAGTTTGTGCTTTACACTGACCATCAGAGTCTACGCTACATTTTCACGCAGAGGGATCTTAATATGCGTCAGAGGAGATGGTTAGAGTTGCTGAAAGATTATGATTTCTCAATCGAGTATCATCCTGGCAAAGTCAACGTGGTAGCAGATGCTTTGAGTAGATGCGGAGTCGACAGTCAAGGCAGTATGCGACGTATGGAACTGTTAGAGGCAACATCATTGATGAGCATGTCGAACGTTGCAGTTATGCACGGTGTTCGGATGTGTGGTCAGAACAGGGTACCAACAGTGTCACTAGAGTGGGTATCGGAGTATCAGAGGGCTGATGGGCTCTATGAGCGATTCAGTGGTTTGGCACGGGATCCCGAGTGCACTGATTGGGCGGAGACATCTGACGGAAGTTTACGGCACCGAGGTCGATTATGGGTACCAACAATGCCAGAGATACGAGATGGTATACTAGAAGATGTTCACCGATCGCGATACATAGTTCATCTGGGCAGAACCAAAATGTACTATGATTTACGGAGATTGTTTTGGTTGCCGGGGATGAAGGTTGATGTTGGTACGTAAGTTTGAGGGTGTCATATATGTCAGCAGGTGAAGGCTAAGCATAGGCGACCTGGAGGATTATTGAAGCCGTTACCCATTCCTCCGTGAAAATGGGAACACATTACTATGGATTTTGTCAGTGGATTACCGCAGACTACCAGGCGACATGATGCGATTTGGGTGGTGATCGACAGGCTGACAAAATCTGCGCATTTCATACTGGTTTCCATACGATACACGTTTCCTCAGCTGAGCAAACTGTTCGAGCAGGAGATCATCAGACTGCATGGGGTACCAGTCTCCATAGTATCTGACCGGGATCCCAGGTTCACCTCGAGGTTTTGGGAGGCGATGCAGGATCAGTTTCGTACTAGATTGCAGTTCAGCACGGCCTATCATCCACAGACAGATGGCCAGTCGGAGAGATTGATACAGATTTTAGAGGATATGCTCCGAGCTTGCATTTTATAGTTTGGAGGTTCATTGAAGGATTATTTATCTTTGTGTGAGTTTTCCTACAACAACAGCTATCAGGCTAGTATCGGAATGCCACCATTTGAGGCACTGTATGGGAGGCCCTGCAGATCACCAGCGTGTTGGGCAAAGCCGGAGGATACAGCTACTATAGGGCTGGAGATAGTTGTAGATCACACAGATTAGCCAAAGACTTCGAGCGGCACAGGACAGATAGAAGAAGTACTCTGATAGATACCACGAAAATCTGAGTTATGAGGTTGGTGATATGGTTTATCTGAAAGTTTCTCCTTGGAAGGGTCAGTAGAGGTTTGTGATTAATGGGAAACTGGCGCCGAGATTTATTGGGCCATATCGAGTTGCAGAGAGAGTTGGCAATGTGGCGTACCGGTTAGATTTATCGGCGGGGTTAGCAGGGATTCATCCTACCTTCCACATTTCGATGTTGCGATTGGCTAGGACTGGGCCACGACCCATGGTTAATGTAAGACAGGTTGATGTGTAGCCTGACGCAACTTACGAGGAGCAACCATTAGCGGTATTAGATCGTAAGGTTCAGACTCTCAGGAACAGAGAGATATCCAAGGTACTCGTACGATGGCAGCATCATGGTACGGAGGGACTTACCTGGAAGTTGGATTCAACTATGCGGGAGCGTTATCCTCAGCTATTCCATGGTAAGTTTCAATTCTAAACCAAATTTCAGGATGAAATTTCTTTTAGTTGGGAAGAATTGTAACGGCCGTTATTTATTACCGCCGTTATTTTAATTATTCAGATTAGAATGCCAATTCAGATGACACGTGGAAGCTGTGGAGAGACTAGACCTGAGACTGACTTAGGTAACTGATCGATTTTTGATGGTTGGCAGATTTCTATGATGTATTTTTATATCAATTGTGTGAAAGTCATCATAGGTGTGTGTTTATTTTATCTTATCAGGCAAGTTGAGAGCAGGGGTTTATGTCGTGAGGCAGGTCAACACGGGGGTTCGAGAGCTGTGAGACCAGGCGTGGGGGGGTTGATTAGATTAAGTTATTGAGCATGACTAAGGTTGAGGAGTTAATTTAATGGGAAGTTAATATAACCTTAGGCTATAATTCAATTAGTTACACAAAGTGTGGGACTGCCTCGAGAAGCGTGTCAGACGCAGGGCATGGGGTGCCGGGTAGTCGGGGAAACTAGTGTGACCTTATTCACAATTTGTGGAAGTTAATTGTGGGCTTAGGAAATTTATAGAAGTTGAATAAATCGATAACAATAAAAATCCTATAGTTGTAGCTAGAAAATTCAACATCCTTAGGATATTCTCGAGATGCAAAATGGAGAGACTCGAGGAGATCAGTGTCATTATAAGGTGTCAAGAGGTTGGAGTGACACAGGGTGATCCATGATCACCGGATTGTTCTCAAGATGTGTGCACACATGTGATCAAAATCAACTATATATACATGCTGATCGGTCAAAATGAGTGTGAAAAGAGTGGAGATTGAGAGAGATCTGTGAGGAAGAGAAGAAGAGGAAGAAATCATCAACTAAGGTGTGGAGAGTGGATTGAGGTGTCAAACCACAAGAATCAAGGTAAGGATTCATCAATACTTGTGTTTTATGGATTTTTTTTAGTGTTGGTTAGAAATTAAAGAAATCCAAATTTATTAAGGAGTAAACTCGGTATTTTTGTTGAGACTTAAGGTCCAAGAGTGTGCTATAATATGGGTTTGTGTAGTTGAGCAAGTTTAAGAGAAATTGGTGGATTTTCTAAAAATGGGTTTTGAAACATGAATCTTTGATTTGAAGTTTAAGCTTGATAAATTTGTGTTTAATGGTGTATTTGAGGTTGTTGAGGCATGTGAGAAGTGTGAGAATCGAATGAATTGGATTGGTGTGGTGTTGGAATCCAAAAATTTGAATTTGGAAAAGTTGGACAGAGCGTCATTAGCGCACTAATAGGAGGACCTAGCGCACTAATTACCCTCTGAAAAAAATGATGATGAACAGTGATGAGATCAATTAGCGCGCTAATTGTCCACTGGAACCTAAAAATTTGAAAATGAAGAAATGATCCTAAATAACATTATAAACCCATTAATTGACCTTAAACCCTCACAAATGAATCCCAAGAATCCCAAGACAGTAAAATCGAGTCGGGGAAATTAGTGGAGGATCAACCGGGGGTATTCGGAGTTTTTGAGCGCGGATTTAGGTATGTAAAACCCAATTGAACACCACTATTGCATTTACTTGTTTGTTCATTGAGCTTTAATTCTTTGTTAATCTAAGTCTATTATTGATGGGAACGGTGGAGTTCCGATGGGTTTTTCCTTCGGGTGTGTGGTCGCTTGGGAGAAATTGTGACTTAGGACACAGTTTGCGGGGTCATGGGAGTAGAGTACGACTGGGCCACTGGTTCTAAGTTCATTTCTTATGTAGCTGGTTCACACCCATTTGTTTCTGAGTGTTGATATTCATGCATGTTCCATTTGAGCAGTTGCCTGCATTATGTTTCTTCTTGACAAGTGCATGATTATTCCACACTATTTTTGGGCTTCTATTATATTTTCCTTAAATTAAATGCTTGGTGGTTTTCCTTGAGATTTTATTTACTGGACTCGTTATCTAATTTTTGTGACAACTGAGTGCAGATCCTGGTACCAGCAAGGGTAAAGAGGTTCTTGGCGATTACATCTGACTTACCATCGTCAATACTTGCTAGTACGTGTGTTGGTATATATATATTGTTTTAATATTTTATAGTCTTTTGGGATGGGGAAACCTATCATAACTGTACTTGTGTATAACACTGTTTTAGTTAATCGCCTATATGCATGTACAGCCAGGTTTTCTGCTATAGGATGGACAATGAAAACTAATATAACACGTTTTTGATAAATCACAAGACTTCTGCTATGACTTATGGATTTATATCATTAATTGTGAGATTGTTAGATAATGGGATAGATAAATGACGTGGCAGTTATTTCTAGTGCATGAGTTAGAGAAGTATACTGTTGCACGGGGCGACCCCGGAATTTGGGGCCGCCACACCATGAAAGTCAATATTGTAAATATTTTGATTTTCGTCTGATTGAATTTCATAATTCTTACGATGTAGTCTAATGTGCAATTGTTAAAATCTAATTACCATCCAGTTTCACTATAGTTTGTTAGCAAATGAGAAATAAATCATTATCGTCCTTTTTTGCATGTTCCCTACTTGGATTTTAAGTACAAATCGTCAATTGTTTTGCTAAAAAAAATCTTATAGATCAATATTGTAAATATGTTAATTTTTAGAAGGTTGAGCTTTAGAATTGTGAGGTCTTCGTTAGGTGAGAATTTAGTTAGAACTCATTAACGTCTAGTTTTCACACATTCCCTACTTGGATTTTCGGCACGATTTTTTGATTTTTTGTTAAAATAAATCTTAAAGGTCAATATTGTAAATTTGCTGATTTTGGGCAGGTTGAATTTCTGAAGCTTGATAATATAGTTTGATGTAAAACTTGCAAAAACTTTCTTATCCAGTTAAGCATATTTCCTATTTGAAAATTAATCACAAATCGTCGATTTTTTGCAAAAATAAGCTTTAAAGGTCAATATTATAAATATATTGGTTTTTGATCGATTGAATTTTAGAATTTCGACATTGTAGTATTATGCGAAATGGGTAAAAACTCAATAAGGTCCAATTTTGCTGTAGTTTGATGGAAAATAGGAAAAAACTTATTATTGTCAAGTTTCAAGGTCAATATTGTAAATATGCTAATTTTCATCCTATTGAATTTCATAATTCTGATGTTGTTGTTTGATGCGAAATTGGAAAAAACTCGTTACCATCCAGTTTCGCATGTCTGCCACTTGAATTTTAGGTACAATTTGTTAAATTTTTGTGGTAACTGATTTTCGCCCTATTGAATTTCAAAATTCTTACAATGTAGTCTGATGTGAAATAGCTAAACATTCATTATCGTCCAGTTTCACTATAGTTTGATGGCAAATAGGAAAAAATCATTACCGTCCTATTTTGCACGTTCCCTACTTGAATTTTTGGCACAACTCATCAATTTTTTTGCTAAAATAAGTCTTAAAAGTCAATATTGTAAATATGATAATTTTTAGCAGGTTGGGTTTTAAGAATCGTGGCATTGTAGTTAGTTGAGAAATCGGTGAAAACTCATTATCGTCTAGTTTCGCATGCTTGCTACTTGAATTTTTGACACGATTCGTTGATTAAATGCAATAATAAGCTCTAAAGGTCAATATTATAAATATGTTGATTTTTGTTCGATTGAATTTTAAAATTCTGAAATTGAAGTATGATGCGAAATGGGCCAAAACTGCATAATGACCAATTTCAGTGTAGATTGATGCAAAATAGGCAAAAACTCATTACTGTCAAGTTTCACACGTTCCCTAAGTAGATTTTAGGTACATTTCGTCAACATTTCGCTAAAATAATCCTTGATAGTCATTATTGTAAATTTGTTAATTTTTGGCTGGGCAAATTTTATAATTATGAAGATAAAGAAAGATGCGAAATGGGCAAAAACTCATTACATTCCTGTTACGGACGTTACGGACGTTCCTGACTTGTATTTTAGGCACAATTTGTCTAATTTTTGCTATAATAAGCATTGAAGGTAAATATTGTAAATATGTTTATTTTCAGTCGGTTGAGTTTCAGAATTCTAACAACGTAGTTAATTGAGAAATTGGTAAAAATTCATTACCGTCTTGTTTCGCATATTCTCTACATGGATTTTAGGTACGATTTGTAGATTTTTTGCTAAAATAAGCTTTAATGGTCAATAATTTTAATATGTTGATTTTTGTTGTATTGAATTTTAGAATTTTGACATTGTAGTTTGATGCGAAATGAGAAAAACTTAGTACCATCTAGTTTTGCACGTCTTCTACGTGAATTTTAGGCACAATCCAATAAAAGTTTGCTATAATAAGCCATGAAGGTCAGTATTGTAAATAGGTTGATTTTCGACCATTTTAATTTCAGAATTTAGACGATGTAGTTAGGTGAGAAATTGATAAAATCTAATTGATAAAATCATATTAGTTTGAAGTGAAATTGGCAAAAACAATTTCTTGTCTAGTTTCGACAAATTCCATACATGAATTTTAAGCACAATACATTGATTTTTTGCTAAAATAGGCTTTAAAGGTCTATATTGTAAATATGCTGATTTTCGTCCTATTGAATTTCATAATTCTGATATTGTAGTTTGATGCGAATTTGGAAAGAACTCATTGCCATCCAGTTTCGTAGGTCTCTTATGTGGATTTTAGACACAATTTGTGAATTTTTTGTTATAATAAGCTTAGAAGGTCAATATTGTAAATATGCCAATTATCGTCTGATTGAATTTCAGAATTCTTACGATGTAGTCTGATGTGAAATAGCTAAACACTCATTATCGTTCAATTTCGCTAGAGTTTAATGGCAAATGGGAAAAAATCATTATCGTCCTGTTTGCACGTTCCATGCCAGGATTTTAGGCATAAGTCGTCAATTTTTTTCCTAAAACAAGTCTTAAAGGTCAATATAGCAAATATGCTAATTTTCAGCAAGTTGACTTTTAGAACTGTGATGTTGTAGTTAGTTGAGAAATCGGTAAAAACTCATTATTGTATAATTTCACATGCTCCCTACTTGGATCTTTGGCACGATTCGTTGATTTTTTGCTAAAATAAGTCTTAAAGTCAACATTAAAAATATGCTAATTTTTGGCAAGTTGAATTTCAGAAAATTGACGATATATTTTGATGTAAAACTGGCAAAAACACTTTCTTATCTAGTTTTGCAAATTTCCTACATGGATATTAAGCATAATTCGTCGATTTTTTGCAAAAATAACCTTTAAAGGTAAATATTATAAATATGTTGATTTTTGTCTGATTGAATTTCAATATTCTGACATTGTAGTATGACGCGAATGGAAAAAAACTCAATAATGACCAATTTCGTTGTAGATTGATAGAAAATAGGTAAAAACTCAATACTGTCAAGTTTCACACGTTCCCTAAGTGTATTTTAGGCACAATTCGCCAACTTTTCGCTAAAATAACCATTGAGAGTCATTATTGTAAATATTATGATTATTGGTTGGTTAATTTTTATAATTAAGAAGATGTAGATAGATGCAATATAGGCAAAAACTCATTACCGTCTTGTTACGCACGTTCCATATTTATTTTAGGCATAAGTCGTCTAATTTTTGTTAAAATAAGCATTGAAGAAAAATATTGTAAATATGCTGATTTTAGGCCGGTTGAATTTTAGAATTCTAATGATGTAGTTAATTGAGAAATTAGTAAAAACTCATTACTGCCTGGTTTCGAACATTCCCTACGTAGATTTTATGCACGAATTGTTGATTTTTTGCTAAAATAAGCTTTAATGGTGAATATTGTAAATATGTTGATTTTCGTACGATTAAATTTTAGAATTCTGACGTATTTTGATGCGAAATAGAAAAAACTGTATTTTGATGCGAAATAGAAAAAACTCATTATCATCCTGATTTGTACGTCTTCTAGGTGAATTTTAAGTACAATTCGTCCAAATTTTGCTATAATAAGCTATAAAAGTCAATATTGTAAATATATTGATTTTCGACCGGTTTAATTTCAAAATTCTGACGATTTAGTTTGGTGAGAAATTAGTAAATCTAATTAATAAAATCATATTAGTTTGAAGTGAAACAATAAAAAACACATTCTTGTCTAGTTTCGCACATTTCATACGTGTATTTTAAGCACAATTCGTCGATTTTTTACTAAAATAAGCTTTAAAGGTCAATATTGTAAATATGCTGATTTTCCTCCAATTGAATTTCATAATTCTGACGTTTTAGTTTGATTCAAAATTGGAAAGAACTCGTTACCATTCTGTTTTGCTGGTCTCCTACGTGAATTTTAGGCACAATTTGTGAAATTTTACTTGCAATAAGCCTTGAAGGTCAATATTGTAAATATGTCGATTTTCGTCCGATTGAATTTTAGAATTCTTACGATGTAGTCGTATGTGAAATAGCTAAACCGTTCAGTTTCGCTAGAGTCTAATGGCAAATGCGAAAAAACCATTATCGTTTTGTTTTGAATGTTCCCTGCTCAAATTTTAGGCACAAGTCGTCGATTTTTTGCTAAAATAAACCTTAAAGGTCAATATAGTAAATATGCTAATTTTCAGCAGGTTGAGTTTTAGAATTGTGACGTAGTAGTTAGTTAAGAAATCGGTAAAAACTTATTATCGTCTAATTTCACACGCTCTCTACTTCGATTTTCAGCATGATTTGTCAATATTTTGCTAAAATAAGTCTTAAAGGTCAATATTGTAAATATGTTGAGTTTTGGCAGGTTGAATTTCATAAGGTTGATGACATATTTTGATGTGAAATTGGTAAAAACACTTTCTTATCTAGTTTTGCTCATTCCCTACATAGATATTAGGCACAAGTCGTCAATTTTTTACAAAAATAAGCTTTAAAGGTCAATATTATAAATATGTTGATTTTTGTCCGATTGAATTTCAAAATTCTGACATTGTAGTATGATGCGAAATGGGAAAAAACTCAATAATGACCAATTTTGCTATAGAATGATGGAAAATAGGCAAAAACTCATTAGCGTCAAGTTTCACACATTTCTTAAGTGGATTTTAAGCACAATTGATCAACTTTTCGCTAAAATAACCCTTGAAAGTCATTATTATAAATATGATGATTATTGGCTGGTTAATTTTTATAATTTAGAAGATGTAGATAGATGCAAAATAGGCAAAAACTCATTACTGTCCGGTTACGCACGTTCCCGACATGAATTTTACGCATAATTTGTAACGGCCCAATTAATAATTGCCGTTATTTTATGATGTCATTGTAGACGTGGACGCCAGCGGGGACGTTCGTGGGTCCTACAGCGAAGCTGGAGCGCATCCGGATTAGGTTAATAGTTATTTTGTGTGTTGATTTGACTAATTTGCGATATTTATGTTAAAATAGGTTAAATAACATCGCGATGTGTGTAATTATATTTTAAATTAACGTATGAGATTATGTGTTGAGTATTCGCATCGGTATACGTGCCGACGCTGGTACCAGGTAGACTAAAAGATAAAATTTTAAGTTGAGGGAAATATTACACACATTAAATGAATTAAATGTAATAAAATAGTAAATTGGTGGGCGCCTAGTAACACGCAGGGTCGTGGTCGACACGCGTGGGTGGTACGATAATGTGCACGCCCGAGTACGCTCATTGGCGCACACGGCGAAATTTTAGGCGCGAAAGTATAGGCGAATATATATATATATATTTATATATATGTATATAAGTAATTTAATATATATATATATATATATTAAATTCAAAAATTAAAAAAAATAATAATAATTGTGAAATGACCAAAAAGGGTATTTGAGTGTGAAGGAGGAGGATAAGAACATGGGGATATTTTGGTCATTTCACCCAAAATATTGATAAACACTACCACCGCACCACAGTTTCCATTTTTTTTCTCCATTTTGATCGAAGTCGGAAACCGAGAGAAGAAGAAGAAGAGAGATCGAGAGATCGAGGTTGGGAGTTCGTGAAAGCGGCGTTGGCAAAGGTGAGGAGTTTTTGTTGTTGTTGTTGTGCGTTATTGTTGGGTGTTCGGTGGGGGTGCTCAGGCTCAGAAGAACTGCCATGGCAGTTCGTCCTAGGATGTATATGGCATGGGAGATGTCTCCCATACCAATAAAAGATGAGGGGTTGGGGTTGAGAGCCAACCCCAACCGATTAAGAAAAAAATTTGGAAAAACTCATAGAAAATTTAGATAAAATAGGAAAATTTTAGAAAAATTATATGTTGATCAAATAAATGAATTTTTGGATTTTCTCGGAATGTTGGCGAGATATTGTCGGGGTTTTTACCTCGTAAAACGTAAAATTGACATAATATATTAAATTGAAGTTAATTTAATGATAAATGGTAATAATTATAATTTGGGTGATAATTTGATTTGTCGGGTGTTATTGGAGCTGAGCCGAGTTTGGTTTTCTGGACACGGAGTGTGAATTGAGGTGTGTAGTATCTTAATTGAACTTCACTTTAGCATATACTGTTTGACTTATTTGAATTCAGTCCTGTTCCTTTATTCCTCTATTTCCTTATTACTTTACGGTGGTTGAGTACTCTCACCTGGTGTCTTTACGGTAGTTGAGTTTACTTCTACCCGGTGTCTTTACGGTGTAGAGATCACTCCCCACCTGGTGTGTATTCGTTGCGGGGCATAGGGTCCACTAAACCATAGCACATGTCTAGGCATACGCCGCTGAATAGGCTACCCGAGAATGATGAGCATGCGTGGGTGCGTCGTGGGTACACGCCGGCCACCTAGAGGGTCCAAGGTCACCCGTTAGAGGTATTCTCACGGGCTGTGCCTAGCGGATAGCCCGAAGTATGGTTTAGTCTGACTTTGATTGTGTACGCACTTTGTTTCACTATTATATTTATGCATGCGATGATCTTCCACAGTTGCCTGTATTCTCTTATTCCGCATGTTTATTTATAGCATTTTAAGTTCTAGCAATTTATTTATATATTTACTTGGTGAATTTTCTTGGAATTACTCACTCTGGACTCATCATCTGCCTTTTGTGATGGCTTGAGTGCAGATCCTGGTACGAGCCGAGGGAAGGGCAAGCTTGAGGACTACATCGATTGACTACAATTGCCCTACTCGTACGTTTGTTTATAGTTCATTGTTTTATGTTGGTTTTGGGGTATGAGAGATAGATAGGACTTGTATATAATTTGTAGGTTATAGTTTTTTGATATTTTGAGGATCTCAGTTGATATGTATATGATGTATATATTTTGAGATGGTTTCCACCTTAGGTAATATGCTCATAAAACACCTTTATGATTTCAATTATTAGCTGAGTACTTTGAGGTTAAATGTTAAATAAGAACCATAGGCTAACTTGAATCAATAATTTTTAAAACATAATTCAAAGTTGATAGATATTTGATTATATTGAATTCACGAGTGGCCGTATGACACAGCTAGATGATGAGTTGGTAGGGCTGTGGGCCCGTGGTGCACGTCATAGTGGCCAATGGAAATAGGGCCGCTACACAATTCGTCTAATTTTCGCTATAATAAGCATTGAAGGTAAATATTGTAAATATGCTTATTTTAGGCTGGTTGAATTTTAGAATCCTAACGATAGTTAATTGAAAAATTGGTAAAAACTTATTACCACCTAGTTTTGCACGTTCCATTCGTGGATTTTATGCGCGATTTGTCAATTTTTTGCTAAATTAAGCTTTAATGGTCAATATTCCAAATATGTTGATTTTTGGTCGGTTTAATTTTTGAATTTTGACGATGTAGTTAGGTCATAAATTGGTAAAATCTAATAGATAAAATCATATTAGTTTGAAGTGAAATTTGCAAAAACACATTCTTGTCTAGTTTTGCACATTTCCTATGTGTATTTTTAAGCACAATTCATTGATTTTTTTTTTCTGAAATAAGCTTTAAAAGTCAATATTGTAAATATGCTAATTTTCATCCTATTGAATTTTATAATTCTGACTATGAAGTTTGATGTGAATTTGGAAAAAAACTCATTACCATCCAATTTCGCATATCTCCTATGTGGATTTTAGGCACGATATGTCAAATTTTTGTTGTCATAAGCCTTAAAGGTCAATATGGTAAATATACCAATTTTCGTCCGAGAGAATTTCAGAACTCTTATGATATCGTCTAATGTGAAATAGCTAAACACTCATTACCATCAAGTTTCGTTATAGTTTGATGGCAAATAGAAAAAAAAATATCATTATTGTCCTGTTTTACACGTTCCCTACATAGATTTTAGGCACAACTCGTTGATGTTTTTGTTAAAATAAGATTTAAAGGTCAACATTGTAAATATGCTAATTTTCGGTAGGTTGTGTTTTAGAATTGTGACATTGTAGTTAGTTGAGAAATTAGTAAAAACTTATTATCGTCTAATTTTGCACGCTCCCAACTTAGAATTTTGGCACGATTCATCAATTTTTTTAATAAAATAAGTCTTAAAGAGCAATATTGTAAATATGTTGATTTTCGACAGGTTGAATTTCTGAAAGTTGAAGATATTTTTGATGTGAAACAAGCAAAAACTTTTTTATCTAGTTTTGCACATTCCCTACATAGATCTTAAGCACAATTCGTCGATTTGTTGAAAAATAAGCTTTAAAGGTTAATATTATAAATATTATGATTTATGTCTGATTGAATTTCAAAATTCTGAGATTGTAGTATAATGCAAAATGGGAAAAACTTAATAATGACCAATTTTGTTGTATATTGATGCAAAATAGACAAAAACTCATTACCGTCAAGTTTCATACGTTCCCTAATTGGATTTTAGGCGCAATTTGTCAACTTTTTGCTAAAATAACCCTTGATAGTCGTTATTGTAAATATGTTGATTTTTGGCCAATTGAATTTTATAATTATGAAGATGTAGATAGATGCAAAATGGCTAAAAACTCATTATCGTCTTGTTCCACTTGTTCTCTACATGGATTTTAGGCACAATTCGTAGATTTTTTGCTAAAATAAGCTTTAAAGGTTAATATTATACATATGCTTACTCTTGTCCGATTGAATTTTCTAATTCTGGCGTCGTAGCTTGATGCGAAATGGAAAACATTCATTACCATCCAGTTTCGCACTTCTCCTACCAGGATTTTAGGAACAATTTGTGGAATTTTTGTTGTAACAATTCATGAAAGTCAATATTGTAAATATGTTAATTTTTGTCTAATTGAATTTCATAATTCTTATGATGTAGTCTGATGTGAAATGGCTAAAATCTTATTACCATCCAGTTTTCACTATAGTTTGATGGTAAATGGGAAATAAATCATTATCGTCCTTTTTTCACGTTTTCTACCTGGATTTTATGTAAAAGTCATCAGTTTTTTTGCTAAAATAAACCTTATAGATCAATATTCTAAATATACTAATTTTCAGCATGTGGAGTTTTAGAATTGTAAGATTGTAGTAGGTGAGAATTTGATTAGAACAATTATCGTTTAGTTTCACACGTTCCCTACTTGAATTTTCTGCATGATTCGTCGATTTTTTGTTAAAATAAGTCTTATAGGTCAATGTTGTAAATATGTTGATTTTGAGCAGGTTGAATTTCTGAAGTTTGACGGTATGGTTTGCTATAAAACTGGCAAAAACACTTTCTTATTCAGTTAAGTATATTCCCTACTTGAAAATTAGGCACAAATCTTCGATTTTTTTGCAAAAATAAGCTTTAAAGGTCAATATTACAAATATACTGGTTTTTGATCGATTGAATTTTAGAATTCTGACATTGTAGTATTATGTGAGGTGGGAAAAAAATCTAGAAGGTCCAATTTTGCTGTAGTTTGATGGAAAATAGGAAAAAATACTCATTATTGTCAAGTTTCAAGGTCAATATTGTAAATATGCTGATTTTTGTCCTATTGAATTTCAAAATTCTGACGTTGTAGTTGGATGTGAAATTGGAAAAAACTTATTACCATCCAGTTTCGCATTTCTCCTACTTGGATTGTAGGCACAATTTGCCAAATTTTTATTGTAATAAGCATTGAAGGTTAGTATTGCAAATATGCCGATTTTCGTCCTATTGAATTTCAAAATTTTTACGATGTAGTCTAATGTGAAATAACTAAACACTCATTACCGTCCAGTTTCACTATAGTTTGATCGCAAATGGAAAAAATCATTTTTGTCATGTTTTGGACGTTCCCTACTTGGATTTTAGGCACAACTTGTTGATATTTTTGCTAAAATAAGCGTTAAAGATTAATATTGTAAATATGCTAATTTTCAGCAGGTTGAGTTTTAGAATTGTGACGTTGTAGTTCGTTGAGAAATCGGTAAAAACTCATTATTGTCTAGTTTCGCACGCTCCCTACTTGAATTCTCGACACGATTTGTCGATTTTTTGCTAAAATAAGTTTTAAATGTAAATATTTTAAATATGCTGATTTTTTGTAGATTGAATTTCTGATGGTTGACGATATATTTTGATGTGAAACTAGCAAAATCTCTTTCTTATCCAGTTTGCACATTCCCTACATGGATATTAGGCATAATTCGTCGGTTTTTTAAAAAAATAAGCTCTAAAAATTAATATTATAAATATGCTGATTTTTGTCTGAATGAATTTCAGAATTTTGAAACTGAAGTATGTTGAGATATGGGCAAAAACAAAATAATTTCCAATTTCGCTGTAGATTGATGCAAAATAGGCAAAAACTCATTACCATCAAGTTTCACACGTTCCCTAAGTGGATTTTAGGCACAATACGTATACATTTCGCTAAAATTATCCTTGATAGTCGTTATTATAAATATGTTTATCTTTGGCCGCGTAAATTTTATAATTATGAAGATGTAGATAGATGCAAAATGGGCAAAAACTCATTACCGTCGTATTACAGACGTTCACGACATGGATTTTAGGCACAATTTGTCTAATTTTTGCTATAATAAGCATTGAAGGTAAATATTGTAAATATGCTTATTTTAGGTTGGTTGAATTTTAGAATTCTAACAATGTAGTTAAATGAGAAATTTGTAAAAACTCATTACCGCCTAGTTTCGCACGTTCCCTACGTGGAGGTCAATATTGTAAATAATTTGATTTTCGGCCAGTTTAATTTCAATATTTAGGCGATGTAGTTAGATGAGAAATTGGTAAAATTTAATTGATAAAATCATATTAGTTTGAAGTGAAATCAGCAAAAACACTTTCTTGTCTAGTTTCGACAAATTCTATACGTGGATTTTAAGCACAATTTGTTAATTTTTTGCTAAAATATGCTTTAAAGGCCTATATTGTAAATATGCTGATTTTCGTCATATTGAATTTCATAATTCTGACGTTGTAGTTTGATGCGAAATTGGAAAGAACTCGTTACCAACCAATTTCGTAGGTCTCCTATGTGGATATTAGGCACAATTTGTGAAATTTTTGTCGTAATAAGTCTAGATGGTCAATATTGTAAATATGTAGATTTTCGTTCAATTGAATTTCAGAATTCCTATAATGTAGTCTGATGTGAAATAGCAAACACTCATTACCGTTCAGTTTCGCTAGAGTTTAATGGCAAATGAAAAAAAATTATTATCGTCCTGTTTTGCACGTTCCCTGCCAGGATTTTAAGAACAAGTCGTTGATTTTTTTTTTGCTAAAATAATCCTTAAAGGTCAATATAGTAAATATGCTAATTTTCAGCAGGTAGAGTTTTAGAATTGTGACATTGTAGTTAGTTGAGAAATCAGTTACTACAATAGTAAAGGGTTTTAATAACGATAAAAAAACTGTTATTAAAAGCCTTTGATGACGGTTTTGGACCGTCACGAGCTCCGTCATGTTAGGCGAGGTTATTAAAAGATCATGGCCTCTAATAACGGTTATTCACCGTCATTGAAACCTTTAATAACGGTAACCGTTATTAAAGGTCTTTATATTTTTTGTAAGAAAGTGACCATTAATAGCTTCTTTTACAAAAAAATATTGATAATAATAAATAGTAATTTTTTTTGAAGAGGATAATAATAAATAGTAATTATTAAAAAAAATTGAATCTTCTTATAAAATATTAAAAAATTTCAAGCACTCGTATGTATTGTGGAACACAATGAACAAATCAAATAACATAAGAGCTCATGACTATCAAGAATCTTCTGTGCCTTCTTCCTACACCTCCTCCTCGGGCTACTGCAATATATTCATCAACATGGAGATTTGGTTTTAAAGCATTGTATTTTCCCTCTCAACTTCAGAACGCCTGCTCCATTCCTGTAAGAGTTGAAGCTGCATATGTTCAATGGCTTTCGCGTCCTCCTCCAACTGCTCATTCAGTCCATCGATCTCTCAGTCCTGCAAATAGAAACAATTGGTATCATATTCAATTTTCAATCATCGATCAAAATTACACCATTATGGTGTGAGTTTCTCATATAGAAAACATGCAGTCCTTACATTGAAAGAGATGTCTAATAAATGGTAAACTAGATCAATAACAGTTCTGACATGCTTTGAGCATGATATTTGTGGAGATGTAAGGGTATGTGGAAGAATGAGTTAGCATTATTTAAAGTAAGCAAATGTTTCTTGAGTTCATGGAATCTCAATTGCTGCAACATTACAACCACAACTACTTCTCTTAACCCTTTTTTGGTTGAGAAGACAAAGAACCCCAACAACAAAAGAATCTACACCCAGCCGAAACACACAGACATGGAATTATATCAGGCCATGGAGGAGGTTAACATTTTGTAAACAATCATATATTATCAGATCAAAATGATACGATTGCGAGGTACTTAACTTAAGGTGTTTGAAAGCTTGAAACATGCCCAAGTATTTCAAGAACAACTTTGATAGGATGGTGACAGTGAAGAGCAAAGTTGATCCAGATAACTTCTTTAGATATGATCAAAGTATCCGTTGGCATCCAAGAATAAGCATTCCAACCACCACCTATGGTTGATCAAAAGTAAAAGTATATAAAGACATTAAAAATACTTCTGTATAATTCGAAGCTAGTTGTGAACATCTCTAATACTCCAATGATGTTAAAATTGTTATGATCTCACGCTCCAAATTAGCATTCAACATTTGAGCAGCATAAAAAGTGCTGAAATTTCTTACACGAGATTTAATGTAACAGTGATTTAATTTTGTTCTCTAACAGTTGGATAGGAATGTCTACTTATACAGTTATACACAACTTTCAAGTCCCAATTCATTAGATCCCTCAACCCAACACGCTGGAAACGCTCACGTTATTCTCATATTAATTAAGCTTCAAAAAAATTGTGATCAAAGTCAAAGTAAATAATATAATTGTTAGCAAAATTTATAACCTGACATTCTCATCTTTATGTTCTTGGTTCTAGTTTCAGCATCAAACTCAACCAACACTAACTATAAGTACTATCTCAATTGCCTATCATGTTAATGATTCATTATTAATGCCTGACTTATCTAAGGTTTTGTCTTTTTTCATGAATTCTTTATTAATTTCTCTATTCTTTTATGCAGAGATGTAAGAGCAAGGTTTATACTTTATATAAGTACAGGTGAATCAATTAATGACTGATTCATATTTTTCTCTACTGTAGAGTTTTTGGAGTTCTTATTCTGATAATAAATGTTGGAGACCCATTTCTGAATTCTAGTTCTCAGAGACAGAAAAGTGTAATTCTAGGATTTTTTTTCTAATAATCGTGATCAATGACTGAACTTTCTTTTTTTTAGGCCGTCTACTTAAACTCAATTATTAATATACTCATTATTCAACCACCTTCCTATACGTGATATACAAACAACAATTCATTAGTCATTTTACCTTCATTTCAGTTTGAGTGAGATAAGGTTGTCCAATAAGATCGCGTGAAAGGTGAACTTTCTAACCTCTACTCTTCCCCGTGTCGATCCATTCCTTGCTCACCTCAAGGTCTCCCTACAGAGCTTCTAGGTCCTGAGGATCAAGACACCAGTCCCAGTATTTAAAGCTGACTGGCATCTTAATCAAGTCACTTTGCAACTCCGACGAAAAGAAAAGAGCCATCTCAATTTGAATAACCAAAGAGTTAACATATTTCAAATTTTTAGCATTTTAACATATGTTAAGTGTATGAATTTCACCACTTACTTAGCTTCAAAGGTTTTGAGGACAATTGATTAGAATGAGAATGTCGTTCACGTACTAAGCTTGCTGGCATTCCCACTGATCAAGTTCCAACTGCAGAATTGATTGCAGAATTAATGAGTTACTTGGTTAGGCTTGGGCATGTGAAATCAGGGTCATCTCTGCCAAAAATGACCATAAACTGCAGTAGTCTCCAAGTGCCACCTTCTTCAATCTGCATTCTGCAATCAATTAAAAGATGAATTATAAGCCACCATGTAATCAAAATTAGTCGAAGGATAAACATAAAAGAAAATATGCATGCTTAACTGAATGGTTATCATCCAAGCCATTACCCTATCATTTTCACTTTGCTATTTCAAGCCATTTGACAAAAAAAAAGGAATACATTCAGGAGTAAAATTTGCTTCTCTCCTCTTTTGGCTGCTCATGAAACATTTTAACTGCTTTAAGCATTTCATCCAAGATTTCCATTAGGATCCCATGGTTCACCACTTAAAAGAAACCCCATGTCTCCACTGCATCCCTTACTTGATTTAAAATCTCCTTCCTTCTGCCGACATCCCTTCCCATGTCACAAATGCCTTCGAGGTCTATAATTGGATATTCGAAAATTATAGTCACTATTTTTATAATATACTTGGACTAGCAAATATAAAATGTACGCAACAACAGAAAAATCATCACCTAATAAAATTACCTCTGGGAGGAAACACATGACATCAATAAATGAAAATAGTGGATCAACACTCACCAACTAAATTAAGTTTCACTTTCAATTTTAAAAAAATAAATAAATAAATAAATACTTTCAAATATACTTCTTGAACATTTGACACCATCAATTCATCCGATAATTCCTGTCTACATATATGGATCAGCCAAAAGACCATGGAGTAACAGAATGCCAATAAACCAGCAAACATTAAGCATCCTCCAATTAATCTTATTGACTAAAACATTACAAAGCAAACACTCTTTTAATTTATTTTTTATTTTTTTTGTTTTTTGATAGGAAGCAAACACTATAGCTGCAGGTTATGAATTGTTATCAAAATCATATCCATAGAAACTTCGACATTTCTATGGAATTGAAATGTTACAACTATTTCATTCAATTCTAAATATTAAATAAGCTTCAAAATTCGTGAGAAGATTCATCTATGCATCATTAAACTCGTTATTACAATAAAAAGCTTGTAACCGTAATATAAAAGAAAGAGCTCATAGTTGGAGAAAAGGAAAGTGATGCATCATCTTTTACCTGAAAGAAGTGATCCTTAGGTATCTGGTATAGCAGCTTCCCAATGAAAGACCAAATATTGAACCCATTTTCCATTTCGTGAACCGAAGTAACTGAGGTCGCAACATGTTTGAAAAGGAAAAATAAGTTCACATTTGCTAATTTAACTAGTTTTAATTACAATGAGCTTTCCATCCATTTGTCGCAAGTCCTCTAACACCGGCTTTTGTTTCATCAAAGGCCTTCACTTTTAGTGCCCGATCATACTCCTCAGTCACTAAGATGGTGCCTTGATTTACCCTTTTTCCTCTCTGTTTAATTGCAGGAAACCAAAAACAATCAAAATGATTTCTACCAACTTCTATATAATAAAGTCTTGCATAGAAAACAAACTAAAGGAAATAAGGCTCATAAGAGAATTTCGACTTAGATTCAATCAGACTAACTAGTCAAAAGTACTATAACTGTGTTAAAAAAAACGAAAGAATTACAATAAATTAATTGAGATTCAATCAGACCAAATAGTTGGCATTGGCATGAAGATAAATTTCAAGTTTGTGAAAATTAATTACATATTTCAAATCGTTAAAGATCGTTGCGCTTAGAAGTGTATTCAAAATACAATGATTGTTCAGAATTATATACCAAACTATGTTACTCTAGCATTTCGCTTTAATTTATGGCAAATTTGCTACAAATAAAACAAGAACTACCTTGTTCATTTCAATTACCATACCTCGAGATTTAGAAATGTCAGCTCTCTAATTCGTCCATCAATTGTACTGTAGTCAATCTGAGTAGTAGTTGTAAATACTGCATATACACGTGACATTTTACCAAGTTAAGCACTTGAAAATAGTAAAGTAGATGCAGTGCTAATTCATCATCACTAACTGATAATGAAAGATAATTAATACAACAAGCAAGTGAAATCTAGAACGAATAAAGCACCTTTTCTATCAGACCAAAATCTAATTCAAGTTCCTTCATGATCACGAGGACTCAATTCAGGAGACATTAATTGAGCAAGTCTCAACTTTGGTACATGTCCTAGGAATATAACTAACTGAAAAAATAGACACCTCAATTGAAAATTATTACTTCATTGAAACCTCACATTAGAATGTAAAACAAAGAAACTACCCAAACACATGTTCTCTAAAAGAATAGCTTATTTTCAGATTAAATTACAAAGTTAAACCACCAAATCACTGGATGGAATAGGATGCTCATATGTTACATATTCTCTAAAAGAAGATGTCGAAAACAATATTCTCTAAAAGAATAGATAATTAGAATCTAAAACAAAGAAGCTACCCAAACACATTAGCCGATGATCACATTAGAATATAAAACAAAGAAGCTACCCAAATACAGTCATTAGTAAGAGAAACCTACTCCACCATGTTTCGAAACTTGTCTAAAGCCTGTTTTGAAACTTAGTTTAATACCAATTATCTTCCTCGCAACAAACACATATTATTTTTGAAGAAGTATAATAAAAAAAACATTAGAAAAATAAAGAACTCCTAAGAAGTATATAAAAGAGATCAAGGAATTAAACTATGAAATTGAAGATTGATTGTCTCAAGAAAAGTTCAATTTCATAGATAAGCCCAATCTGGAACACAACAGTCCCAAAAATTGAGCAGTTCAATCGAGACATCTCCTTTGGTATTTGGATGAGGCATGTTGATTAATTATGCAAATATACGGTGTATGATCAATGTCATGGGAACAAATATGAAAAAATTGTTACAAAGACATAAAGCAGGGTTTTGACTAGTAGTGTAGTTGTATTCTCAATCACCTCTGCTCTTATTATGAGTAGTTCTTGGTTGTTAATTGTTAAAGCAAACACAGATACTAAAAGTGAATAATTTTATATTAACTAACAAGAAAATAAATGGAAGATTTAATAGATGAGTTAATCTACTTGCAATGGCATGCATAATATCCCTTCATGAGTAACATATCGATCGGTTTCCCACAAGCAATTGAAGCAATAATACTAATTTCTTTCCTCTAGACTTTGAATTTTTTCCTCCAACTTCAATACTAATTTCTCAATCTCATTCTATCAGACAAGGGATTTAGTTTGATAACAAACTAACAGAATAGTAAAAGCAGAAATAACAAAAAATCAAGAATTAGAGCGAAATCATGTTGCAAGATTTAGTAGTCATTCTAGATCCTTCGAGCATAAAGAATTCAAATTCTTCCCTCCAGTGATTATGTTTGTTAATTCAAACAGCCAGAATAATTAATTTTACAAATGAAACTCTTCATTGATTCCTTATGCTAGGAAGTACGTCTCCATTCTCCAATTACTTTTTTTTTTCAATTTTCTGAAACTATTGATCGAATGACGAGCGCAATGAAAGAGTTTGATCAATCTAGCCAAACCCAACTAATTTAGGATTGAGGCCAGGTTATCGTTTGTGTAAATAAATTATTTGCACTATACTCAATAGGTTTCAACCAATATGAGCTTCAAAGATATCATCTTTGTAAGAAATCCGCAGGAAATAACCAGTAATTCAGTAAAAAAGAGATAGTAGCAATGTAGCATATACCTGAACCAGTCTTTGCAATGCCGATAAGGTCTCGACTGTCCAACAGGAATGGCCAAGCATGAGATTGAATTGGAGACGACACATTGAAGCCATTGCAACACCAAAGAACCTTCTCCGATAGCTTCGATTCCTTAACATCATCTGCAAACACAATGATGCCTTTAACATCTTTGCCAACTTGTCCAATTCATCCAGACCTCCATTTTGACTCAATTCACCACCAAAGCAACAAAATTGAACAAAACACACAAATCCACAACGCAAAAAATCTAAAAACTTATAAATTGATACAAACATGATGATCAGAACATATATTCGACGAAATTCGAAACTCTAAGAGTTCAGGTAGATCGAATTTCAGCAAATAAACATAGATCGAAGACCGAAGACCTAAATCATTATACATGGAACAGAACATGCCCTAGCTTCTATCGAGATCAAGAGCAAAGAAGAAGAAGTTCCAGAGATCTGATCGAACTTGGAAATCAGTGCTCGCGTGAAAGATCTGATCGAGCAGAATAGATGATCGAACACAGTTGATTCTTGATCAATTTTGTGTGTGCTCGTATGAGAGATCATTGTGTGCTCACGTGAGAGAGAGATCTGATAAAGGTTTAGGGTTTCGCATGAGAGAGAGATCTAAGACAGAGAAGGTTGAGAGAGAGAGAGCAAATCACGAGAGAGAGAGAGAGTAAAGTTAGAGTTTAGGTTTAGTTTGGGTCGATAGAGAGAGTGAATAAAATCGAGAGTTGAGTAGTGGTTTACACTAAGATAACGGTTACTGTCATCTTTTCCTATTTTTAATGACGCTTTCTCCAAAGCGCCATCAATGGTTCTGTTATTAAAACCTATTAATGTTGTAGTGAGTACAAACTCATTATCATCTAATTTCACACACTCCCTACTTAGATTTTTAACACAATTCGTCGAATATTTTGCTAAAGCAATTCTTAAATGTCAATATTGTAAATATGCTGATTTTCGACAAGTTGAATTTCAGAAGGTTGACGATATATTTTGATGTGAAACTAGCAAAAACACGTTCTTATCTAGTTTTGCATATTCCCTACATGAATATTTGGCACAAGTTGTCGATTGAATTTCAAAATTCTGACATTGTAGTATGATACGAAATGGAAAAAAATCCAATAATGACCAATTTCACTGTAGATTGATGGAAAACAGGCAAAACTCATTACCGTCAAGTTTCACACGTTCCCTAAGTAGATTTTTAGCACAATTCGTCAATTCTTCGCTAAAATAACCCTTGAAAGTCATTATTGTAAATATGATGATTGTTGACAATCTCATTTTTTACAATTAAGAAGATGTAGATAGATGCAAAATAGGCACAAACTTATTACTATCCTGTTACACACGTTCCCGACACGGATTTTAGGCATAATTCATCTAATTTTCGCTATAATTAGCATTAAAGGTAAATATTGTAAATATATTGATTTTAGGCTGATTAAATTTTAGAATTTTAACATTTTAGTTAATTGAGAAATTGGTAAAAACTTATTACCGCCTTGTTTTGCACGTTCATTACGTGTATTTTAGACACGATTCATCGATTTTTTGCTAAAATAAGCTTTAATGGTCAAAATTGTAAATATGTTGATTTTTGTCCAATGAATTTAAGAATTTTGACGTTATAGTTTGATGCGAAATAGGAAAAACCTCATTACCATCCAAATTCATCTTCTACATAAATTTTAGGCACAATTCGTCAAAATTTTGCTATAATAAGCCATGAAGGTCAATATTGTAAATATGTTGATTTTTCGCTAGTTTAATTTCAAAATTTTGACAATGTAGTTAGGTGAGAAATTGGTAAAATCTAATAGATAAAATCATATTACTTTGAAGTGAGATTGGCAAAAACACTATCTTGTCTAGTCTCATACATTCCATACGTGTATTTTAAGCACAATTCATTAATTTTTTGCTAAGATAAGCTTTAAAGAGCAATATTGTAAATATGCTGATTTTCGTCCTATTGAATTTCATAATTCTGACGTTTTAGTTTGATGCGAAATTAGAAAAAACTCATTACCATCTAGTTTTGCTTGTCTCGTCCTTGAATTTTAGGCACAATATGTCAAATTTTTATTGTAATAAGCTTTAAAGATCAATATTGTAAATATGCTGATTTTCGTCCTATTAAATTTCAGAATTCTTATGATGTAGTGTGATGTGAAATAGCTAAACACTAATTACCATCCAGTTTCGCTATAGTTTGATGACAAATGGAAAAAATCATTGTCGTCCTGTTTATACGTTCCCTACTATGATTTTAGGTACAAGTCATCGAATTTTTTGCTAAAATAAGCCTTAAAGGTCAATATTGTAAATATGCTAATTTTCAGCATGTTGAGTTTCGAATTGTGATGTTGTAGTTAGTTGAGAAATCGGTATAAACTCAATATCATCTAGTTTCACACGCTCCGTACTTAGATTTTCGGCACGATACATCTATTTTTGCTATAATAAGTTTTAAATGTAAATATAGTAAATATGCTAATTTTCTGCAGGTTGAATTTCTGAAGGCTTACGACATATTTTGATATGAAACTGGCAAAAACTCTTTCTCACCCTGTTTTGCACATTTCCTACATGGCTATTATGCACAATTTGTTGATTTTTTGCAAGAATAACCTTTAAAGGTTCATATTTTAAATATGTTGATTTTTGTTTAATTGAATTTTAGAACATTGTAGTATGATGTGAAATGGGCAGAAACTCAATAATGACCAATTTCATTTTAGATTGATGCAAAATAGGCAAAAACTAATTACCGTCAAGTTTCACAAGTTCCCTATCTGAATTTTAGGTACAATTCGTCAACTTTTCACTAAAATAACCCTTGATAGTCATTATTTTAAATATGTTGACTTTTGGCCAGTTGAATTTTACAATTATGAAGATATAGATAGATGCAAAATGGCCAAATACTCATTACCGTCCTATTCCACACATTTCCTACATGGATTTTATGCACAATTTGTTGATTTTTGCTAAAATAAGCTTTAAAGATCAATATTGTAAATATGCTTATTTTCTTCTGATTGAATTTCCTATTTTTGACGTTATAGTTTGATTCTAAATTGGAAACACTTATTACCATCCAGTTTTACATTTCTCCTACGTGAATTTTAGGCACAATTTGTCAAATTTTTGTTGTAATAAGCCATGAAGGTCAATATTGTAAATATGTTGATTTTCGTCCGGTTGAATTTCAGAATTCTTATGATGTAATCTGATGTGAAATGGAAAAAAAACTTATTACCATCAAGTTTCGCTATAGTTTAATGTCAAATGGAAAATAAATCATTATCGTTCTTTTTTGCACGTTACCTACCTTGATTTTAGGTAAAAGTCGTCAATTTTCTTGCTAAAATAAACCTTATAGATCAATATTGTAAATATGCTAATTTTCAGCTAGTTGAGTTTTAGAGTTGTGAGGTTCTAGTTAGTGAGAGTTTAGTTAGAACTCATTATCGTCTAGTTTCACACGTTCCTTACTTGGATTTTCGTCACGATTCATCGATTTTTTGTTAAAATAAGTCTTAAAGATCAATATTTTAAATATGTTAATTTTGGGCAGGTTGAATTTTTGAAGCTTGACAATATAAATAGATGTAAAACTGGCAAAAACTCTTTTTTATCCAGTTAAACATATTCCCTACTTGGAAATTGGCAGAAATCGTCGATTTTTTGCAAAAATAAGCTTTAAAGGTCAATATTATAAATATACTGGTTTTTACTCAATTGAATTTTAGAATTTCGACTTTGTAGTATGATGCGAAATAGGAAAAAACTCAATAAGGTCCAATTTCGCTGTAGTTTGATGGAAAATAGGTAAAAACTCATTATTGTCAAGTTTCAAGGCTAACATTATAAATATGTTAATTTTTGTCCTATTGAATTTCATAATTCTGACATTGTAGTGTGATGCGAAATTGGAGAAAGCTCGTTACCATCCAGTTACGTATGTCTCCTACTTGAATTTTAGGCACAATTTGTCAAATTTTTGTTGTAATAAGCATTGAAGGTGAATATTGCAAATATGCTAATTTTTGCCCTATTGAATTTCAAAATTCTTACGATGTAGTCTGATGTGAAATAGCTCAACACTTATTACCGTCTAGTTTCACTATAGTTTGATGGAAAATGGAAAAAAAAAATTATTGTTGTCATGTTTTGCATGTTCCATATCTGGATCTTAGGCACAACTCATCGATTTTTTGCTAAAATGAGCCTTAAAGGATGTAAAAATGCTAATTTTCAGCAGGTTGAGTTTTAGAAATGTGATGTTGTCGTTAGCTGAGAAATCGGTAAAAACTCAATATCGTCTAGTTTCGCATGCTCCCTATTTGGATTTTTGGCACGATTCGTCGATTTTTTGCCAAAATAAGTTTTAAATGTAAATATTATAAATATGCTGATATTTTGCAGGTTGAATTTCTGAAGGTTTACGGTATATTTTGATGTGAAACTGGCAAAAACTCTTTCTTATCCAGTTTTAGACATTCCCTAAATCGATATTAGATACAATTCGTCGATTTTTTGCAAAAATAAGATTTAAAGGTCAATATTATAAATATGCTGATTTTTGTTCGATTGAAATTCAAAATTATGAAATTGAAGTATGATGCGAAATGGGCAAAAACTGAATAATGACTAATTTCGTTGTAGATTGATGCAAAATAAGCAAAAAACTCATTACCGTCAAGTTCCACACGTTCTCTAAGTGGATTTTAGGCACAATTTGTCAACTTTTTGCTAAAATAATGCTTGATAGTCGTTATTGTAAATATATTGATTTTTGACCGGAAAAATTTTATAACTATGAAGATGTAGATAGATACAAAATGAGCAAAAACTCATTACCGTCTTGTTACAGATGTTCCCGACTTGGATTTTTGGCACAATTTGTCTAATTTTTTCTATAATAAGCATTGAAGGTACATATTGTAAATATGCTATTTTTAGGTCGGTTGAATTTCAGAATTCTAACAATGTAGTTAATTGAGAAATTGGTAAAATCTCATTACCGCATAGTTTCACACATTCCCTAAGTTGATTTTAGGTACGATTCTTAGATTTATTACTAAAATAAGCTTTAATGGTCAATATTTTAAATATGTTGATTTTCGTCTGATTGAATATTATAATTCTGACGTTGTAGTTTGATACGAAATGAGAAAAACTCATTTCCTTCTAGTTTCGCACGCCTTCTACTTGAATTTTAGGCACAATTCGATAAAAGTTTGCTATAATAAGCCTTGAAGGTTAATATTGTAAATATGTTGATTTTCGGCCTGTTTAATTTCAGAATTCAGACGATGTAGTTGATTGAGAAATTAGTAAAATCACATTAGTTTGAAGTGAAATTGGCAAAAACACTTTATTGTCTAGTTTCCCACATTCCATACATAGATTTTAAGTACAAT
Source organism: Stephania japonica (assembly GCA_039657345.1). Taxonomy (NCBI): domain Eukaryota; kingdom Viridiplantae; phylum Streptophyta; class Magnoliopsida; order Ranunculales; family Menispermaceae; genus Stephania; species Stephania japonica. Next base: position 26,380,777 of record CM077563.1, on the reverse strand, counting down.
TCGTCGATTATTTGCTAAAATATGCTTTAAAGGTCTATATTGTAAATATATTAATTTTTGTCCTATTGAATTTCATAATTTTGACGTTGTAGTTTGATGCAAAATTAGAAAGAACTCGTTACCATCTAGTTTCGCAGGTCTCCTACGTGAATTTTAGGTACAATTTGTAAAATTTTTGTTATAATAAGCCTTAAAGGTCAATATTATAAATGTGTTGATTTTCGTCTGATTGAATTTTAGAATTCTTACGATGTAGTCTGATGTGAAATAGCTAAACACTCATTACCATTCAGTTTCACTAGAGTTTAATGGAAAAAAAAGCATGATGGGAAAAAAAGCATTATCGTCTTGTTTTGCACGTTCCCTAACTAAAGTTTTGGCACAAATCGTCGATTTATTTGCTAAAATAAGCATTAAAGATCCATATAGTAAATATGTTAATTTTCAGCAGGTTGAGTTTTAGAATTGTGACGTTGTAGTTAGTGGAGAAATCGATAAAAACTCATTTTCGTCTAATTTCACACGCTCCCTACTTGAATTTTCAATATAATTCGTTGATTTCTTGCTAAAATAAGTCTTAAAGGTCAATATTGTTAATATGCTGATTTTTGAAAGGTTAAATTTAATAAGGTTGACGGTATATTTTGATGTGAAACTGGCAAAAACACTTTTTTATCAAATTTTGCACATTCCCTACATGGATATTAGGCACAATTCGTCGATTTTTTTCGTAAAAATAAGCTTTAAAGGTCAATATTAGAAATATGTTGATTTTTGTTCGATTGAATTTCAAAATTCTGACATTGTAATATGATGCGAAATGGGAAAAAACTCAATAATGACCAATTTCACTGTGGATTGATGAAAAAAAGGCAAAAACTCATTATCATCAAGTTTCACATGTTTCCTACGTGGATTTTAGGCAAAATTCGTCAACTTTTCGCAAAAATAACCCTAGATAGTCGTTATTGTAAATATGTTAATTTTTTGTCTGTTAAATTTTACAATTAAGAAGATGAAGATAGATGCAAAATTGGCAAAAACTCATTACCTTCCTGTTACGCACGTTCCCTACATGGATTTTAGACATAATTCATCGATTCTTTGCTAAAACAAGCTTTAAAGGTCAATATTGTAAATATGCTTATTTTCGTTCAATTGAATTTCATAATTCTGACGTTGTAGTTTGATGCGAAATGGGAAACATTAATTACCATCTAATTTTGCACTTCTCCTATGATAATTTTAGGCATAATTTGTCAAATTTTTGTTGTAATAAGCCATGAAGGTCAATATTGTAAATATGTTGTTTTCGTCTGATTGAATTTCATAATTTTTACGATGTAGTCTTATGTGAACTAACTAAAAACTTATTGCCATCCAGTTTCGCAATTTTTTGATGGCAAATGGGAAATAAGTCATTATTGTTCTTTTTTGCACATTCCTTACCTGGATGTTAGGCACAAGTCGTCGATTTTTTTGCTAAAATAAGCCCTATAAATCAATATTGTAAATATGCTAATTTTCAACAGGTTGAGTTTTAGAATTGTGACGTTGTAGTTAGATGAGAACTTGGTACGAGCTCATTATCGTCTAGTTTCACACGTTCCCTACTCAGATTTTCAACACGATTCGTCGATTTTTTGCTAAAAAGTCTTAAAAGTCAATATTGTAAATATGCTGATTTATGGCAGGTTGAATTTCTGAAGCTTGACCATATAATTTGATGTGAAAGTGGCAAAAACTGTTTCTTATCAAGTTTCACACGTTTCTTACTTGGATATTAGGCACAATTCGTCGATTTTTGTAAAAATAAACTTTAAAGGTCAATATTATAAATATGTAGATTTTTGTTCGATTGAATTTCAAAATTCTAACATTGTAGTATGATGGGAAATGGGCAAAAACTCAATAATGACCAATTTCGTTGTAGATTGATGCAAAATAGGCAAAAACTCATTACTGTCAAGTTTCTCACGTTCCCTAAGTGGATTTTAGGCACAATTCGTCAACGCTTCACTAAAACTCATTAATTTCCTGTTACGCACGTTCCCTACATAGATTTTTAGCACAATTTGTTTAATTTTTGCTGTAATAAACATTAAAGATAAATATTATAAATATGTTGATTTTAAGCGAGTTGAATTTCAGAATTCTTGCGATGTAGTTGTTTATGAAGTTCAAAATTTTTACATTATAGTTTCATGCGAAATGGAACAAAAACTCATTATCCTATACTTTTCGCACGTCTTCTACACGAATTTTAGGCATAATTCGTCAAAATTTTGCTATACCATGAAGACAATATTGTAAATATGTTAATTTTTTGGTCGATTGCATTTCAGAATTCTAACAATGTACTTAGGTGAGAAATTGCTAAAATCTAATTGGTAAATTCATATTAATTTGAAGTGAAATTGGCAAAACCACATTCTTGTCTAGTTTTGCAAATTCCATACGTGGATTTTAAGCACAATTCATCAATTTTTTGATAAAATAAGCTTTGAATGTCATTATTGTAAATATGCTAATTTTTGTCATATTGAACTTCATAATTTTAACGTTGTAGTTTGATGCGAAATAGGAAAAAACTCATTGCCATCCAGTTTTGCACGTCTCCTACGTGGATTTTAGGCACAATTTGTCAAATATTTGTTGTAATAAGCCTTGAAGGTTAATATTGTAAATATGCTGATTTTCGTCCGAATGAATTTCATAATTATGACGTTGTAGTTTGATGCAAAATAAGAAATAATTTATTACCATCCAGTTTCGCACGTCTCCTACGTGGTTTTTTAGCACAATTCGTCAAATTTTTGTTGTAATAAGCCCTGAACGCTAATATTGTAAATATGATGATTTTTGTCCGATTAAATTTCAGGATTCTTACGATGTAGTCTAATTGCTAAAAACTCATTACTGTCCAGTTTGCTTTAGTTTGATGGGAAATGGGAAAAAAATCATTAGCTTCCTGTTTTGCACATTCCCTACTTGGATTTTATTCATTAGTCGTCGATTTTTTTGCCAAAAAGAGTTTATCCTGACATAAAAATAGTTAGAGGATGATAATCCCATCATTAAAAACATACATTTTATACTATTAATGAGCATAAAAGGTTCCTCTCATTAAAAGTATAGTCATTAGTGATAGATTTCAAATACTCTCATTATTGATAGGGCAAACCAGTCATTAATGTGTATAAGTTTGGCGCTATATCTAAAAATAGTTGGCGGTAAGTTTCCCACTAATATTCTCTGAAAAAAATTACCGAAACTAAAACCTATTTTTTTTTCTTTGAAAACATATAAATTAGGGTACACATCAAATAGTTTCGTCATTCCCAGTCGAAACGTCCTCTTCTCTACACAAATAAAGTTCATCCTCTGCTCTTCTTCACGATCACGAAACCCTTTTTCACATATGGAGATGGAATCGCAAAGAGGGATATGGCAAAGAGCGCACAACTCCTTGTTCATCCTCTACTCTTCTTCATGAAACTGTTCTCCCTTATTTGGAGAGATCTAAAATGTAAAACGACACCCCTTTCGTCCCGTGTACTTCTTTACCCTACCCCTTGTTCTCACATAAACCCTTCTTTTGGTGATTTTCACTCTGGTTCGCCTTCTTATCTTCTTTTTATGTGCCTTTGGTTCGCGGATAGAGAAAGGAATACATTTCCTCCTGTCGGTTGACGTTCTTAACATCCATTGTTGCTAGTTCATGAAGTCAATCACGGTTTCGTTTTATTTTGTCTTGGTCTCTCAATTTCTAGTGTTCGCTTTCATTGTTAATATCATGTTTATAGTTTTATGGCTTCTACATGTGTTTCTTCTGCTCTAATTTTGTTTCTTCTTGTGGTTTTTTATTAGATTTTAGTGTCTATATTGTAATAAGCCTTGAAGGTCAATATTATAAATATGTTGATTTTCATCTGATTGAATTTCATAATTCTTATGATATAGTATGATGTGAAATGACTAAAAACTTATTACCATCTCGTTTCATTATAGTTTGATAGGAAACAGGAATAAAATCATTACCATCCTGTTTTGCATGTTCGAATTTTAAGCACTACTCGTCGATTTTTTTGCTATAATAAGCCTTGAAGTTAAATATTGTAAATATGCTAATTTTTAGCCAGTTGAATTTTAGAATTGTGACGTTGTAGTTAGGTGAGAAATTGGCAAAAACTCATTATCGCCAAGTTTCTCACGTTCCCAACGTGGATTTTCTGCACGATTCGTTAATTTTTTGCTAAAATAAGTCTTAAAGGTCAGTATTGTAAATATACTAATTTTCGGTATGTTGAATTTCATAAGCTTAACGATATAGTATGATGTTAAACTGGCAAAAATTCTTTCTTATCCAATTTCGCACATACCCTATATAGATTTTAGGCGCAGTTTGTCGATTTTTGCAAAAATAAGCTTTAACAGTCAATATTATAAATATGCTGATTTTCGTTCGATTGAATTTCATAATTCTGACATTGTAGTGTGATGTGAAATGGCAAAAACTGCATAATGTCCAATTTCACTGTAGTTTGATGTCAAATAAGCAAAAACTTATTACCGACAAGTTTCGAACGTTCCTTATGTGGATTTTAGGCGCGATTTGTCAACTTTTCGCTAAAATAAGCCTAGAAGATCATTATTGTAAATATGCTGATTTTTGGCCGGTTAAATTTTACAATTTATGAAGATGAAGATAGATGCGAAATGGGCAAAACTTGATGGCAATGAGTTTTAGCCTATTTCGCATCAAACTACAGTGAAACTTGACGGCAATGAGTTTTTGCCCATTTCGCATCAAACTACTTCGTCAGAATTTTAAAATTCAACCTGTTGAAAATCAACATATTTATAATATTGACCTATAAGGCATAATATAGCAAAAAAATCAACGAATTGTGTCTAAAATCCACGTTGCAAACATGCGAAATTAGGTGGCAATGAGTTTTATCAGTTTCTCACCCAACTACATCGTCAGAATTCTGAAATTTGACCCGTCGGAAATCAATGTTTTTACAATATTGACAATCATAGCTTATTATAGCCAAAATTTGACAGATTGTGCCTAAAATCCACATAGGAACATGCGTAACTGGATGTTAATGAAATTATGCCTATTTTGCATCAAATAACATCATCAAAATTTTGAAATTAAACTAGCCGAAAACTAGCATATTTACAATACTGACCTACAAAGCTTATTTTAGCAAAAAATTGATTGATTGTGCCAAAAATTAAAGAAAGGAATATGTAAAACTAGAGGGTATTGAGTTTTGACCAATTTCACATCAAACTAATTTGTCAGAATTGTAAAATTCAACCAGCCGAAAATCAACATATTTGCATTATTGACCTTTCAGGCTTACTTTAGCAAAAAAATTGACGGTAATGAGTTTTTGCCTCATTCGCATCAAACTACATTGTAGAATTATGAGTTTGTCCCTTTAGCGAAAATTAGATGAATTTTGACAAAAATTCACATAGGGAATGTGTGAAACCGTCACGACCTAATTGGGCTAATCTTGATTAACTGCTTAATCAAGATCACCAACCTGAGAAGTGAGGCCCGCATGAGATGTGCACACCGACCGAGTTATATAGCCGAGTTAAATTTTATATTTGTATTGATGTATTCCTAGTGTTTTGCATGTGTGTAGGCTGGCTAAGTCAGTACTTGCAGCTATTGATGCTGAGACGCGATCGGGGACGCGCCACGAGTTGCGGGGTACCGAGTAGCAAGACTTATGGTAAGTCTAAATTTAGTTAAATGCAATATAATTAAATTAATGCATTAGATTATAGCCTATGGTCATAAATAAATAGAATTGAATTGGATATATATATATATATATATATTTATATATATAATGTATAAATACATATATGTTGAAAAAAATCAAAAAATTGTGAAATGATCAAAAGGGGCATTGGCTTATATGGAAAAGATAAGGTTGGAGGGGTAAAATGGTCATTTGAACCCCTCCAAGATGTCAACAAAACTACCACCCACCACCAACACACACACAAAGTGCACAAAAAAATCAAAAAGAGAGGGAGAGAGAGAGCTCGGTGAGAGAGAAGAAGGAAAGAAGGAGAAGAAATTGACAACAATCCGAGAAGAGAGGAGACACAGGAGCTATTGTTGTCGATGTTGAGGTGAGTTGTTGTATGTTGTTATTATCGTTGGTGTTGTGTGATGGAGGTGGGGGTGGCTCTCCCCTGCCCAAATCGAAGTTGGGGTTGGAAAATCCCAACCCCAACTTAAATTCCCAACCCCAACTCAAAAAAAATGATGATGACGATGATGCGAAGACGCTGTTGAAATAAGGGGAAGGGCCAGTCCAACTAGAAAGGTTGGACCAGACCGATTGGACCGAACCGAGGCAAACCCAGTCCAGGCCCCCCCCAAAAAAAAAATAAAAAAAAAATTTATATATATATATATATAAATAAAGATAATATATATATATACATGTACATATATATGTATATATATACATAAATATATATATATATATATAATAAAATATTAAAATAAATTAATTAATAAAAATGATATGAAATGACCTTTCAGGGACCTAGGGGTGTTTCCGAAGTTCGGGAGCGCTAATCGAAGTGTCACGACGTCGGATAACCAGAGCTATCCTATGAATTATAAGTGAAATTGTGGGAACTCTCTACTTTATTTCATTCACGTTATTTCTCTTTTTAGTCAATTTGATGACTTGGTGTTAGTAATCTACCATCATGCTTTCTTTGCTTTGTACGAATTGAATATTGAAATAGCATGATGCCTTGTGATAGTTTCATTGACTTCTTTTCCTGATATACCATATTTGTTGTGGACTATGTTATAATTGATGTTAGAAATGCATGCTCTAGGGTTATCTATGATAATTGGATTTGTATTCCATTTCCTTTGGGGCTTCGTAGCCTAAATTATTGTTGATACCGTAGAGCTTTAGAAATGAAAAATCCTTGAAACGAAAGTAGGAAATTATGTAGTGTCCATTGCACGAGAGATGGGTGAATTCACGAGGTCACTGAACCTCGTGGTTTCCAGCACTCACCACTATTACTTGTGTGGCATCATGTAGCTTGAACTACGGGGTTGTCAGCAAGTTATATATATATATATATATATATATATATATATATATATATATATATATATATTCGCGTGGAGCGCGGCTTCGCCATTGATGAAGTATGTTGAAAGTAGCTCCATATGATAGTGGAAAAAGGCTGGCTAATAGTTTTCACCGCCGATCGAACATAGATCATCTCGACTTAGCATGTGTCAGTCTGTCTAATTCTGTTAACTGTGGTATTTACATGCATTACTTTCTCAGCACTTTTTGTTGCTATATTATGCATTTAAATATTTGTCTTTACTTTAGAAATGTAGTTTAGAATTTCCCGGTTATCACTTAAATATCACTATACTCACCTTCTAGTTTGTGATGGTGGGTGTAGGTCCGTCGAGCAGCACTAGACCGGGCAAGGAGAAGATTAGTGAATACCTCTGAGCTCATAGCGCGTAGCTGCCATACATGTAGGTCATATTTTTGTATTATGTTTATATGCATCTTTTGGTTGGATTGTACATTAGGACGAGAGTTAGTTTACCCGACTTTTGACTTTCACTTTGTCTATATGTTCGTCGTTTATTGCATATTTATATTGTGATCGTTATTCACTGGTTTTCATATTTAGGATTTATATATAATGATTCTGCTAATATGTTAAAGACTTCCACTAATATGAGAATTTTTATAAAATGATAAATAGTAGTGATGGGGAATTACTTATTCCTAAACTCGATCCACAAGAATATAAGTAGTATAAGCTGACTAATATGTAATTAGGTCCTACATGTTATAATTAGGGCTTAATTACAGGATTAGGCCGGGCGGTACCCTAGATTAAGATAGGGGCCGTTATAATTGGTATCAGAGCCTAGGAATTAAAACCTTAGGGATAGAGTACAGAGACTTGTTCTCAATAAATATAAAACACAAACTTTAAAAGTGGAAGCCAGATGAATACTGCCTATGAACTATTTTGTTGGGAATCGAGTGAAAGTAAGTTGAGGATTGTTATATGTACAAGTATAATTGTGTGTATATACGCGCTATATACGTCGTGGCTGATGAAGTGTACGTCACCAACGTATAGACGCCGATGTCGGATTTTCGCGATGATAGAGATGGAGGAGCTAGTAGCAGTTAGTAATCTGTTACATCAGTGAATGACATTCAGAGATTATCTTACCGAGTAGTGGCTTAGGGACAACAGCTTGCAAAGTTTACCACTTTCATGATGGCGCGAAAGATGGCGTTGATACCGGCCATCCCCAGCATGGCTGCAGCTATTACTATAACGCCCCTAACTTCAAAAACTTCGATTGCTTCGACACAGCTTGTAGTACATCATCTACCAGAGTTGCTAATTGTTGTTGCACTCACGCCTACTACGTTTGAGGAATCTTCTACTAAGGTTGAACAGGGATTTGAATTTGAGAGGCAGAGACAAAGAGGCAAGAGAGTGAAGATCGCAAGCGAGAGATTTCAGAGTTCAGGTATCACGTGACCACCTGCTAGTGTATATCTCATGTAGTAACCCATCTTGCCAACTTCTTCTATGTCAGCAATACTATCTCCGCAAACGCAGTAGACGCTAAGAAACAGAGGCCGAGATGAGCCAAGGCATGGTCTGACTCAGATTACACGTGGTGATCAAAGGAGACAACCGACATGTTATAGATCATCAGATAGGGCACATCGTTCGAAAGTGTACGCAGCCAGCGAGTTATTGGCAAGAGATACCACAGCCACAAGATCGAGAGAGAGCCCACGTTCTTGTAGTACCAGACCAAACTATGGTGCAAGACTGAGTCGAGGGAAAGTTCTGATCTATTTTTGGTGCATAAACTTGTTGGGACAGTCGATGGTAAGCCGACTTAGTTTGTATTTTGCATAGCAAATTATGCATAGTAAGATTTTTCTTGAGTAATATGACCAACGTGTTGTACATGTGTATGATGAGCATGTGGTCACAGAGCATGGCTCGCCCACTAGTAATGTTGTGACGTGCGAACTTTGGGGCTAATATTATTTAAATCTTGGCCAGGGTAATGATTGAATAACGAGGAACTAAGAGTCAATTGGCGAGTGACTACACCACTAGGGATGAATTGGTTTGTAGTCTACCACACTCACATCAATAGTTTCAATAAGTTCGTGATATCCAAGATCCCAAGGCGTACGATTTTTGTTCATCGAGGTAGCACACCAAGTGCTTGTACCACAACAGGTCGACTTGCATCCAGTGAGGAGATGAAGACTCTAGTAGCTTGTACACTGTAGCAGAGAGTCAGGGACCCCGACTTGAGGACATACCAGTAGTCAAAGACTTTCCTGAGTCTTTTCGAAGGACTTACCGGGTCTACCACCACCTCGAGAGCTAGACTTTGTAATTGATCTCGTACCAGGCACCAGGCCAATCTCGATACCACCCTGCTGCATGGCACTAAGAGAGTTAGAGGAGTTGAGGAGTCAGCTTCAAGATTTGGGAAATAAAAGATTCATCACATCATATATGTCGCCATGGGAAGTAGCCTATCCAGATCCTAGACCAAAAGATACAGCAGCTGAGGAACAAGTCTATCCCGAAAGTACTCGTCAAATGGCAGTTCCACAACAACTCAGAACTCACTTGGGAGCGGGAAGACTATATGCGAGACCGTTTTCTGTACATTTTCAAGTTAGTTAGAACCCTAACCTGAATTTAATTTCAAGGACAAAATTTTCATTTTGTTAGGAATATTTGTCATGACCCAATTGTGGTAATCTTGATTAACAGATCACCAACCCATGACGTGGGGCTCGCATGAGATGTGCACACCAACCGAGGCATGTGGCCGAGATAAATTTTATATTTGTATTGATGTATTCCTAGTGTTTTGTATGTGTAGACTGATTAAGTTAGTACTTGTAGCTATCGACATTGAGATGCGATCGGGGACGTGCTTCGAGTTGCGTGCGAGTCGAGGTACTGAGTAGTGAGACTTGTTGTAAGTCTAAATTTAGTTAAATGCAATATAATTAAATTAATGCATATTAGATCATAGCCTATGTTCATAAATAAATAGAATTGAATTGGACATATATATGTATATATATATATTTATATATATTAAAAAAAATCAAAAAATTTTGAAATGACCAAAAGGAGCATTGGCTTATATGGAAAAGGATAAGGTTGGAGGTGTAAAATGGTCATTTGACCCCTCAAAATGTCAACAAAACCACCACCAACCACTGACACACACAGTGTATAAAAAATTGAAAATAGAGGAAGGGAGAGAGCTCGTTGAGAGAGAAGAAAGAAAGAAGGAGAAGAAATCGACAAGCAGCCGAGAAGAGAGGAGAGCACAAGAGTTCGCGTTGTTGATGTTGAGGTGAGTTGTTGTATGTTGTTGTTATTATCATTGGTGTTGTGTGATGGAAATGGCAGGAGAATCTTCTCCCCTGCCCAAATCGAAGTTGGGGTTCAAAAAATTCCAACCCCAACTCAAAAAAAAAATGATGACAATGATGCAAAGACGCTGCTGTTGCAAATCAAAATAAGGAAGGGGGAGGGTCGGTCCAACTGGACCAGTTGGGCCGAACAGGGGCAAACCTGGTTCAGGGACCTAACCCCCCCCAAAAAATAATATATACATATATATAAAGATATATATATATATGTATTGAAGGTCACCCAAGAGGAGGGGTGAATGGGTGCGATGGCCAAATAATACTTTTTAAAACTTTCTTTACTAATTCACTAAGTTAACTTGGCGAGTTGAGCTAAATGACAAAGTATAGTAGTAATGAACAATAGCAACGCGCCAAATGATTCAAGTAAATTGTAAGCTACACTAAGTGAAGGAGGTAGAAGAGATGGAAATGAGACACACGATATATAGTGGTTCGATCCAATCCCTCTACATCCACTACCTAACCTCCTCGGTTAGGATTTTCAACCCCCCCACTTATATTAGCAATAAGTGTTACACCATAAGCTAACTAGCCTAGTGAATGCCTAGCCTCAACTAGGTTTTTACAAGATGCCTTAGCACAATAAGGTCTTATACAACCACCTAGTCGCAACTAGGATATTCCTTACCTAGACTCACCTAGGATTTTCCCCATCTAGCTGCAACTAGGATTTATACCTAGTCTCAACTAGGTCTTCCCTTTCGACTTAGATCCCGCGAAGTCTTACAATCAATGTTTGATGAATACAATAAAAGTGTGCTTTACAAGATAAAACGGTATAGTTGTTCTCCTCTCACAAGCCAAATACAATCCTAATATGAATCGATACAAGTGAGACTTAGCCAATTGAGATGCCTTGTAAATTTAAGTTTTTATAGGCTAACTCTCAATATTGAAACAAATTAAAAAGAGTATAGATTAAGCTCAACTTGATTCCAGTAAATGGCTAACTAATGTACAAATAAAAGATGCAATTTTAAGATCAAGTTGTGCAATCAAAACCTCGGATCACAAGCAAGTTTAGATTAAGAACAAGACCCTTGTAAATATGTTGTTAAAACAACATAAGCTTGAAACTACAAAATCAAATATATATTAAGCACAAGTGAGTTTCAAGTCAATATGGTGTACTATGAAAAATCACTATTAAGTTCAAACATATGCACTCAATATTTTAGGTTTATAAAAAAATAAGTTTAAGTGCAAAAATCTTTTTAGTTGTATTTTACACACACTTCAATGAAACCAACAACAATACATATAGATTAAGCTCAATGTGGTTTCTCTAATTTCATGTACTTCGAAAATCAAGTTTAAGCCCAACTAGTGCAAATTTGTCTTAGGATTTATCACATCAAGATTAAGCTCAAAATCCAAAGACAACTATGTTCAAAAATACCTCAAATGATTTCCAAACAATACTCCAAATAAAAAGTATAGATTAAGCCAAAAAGAGTAGAAAATCAAGAAATCTTACAACCCCAAGTGTGAGATCCGAAAATTATTTTTGAGTAAGAGTTGTAAGCCTTAGAACACCTCCTTTGACTTCACTTGATGTGCATAGCTTTAGCCCCAACAATCCCCAAGTGAGTGCATGTATTAGATCTTCACTTTTCTTGCAAAATCATAATTTGGAGCACTTTGTGTATGTGCTTTTAGCAAGAGAAGTCTAATGTGTGTTCTTGGGGTTGATATGTTCTACATTCATTTACAAGTGTTTATGACCGTTCTAGGGATCCAAGGGCTCAAATTTCATCAAAGATTCAAATTAAAGTATTTTCAGCTTTATAAAAAAGCTGTCAGGAAAGGAATTAGCGCGCTAATTTTCTGACCTAGCGTGCTAATTCTGCACTTAGCGTGCAAATATTAATATTAACGCGTTAATTGTCAGGGGCCTCAAAATAAATATTTTTGGCCATAGAGTTAGCGATTCTTTATCGCATCCGGGATCCTACCAAACCTCATATAACATGTTATACATGTTTGTTATGGGTCATATAGCCTATTTGGGTGGTCTATATATTTTCACAAACTCCGGAAACGAAAAATCTCGGTTGCATGATATACATAGGGACTTTTCTATAAATATTTTTAATGTTAATCTAAAAGCTGTCTAAACACATACTGGTGCATTCAGAATCGATTCAAATAGTTCATACACTTCAAATACATGTTATAAAACACATTTGTATGATTTAAAATATTTTGAAACTCGCGGAATTGAAAATCTTGAAATTCAAGACTTTAAGTGCTTAAAACTCAAAAAATGATGAAATGCATGATTCTAATGCATTTGACTTATAGAATTGAACTCTTATACCTTACAAAAAGTGTACATAACTCCATACATGCTTTACGGTGCATTTCCTTGTCTTAATCACTTCTTGAGCTTTTTCAGTGTCTTTTCTTCCACTTCGTTTGAACTTGTGAAGTTTAGCTTCCTTTGAACTTGTGAATCTAACAAAGTCTTTTATGCTGAAATACTTGACAAACTTGTTAGTACCATTTCACATTGTTTGTTGACATCAAAATATCGAGTGAAGTGTAAGTATGATAACACTTAGTCCAACATATATATATACATATGTATATGTACATATATACATAAAAATAAATATATATATATATATATATGATAAAATATTAAAATAAATAAATAAATAAAAATGATATGAAATGACCTTTCAGGGACCTAGGGGTGTTTTGGAAGTTCGGGAGCGCTAGTCGGAGTGTCGCGAGGCCGAAAAGCTAGAGCTATCGTGTAATTTGTAAGTGAAACTGTGGGAACTCTTTACTTTATTTCATTCATGTTATTTCTCTTTTCAATCAATTTGATAACTTGATATTAGTAATCTACAATCATGTTTTTCTTGCTCTGTTCGAATTGAATGTTGAAATAGCATGATGCCTTTTGATAGTTTCATTGACTCATTTTCCTGATCTGCCATATTTTGTTGTGGACTATGTTATAATTGATGTTAGAAATGCATGCTCTAAGGTTATCTTTGATAATTGGATTTGTATTCCATTTCCTTTGAGGCTTCGTAGCCTAACTTATTGTTGATATCGTAGAGCCTTAGAAATGAAAAATCCTTGAAATGAAAGTAGGAGATTATCTAATGTCTATTGCACGAGAGATGGGTGGATTCATGAGGTCACTGGACCTCGTGGTTTTTGACACTCACCACTATTACTTGGGTGGCATCACGTAGCTTGAACTACGGGGTTGTCAGCAAGTTTTATATATATATATATATATATATATATATATATATATTCGCGAGGAGCGCGGCTCCGCCATTGATGAAGTATGCTGAGAGTAGCTCCATACAATAGTGGAAAAAGGCTGGCTGATAGTTCTCACCGTTGATTAGGCATAGATCATCTCAACTTAGCTTGTGTCAGTCTGTGTAATTTTGTTAACTGTGGCATTTACATACATTTCTTTCTCAACACTTTTAGCTACTATATTATGCATTTAAATATCTATTTTTACTTTGAAAATGTAGTACAGAATTCTCCGGTTATCACTTAAATATCACTATACTTACCGTATAGTTTGTGACGGTGGGTGTAGATCCGTTGAGCAGCACTAGACCTGGCAAGGAGAAGATCGACGACTACCTTTGAGCTCATAGCGCGTAGCTGCCGTACATGTAGGTCATAATTTTGTATTATGTTTATATACATCTTTTGCTTAGGTTGTACATTGGGACGAGAGTTACTTTACCCGAATTTTGACATTCACTTTGTCTATATGTTCGCCATTTATTGCATATTTATATTTTGATTATTATTTCCTAGTTTCCATATTTAGGATTTATATACAATGCTTCCGCTAATATGTTAAAGACTTCCGCTAATTTGATAATTCTCATAAAATGATAAATTGTAGTGATGGGGAATTACTTATTCCTGAACTCGATCTACGAGAATATAGGTAGTACAAGCTGACTAATATGTAATTAGGTCCTACGTGTTGTAATTAGGGTTTAATTACGGGATTAAGCCGGGTGGTGCCCTAGATTAAGATAGGGGCCGTTACAAAAACTTCACATGAAAGAGTTTTTGCCCATTTCGAATCAAACAACGTTGTCACAATTTTGAAATTCAATGACCATTACTGCCTATTTTAGCAAAAAATGAACGAATTATATCTAAAATCTATGTAAGGAACATGTGAAACTAGGAGAAAATGAGGTTTTACCAATTTCTTATTTAACTACATTGTCCGAATTCTAAAATTCAAGTAATCAAAAATCAACATATTTTTAATATTGACCTTCAAGGCTTATTTTAGTAAAAAAAAATCGACAAATTGTGCCTAAATTCCACGTAGGGAACATGCATAAAGAAAGGTTTTGATTTTTTGCCCATTTCGCTTCAAACTAATGGGAAATAGGACAATATTGAGTTTCTAGTCATTTCGCATCAGACTACATCTTTAGATTTTAGAAATTCAATTGGCAGAAAATCAACATATTTACAATATTTACCTTCAAGGCTTATTTTGGAAAAACTTCGACGAATTATGCCTAAAATCCATGTAGGGAACACGCAAAACTATATAGTAAAGAGTTTTTGCCTATTTTGTATCAAACTACATCGTAAGAATTCTGAAATTCAACTTGAAAAATATTAGCCTATTTACAATATTGACCTTTAAGGCTTATTTTAGCAAAATATTGACGAATTGAGCTAAAAATCCACATAGGGACTGTGCGAAATTAGGCGGTAATGATTTTTTACCAATTTCTCACCTAACTACATCGTCTTAATTCTGAAATTCAACCTGCCAAAATTAGCATATTTACAATATTGACCTTTAAGGCTTATTATGACAAAAATTGACGAATTGTGCCTAAAATCCACGTAGGAAACATACGCAACTGGTCAGTAATGATTTTTTGCCCATTTTACATCAAAATACAGTGAAACAATACAATAATGATTTTTTGCCCATTTCGCATCAAACTACATGGTACGATTTTTCAATTAAACGGGATGAAAATCAATATATTTACAATTTTGGCCTTTTAGGCTTATTTTAGCAAAAAATTGAACGTGTGAAACTTGACTGGAAAGAGTTTTTTTCCTATTATTTATTAAAGTACATTGTCATAATTCTTTAATTTATCCCACCGAAAATTAACATATTTACAATATTGACCTTTAAGTCATATTTTAGCAAAAAATCGATGAATTGTGCTTAAAATCAATATAGGAAATGTGCAAAGTTAGGCAAAAATGAGTTTTTACTAATTTCTCATCTAATTACATCGTCAGAATTCTGAAATTCAATTAGCTGAAAATCAGCATATTTACAATATTGTCCTTCAAGGCTTATTATAACAAAAATTTGATGAATCATGCCTAAAATCCATGTAGGTAATGTGCATAACTGGATGGTAATGCATTTTTACTCATTTTGCATCAAACTACATCGTTAGAATTCTGATATTCAACCAGTCAAAAATTGGCATATTTACAATATTGATCTATAACACTTATTTTAGCAAAAAATAGACGAATAGTGCTTGAAATTCGGGTAGGGAACATCCGAAATTGAATGATAAGGAGTTTTCGTCTATTTCGCAACAAACTACATTGTAAGAATTGTGAAATTTAACCTATCAAATATGAGCCTATTTACAATATTAATCTTTGAGGCTTATTTGAGCGAAATACGAATTGTGCCTAAAAACCACATAGGGACTGTATGAAACTAGGCGTTAATGAGTTTCATCAATTTCTCACCTAACAACATCATCAAAATTCTAAAATTCAACTAGCCAAAAATTAGCATATTTACAATATTGATCTTCAAGGCTTATTATAACAAAAAGTTAACGAATTGTGCTTAAAATCCTTGTAGGGTATGTGTGTAACTAAACGGTAATGAGTTTTTTTTTTCCATTTTACATCAAACTATATCGTCAGACTTTTGAAATTCAACCAGCCAAAAATTAGCATATTTACAATACTAACGTACAAGGCTTATTTTTGCAAAAAATCGATGAATTCTGCAGAAAATTCACGTAGGTAATGTACGAAACTGGAAAGTAAAGATTTTTTGCCTATTTTGCATCAAACTACGTCATAAGATTTCTTAAATTCAGCCTGCCAAATATGAGCCTATTTATAATATTAACCTTTAAGACTTGTTTTTGTAAAATATCGACAAATTGTGCCATAAATCAATATAGGGATTGTACGAAACTAGGTGGTAACGAGTTATTACTAATTTATCACCTAACTACATCGTTATAATTTAGAAATTCAACAAGTTGAATATCAGCACATGTACATTAAACCTTCAAGGTTTATTTAAGAAAAAATTAGACAAATTGTGCGTAAAATGAAGGTAGGAAACGTGCGAAATTGGATGGTAAAGAGTTTTTGCCTATTTCGTATCAAACAACATTATAGAAATTCAGACATTTAACCTACCAAATATCAACCCATTTACAATATTTACCTTTAAGGCTTATTTAAGCAAAGTATCAACGAATTGTGTCTATAATCCACATAGGGACTATTCTAAACTAGGCAGTAATGAGTTTTTACCAATTTGTCACCTAACTACGTCATCAGAAATCTGAAATTCAACCAAGAAAAATCAGCATATTTACAATATTGACATTCAAGGTTTATTATAGCAAAAAGTTGATGCATTGTGTCTGAAATCCACTTAGGGAACGTGCGTAACTAGACGATAATGAGTTCTTGCCTATTTTGCATTAAACTACGTTGTCAAAATTCTCAAATTCAACCAATCGAAAATCAACATATTTATAGTACTAACTTGCAAGGCTATTTTAGCAAAAAATTGACGAATTGTATCTAAAATTTATTTAGGGAACGTACAAAACTATACGATAATGAGTTTTTGCCAATTTAACTTCAAAGTACATCATCAAAATCGTACAATTAAACTGGCAAAAAATCAACTTATTTACAATATTAACCTTCAAGGTTTACTTTAGCAAAGAAAATTGACGAATTGTGCCTAAAATCTATGTAGGCAATGTGTGAAACTAGACGGTAGTATTTGTCCATTTCACATCAAACTACAGTAAAACTAGATGGTAATGAGTTTTTGCCCATTTCGCATTAAACTACATCGTCATAATTTTTAAATTAAAAAGGATGAAAATCAGCATATTTACAATATTGACTTTCAAGACTTATTTTAGCAAAAATTTGATGAATTGTGACAAAAATCCTCGTAGGGAACGTGCCAAACTTGGCGAGAAAGAGTTTTTACCTAATTTGCATCAAATTACTTTGTTAGAATTATAAAATTCAAATGGTCGAAAATCAACATATTTACAATATTTATGTTTAAAGTTTAGTTTAGCAAAAAATTGACGAATCGTGCCTAAAATCCAAAAAGGAAACGTGTGAAAATAGGTGATAATGAGTTTTTACCAATTTCTTATCTAACTAAATTGCCAGAATTATGAAATTCAACCAGTCAAAAATTAGAATATTTACAATATTGTTCTTCAAGGATCATTTTAGCAAACATTTGACGAATTGCACCTAAAATCTAGGTAGGGAACGTGTGAAAGTAGACGGAAAAGAGTTTTTGCTTATTTCACATCAAACTACATTGTAAGAATTCATAAATTCAACCTGCCAAATATCAACCTATTTATAATATCGGCCTTTAAGGTTTATTTTAGCAAAATATTGACGAATTATGCCTAAAATCTATATAGGGACGGTGCGAAACTAGGCGGTAATGTTTTTTACCAATTGCTAACCTAACTACATCATCAGAATTGTAAAATTCAACTAGCCGAAAATTAGCATATTTACAATACTGAACTTCAAAGCTTATTATAGTAAAAATTTGACGAATTGTACATAAAATCCACGTAGGGAACATGCGTAACTGGACATTAATCAGTTATTGCCTAATTCGCATCAAACTATATAATCAGAATTTTGAAATTTCAACTAACCAAAAATTAACATATTTACAGTATTGACCTCCAAAGCTTATTATAGCAAAAATGAACGAATTGTGACAACATTCCATATAGAGAACGTGCAAAATTGGATGGGAAGGAATTTTTATCTAATTTCACATCAAACAACATCATCAAAATTGTAAAATTCAACCAGCCGAAATCACATACTAAATTTATTGACCTTGAAGGCCTATTTTAGCAAAAAAATTGACAAATTGTTCCTAAAATCTAAGTAGCGAACGCGCAAAACTTGGTGTAATGAGTTTATGCTTATTACACATAAAATTTCATCGTCAGCATTATGAATTTCATCCAGCCAAAAATCAACACATTTACAATATTGACCTTTAAGGCTTATTAAAAAAAATTTGTCGAATTGTGCCTAAAATATACGTGGGGAACGTGTGTCACTGGACGATAATGAGTTTTTGGCCATTTTGCATCAAAATGTGTTGTCAGAATTTTGAATTCAACCAGCCAAAAATTAGCAAATTTACATTAATGATCTTCATTCCTTATTTTAGCAAAAAATCGACAAATTATGCCTAAAATACATGTAGAAAATGTTCTAAACGAGGCGGTAATGAGTTTTTGCCAACTTCACATCAAACTACAGCAAAACTAGATGGTAATGAGTTTTTTTTCCATTTTACATTAAAGTATAGCGTCAGAATTCTGAAATTCAATCAGACAAAAATCAGCATATTTACAATTTTAACCTTTAAAGCTTATTTTAGCAAAAAATCGATGAATTGTGCCTAAAGTCCACGTGGGGAACATGCGAAACTGAATGGGAAAGAGTTTTTGCCCATTTTGCATCAATCTATATCATCAAACTTCTAAAATTCGTCATGTCAAAAATCAACATATTTACAATATTGACCTTTAAGGTTTATTTTAGCAAAAAATTGACGAATTATGTATAAAATCGACGTAGAGAACATACGAAACTAGACAGTAATAAGTTTTTACCAATTTCTCTCCTAACTACGTTGCCATAATTATGAAATTCAACCAGTTAAAAATTAACATATTTACTATATTGACCTTCACCGCTTATTATAGCAAGAAATTAACGAAATGTGACTAAAATCCACTTAGAGAACGTGCGTAACTAGACAAAAACGAGTTTTTGCCCATTCGCATCAAACTACATTGTTATGATTCTAAAACTCAATATGTTGAAAATCAGCATATTTACAATATTGATATACAAGGCTTATTTTAGCAAAAAATCGGCAAATTGTGTATAAAATTCATGAAGGGAACGTGTGAAACTAGACGGTAATGAGTTTTTTTTCCAATTCCATTAAACCACATCGTCCGAATTGTAAAATTAAACTGACCAAAAATCAACATGTTTACAATAATGATGAATTGTACCTAAAATCTACGTAGGGAACGTGTGAAACTAGACGGTAATTATTTTTGCCTATTTCGTGTCAAACTACAGCGAAACTAGTAGGTAATTAATTTTTTTATTTCGCATTAAACTACATCATTAGAATTTTGAAATTCAACAGGAAGAAAATTAGCATATTTATAATATTAACCTTCAATGCTTATTCTTGCAAAAATTCAATGAATTATGATCAAAATCCACGTAAGGAACGTGCGAAGCTTGACAGGAAAGAGTTTTTGCTCATTTTGCATCAAACTAAAATTTTAAAGTTATGAAATTCAATAAGTCAAAATTTTGCATATTTACAATATTAACCTTTAAAGCTTATTTTAGCAAAAAAATGATGATTTGTGCCTAAAATCTAAAAAACGAGTGAAACTAGGTGGTAATAAGTTTTTACTAATTTCTTAACTAACTAGATCGTCAAAATTCTGAAATCAAACCAGTAAAAAATTGGCATATTTACAATATTAAAGGTTTATTTTAGCAAAAAACTGAGGATACGTGCCTAAAATCTACGTAGGGAACGTGCAAAATAGGATGATAATGATTTTTTTCCCATTTCACATCGAACTATAATGAAACTGGACAATAATGAGTTCTTAGCTATTTCGCATCAGACTACATCGTCAGAATTCCAAAATTCAACTGGTCAAAAATCAACATAGTTACAATATTGACCTTCAATGATTATTTTAGCAAACACTCCGTGAATTGTGCCTTAAGTCCAAGTAGGGAACATGAGAAAGTGGATGGTAAAGAGTTTTTGTCTATTTCGAAGCAAACAACATCGTACGAATTTTGATATTCAACTTACCAAATATCAACCTATTTATAATATTGACCTTCAAGACTTATTTTAGCAAAATATGGACGAATTGTGACTAAAATTTACAAAGGGACTATGAGGAACTAGGAAATAATGAGTTTTTACCAATTTATCACCTAACTACATTGCCAGAATTCTTAAATTCAACTAACCAAAAATCAGCTTATTTACAATATTGGCCTTCAAGGCTTACTATAGAAAAAATTGAAGAATTGTGCTTAAAATCCATGTAGTGGACGTGCGTAACTGGACAATAATGAGTTTTTGCTAATTTTGCATCAAACTATATCATCAAAATTTTGAAATTAAAACAACCTAAAATTACCATATTTACAATATTTACCTTCATAGCATGCTATAGAAAAAATTAGAGGAATTGTGACAAACACACATTAATGGGCAAAAACTCATTACATCCTGTTACACACGTTCCTTACAAGAATTTTAGGCACAGTTCGTTTAATTTTTGCTATAATAAGCATTGAAGGTAAATATTGTAAATAAGTGATTTTTGGCCAGCTGAATTTCTGAATTCTAATGATGTAGTTAGTTAAGAAATAGGTAAAAACTAATTACCACCTAGTTACACACGTTTACTACGTGGATTTTCGACACAATTCATCATTTTTTTGCTAAAATAAATCTTAATGGTCAATATTGTGAATATGCTAATTTTCAACAGGTTGAATTTCAAAAGTTTGACAATAAAGTTTGACTTGAAATTTGCAAAAACTCTTTCTTGTCTAGTTTCGAATGTTCCCTACATAGAATTTAGGCTCAATTCGTCGACTTTTGCTAAAATAAGCTTTGAAGGTCAATATTGTAAATAGTTGATTTTCATCCAATTGAATTTCATAATTCTAGCGTTGTAGTTTGATGAGAAATGAGAAAAAATACATTACCATCCTGTTTCGCACGTCTCCTACATGAATTTTAGGTACAATTCGTCACAATTTTGCTACAATAAGCCATGAAGGTCATTATTATAAATATGTTAATTTTTAGCTAGTTGAATTTCAGAATTCTAACGGTGTAGTTATGTGAGTAATTGGTAAAATCTAATTGATAAAATCATATTAGTTTGAAGTGAAATTAGCAAAAACTTTTTCTTGTCTAGTTTCGTACGTTCCCTACGTCGATTTTAGGCACAATTCATCAAATTTTTGTTGTAACAAGCCCTGATATTCATTATTGTAAATATGTTGATTTTCGTGTGATTGAATTTCAGAATTCTTACGATGTAGTCTGATGTGGAATGGCTAAAAATTTATTATCATATAGTTTCGCTATAGTTTGATGAGAAATGGGAAGAAATCATTATCGTCCTTTTTTGCACATTCTCTATCTAGATTTTAAGCACTAGTCGTCGATTTTCTTGCTAAAATAAGCCTTGATGGTCAATATTATAAATATGCTAATTTTTAGCCGGCTGAGTTTTAAAATTGTGACGTTGTAGTTAGGTGAGAAATTAGTAAAAACTTATTATCACCTAGTTTCGCACATTCCCTACATGAATTTTCGACAAGATTTTTAGATTTCTTGCTAAAATAATTCATAAAGGTCCATATTAGAATTATGCTAATTTTCGGCATGTTGAATTTCATAAGCTTGATGATATAGTTTGATGTGAAACTGGTAAAAACTATTTTTTATCCAATTTCGCACATTCACTATATGGATTTTAGGCACAATTCGTTGATTTTTTAAAAAAATAAGCTTTAAATGTCAATATTACAAAGGAGTGGCTAAACGGACCCCGCTAATTGCTCCACATACCCAGTTTTGAATTTTATTTCATGTACCCCACTTATTAATTAGTATACCTTACTTTTTTTCTTAAAATTCCAAAAATACCTTTGCTTACTGTACCCCACTTTTTTACTTTGTGTACCCCATCACCTTTACCATCACCTCAATACCCCTTCCTTATTATACCGCATTTTTTACTTTGTGTACCCCATTACCCTTACCCTAACCCTCACCCTCACCCTCACCCCAATACCCTTGCACGCGAGTGTCAGACGAACTAAGCTGACACCTTTGAAGTGGTGTCTGATGAACTGGGGCGACACCTCTAAAGAGGTTTTGGTCGACTCCAACCGATAATACAAGTATAACTTGGTTTTAGTGGGTGACAGAAGAATTCATCCGAAATCTCTTTAGAGGTGTCCGCCTGGTTCGTCTGACACCTCTGAAGAGGTGTCGACTCTGTTAGTTCAAAACCCGCGAGCAACCAGAATGATAAAAAAACTCCAAAACACTAAAAAAACATGAAAATGGCCAAAAAAGTGGATTTTACTTAAAATCACTTAATATTTTTTATTTCATTAATACTTTGTACCCAAAATGCAAGATTCAAACCTTAAATTGAAGCCATAAACTCAAAAACAAATTCACAAACAAAATGACTCGAAAAAGAAAAAAACCCAAAAAAACCTTGAAATCTATATTAAAAGAGATAATGACTGCACCACTTCGTCGAATCTATGTGATTTTGCTTGGTCAGATTTAACTGATTTTTTGTGAGTGCGATTTGAGAAAGATGACTGGGGCACAGGCTGAGTGAGGTATGATAAGTAAAAACCCTTTTATATGAAGGGGTAGTTTGCTAATTTCACAAAACTGGGGTACGTTTAGTAATTAGTGGGGTATGGTGAGTAAAAACTCTTTTATATGGAGGGGTAGTTAGGTAATTTCACAAAACTAGGGTATGTGAAGCAATTTGCAAGGTCCGTTTAGGCACTCCCTATTATAAATATGTTCATTTTTGTCCTTTTGAATTTCAGAATTCGGACATATTAGTGTGATGTGAAATGGGCAAAAACTCAATAATGTCCAATTTCGCAGTAGTTTGATATAAAATAAACAAAAAATCATTACAATTAAGTTTCATGCATTCCTTACGTGAATTATAGGCTCAATTCGCCAACTTTTTGATAAAATAAGCCTTGAAGATCATATTGTAAGTATGTTGATTTTCAGTTGGTTAAATTTTACAAAATGGGAAAAAACTCAGTACCATCCTGTTACGCATATTCCCTACAAGGATTTTAGGCACAATTCATTTAATTTTTGTTATAATAAGCATTGAAAGTAAACATTGTAAATATGCTGATTTTCGACCAGCTGAACTTCAGAATTTTAACAATGTAGTTAGTTGAGAAATAGGTAAAAACTCATTACCACCTAGTTTCGCACGTTCCCTACATGGATTTTAGGCAGGATTCACCAATTTTTTGCTAAAATAAGTCTTAAAGGTCAATATTATGAATATGTTGTTTTTCAGCAGGTTGAATTTTATAAGTCTGACAATATAGTTTGATATGAAATTGGTGAAAAGTCTTTCTTGTCTAGTTTCGCACGTTCCTATGTAGATTTTAGGCACAATTCGTCGATTTTTTACTAAAACAAGATTTAAAGGTTAAAATTGTAAATATGATGATTTTCATCTAATTAAATTTCATAATTCTGACATTGTAGTTCGATAAGAAATGGAAAAAAATTCATTACCATCTAGTTTCGCACGTCACTTGTGTGAATTTTATACACAATTTGTAAAAATTTTGCTATAATAAGCTATGAAGGTCAATATTATAAATAAGTTGATTTTCGGCTGGTTGAGTTTCAGAATTCTAACGATGTAGTTAGGTGATATATTGGTAAAATCTAATTAATAAAATCATATTAGTTTGAAGTGAAATTGGCAAAAACTTTTTCTTGTCTAGTTTCGCACATTCCCTACATAGATTTTAAGCACAATTCGTCGATTTTTTGCTAAAATATGATTTAAAGGTCAATATTGTAAATATGTTGATTTTCGTTTGATTGAATTTTATAATTTTGACATTTTAATTTAATGCAAAATGAGAAAAAACTAATTACCATACATTTTCGCACGTCTCCAACTTGAATTTACAGCACAATTTGTCAAATTTTCCTATAATAAGCCATGGAGGTGAATATTATAACTATGTTGATTTTCGACCGGTTCAATATCAGAATTTTGACGATGTAGCTAGGTGAAAAATTGGTAAAATTTAATTTGATAAAATCATATTAGTTTGATATGAAATTGTCAAAAACTTTTTCTTATTTAGTTTCGCATGTTCCCTACGTGCATTTTAGGCACAATTCGTCGATTTTTTGCTAAAATAAGATTTAAAGGTTAATATTGTAAATATGCTGATTTTCGTCCGATTGGATTTCAGAATTCTGACATTATAGTTTGATATGAAATGGAAAAAACTCATTACAATCAAGTTTTGCACGTCTCCAACGTGAATTTTAGATACAATTCGCCAAAATTTTGCTATAATAAGCCACAAAGGTCAATATTTGTAAACATGCTGATTTTTGGCCAGTTGAATTTTTGAATTCTGAAGATGTAATTAGGTGAGAAATTGGTAAATTCTAATTGATAAAATCATATTACTTTAAAGTGAAATTGGCCAAAACTTTTTCTTCTCTAGTTTCGCACTTTCCCCTGCTTGGCTTTTTGACACAATTCGTCAATTTTTTGCTAAAATAAACTTTAATGGTCTATATTGTAAATATGCTAATTTTTGTCTGATTACTATCCAGTTTCACATGCCTCATAAGTGATTTTTAGGCACAATTCGTTAAATTTTTATTGTTATAAGCCATAAAGGTCAATATTATAAATATACTGATTTTTGCCCGATTGAATTTCAAAATTCTTACAAAGCAGTTTGATGGTAAATGCCTAAAAACTTTTTACCGTCCAGTTTTGCTATAGTTTGATGGCAAATGGGAAAAACTCATTACCGTCCTATTTTGCACATTCCTACCTGAATTTTAAGCACAAGTCTTATATTATTTTTGCTAAAATAAGCCTTGAAGGTCAATATTGTAGATATGCTAATTTTCAGCAGGATGAGTTTTAGAATTGTGACGTTGTAATTATGAGAGAAATTGGTAAAAACTCATTATCGCCTAGTTTCGCATATTCTTTACGTGGATTTTCAATATGATTCATCGATATTTTGCTAAAATAAGTCTTAAAGGTCAATATTGTAAATATGCTACTTTTCGGTAGGTTGAATTTCAGAAGCTTGATGATATAGTTTGATGTGAAACTGAAAAAAACTCTATCTTATCCAGTTTCGCAAATTCCCTACATGAAGTTTTGGCACAATTCGTCATTTTTTTTTTTGCAAAAATAAGCTTTAAAGGTCTATATTATAAATATGTTGATTTTTGACTAATTGAATTTTAGAATTTTGACATTGTAGTACGATGTAAAATGGGCAAAAACTGAATAATGTCTAATTTCATTGTAGTTTGACACAAAATAGGTAAAAACTCATTACCGTCAAATTTCACACGTTCCCTACGTGGATTTTAAGCACAATTTGACTACTTTTCGCTAAAATAATCCTTGAAGGTCATTATTGTAAATAAGTTAATTTTTGGCCGGTTAAATTTTACAATTATGAAGATGTAAATAGATGGAAAATGGGTAAAAACTCATTACCGTCCTGTTACGCACATTCCCTACATGGATTTTAGGCACAATTCGTCTAATTTTTGTTATAATAAGCATTGAAGGTAAATATTGTAAATACATTGATTTTTGGCCAGTTGAATTTCACAATAATGACTATTTAGTTAGTTGAGAAATTTATAAAAACACATTTCCATCTAGTTTTGCACGTTCCTTGCGTGGAGTTTAGGCACAATTAGTCAATTTTTTGCTAAAATAAGCCTTATAGGTCAATATTGTAAAGATGTTAATTTTCGGCAAGTTAAATTTTAGAATTCTTACAATGTTGTTTGATGAGAAATGTGCAAAAACTCTTTTCCGTCCAATTTTGCATGTTCTCTACGTGGATTTTTGTCACAATTCGTTGAATTTTTGCTAATTTTTGTTCTGTTGAATTTTGGAATTTAGACGATGTTATTTGATGTGAAATGGGTAAAAACTCATTGTCATCCAGTTTCGTTGTAGTTTAATACGAAATGGGCAAAAGTCATTACCTTTAAATTTAGCACATTCCCTACTTAGATTTTAGGCACAATTTGTCAATTTTTTTACTAAAAGAAGGCTTGAATGTCAATATTGTAAATATGTTGATTTTCGGCCAGTTGAATTTTATAATTTCGACGATGTAGTTTGATATGAGATTGGCAGAATATCATTAGCGTCTAGTTTCGGACGTTCCGTACGTGGATTTTAGGCACTATTCGATTTTTTTTCTAAAATAACCCTTATAGGTAAGTATTGAAAATATGTTAATTTTTGACTGGTTGTATTTAAGAATTCGGATAATGTACTTAGATTAGAAATTGGTAAAAACTCATTACTGTTCAGTTCACACGTTCCCTACTTGGATTTTAGACACAATTCATCGATATTTTGCAAAAATAATCTTAAAGGTCAATATTGTAATTATGCTAATTTTTAGCTTGTTAAATTTTTTATTTCTGAATTCTGACGATGTAGTCAGATTCGAAATATCGAAAAACTCTTTACCATCCTGTTTTGCTATTATTTGATGCGAAATGGGCAAAAAATCCTTACCGTCCTATTTTGCACGTTTCCTACGTGGATTTTAGGCACAAGTCCTTGAATTTTTTGCAAAAATAAGCCTTGAAGGTAAATATTGTAAATATGCTACTTTTCAACTGGTTGAATTTTATAATTCTAACGATGTAGTTAGTTGAGAAACCGATAAAACTCATTACCGCCTAGCCTCCAAGTTCCCTAGGTGAATTTAAGGCACGATTCGTTGATTTTTTGCTAAAATAAGTCTAAAAGGTCAATATGATTTTCGCCAAGTTTGATTTTAGAAGTCTGACAATATAGTTTAATGTGAAATTTGCAAAAGCACTTTCTTGTCTAGTTTCACACGTTCGTTACGTCAATTTTAGGCACAATTTGTCACTTTTTTGCTAAAACAAGCCATAAAGGTTAATATTGTAAATATGTTGATTTTTGTCAAATTGAATTTAAGAATTTTGACGTTATAGATTGAAGCGAAATGGGAAGAAATTCATTACCATCCAGTTTCAAACATTTCCTACGTGAATTTTAAGTACAATTCGTCAAATTTTTGCTATAATAAGCAATGAAGGTCAATATTTTAAATATGCTAATTTTTGACTAGTTGAATTTCATAATTCTGACAATGTAGTTTGGTGAGAAATTTGATAAATAAATTAGTAAAATCATATTAGTGTGATGTGAAATTTACAAAAACTCTTTCTCATCTAGTTTAGCACGTTCCCGATGTGAATTTTAGGCACAATTCGTGATTTTATGTTAAAATAAGCTTTAAAGGTCAATATTGTAAATATGTCAATTTTCGTCCGGTTGAATTTCAGAATTCTAACATTATAGCTTGATGAAAATTGGAAAAAAAACTATGACCGTCCAATTTTGCACGTCTCCTATGTGATTTTTTGGCACAATTAATCAAATATTTGCTATAATATGCCATGAAGTTCAATATTGTAAATATGCTGATTTTTGGTTGGTTGAATTTTCGAATTCTGACGATGAAGTTAAGTGTGAAATTGGTAAAAGAATATTAGCGCCTAGTTTCGCACAGTCCCTAAGTGGGTTTTAGGTACAATTCGTTGATATTTTGCTAAAATAAGCCTTAAAGGTCAATATTGTAAACATGCTCATATTTGCAGGTTGAATTTGAGGATTTTAGGCACAATTCATCATTTTTTTGCTAAAATAAGTTTTAAAGGTCTATATTGTATATATGATGAGTTTTGCAGGTTGAATTTATGAAGTCTAACAATATAGGTTGATGTGAAATTGGCAAAAACTCTTTCTTATCCAGTTTTGCATGTTACCTACGCGGATTTTAGGAATAATTTGTCGATTTTTTATTAAAATAAGCTTTAAAGGTCAATATTGTAAATATGTTGATTTTCGTCTGATTGAATTTCAGAATTTTGACGTTGTAGTTTGATGCGAAATGGAAAAAAACTCATTACTATCTAGTTTCATAGTAGGTTGATGCAAAATTAGTAAAAATTCATTACCATCTAGTTTTTCACGTTCCCTATGTAGATTTCATGCACAATTCATGGATTTTTCTGTAAAATAAGCCTTAAAGGTTATTATTGTAAATATGCTGATTTTTAGCTAGTTAAATTTCAGAATCCTGACGATTTATTTTGACGAAAAATGATCAAAAACTTCAGTCCAGTTAAGCACGTTCTCTACATGGATTTTAGGCATAGTTCGTTATAGTTTTGCTATAATAAGCCTTGAACTCAATAATGTAAAAATGCAAATTTTTCAGTCGATTGAATTTGAGAATTCAATGATGTAATTAGATGAGAAATTAGTAAAAACTCATTAGCGCCTAGTTTCACATGTTCTCTACGTACATTTTAGACATAATTTGCCAATTTTTTGGTAAAATATACCATATAGGTCAATATTTTTAATATGCTGATTTTCAGTAGGTTGAATGTCAGAATTCTGACGATGTGTTTGATGCGAAATGGGAAAAACTCTTTTCCATCCAGTTTTGCACATTTCCTACTTGGATTTTTGTCACAATTTGTTGAATTTTTGCTAAAATAATCCTTAAATGTTAATATTGCAAAAATGCGAATTTTTTTCCTGTTGAATTTCATAATTCTGACAATTTAGTTTGATGCGAAATAGGCAAAAACTCATTGTCGTCAAGTTTCACACTTTGCTTACGTGGATTTTAAGCACAATTCATCCATTTTTTCGTAAGATAAGCTTTAAGGTCAATATTGTAAATATACTGATTTTTAGTCAGTTGAATTTCAAAAATCTTACGATGTAGTTTGATATAAAATTGGAAAAAAAATCATTATTATCTAGTTTTGAATGTTCCCTATGTAGATTTTAAGCACAATTCGTTGGTTTTTTGCTTAAATAAGTCTTGATGGCCATTACTATAAATATGCTTATTTTTGACTAGTTGAATTTTAGAATTTTGACAATTTAGTTTGATGTGAAATGGGCAAAAACTCTTTACCTTCCAGTTACGCACGTTCTCTACATGGATTTTAGGACTGATTCGTTAGATTTTTGCTATAATAAGTCTTGAAGGTCAATATTATAAATATGCAGATTTTCGGTCACTTAAATTTCAAAATTTTGGAGATGTAGTTAGGTGATAAATTAGTAAAAACTTATTACTGCCAAGTTTCGCATGTTCCCTATGTGGATTTTAGGCACAATTCATCTATTTTTTGCTAAATTAAGCCTTATAGGTCAATATTGTAAATATGTTGATTTTCGGCTTGTTAAATTTTAGAATTATGATGATGTCGTTTGATGTGAAATGGGCAAAAACTCTTTCTTGTCTAGTTTTGCACGTTCCCTACAAGGATTTTTATCACAATTTGTGGATTTTTTGTTAAAATAATCATTGAATTCTAATATTGTAAGTATGTTAATTTTTGTCATGTTGAATTTTAGAATTCTGATAATGTAGTTTCCTATAAAATAGGTAAAAACCCATTACCGTCAGTTTTGAACACTCCTTACGTGTATTTTTTGCGCATATCATCCATTTTTTGCTAAGATAAGCTATTTAGGTCATTGTTGTAAATATATTGATTTTTTGCTCGTTGAATTTATGAGATCTTACGTTGCAATTTGATTCAAAATTAACAAAAACTCATTACTCTCTAGTTTTGCACGTTCCCTACAAGGATTTTAAGAACAATTCGTCGATTATTTGCTTAAAAAAGCCGTGAAGGTCATTATTGTAAATATACTTATTTTTGGCTGGTTAAGTTTTTGTATTCTGACGATGTAGTTTGATGTGAAATGGGCAAAAATTTATTACCATCCAGTTACATACATCCCCTATTTGGATTTCATAATTCATCAAATTTTTGCTATAATAAGTGATAAAGGTCAATATTGTAAAGATGTTAATGCTCAGCCAGTTGAATTTCAAAATTCTAGCGACGTAGTTAGGTGAGAACTTGGTAGAAACATATTACCGCTTAGTTTGGAAAAGTCCCTACATTTTTAGGCACAATTTGTCGATATTTTATTAAAATAAGCTTTAAAGGTCAATATTGTAAATAGGCTGATACTTGGCAGGTTGAATTTCATAATTCTTACAATTTAGTTTATTGTGTAATATGTAAAAACTCTTTATCATCCAATTTCGCACGTTCCCTACATGGATTTTTAGCATAAATCATCAAAAATTTGCTAAAATAAGCCTTGAAGGTCAATATTGTAAATATGCATATTTTCGGTAGGTTAAATTTCTGAATTATGATGATGTAGTCTAATGCAAAATAGCTAAAAAATCATTACCATCTAGTTTTGCTGTAAATTGATGCAAAATGGGCAAAAATGAATAGCGTCCTGTTTTGCATATTCCTTACGTAGATTTTATGGACAATACGTTAATTTTTTGCTAAAATAAGCTTTAAAGGTCAATATTGTAAATATGCTGATTTTCGTCAGACCGATCTAAGAATCTTGACATTATAAATTGAAGTGAAATGAGAAGAAATTCATTACTATCCAGTTTCCCAAATTTCCTACATGGATCTTTGGCATAATTCATCGAATTTTTGTTATAATAAGCAATGAAGGTTAATATTTTAAATATCCTAATTTTTGACTGGTTGAATTTTAGAATTTTGACAATGTAATTTGGTGAAAAATTGACAAAAACTCTTTTTCATTTAGTTTAGCATGTTCCCTAGGTGAATTTTAGGCACAATTCGTGATTTTTTGCTAAAATAAGTTTTAATGGTCAATATTGTAAATATGTTGATTTTCGTTCGATTGAATTTCAGAATTATAATGTTATAGTTTTTTGCAAAATGGATAAAAACTTATTACCACCCAATTTTGCATGTCTCCTACGTGGTTTTTAGGCACAATTTATCAAATATTTGCTATAATAAGCCATGAAGTTCAATATTGCAAATATGCTAGGTTTCGGTCGAATGAATTTCTGAATTTTGACGATGAAGTTAAGTGAGAAATTGGTAAAAGCATATTAGCACCTAGTTTTGCATAGTCCCTACGTTGGTTTTAGGTACAATTCGTCGATATTTTGCTAAAATGAGCCTTAAATGTCAATATTGCAAATATGTTCATATTTGTAGGTTGAATTTCAGAATTCTTACGATGTAGCTTGTTGCTAAATAGGCTAAAACTCTTTACTATCCAGTTTCGCACGTTCCTTACTTGGATTTTAGGCATAATTTGTCAAATTTTTACTAAAATAAGCCTTGAAGTTCAATATTGTAAATATATTGATTTTTACTAGGTTGAATTTTTGAATTTTTACGAAGTAGTATGATGTAAGATAGCTAAAAACTCATTACCATCTAGTTTCGTAGTAGCTTGATGCAAAATGGGTAAAAAATCATTACCGTCCTAATTTGCACGCTCAATATGTGGATTTTTAGGCACCAGACGATTTTTTTGCTAAAATAAGCCTTGAAGGTTAAGATTGTAAATATGCTAATTTTTAACTGGTTCAATTTTAAAATTGTGACGATATAGTTATGTGAGAAATTGATAAAAACTATTTACCGCTTAGTTTCATTCCCTACGTGAATTTTAGGCACGACTCGTCATTGTTTTAGTAAAATAAGTTTTAAAGGTCAATATTGTTAATATGCTATGTCTTGGCAGGTTGATTTTCTGAAGTCTAACAATATACTTTGATGTGAAATTGGTAAAAACTCTTTCTTGTCCAGTTTCGCACGTTCCCTACTTGGATTTTAGACACAATTCATCAATTTTTTTAAAATAAGCTTTAAAGGTCAAAATTGTAAATATGCAGATTTTCGTTTGATTGAATTTCAGAATTCTGACATTGTAGTTTGTTGCGAAATGGATAAAAACTCATTACTATCTAGTTTCATAGTAGGTTGATGCAAAATTGGTAAAAACTCATTACCATATAGTTCTGCACATTCCCTATGTAGATTTTATGCACAATTCATGGATTTTTCTATAAAATAAGCCTTAAAGGTCATTATTGTAAATATGCTGATTATGGGCTGGTTGAATTTTAGAATTCTGACGATTTAGTTCGATGGAAAATGGGAAAAAACTCATTACCGTCAAGGTACGCACATTTCATACATGGATTTTAGGCATAGTTTGATATATTTTTGCTATAATAAGCCTTGAACTCAATAATGTAAATATGCATATTTTCGGTCGGTTGAATTTGAGAATTCGACGATGTAATTAGATGAGAAGTTGGTAAAAACTCATTAGCGCCTAAATTCACACGTTCCTTATGTACATTTTAGGCATAATTCGTCAATTTTTTGCTAAAATATGCCTTATAGGTCAATATTGTTAATACGCTAATTTATGGTTGGTTAAATTTCAAAAATTCTTACAATGTCGTTTGATGCGAAATGAGCAAAAACTCTTTTCCATTTAGGTTTGCACGTTCCCTATTTGAATTTTTGACACAATTTGTTGAATTTTTGCTAAAATAATCCTTAAATGTTAATATTGTAAAAATGCGAATTTTTTTCCTATTAAATTTCATAATTTTGACGACGTGTTTGATGCAAAATGCCCAAAAACTCATTACCGTCAAGTTTCACACTATGTGGATGTTAAGCACAATTCATCCATTTTTTCATAAGATAAGCTTTAAGGTCAATATGTAAATATACTGATTTTTGGCCAGTTGAATTTCACAGATCTTACGATGTAGTTTAATACGAAATTGAAAAAAAATCATTACTATCTAGTTTTGAACGTTCCCTACATGGATTTTAAGCGTAATTCGTTGGATTTTTGCTTAAATAAGCCTTGATGGTCATTATTATAAATATTCTTATTTTTGGATACTTGAATTTCAGAATTCTAACAATTTAGTCTGATGCGAAATAGTAAAAAAACTCATTACCTTCCAGTTATGCACGATCTCTACATGGATTTTAAGCATGACTTGTTAGATTTTTGCTATAATAAGCCTTGAAGGAAAATATTGTAAATACGTAGATTTTCGACCAGTTAAGTTTCAGAATTTGGACGATGTAGTTAGGTGAGAAATTGATAAAAAAAACTCATTACTGACTAGTTTCGCTCGTTCTCTACGTGGATTTTAGGCACAATTCATCGATTTTTTTTCTAAATTAAGCCTTATAGGTCAATGTTGTAAATATGTTGAGTTTCGGCATGTTGCATTTTAGAATTCTGATAATGTTTTTTGATGTGAAATGGCCAAAAACTCTTTCTCATCCAGTTTTGTATGTTCCCTATGAGGATTTTTGTCACAATTGTCGAATTTTTGCTAAAATAATCCTTGAATTCGAATATTGTAAGTATGCTAACTTTGTCATGTTAAATTTTAGAATTATGAAGATGTAGTTTGCTGTGAAATGGGTAAAAGCTCATTACCGTCAAGTTTTGCATGTTCCTTATGTGTATTTTTAGCACAGTTCGTCCATTTTTAGCTAAGATAAGCTTGTTAGGTCATTGTTGTAAATATATTGATTTTTTGCCAGTTGAATTTAAGAGATCTTACGTTGTAGTTTGATGCAATATTGACAAAAACTCATTACCATCTAGTTTTTCAAGTTCCCTACAAGGATTTTAAGAATAATTTATCGATTTTTTGCTTAAATAAGCCTTGAAGGTTATTATTGTAAATATACTTATTTTCGGCTAGTTGAATTTCAGAATTCTGACGATGTAGTTTGATGCGAAATGGGCAAAAAATTATTATCATCCAATTACGCACGTACCCTACATAGATTTTACAATTCATCAAATTTTTCCTATAATAAGCGATGAAGATCAATATTGTAAATATGATGATGCTCGGTCGGTTGCATTTCAAAATTCTAACGATGTAGTTAGGTGAGAACGTGGTAAAAACATATTACCGCCTTGTTTGGCGAAGTTCCTACGTGGGTTTTAGACAGAATTCATCGATATTTTACTAAAGTAAGCTTTAAAGCTCAATGTTGCAAATAGGCTGATACTTGGCAGGTTGAATCTCAGAATTCTAACAATTTAATTTGTTGCAAAATAGGCAAAAATTCTTTATCGTCCAGTTTCGCATGTTTCCTACATGAATTTTTGGCACAATTCATCAAATTTTTGCTAAAATAAGCCTTGAAGGTTAATATTGTAAATATGCATATTTTCGACGGGTTGAATTTCTGAATTATGATGATGTAGTCATATGCAAAATAGCTAAAAAGTTATTACCATCCAGTTTCTCTGTAAATTGATGTGAAATGGAAAAAAATTATTAGCGCCCTGTTTCGCACGTTCCTTGCATGAATTTTAGGCAGAAGCTGTCGATTTTTTATATAATAATCCTTAAAGATCAATATTGTAAATATGATGATTTTAAACCGTTTGAAGTTCTGATTTTGACGATGTAGTTAGGTGAGAAATCGGTAAAAACTATTATCGCTTAGTTTCACAGGTTCACTACATAGATTTTAGGCAATATTCGTCGATTTTTTGCTAAAATAATTTGAAAGGTCAATATTGTAAATATGTTAATTTTTGTCTACTTGAATTTCATAATTTTGACATTGTAGTTTGATGCGAAATGGAAAAAAACTCATTATCATCCAGTTTCGCATGTCTCCTACGTGGATTTTAGGTACAGTTCGTCAAATTTTTGTTATGATAAGCCATAAGGTCAATTTTATAATATGTTGATTTTCGTCCGATTGAATTTTAGAATTCTAACGATGTAGCCTGATGCGAAATGGCTAAAAACATATTATCATCCAGTTTCGCTATAGTTTGATATGAAATGGGATAAAATCATTACAGCCCTATTTTACATGTTCCCTACTTAGAGTTTAGACACAAGTAGTCGATTTTTTTGCTAAAATAAGCCTTTAAGGTTAATATTGTAAATATGCTAATTTTCAGCCGATTGAGTTTTAGAATTCTTACGTTGAAGTTGGGTAAGAAATTGGTAAAAACTCATAATTGCCAAGTTTTACACGTTCCCTACGTGGAATTTTGGCACAATTCATCGATATTTTACTAAAATAAGTCTTAAAAGTTAATATTGTAAATATGTTGATTTTCGACAGGTTGGATTTAAGAAGCTTGACGATATAGTTTGATATGAAATTAGCAAAAAATCTTTCTTGTCCAGTTTTGTATGTTCCCTACATGAGTTTTAGGCACAATTTGTCTTTTTTTTTTTGTTAAAATAAGCTTTAAAGGTCATTATTATAAATATATTGATTTTCGTCCGATTGAATTCTAGAATTATGACATTGTAATATGATCTGAAATTGACAAAAACTCAATAATGTCCAATTTCATTGTAGTTTGATGAAAAAGAGGCAAAAATAATTACCATCAAGTTACACGTAGTCCCTATGTAGATTTTAGGCATAATTCGTTAACTTTTCACTCAAATAAGCCGTAAAGGTCATTATTGTAAATATTTTGATTTTTAGTCAGTTAAATTTTACAACTCTAACGATGTAGATAGATGCGAAATAGGTAAAAAATGATTACCGTCTAGTTAAGCACATTCCCAACATGGATGTTATGCACAATTCCTCTATTTTTTTCTGTAATAAGTACTGAAGGTAAAATATTGTAAATATGTGGCTTTTTGACCAGTTGAATTTCACAATTCTAACGATTTAGTTAGGTGAGAAATTTCTAAAAACTCATTACCACCAAGTTTTGCACATTCCGTACGTGGATTTAGGCATAATTCGTCGAAGTTTTGCTAAAATAAGTCTTATAGGTCAATGTTATAAATATGTTGATTTTCGGCAAGTTGAACTTCAAAATTCTCACAAGGTTGTTTGATGCGAAATGTGTGAAAACTCTTTCCCGTCCCTTTTTACACGTTCCCTGCGTGGATTTTTGTCACAATTCGCCAAATTTTTCTCTTATAATCCTAGAAGGTTAATATTGTAAATATGCTAATTTTTGTTCTGATGAATTTCAAAATTCGAACGATGTAGTTTGATGCAAAATGGAAAAATCTAATTGCCATCCAGTTTTACTGTAGTTTGATGCAAAATGGACAAAAGTCATCATCGTCAAGTTTCGCACGTTCCTTAGATTTTAGGCACAATTTGTCAATTTTTTTAATGAAGGAAGCGTTTAATTGTTATTATAAATATGTTGATTTTCGGCTAG
This sequence comes from Stephania japonica, assembly GCA_039657345.1. NCBI lineage: Eukaryota > Viridiplantae > Streptophyta > Magnoliopsida > Ranunculales > Menispermaceae > Stephania > Stephania japonica. The sequence goes on along the minus strand of CM077563.1, from coordinate 26,343,891 downwards.
TTGAATGTTAAAATTCTGACGTAGTTGGATACGAGATTGGAAGAAAATTATTACCGTCTAGTTTACCACGTTTCTTACGTGGATTTTAGGTATAATTCAACAATTTTTTGTTTAAATAACCATAATAGATGAGTATTGAAAATATGCTGATTTTCGACCGCTTCAATTTCAAAATTCTGACGATGTACTTAAATAAGAAATTGGTAAGAACTCATTACTGACCAGTTTCACACATTCCCTACATAGATTTTAGGCACAATTCATCAATATTTTACTAAAATAAGCATAAAACGTTAATGTTGTAAATATGTTGAATTTTTGCCCATTGAATTTCTAAATTCTGATAATGAAGTCCGATCCGAAATAGCTAAGAGCTAATTACCATCCAGTTTTGCTATTATTTGATTTTAAATAGACAAAAAATCATTACCGTCCGATTTTGCACGTTCCCTACGTGGATTTTATGCACAATTTGTCGATTTTTATGTAAAAATACGTCTCGAATGTCAATATTGCAAATATGCCGATTTTGGGCAGGTTGAATTTTAGAATTCTAACAATGTAGTTAGTTGAGAAATTGGTTAAAACTCATTATCGCCTAGTTTCACAAGTTTCCTACATGCATTTTAGCAACGATTCGTTGATGTTTTGCAAAAATAAGTCTTAAAAGTCAATATTGTACATATGTCAATTTTCATCCGATTGAATTTATAAATTATGACGTTGTAGTATGATGGGAAATGAAAAAAATTCATTAGCATCCAGTTTCTCACGTCTCATACGTGGATTTTAGGCATAAATCATCAAGTTTTTGCTATAATAAGCAATGAAGGTCATTATGTAAATTTGCTAATTTTTGGCTGGTTGAATTTCAGAATTTTGATAATGTAGTTAGGTGAGAAATTGGAAAAACTAAATTGGTAAAATCGTATTAGTTTAATGTGAAATTGGCAAAAACTTTCTTGTCTAGTTTCGAACGTTCCCTACGTAGATTTTAGACACAATTCATCGATTTTTTGCTAAAATAAGCTTTAAAAGTCTATAATGTAAATATGTTGATTTTCGTCCAATTGAATTTTAGAATTTTGGCGTTATTGTTTGTTGCGAAATGGGAAAAAACTTATTACCATCCATTTTCACATGTCTCCTATGTGAATTTTAGGCACAATTCCTCAAATATTTGCTATAATAAGCCATTAAGTTTAATATTGTGAATATGGTGATTTTTAGTAGGTTGAATTTTAGAATTCTGACGATGAAGTTAGGTCCAAATTCTAGCGATGTAGTTTGATGTGAAATAGCTAAAAACTCATTACAAACCAGTTTTGCTGTAGTTTGATGTGAAATGGGCAAAAAATTATTACCGTCCTGATTTGCATGCTCCATACATGAATTTTAGGCACCAGTTGTGGATTATTTGTTAAAATAAGCCTTAATGGTTAATATTGTAAATATGTTGATTTTCAACCGGTTGAATTTGAAAATTGTGACGATATAGTTATGTGACAAATTGGTAAAAACTATTTACTGCTTAGTTTCGCACATTTCATACGTGGATTATAGGCACGATTCGTCGAGTTTTTGTTAAAATAAGTTTTAAAGGTTAATATTGTAAATATGTTGATTTTCGGCAGGTTGAGTTTCTAAAGTTTAACGATATTGTTTGACGTGAAATTGAAAAAACTCTTTCTTATCTTGTTTCACACATTCCCTATGTGAATTTCAAGTACAATTCATCGATTTTTTTCTAAAATAAGCTTTAAAGGTCAATATTGTAAATATGTTGATTTTCAGCCGATTGAATTTCGTAAATCTGACGTTCTAGTTTGATGTGAAATGGGTAATAACTAATTACTATCTAGTTTCTTAATAGTTTAATGTGAAATTAGTAATAACTCATTAATATTTAGTTTTGCACGTTCCCTATGTGGATTTCTGGAAAAATTCATCGATTTTTCTCTAAAATAAGTCTTAAAGGTCATTTTTCAAAATATGCTGATTTTTGACTGGTTGAATTTCAGAATCCTGACAATGTAGTTCGATGTGAAATAGATAAAAAGTCATTACTGTCCAGTTACGTACGTTCCCTACATAGATTTTAAGCATAATTCGTCAAATTTTTGCTATAATAAGCCTTAAAGGTTAGTAACGTAAATATGCAAATTTTCGGTCGGTTGAATTGCAGAATTCTGAAGATGTAATTACGTAAGAAATTGGTAAAAACTCATTTGCGACTAGTTTCACACGTTCCCTACATGCATTTTAGGTACAATTCTTTGATTTTTTGTTAAAATAAGTCTTATAGGTCAATATTGTAAATATGCTAATTTCTCACAAGTTGAATTCCAGAATTCTGACAATGTTGTTTGATGCGAAATAGGAAAAATGCTTTCCCATCCAGTTTTTTGAATTCTGACGATATAGAATGATGTGAAATAGCTAAGAACTCGTTACCATCTAGTTTTCCTATAGATTAATGTGAAATGGGCAAAAAAGTCATTACCGTGCGGTCTCCATATGTAGATTTTAGGCACCAGTCGTCCATGTTTTTACTAAAATAAACCTTGAAGGTTAATATTGTAAATATGTTAATTTTCAACCGTTTGAATTTCAAAATTGTGACGATATAGTTATGTGAAAAATTGGTAAAAACTATTTATAACCTAGTTTCATACGTTCCCTACGTGGATTTTAGCCACTATTCATTGATATTTTACGAAAATAAGTTTTAAAGGTCAATATTGTAAATATGCTGATTTTCGACAGGTTGAATTTTTGTAGTCTAAGGTTACAGTTTCATGTGAGATTGACAAAAACTCTTTCTTGTCCAATTTTGCACGTTCCGTACGTAGAATTTATGCACAATTCATCGTTTTTTTGCTGAAAGAAGATATAAAGATCAATATTATAAATATATTGATTTTTTCTGATTGAATTTTAAAATTCTGGCGTTGTAGTTTGCTGCGAAATGAAAAAACTCATTATTGTCTAGTAGTTTGTTGTAAAATTGGTGAAAACTCATTACCATATAGTTTTACACGTTCCTTACGTAGATTTCAAGCACTATTTATCGATTTGTCGCTAAAATAAGTCTTAAAGGTCATATTTGTAAATATGTTAATTTTTAGCTAGTTGAATTTGCAAAATCCTGACGATTTAGTTCGATGCAAAATGGATAAAAAGCCATTACCATCTAGTTACGTACGTTCCCTACATGAATTTTAAGCACGATTCATCAGATTTTTGCTATAATAAACCATTAAGGTCAGTAATGTAAATATGCAGATTTTCACTGGGTTGAATTTCAAAATTCTGAAGATGTAATTAGGTGAGAAATTTGTATAAATTCATTATCGCCTAGTTTCGCACGTTCCCTACAAGCATTTTTGGCACAATTCTTCAATTTTTCGCTCAAATAAACCGTATAGATCAATATTGTAATTATGCTAAATTTTGGCAGGTTCAATTCTAGAATTCTAACAATATTGTTTGATGCTAAATAGAAAAAAAACTCTTTCCAATCCAGTTTTGCACGTTCCCTACTTGAATTTTGGTCGCAATTTGTTGAATTTTTGCTAAAATAATCCTTGAATGTCAATATTGTCAGTATGCTAATTTTTCTCATGTTGAATTACAAAATTATGATGACATAGTTTGATGTGAAATGGACAAAAATTCATTACCATCAAGTTTCGCACATTCCTTATGTGGATTTTAAGCACATTTCGTCCATTTTTTGGTAAGATAAGCTTTTCAGGTCAATAATGTAAATATATTGATTTTTGGGCGGTTGAATTTTAGAGATTCTATGATGTAGTTTGAGGCAAAATTGACAAAAAATCACTACTATCTAGTTTAGCACGTTACCTACGAGGATCTTAAGCACATTTCATCTATTTATTGCTTAAATGAGCCATTAAGGTTACTGTTATAAATATGCTTATTTTTGGCTAGTTCAATTTCATAATTCTGATGATTTATTTGATGTGAAATGGGCAAAAAACTCATTACCATCTAGTAACGCGCATTGCCTACATGGATTTTAGGCACAATTTATCAGATTTTTGTTATAATAAGCCTTGAAGGTCAATATTATAAATCTGCGGATTTTCGGCCAGTTGAATTTCAAAACTTTGATGATATAGTTTGGTGAGAAATTAGTAAAAACTCATTTCACCTAGTTTCGCACGATTCCTACGTAGATTTTAGGCACAATTAGTCGATTATTTGCTAAATTAAGCCTTATAGGTCAATATTGTAAATATATTGATCAGTTTGCATTTTATAATTCTGATGATGTTATTTGATACAAAATGGGCAAAAACTCTTTTTCATCCTGCTTTACACGTTCCTTACGTGGGTTTTTGTCACAATTTGTCAAATTTTTGCTAAAATAATCAATAAATGTAAATATTGTAAGTATACAAATTTTTGTCATGTTGAATTTTAAAATTCTAATGGTGTAGTTTGATGTGAAATGAGCAAAAACTCATTACTGTCAAGTTTCGTACGTTCTTTACGTGGATTTTAAGCACAATTCGTCCATTTTTTGGTAAGATAAGCTTTTAAGGTCAATGTTGTAAGTATATTGATTTTTTGCCGGTTGAATTTAAGAGATCTTACGATGTAGTTTGATGCAAAATTGATAAATAATCATTATCATCTAGTTTTGCACGTTCACTACAAGAATTTTAAGCACATTTCGCCGATTTATTGCTTAAATAAGCTTTGAACGTCATTATTGTAAAAATATACTAATTTTTAAGTCGTTGAATTTTAGAACTTTGATAATGTAATTTGATGCGAAATGGGCAAAAACTCATTACCGTCCAGTTACGTACGTCCCATACATGGATTTTACAATTCATCAAATTTTTGTTATAACAAGCGATAAAGGTCAATATTGGAAATATATTGATTCTCGATTGGTTGAATTTCAGAATTCTGACGATGTAGTTAGGTGAGAACTTCGTAAAAACATATTACCACCTAGTTTGACACAAACCTTACGTAGGTTTTAGGTACAATTCGTCGATATTTTGCTAAAATAAGCCTTAAATGTTAATATTGTAAATAGGCTAATACTTGGCAGGTTGAATTTCAGAATTCTTACAATTTAGTTTGTTGTGAAATAGGCAAAAACTCTTTATCGTCCAGTTTCACACATTCCCTTCATGGATTTTAGGCACATTTCATAAAATTTTTGCAAAAATAAGCCTTGAAGGTCAATATTGTAAATATGCATATTTTTGGTTAGTTGAATTTCTAAAATATGACGATGCAGTCTTAAAGGAAATAACTAAAAACTCATTACTGTCCAGTTTTGTTCTAGTTTGATGTAAAATGAGCAAAAACCAATAGTATCCTGTTTTGCATGTTCCCAATGTAGATTTAAGGCACAAGTTGTCAATTTTTTTGCTATAATAAGCCTTGAATATTGTAAATTAGTTGATTTTTGACTGGTTGAATTTCAAAATTCTAACGATGTAGTTAGGTGAGAAATTGATAAAAACTTATTACCGCCTAATTTGGCACATTCCCTACATAACTTTTAGGCACAATTCCTCGATTTTTTGCTAAATTAAGCCTTAAAGTTCTATATTGTAAATATGATGATTTTCTGCACATTGAATTTCAGAATTCTTACAATTTAGTTTGATGCGAAATGGGCAAAAACTCGTTATAGTCAAGTTTCGCACGTTTCCTACTTAGATTTTAGGAACAATTTGTCAATTTTTTTTATGCTAAAGTAAGCCTTTAAGGTCAATATTGTAAATATATTGATTTTCGGCTGGTTGAATATACAAATTCTGACAATATAGTTTCATGTGAAATTTTTAAAAACTCATTATTGTCAACTTTCTCACATTTACCTATGTAGATTTTAGGCATAATTCATCTATTTTTAGCTAAAAAAGTCTTGTATGGGGTGTTATAAATATGCTTATTTTCGGCTGGTTGAATTTTAAAATTGTGACGATGTTGTTTTATGTGAAATGGGCAAAAACTCATAACCGTTTAGTTATGCACATCCTGTACATGGATTTTAGGCACTATTCATTAAACTTTTGCTATAATAAGCGATGAAGGTCAATGTTGTAAAAATACTAATTTTTGGCCGGTTAAATTTTATAATCCTGACGATGTAGTTAGGTGAGAACTTGGTAAAAATATATTACCATCTACTTTCGTATAGTCCCTACATCGGTTTTAGGCATAATTCGTCAACATTTTTCTAAACTAACCCTTAAAAGTCAATATTGTAAATAAGCTGATATTTGGCAGGTTAAATTTCAGAATTCTTACGACTTAGTTTGTTATGAAATAGGCAAAAACTTTTTACCATCTAGTTTCGCACGTTCCCTACATGGATTTTTGGCAGAATTCATCAAATTTTTGCGAAAATAAACTTTAAAGGTTAATATTGTAAATATGCATATTTTTGGTCGTTTGAATTTCCTAATTATGACAATGTAGTCTGATGCGAAATAGCTAAAAACCTATTAACATCTAGTTTCTTTATAGTTTGATGCGAAATGGGTAAAAATCATTAGTGTCCTATTTTGCACATTCCCTACATTGATTTTAAGCATAAGTCTTCAATTTTTTTGCTATAAAAAGCCTTTAAGGTCAATATTGTAAATATGTTGATTTTCAACCAGTTGAATTTCAGAATCCTGACGATGTAGTTAAGTGGGATATTGGGAAAAACTCATTACCGCCTAGTTTCACACATTCTCTACATAGATTTTGTCCACAATTCGTCGATTTTTTGCTAAAATAAGCCTTGAAGACCAATATTAGAAATTTTTATTTCCGACAGCTTGAATTTCACAATTCTTACAATGTAGTTTGATGCGAAATGGAAAAAAACTCATTATACTCAAGTTTCGCATGTTTCTTACTTAGATTTGAGGAACATTTTGTCAATTTCTTTTTGCTAAAGTAGCCTTAAAGGTCAATATTGTAAATATGTTGATTTTTTACCGGTTTAATTATAGAGTTCTGACAATGTAGCTTTATGTGAAATTGGTAAAAACTCATTATCGTTTAGTTTCACACGTTACCTATGTAGATTTTAGGCATAATTCAATATTTTTTTGCTATAAAAAGCCTTGTTTGGGGAGTATTGTAAATATGTAGATTTTCGGCAAGTTGAATTTCAGAATTATGACGACGTAGTTTGATGCAAAATGGGCAAAAACTCATTAAGTCTAGTTACGCATGTTCCCCATTTAGATTTTAGACACAATTTGTCAAATTTTTGCTATAATAAGCCTTGAAGTATAATATTGTCAATATGCAGAGTTTTGGCCAATTGAATTTCAAAATTCTGACGATGTAGTAAAGTGAGAACTTTGTAAAAATATATTACTGCCTAGTTTAGCATAGTCCCTACTTGGGTTTTTAGCACAATTGGTCGCTATTTTGCTAAAATAAGCCTTAAAGGTCAATATTATAAATAGCTTGATATTTGGCAGGTTGAATTTTAGAATTCTTATGAATTAGTTTTTGCGAAATAGGCAAAAACTCTTAATCGTCCAGTTTTGCAAGTTTTCCACCTGGATTTTTGGCACTATTCATTAAATTTTTGCTAAAGTAAGCTTTGATGGTCAATATTGTAAATATGTTAATTTTCAGCCTGTTGAATTTTAGAATTCCTACAATGTAGTTTGATATGAAATTGGTAAAAATTCATTATCATCTAGTTTCGCACGTTAACTATGTGGATTTTAGGCATAATTCTTGAATTTTTTGCTAAAAAAGCCTTGCAGGGGAGTATTGTAAATATACTGATTTTTGGCTATTTGAATTTCAGAATTCTGATAATGTAGTTTGATGTGAAATTTACAAAAAACTTATTATTGTCCAGTTACGCATGTATCACACGTAGATTTTAGGCACAATTGGTTAAATTTTTACTATAAAAAGCTTTGAAGGTCAATATTGTAAATATTCTAATTTTCAGCCGGTTGAATTTCACAATTCTGATGATGTAGTTAGACGAGAAATTGGTAAAAACTTATTACCACCTAATTTTGCATGTTTCCTACGTAGTTTTTAGGCACGATGCCTCAATTTTTAGCTTAAATTAGCCCTAAATGTCAATATTTAAAATATGTTGATTTCGACTGGTTGAATTTTAGAATTCTGATGATATAGTTTGATACAAAATGGAAAAAAACTCATTCATGTTCTATTTTGCACTTTCGCTACGTGGACTTCAGTCCAAATTGATTGAATTTTTGCTAAAACAAGGTTCTTGTAAGGTCAATATTGTAAATATGTTGATTATTGACATCTTGAATTTCAAAATTCTTACAATGTATTTTAATGCGAAATGGGCAAAAACTCATTATAATAAACTTTCGCACGTTTCCAACTTAGATTTGAGGAACATTTTGTCAAATTTTTTTTGCATAGTAAGCCTTAAAGGTCAATATTATAAATATGTTGATTTTCGATACGTTGAATTTCAGAATTCTAACGATCTAGTTTGATACAAAATGGGCAAAAACTTATTAGTGTATAGTTACACATGTTCCCCACGTATATTTTAGGCACAATTCATCAAATCTTTGCTATAAAAAGCCTTGAAGGTCAAACTTGTAAATATGTTGATTTTTAGTAGGTTGAATTTCAGAATTTTGATGATGTAGTTAGATGAGAAATTGTTAAAAACTCTTTACTGCCTAGCTTTTTATGTTCCCTACATAAATATTAGGCACAATACGTCGATTTTTTACTAAAATAATTCTTAAATATCAATATTGAAAATATGCTAATTTTCGACAGGTTGAATTTCAGAATTCTAACGATGTTGTTTGATGTGAAATGGACAAAAACTTATTATCGTCCAGTTACACATGTCTCTTTCATGGATTTAGTGTCAATATTATCAATATGCTAATTTTCAGCCAGTTGAATTTTAGAATTTTGACTATGTAGTTAGGTGAGAACATGGTAAAAACATATTACCGCCTAGTTTCCCACAGTCCCTACGTGGGTTTTGGCACAATTTGTTGATTTTTTGCTAAAATAAGCCTTAAAGGTCAATATTGTAAATAGATTGATTTTTGGGAAGTTGAATTTTAAAATTCATACGATTTATTTTATTGCAAGATAGGCAAAAACTCTTAACAATCCAATTTCGTATGTTCCCTACCTGAATTTTAGGCACAATTCCTTGATTTTTTGCTTAAATTAGCCTTAAAGATCAATATTGTAAATATTATGATTTTCAGCTGGTTAAATTTCAAAATTTTGACGATGTAGTTGCATAAGAAATTGGTAAAAACTCATTAATCTTTAGTTTTACAAGTTCCCTATATTGGTTTTTGGTACAATTTGTAGATTTTTTGCTAAAATAAGTCTTAAATGGTCAATATTGAAAATATCTTGATTTTCTGCAGATTGAATTTTTGAATTCTAACGATGTAGTTTAATGCAAAAAGGGCAAAAACTCATTACCACCCCAGTTACGCACGTCCCCCTTTGTGGATTTTAGGTACAAGTCGTCAAATTTTTCTTTAATAAGCCACGAAGGTCAATATTGTTAATATGCTGATTTTCAACCAGTTTACTTTCAGTATTCTGACGATGTTGTTAGGTGAGAACTTGTTAAACACATTGCCGCCTAGTTTTGCACATTCCTTACATGGATTTTTGGCACAATTCGTCGATATTTTGCTAAAATAAATCTTTAAGGTCAATATTGTAAATAGGCTTATATTTGGAAGGTTTAATTTCATAATTTTTACGATTTAGTTTATCGCGAAATATGCAAAAACTATTAACCATCCACTTTCGCAAGTTCCCTACCTAGAATTTAGGCATAATTCATGAAGTTTTTGCTAAAGTGCAATATGTTGATTTTCGGCGAGTTGAATTTTAGAATTCTGAAAATGTAGTTTGATGTGAAAATGGTAAAACTCATTATCTTCTAGTTTCGCAGGTTACCTATGTGGATTTTACGCATAATTTATTGATTTTTCGCTGATAAAAGCCTTGTAGAGGAGTATTGTAAATCTACTGATTTTCGGCTGGTTGAATTTATGAAATCTAACGATGTAGGTTGATGCGAAATGGGCAAAAACTCATTATTGTCCAATTAAACATGTTCCCCATGTAAATTCTAGGTACAATTCGTTAAATTTTTTCTAAAATAAGCCTTGAAGGTAAATATTATAAATATGTTGATTTTCAGCCGGTTGAATTTCAAAATTTTGACGATGTAGTTAGATGAGAAATTGGTAAAAAATCATTACCACCTGGCTTTGCATGTTCGCCAAGTAAATATTAGGCACAATTCGTTGATTTTTTGCTAAAATCAGCTCTAAATGTCAATATTGAAAATATGTTGATTTTCGATATGTTGAATTTCATAATTCTAACGATGTAGTTTTATGTGAGATCGACAAACACTTGTTACCGTTAAGTTTTGCACGTTCCCTATATAGATTTTAAGCACAATTTGTCAATTGTTTTGCTAAGAAAAGCCATGAAGGTCAATATTGTAAATATACTTATTATCGGCCTATTGAATTTTAGAATTCTTATGATGTAGTTTGATGCAAAATTAGTAAAAACTTATTGCCATATATTTTCACATGTTCCCTTTGTGGATTTTAAGAACAATTCGTTCATTTTTTGCTTAAATAAGCTTCGAAGATCAATATTGTATATGTTAATTTTCAGCTGGTTAAATTTCAAAATTCTGCTGATGTAGTTGGATGAAAAATTTGTAAAAGCTCATTACCGTCTAGTTTTGCATGTTCCTACGTGAATCTTTCACACAATTTGTCGATTTTTTGCTAAAATAAGCTTTAAAGATCAATATTGAAAATATGCTAATTTTTCTGCAGGTTGAATTTCAGAATTCTGACAATGTAGTTTAATGCGAAATGAGCAAAAACTCATTACCTTTTAGTTACAGACGTCCCCTTCAAAGGTTTTAGGAAAAATTCGTCGATTTTTTGCTGTGATAGGCCTTGAAGGTTAATATTGTAAATATGCTGATTTTCAGCCGGTTGAATTTCAGAATTCTTACGATGTAGTTAGGTGAGAAATTGGTAAAAACATATTAATGCCTAGTATCTCACAATCACTACGTGGATTTGAGGCACAATTCATCGTCATTTTTATAAAATAAGCCCAAAAGGTCAATACTGCAAATAGGTTGATATTTGTAGGTTGAATTAAAAATTCTTATGACATTGTTTGATACGAAACAGATAATGTAAAGGCCCATTTTCTAAATAGACTGCCACGTGGGCCAATGCAGACCCACGGTCTATCTTACCAGTGACAGTTGTGCTTTACATTGTATTATATCCTCTATTTTATATTTTTAATCTTATTAATTATCCATTTATTAATTAAGTTGTATTGAAATTAAATTATATGTTAAGTCATCATATAATCCTCAAATTTACACACAGCGGAAGCCTTTTTAATACATTTACTCGGATAATGATACTATAAATGTGTAACCTAAACTATAAACTTAATGTGGAAAACCCATATATAACCATAATTACCTCTAAAGTCACAGAAAGATCAATATACACAAGGTATCTCAAAATTTTCAAACCTAAAATGAAACAAAATAAATATAATACAAACGTACGAGTCAAGCAATCTCAAACAACAGTACTCTGGTAGCTTGCCCTTGCCTCTGCTCGTACTAGGATCTGCACTCAAGCTATCACAAAAGGCAGATGATGAGTTCAGAGTGAGTATTCCCAAGAAAATTAAATGAGCAATACTGAAAGTAAATACTGAAATTTAAATAAAGCAATTAAATAAACATGCAAAATAAATATAGGTAACTGCGCTCATCGCATGAATAAATAATAAGAAAAACTCAAAGTGTGTTCCTAGCTCCTAGGGTCAGACTTCCACCATAATTCAGACTCTTCCACAGAATACTGCCTGTGAGTCCTACTCAAGCAAGGCAAGTATCTGGATCCGCTCAATGGCCGACATTACACCTACGACGCACCGATACATGCCACGACGTGATACTCTGGTCGTGATATTCATCGAGACCGATCTAGTAGCACGTGTTATGGTGTAGTGGACATACACACAAGAATGGAACGGAGGGAGCCCCGCTCAACGTCCTCCCATATAACCATAACCAGAGTAGAATAATAAAATGAAAGAAATTGAATTCAAATGCCAAAAGAAGTAAGTACTCAAGTAATTTCAGTTGAGATACTACACACCTCAATCCGCACTCCGTGTCCCGAAATCCAAACCCCGGTCTAGCTCCAATAAACACCCGACAATCAACATTATCACCCAAATGTACTTAAAATTATTTGTCATTAAATTAGCTTCAATTTGATATATTATGTCAATTTTACATTTTTCGAGGTATGAACCCCAACAACATCTCGCCAAAATTCTGATAAAATCCCGAAACTCATTTATTTGATCAAAATATATTTTTTTCTAAATTTTTCCTATTTTATTTGAATTTTCTATTAATTTTTCAGATTTTTTTTCAAAACTTTTTTTTTTTTCGAAACTGTTTTTTTTTAGGGATAGATCGGCCTGAACCGGGTCGAACTGGGTTCTGCTTAACCGCGCCGAATCGGCCCGATTCAGGGCTGAATCGACCCTCTTCTTCTTCATTGGAACAGAGCTGCTGCTCTGTTCCAACATAGAATTTTTTTTTTTCGATCTTGATCATTTGGGAGGGGAGATGACTCTCTTGGGTCATCTCCCTCCTGCAGTTGTCCGAGCTCTCGAAACCGCCACCACCACCACCACTTCAACAAAACAACAACAACATCAACGAACAACAACAATAACAAAACACACAACTCACCTCACCCACGCCTCGCTTCTCCAACACGATCTCCTTCTCGGCCAATCTCTTTTTCTCTTCTCCTTCTCCTCGGTTTCTCGATTTCTCTCCTCTCTTTTGGATCGAAAATGGAGAAATGTGGTGTCGTTGGTAGATTTATCAATATTTTGGGGTGAAATGCCCCTATACATATCCACAGTCCTTTACAAAGTTCATGCCCTTTTTCGTTTCACAATTATTTATTTATTTTTCTGATTTTTAATATATATTTACATATATATACATATATTTACATATATTTTAAATTACATATATATAAATATATATTCACCTATATTTTCGCGTCTACAATTTTGTCGTGCGCGCCAACAAGCATACTCGGGCGTGCACACTACCGTTCTACCCACGCGTGTCGATCATGACCCTACGTATCTCTAGGCGCCTATCAATTTACTATTTTATCACATTTAATTCATTTAATGTGTGTATTATTTTTTCCTGTCTAATATTTTGTCTTTTAGTCTACCCAGTACCCGCTTGACACGCATATCAAAGCGAATACTTAACACACAATCTCACACGTCAGTTGAAATATAATTACACACATCACGATGTCATTTAACCTATTTTAACATAAACATCACAAATTTAGTCAAAACAACACTCAAAATAACAATTTACCTAACTCCAAGCGTGCTCTAACCTAACTGCGGGTCCCACAGGTGTCTGAGCTTTCCGCCACGTCTACAAACATGTCATTAATAACGAAGAATTAAATTCAGGTCGTTACAGGCAAAAACTCTTTACCCTCCAGTTTTGCACGTTCACTACTTTTATTTCAGGTACAATTCGTCGAATTTTTGCTAAAATAAGCCTTGAAGGTCAATATTGTAATTATGTTGATTTTCAGTTGATTGAGTTTCTAAATTCTAACAATGTAGTTTGATGTGAATTGGCGAAAACCTGATTACCGTCCAAATTCATTGTAGTTTGATGTGAAATGGACAAAAAATCATTATCGTCCTATTTTGCACATTCCCTACGTGGATTTTAAGCTCAATTCGTCGATTTTTTTTAAATAAGTCTTTAAGGTCAATATTGTAAATATGCTGATTTTCGCACTGTTGTATTTTTGAATTTTGATGATTTAGTTTGAGGCAAAATAGGTAAAAAGTCATTACCATCGAGATTCACTATAGTTTGATGCAAAATGGGAAAAAACTAATTATTGCAAGTTTCTCATGTTCCCTACATAGATTTCAGGCACAATTCGTTAATTATTATGTTAAAAGTAAGCCTTGAAGGTCAACATTGTAAATATGTTGATTATCAGCCGTTTGACTTTTACAATTCATACGATATAGTTTGATATGAAATTGGCAAAAACTAATGAACATCTTATTTCGCACGTCCCTATGTGAATTTTAAGAACAATTCGTCAAATATTTGCTATAATTAGCCTTGAAGGTCAATATTGTAAATATGTTGATTTTCGACCGGTTGAATTTCAAAATTCTTATGATGTAGTTAGGAAAGAAATTGGTAAACACATACTACCGCCTAGTATCCCACATTCCCTACGTGAATTTGAGGCACAATTCGTCGACATTTTGATAAAATAAGCCCTAAAGGACAATATTATAAATAGGGTGACATTTGACATGTTGAATTTCAAAAGTCTTACGACATAGTTTGATACGAAACAGGCAAAAACTCTTTACTGTCCAGTTTCGCAGGTTCCCTACTTGGATTTTAAGCACAATTCGTCGAATTTTTTTGAAAATAAGCCTTGAAGGTCAATATTTTAATTATGTTGATTTATAGTCAATTGAATTTCTGAATTCTAATAGTGTAGTCTGATGCGAGCTAGCTAAAAATTGATTACCACCCATTTTCACTTACTTTTTTGATGCAAAATAGGCAAAAATCATTACCATCCTATTTTGCACATTATGTACATGGATTTTAAGCACAATTCGTGAATTTTTGATAAAATAAGTCTTGAAGGTCAAAATTGTAAATATGTCTATTTTTGTCTTGTAGAATTTTAGAACTCTCATGATGCGGTTCGATGCGAATTAGGCAAAACTTATTACCATCCAGATTCGATGTAGTTTGATATGAAATGGACAAAAACTCATTACAGTCTAGTTACGAATGTTCCCCACGTAGATTTTAGGAACAATTCATCAAATCTTTTCTATAATAAGCCTTGAAGGTCAATATTGTAAATATGGTGATTTTCAGCATCAAGTTTTGCTAAAATAGGCCTTAAAGGTCAATATTTGTAAATATGTTGATTTTCGGCCTGTTAAATTTTAAAATTTTAATGACTTAGTTTGATGTAAAATTGGTAAAAACTCAATATCGTCTAGTTTTGCACGTTACCTATGTGGATTTTAGACATAATTCATCTAGTTTTTGCTAAAAAAAGCCATATAGGGGAGTATTGTAAATATGATGATTTTCGATTGGTTGAATTTCAGAACTCTGACGATGTAGTTTGATGTGAAACGGGCAGAAATTCATTACTGTCCAGTTACGCAAGTTCCCCACATAGATTTTAAGCACAATTCATTAAATTTTTATTATAATAAGCCTTAAAGGTCAATATTGTAAATATGTTGATTTTTATCCAGTTGAATTTCAAAATTTAGACGATGTAGTTAGATGATAAATTGGTAAAAACTCATTACTGCCTAGTTTTGCTTGTTCTCTACGTGGATTTTAGGCACAATTCACCTATTTTTTGCTAAAATCATACCCTAAAGGTCAATATTGAAAATTTGTTAATTTTTGATAAGTTGAATTTCATAATTCTGACCATGTAGTTTGGCGTGAAATGGGCAAAAACTCATTCATGTCGAGTTTTGCACATTGGCTACGTGGATTTTTTGTCAAAATTCGCTAAATTTTTGTAAAAATAAGGTTGGAAGGTCAATAGTGAAAATATGTTGATTTTTGTTCAGTTGAATTTCAGAGTTTTTGCGATGTAGTTTGATGCAAAATGGGCAAAAACACATTACCATTCTATTTCACTGCAGTTTGATAAGAAATGGGAAAAACCTCATTATCGACGATTTTTGCATGTTCCCTATGTGAATTTTAGGCACAATTTGTCAATATTTTTGCTTAGATAAGCCATGAAGGTCAATATTGTAAATATACTTGTTATCGGTCAGTTGAATGATGTAGTTTGATGCAAAATTGACAAACCCTCATTACCATATAGTTTCACATGTTCCTTACGTGGATTTTAGGCACAATTCATAGATTTTTTTTCTTAAATTAGCCTTGGAAGTCAATATTGTAAATATGTTGATTTTAAGCCGGTTGAATTTCATAATTCTGACGATGTAGTTGGATGTGAAATTGATAAAATCTCATTACTACTTAGTTTCGCATGTTCACTACGTTTTTTGGCAAAATTCGCTGGTTCCTTGCTAAAATAAGCCTTAAAGGTCAATATTGAAAATATGCTAATATTTTGCAGATTGAAATTAAGAATTCCGACAATGTAGTTTAATGCAAAATTGGCAAGAACTCATTACTGTCTAGTTACACAAGTCTTGTAACGACCCAGATTAATTAAATTAGAATTAGCGTTAATTTCAAAATTAACCAGCGTAATTTGGGCGTTACGTGGACAACTCAATTGACTTGAGCACGAGAATCGAGAAAATATATGTTATTTATCAATGATGTGTGTTTGTATTGTGGTATCGAAAATCATTATTTATTGTATTGCATTGCACGTTTGTACATTGATTATTAGGCGAATAGATGAGATGGGTATTTGTCTCGAAATGCGTGTCGACGTGGGTATTGGATAGGAGTTACCTAGGGTTGCTAGTCTAGGCTAGGGAACATTATAACATATTTAACTAAACCATAGCCTAAGTTAGGTAGTTAAATAAAGTCCATAATTTAAAATACGGTGCGCCTAAGAATGCGTGTCTAGGTACGGGGCACCGGGTGCCGGGTAGTCGGGAGTTAGTGTAACATTAAATATAATTTTTATAAACAAATGTAAAGGTTTGATGTGCTTAATTGTAATTTAAATCAATGAAATTTATTTAACGCCTATGGTTGGAAACTAATTTATTGAAACCATGGATATGCCTCAAGACGATCATGGAATGTGACAAACAAGGCAAGACGAGACACCATTATGTGTCACTGGAGAATGTGACAGCCCAATTAAGAACCACATAATTATTCTCAGGATTCGCATAACACACTAGATTATTAAGAGAACATATAAATAGAGGACTTAATAGGTTTTGTTCTACAACCACGCATAAGTTACATGCAAATAAGAAGGAAATAAAGATTTTTGGAGTCTTGGGAAGGCTGGAATCGATCAAGTGGAATAGTTAGAGAAGATCTAAGCTAAGATAATCTGCATACACATCATCATCTTCACTATGTTCATAGAAATAAGGCTCAATTTTGGGTGTTTTCTTCAAAATGAATTTCCACTAAAGCTTATTGATTTGTAAGGGTCTCGCATGTATTTCAAGTTAATTTTAGCTACAAACTTGGATTTTTTATACTAATTTTGAGAGAAATGATG
The DNA here is from genome assembly GCA_039657345.1 of Stephania japonica. Lineage (NCBI taxonomy): Eukaryota > Viridiplantae > Streptophyta > Magnoliopsida > Ranunculales > Menispermaceae > Stephania > Stephania japonica. The sequence goes on along the minus strand of CM077563.1, from coordinate 26,326,498 downwards.
TTCTTATGCCCCATTAATGAATGCATGTTAGATTTCATAAAAATTGATGCAAATTGTGATTGATATTGTTGTTGATTGTTAATTAATGGGGATTTTTGTTGTGGCTGTTGGATTGTTGTTGAGGAAGAGATAGAAGAAGAAAAGAAAAAAAAATACATAAAGACAAATTCGTCTCTATGAAGGGGATGTGCACACCCACACGAGCGTCCCCTAGGTTGAACCAAGCCGATCCGGACGAGCCAAGTTGGGTCAGATCGAGCCCAATTCAGGTGGGCCCCAAATAAGAAAATATAAATATACATATATATTATTTATTTTATAATTTAATAAAATAAATTACAGAAAATAAGGGAAAATAGCAAAGAAATTTTACAAAATCTAGAAAAAATATAGAAAATATAAGAAATTGGGAAAAAGGTAGAAAATTAGCTTTAAGGACTTTTTGGACAATTGACTCCACGATATAACTCGAAAAATGCCCCCCCACAACTAGAAATTTGGAATAAAGTTCTAATTTTTTGTCTAATATTATAAGTCAACTTAATGTGTCTTTAAATCAATTAAAATGATATCAAATGGACTTCAGGAACAAGGATAACCATAGCTTGGGTATCGGGAAGCTAGGCATGGTAGGATTCGGGAGTCCGAGGAAGTCGAAGTGCATTTTGAGGTGCGTAAAACCCTTGAGAATGCTTTACTTATCTCATAGTGTTATTTTTATCGAATATCGAATCGGTTTCATGCGTGACTGCTAGAGGTCGTACATGGGTTTTTCATTATGGTTTTGGCTAGATCTCTTGCACGTGCAAGCTTATGACAGCGACCATGTAGATGGCAGTAGATTATATCTACGACTGTCGGGAGGGATTAGGGATTCTCTTGACTTGAAATAGCATCTGAAAGGGTTCGCTCGGTTCCTGAAGTTGGGATTTAGTCACTATATGCCTGTATAAGTAGCGCAGGGTAGCGCTGGAATCCTAGATTTGTTCTATCATGCGACCAGGTTGGGTTAGGGTTTCTCGTCGTTAGTCGAATGATGATTTAATTAATTAATTGTTATTTGTTCGAGGCTATTTATTTATTTTACAGTTTGCTACTATTTTTGTAATGCCATATATGTCTTCCTGGTGCTTTTGTATGATGTATTGCATGCCTCCCAACCATGGGAATGTGATTGTTTTTTGCTAGAGGTCATATTCACATGTCTCATAGATTTATCGATTTATTTCATGATTATTGTGTGGACTTCTCTCGGGAATTTACTCACTGGTTTTGTCACTGTATTTGTTAGGTGACAAAGGGTAGATCCTTCGACGAGCCAGAGCAAGTGTAAGGAGGTATTACGTGACCTTTGAGTTCATTGTTGCTACATCTCGTGTTTTGTACTACAGTATGTATTTATTTACATGTTTTGTTGGGTTTTGGAGATTATAGAACACTAAATACATGTATATGGATTTATGTTTATATTTTTGCCTCGCTTATATGCATGGTATTATTTCAGGTTTTTCACTATCTATAACTGTATAATATTCATAATGTACTTATTCAAAGACTTCCACAAAAATAAACAAGCAAGTAAATGTCTAACTTATTAAAACAACTACGGATGACACGATTAATCAGACAGGACGGGCCGTCGTCAATGGAACTGCGGATATGGCAGAGGTTGGTGACGTGACCAGGGACGTGGCGGGTGCATCCGGGTCTGTGAATGGGGGAGTAGCAGGCCACAAGACAGCCTCAGGATTTGGGGCTGCCACAGTTTGGTATCAGAGGGGGTCAATAGGGCATAGGAAGAAAAGTTTAAAGGAAATAGAGTATAGCTTAAACCAACAAACATTAGATTTGGAAACCCAAAGACCCTGATTTAGAATCCTAGTTATGAAGCAAATGTGAGTCGGGTAGTTTTAAGGGTTTTTATATATGTGTTATGATTTTGTTTGTATATTATATATATATATGTATACTGTAAGTGATCCGACGCTTGCTTTTCGATGCAGATCATGATGGATGGACAACAAACTTCACTTGTTACGGAGGTTGGTCAAGCAAGTAATCAGATCAGAGATGGAGGTTTGGATTTGGTAGTAGCCGCACGATTTACAACTCATAATAGGCAGTTCAAGCTATTGATGGACATGATGCGTAGATAGACAACGACCCTTGCATCACTTACTGCTCAATTACCAAGCACGACAAAGTCGACAGTTATTCCAATTATTCAGATTGTACTGACTCGGGCAGTGGTAAGGAGACTCCGATAGTGGTACAAATTGAGACACCGACAGATGTGTTTGAGACCTCATAGACAACATAAGTCAAGCTGATGAAAAAGTTCATCAAGTTCGATCCTGGACACTTCTATGGAGGCAAAGATACGGAGGTGGCCGGGAGGTGGTTGGTTATGCATCAGAGACTAAACAAGTTGATAAGGATGCTCGATAGCATTTAGGCCAGGATATCCGAGCACATGCTGAGAAGAAATGCCGTAGTGTGGTAAATAGCGTACATAAATAGTCATTCTGAGCTGACCACATGGGCAGAGTTCTGACGAGTTTTTCATGACTAGTACATTCCAGTTGAGGTACAAGTGAGGCCGAGGAAGGAGTACTTAATTCTCAGACAGGGCAATCATTCAATCTTACAGTACATGGAGCAGTATCAATACCTATTGCAGTACGCCATGGATGTTGCAGGCACGGAGATACTGCAGATTTATTATTTCATCTGAGAACTACAAGAGGACATTATGAGTTCAATTGTTTCCAACGGTGCGTATACACTACAGGACATGTACGATCGAGCCCTCTCGCGTGAGACTTTTCTACTAAAGACAGACAGCCAACATGAATTTACAAGGACGAAGAGGCGAACTGGACATGACTCTAGGTTGGATCATGAGTAAAAGAGACAACGAGAATGGTAAGACGGAGAGGATAAGCAATCTGGTCAAGATCGTAGGGACGATGATCGCACCGGTAGGGCATACGCTGTATCAGCATTACCGGTGCCACTTCAGGGGTATACGTTGGACTAGGAAGGCAGAGACCAATGATCATAGGGTCCGGGCTAGAGGTTTGGGAGTTGGAGATCGGGATCAAGTACTGTATGTTGGCGATGTGGGCAGGAAAGACACATCAAGCGAAACTGTTTACAGAGATCGAAGACTATCGCAGTAGTGGCACCAAAGCAGACTCGAGAGTCAGTGCATGTGGTGACTAAGCCATGCTGTGAGACATCCCAGTAGAGGGTTCAGATTTAAATAAGTGTAAATTTGTTTTTTTGTCATACATGCATGGTTTATTTCGGGCTATTATGACCGGGTTAGGTCTATTGTGTTAGATACACGATAGGAGAGGTTTCAGTTAACCGGGTGATAGGTGACTGGGTTAGGGTTTCTTGGGCATTGGTTTAGGTTGAGCCGCAGGTTGCGGAAGTGTTGGGGCAGAGTGACTGTTTTGATCATGGCATCGACACGCGTTTGTATCTCGATTTGACGACATGACTTCTATTATTTGTACGGGAATAGTAGTAGTGTCTAAGGGGCTTTAGAGAAGTTCAGTGTCGGTAGTGGTGCTACCGGGATGTGTGAGGCGTTCACACTGGGATCGGTTCAATGAACATGGATTTCTTGAGATCTGAATTTCGAGGACGAAGTTTCCCTTAGTTGGGAAGAATTGTAATGACCCAAATTAATTAAGTTAGGATTAGCATTAATTTCAAAATTAACTAGCATAATTCAGGTGTTACGTAGACAACTCGAATGACTCGGGCACGAGAATCGAGAAAATATATGTTATTTTATGAATGATGTGTATTTATATTATGGGGTCGAAAATCATTATTTACTATATTGCACAGCATGTTTGTACGTTGATTATTAGGCAAATGGATGAGACAGGTCTTTGTCTCGAAATGCTTGTTGATGTGGGTATCGTGTAGGAGTTACCCGGGGTTGCTAGAATAGGCTCGGGAGCATTATATGGTGTTTAACTAAACCATAGCCTAAGTTAGGTAGTTAAATAAAGTCCATAATGTAAAATACGGTGTGCGTTGGGATGCGTGTCAGGGCGCGGGGCCCCAGGTGTCGGGTCGTTGTGAGTTAGTGTAACCTTAAATATAATTTTTATAAACTTATATAGGTTTGATGGGCTTAATTGTAATTTAAATCAATGAAATTAATTTAATGCCTATAGTTGGAAATTAATTTATTGAAACTATGGATATGCCTCAACATGATCATGGAATGTGACAAACAAGGCAAGACAAGACACCGTTGTGTGTCACTGGAGAATGTGACAGCCCAATTAAGAACCACAAGATTATTCTCAGGATCATAACACACTTGATTTTTAAGACAACAAATAAGTAGAGGACTTACTGGATTTTGTTCTACAACTACATACAAGTTACATGCAATTAAGGAGGAAATCAGGATTTCTGGATTCTTAGGAAGGCTACAATTGATCAAGTTGGATAGTTATAGAAGATCTAAGCTAAGGTAATCTTCATACAAATCATCATTTTCACTATGTTCATAGGAATGAGGCTAAATTTGGGTGTTTTCTTCAAAATGAATTTCCATCAAAGTTTACTGATTTGTAATACTAATTTTGAGAGAAATGATGTTCTTAATCCCCATTAATGAATGCATATCGGATTTCATAAAATTTCATGCAAATTGTGGTTGATCTTGTTGTTGATTGTTAATTAATTGGGATTTTTGTTGTGGCTATTGGATTGTTGTTGAGGAGGAGATAGAAGAAGAAGAGGGTGAAGAAAAAAAGAAAAAAAAATACATAGAGAGGAATTCATCTTTGGGAAGGGGACGCGCACACGTGTATGGGCATCCCCTGGGCCGGACTGAGCCGAGCTGGCCCAACTGAGTTGGGTCAGACCCAGCCCTGATTCAGGTGGGCCCCTAATAAAAAATATATTTTTATTTATTTTATAATTTAATAAATTAAATTACTGAAAATAAGGGAAAATAGCTAGGAAATTCTGGAAAAATCTAGAAAAATTATAGAAAATATAAGAAATTGGGAAAAAGATAAAATAAATTAGTTTTCAAGACTTTTTCGGACAATTGGCACCACGATATAACTTAAAAATGTGCCACAACTGGAAATTTAGAATAAAGGTATAATTTTTTGTCTAATATTATAAATCTATTTAATCTGGCTTTAAATCAATTAAAATGATAACAAATGGACTTAAGGATCTAAAGGATTATAGCTCAGGTATCGGGGAGCTAGGTAGGGTCGGATTCGAGTGTCTGAGGAAGTAAGAGTACATTTTGAGGTGCATAAAACCCTTGAGAATGCTTCACTTATTTTATGACACTGTTTTTATCAAATATCGAATCAGTTTCATGTGTGACTGCTAGAGGTCGAGTTGGACTAAGTGGTTTATCACTTACATTCACCCAAGATTTTGATGTCAACAAACAACGTGAAATGGTACTTAACCAGTTTGTCAAGTATTTCAGTATATCAAACTTTGTTAGATTCACAAGTTCCAATGAAGCCAAGCTTTTCAAGTTCAAGAGAAATGGAAGAAATGAGACTTGGCTCATACAAGGAAGCAAGGACCAGAAAAACAAGAAAATCATATGTACATCATTTGTAAGGTATATACGTTCCATTCCTACAAGGCAAATGCATTAGAATCATGCATTCCATAAATTTTAAGTTTTAAAGAACTTAAAGTTATGATTTTTGTGATTTTCAATTTTGTAGGTTTAAAATGTTTTAAATCATGTAAACATATTTTATAATATGTATTTAAGTGTATGAACTGTTATAATTGTTTTTGAATGTACTGGTATGTGTTTAGACAGATTTTGGATTGACATTAAAAATATTTGTAGAAAAGCCCCTTTGTTTTTCATAAAATCAGGATTGTTGATTTTCGGGGTTTGTAAAAATATCCGGGATATCTAGACATGTTTTATGGACCCTACTAAACATGTATAAAGTGATTTCAGAAGTTAAGTAGAGTCATTGGGTCGTTAGGGGGTTGTTTTACAAACCAAAAAAATAATTATTTTTAGGCCCCTTTACCTAGCGCGCTGGGCAGAAGACTCAGTGTGTTGTGCTGTAAATTATCAAAAATCACCCAACTGGCCAGTCTACCTAGCACGATGTACAGTAAACTGCCAAAAATCATCCAGTGCATTGACCATTTTACCAAGAGAATTGTGCAGTAAATTGCAAAAAATACCCAATGCGTTGTGCAGTGAACTGAATGTTTTTTTAAAGTTTCCCAGCTTGCTAGACAGTTTACCCAGCGCGCTGTGCTGTTATCTAACAATTTATCCAGCGCGCTATTGATCCACACTTTTAATTTTATTTTAGGGATCATTTTGGGTCCTTGTATCATATGTAATGGTCATATAGGTACATAAAGAGTTTGACCACATACCCAAACAACCATGAACACAAAATACACAACTCTTATTCCTACACTTTCCAAAATTAAAGTTTATACTCAAATTCGTCAAATTTATGCACACAATCACTTGGAATTTTTAAGGGCTTGAATTTGGTTCTCGAAGTTGGTGTTCTAAAGCTTACAACTCGTGCTCCAAATGTGATTTTTCAGAATACATACTTGGGTTGTGAGGTTTCTTAATTTCCTATACATTTTGAGCTTAATCTATACTAGTATATTGCTTGGAAATCGTTTGTTGTGTTCTTGAGTATACTTGTCTTGAATTTTGAACTTAAACTTGACCTCTTTGATTTTAAGACATATTTAAATAAGTTGTTGTACTTAATCTTGATTTTTAACAAAACCACTTGTTCATTTGATTTGAAACCGCACACGTTTTCATCGATACTCTTTTGTCGATTTCTTGACTAAGCATTGTGCATAACTCGCTGATTTTATCGCCAACTTAGTCAGAGTTCATACTTGTATGCATAGGAGTGGTTTAGCTCTAGGTGGCTTGTAAGAATTTGACTTATCGTCGCTTTACTTTGTAAAATAAAACTTTCATTGTATTTGAAAAGAATTTTGATTGTAAGACTTAGTGAAATCTAAGTCAAAAGAGAAGACCTAGTTAAGGCTAGGCATAAACCCTAGTTGAGGCTAGGTAGGAAGAAATCCTAGTTGAGTCCAGGTGGGGAAAATCCTAGTTGAGTTTAGGTGATTGTATAAAACCTTATTGCGGTAAGGCATCTTGTAAAAGACCTAGTAGAGGCTAGGCATTCACTAAACTTATGGTCTTAGGGACATTCACTTGTTGGTAATATAAGTGGGGGGTTGAAAATCCTAACCGGGGGAGGTTAGGTAGTGGATATAGAACAGTTGGATCGAACCACTATATATCGTGTGTCTCATTTCCATCTCTTCTACCCCCTTCTTGATTGCATTGCACAATTATTTATCGTATTGTGTGTGTGTCATTGTTGTTATTTAAGCATAAAGTTTTAAAAAGGTGATAACTACTTGGTAACCCAATTCACCCCCTCTTGGATGACTATCAATTGGTATCAGAGCGGGTTATTACTCATAGTGTTACTAATGTATCTTTGAATGTTTTCTTGCAAGGATGCAAACATTAGAATTCGTTTGCCTTAGGGAAGGCAATTCATCTGTTAGGCCTCCCTACTTTGATGGGACCAACAATGCTCATTGAAAAGTTCGAATGAAGTTCTACATAAGAGCACAAGGTAGAGATTTGTGAGATTCTATCATAGATGGCTACACTCCACCAAACAAGGTTGAAAAGGACTACACTCCTGCCAAGACAAGACTTGAGCTGTCTAATGATCAAGAAATAAATCATTCGTTTTGTGCACTAAGTGAAAATGAGTTCAACCGGATTAGTGCATGTAAGACGGCTAAAGAGTTATGGGAAAAAAATTGAAGTACATTATGAAGGGACGCAACATGTCAAGAACACTGTATTGAGAATTCTTGAAGAACATTATGAGACTTTTTGAGTTGAGCCCCATGAAGACATAGCCATGACCATCACAAGGTTCACAAAGCTTTTTAATGAGATTAAAAACCTTGAAAAACATTATGATCAAGAGAACTCAGAGTACAAGCTCCTTAGAGTCTTGCCTAAGGAATGGGATGCGAAGAAGTATGCTATTCAATCATTGCAAAACCTTGGAGACTACACTTTTGATGTATTATGTGGAGAGTTGATGGTTTATGAATTCGAGCTAAAGGACCGTGCTAGATTGGAAGCACTTGGTGGAATGACCAAGCAAGAGTCAAAGAAGGGGGCAAGCCTTGAAAACTACTTGTTCACCGACCGAATATGATATGAGTTCAAGTGAGGATGATTCCATTGAAAAAAAAGTAGCCACGTTGTCAAGAAAGCTAAAAAAGGCAACATACAAAAGAAACAAGTACAAGAAGAAGTATGAAGGAGAAAACAAAGCAAGCAAATTACATGAGATAATTTGCTACAAGTGTCGTAAACCAGGACATGATGACGGAATGCAAGTACATGAAGAGAAGTAAACGATATGACTCATCATCATCATCATCATCATCATCTAGCTCCGACTCCGAGTTAAAAAATGAGAAGGCTATCATTTGTCTTATGGCAAGAAGTGAGGTAAATGATTCTAACTCTTTTAATTATGATGATGTTAATGCATTGGATGATATACCTAATGTTCATAACCTTAGGAAAGATTTGAAAAAAGAGGTCAAAAAGACCAAGCAACTCATAAAGAGCTTGATCAAAGCCATTAGTGAGATTGAGTCTCAAAATGAGATTATTGATGATCTTCAACATGACTTAAAATTGGTCATAAATGAGAGAAATGACTTAGCAAAAGATGAAGAGGAATGTACCACGGCGACCAAGTTTACAAGTGGTACTAAGATGTTTGACATGATGTTGGGAGCAGAACGATGTGCACTCAATAAGAAAGGCATATGCTATGATGCTAGCCTATTAAGTTATGAAAAGCTATTGGCCAAATCTAATAGATGACTTAAATGCAATAGATCTCATAATATTGGTAAATCTGTCTTAAATAAGACCAATAGAAGCAAACTAGCATGGGTAGAAAAGAATGTGTATGATACACATTTTATGGAACACAAAGGTGTATGGGTATCAAAGTCCATGATTCATAGAGTGAATTAGATTCACTTTGTAACATGAATGTGCTTAAATGATAGATCATTGTATAAGAATTAAGTATGATATGCCTAGCTTTAGAAATATACATCATAGCATGCATATATTATTATTTTTGATGTTATGCTTGGATCTTATATGCATTATATGTAATTCACAATTACATTCAAAATGGAGAGTCCATGTATGCTTGTGTTTTTACTAATTGTCTCCATGCATAGGCTAAGTGACTCTATCTTTGTGTTGTTTCATCTCCTCGATGCATATAAATGAATGAATCTAGTTTTGATTGAATTTTTATTAAGGAGGAAGACTTATATATGCACTATTTTACATCGGGGGAGAATTATAGATTGGGTGAATGATATTGATGCATATTGATAGGGGGAGACTTTATGCCTATTTTATTTGGTATATAACCGTTACTTATCATATGGGGGAGACATATACCCAATATAGGAAATATTGGTATCATGACTTTGAATATGCATGTTGATAGGGGGAGCTTAAGCTTTCATTAGAAATCAATTGAACTTGTCCATGTATGCATGTTAATAGGGGGAGATTTTTCACCCACTTTTTGATGTTATCAAACGGGGGAGAAATATTAAATTGAATTTGCAAACATTGGAAACATGCATGTAATTTTGAACTTGATATGCCCTTAATTTTTATCTTTTGTTTGTCAAGTTTGTATTGTTTGTTATCATCAAAAAGGGGGAGATTGATGGACTAAATAGTTTATCACTTCATTCACCCAAGATTTTGATGTCAACAAACAACGTGAAATGACACTAACAAGTTTATCAAGCATTTCAGTGTATCAAATTTTGTTAGATTCACAAGTTCTAATGAAGCCAAACTTTTCAAGATCAAGAGAAATGGAAGAAATGAGACTTGGCTCATACAAGGAAGCAAGGACCAGAAAGACAAGACAATCATATGTACATCATTTGTAAGGTATATAAGTTCTATTCCTACAAACCAAATGCATTAGAATCATGCATTCCATAAATTTCAAGTTTTAAAGAACTTAAAGTTATGATTTTTGTGATTTTCAATTTCGTGAGTTTTAAAATGTTTTAAATCATGCAAACATGTTTTATAACATGTATTTGAGGTGTATAAACTGTTATAATTGTTTTTGAATGCACCGTCATGTGTTGAGATGACTTTTAGATTGACATTATAAATATTTGTAGAAAAGCCCTTATGTTTTTCATAAAATTGAGATTATTGATTTTCGGGGTTTGTAAAAATATCCAGGATGTCTAGACAGTTTTATGGACCCTACTAATTATGTATAAAATGATTTCAGAGGTTTAATAGAGTCGTTGAGTCGTTATGGGGTTATTTTACAAACCAAAAAAATAATTATTTTTAGGCCCCTTTACCCAGTGTGCTGGGTAGACCCAGTATGGTGTGCAGTAAACTGCCAAAAATCACCCAGCACACTGACCAGTCTACCCAGCACATTGTGCATTAACCTGCCAAAAATTACCCAAAGACATCGGCAAGTCTCGCTTAGCGCGCGTTGTCGAAGTAAACTATCAAAAATCACCCAGTGCGCTGGCCATTTTTCCCAGCGCGTTGTGCAATAAATTGCAAAAAATTACCCAACGCATTGGCCAGTTTACCCAATGCATTGTGCTATAAACTGAATGTTTTTTGTTTAAATCTTCCCAGTTTGCTAAACAGTTTACCCAGCACGTTGTGCAGTTATCTGAAAACTTTTTTAAAGTGTTGATTCCGACTTTTAATTTGAATTTGGGGATCATTTTGGGCCCTTGGATCACATGTAACAGTCATATGGGCACATAAATAGTTTGATCACATACTCAAACAACCAAGAATACAAAATACACAACTCTTATTCCTACACTTTCCAAAATCCAAGTTTATACTCAAATTCATCAAATTTGTGCACACAATTACTTGGAATTTTAAAGGGCTTGCATTTGTATCTTGAAATCGTTGTTCTAAAGCCTACAACTCGTGCTCCAAATCTAATTTTTCAAAATACATACTTGTGTTGTGAGGTTTTTTTTTATACTTTTTTAGCTTAATATATACTAGTATATTGTTTGGAAATCGTTTGTTATGTTCTTGAGCATACTTGTCTTTAAGTTTTGAACTTAAACTTGATCTCTTTGAGCTTAAGACATATTTGAACAAGTTGTTGGGCTTAATCTTGATTTTTGACAAAACCACTTTTTCATTTGATTTGAAACTGTACATGTTTTCATCGATACTCTTTTGTCAATCTCTTGACTAAGCTTTGTGCATAACTTTTTGATTTTATAGTCATCTTAGTCGAAGTTCATACTTGCATGCATATGAGTGGTTTAGCTCTAGGTGGCTTGTAAGAATTGGACTTATTGCCGCTTTACTTTGTAAAACAAAACTTTCATTATATTTGAAAAGAATTTTGATTGAAAGACTTAATAGGATCTAAGTCAAAAGAGAAGACCTAGTTGAGGCTAGACATAAACCCTAGTTAAGGCTAGGTAGGGAAAAATCCTAGTAAAGTATAGGTGGGGAAAATCCTAGTGACTCTAGGTGGTTGTATAAAACCTTATTGCGGTAAGGCATCTTATATAAGACTTAGTTGAGGCTAGGAGTTCACTAAGCTTGTGGGCTTAGGGATATTCACTTGTTGGTAATATAAGTGGAGGTTGAAAATTCTAACCGGGGAGGTTAGGTAGTGGATGTAGATCAGTTGGATTGAACTACTATATATTGTGTGTCTCATTTCCATCTCTTCTACCCCCTTCTTGATTGCATTATAAAATTATTTATCGTTGTTGTGTATGTGTGTCATTGTTGTTAATTAAGCATAATGTTTTTAATAGGCAATAACCACTCGCTAACCAAATTCACCCCCTCTTGGGTAATCTTCAGGTCGCACATGGGTTTTTCTTCTTGGTTATGGCTAGATCTCTTGCACATGCAAGCTTGCGACAATGACCGTGTTGTTACCAGTAGAATATATCTATGACTGTGGGGAGGGATTAGGGGGTTTCTTAACTTGAAATAGCATTTAGAGGGGTTCGCCTGGTTACTAAAGTTAGGATTTAGTCACTGTAGCCTATATATGTAACGCGAGGTTGCGTGGATTCCTGAATTTGTTCTATCATTCGAACGGGTTGGGTCGGGTTTCTTGTGGTTAGTCGGTTGATGATTTAATTAATTAATTGTTACTAATTAGAGCCTATTTATTTATTTTATAGTTTGCTGGTATTTCTGTAACGCTTTATATGTCTTGTTGGTGCTTTTTGTATGATGTAGTGCATGCAAACTAGCCATGGGAATGTGATTGTCTGTTGTCAAAAGTCATATTCACATGTCTCGTAGATTTATCAGTTTATTTCATAATTATTGTGTGGACTTCTCTCAGGAATTTACTAACTAAACTTGTCACTATATTTGTTGGGTGATTGAGTGCAGTTCTTTGACGAGCCAAAACAAGGGTAAGGACATACTAGGTGATTACCTTTGAGTTCGTTGTTCCTGCAGCTTGTGTTTTGTACTACAATATGTATTTATTTACATGTTTTGGTAAGGTTTTAGGGACTATAGAACACTAAATATATGTATATGAATTTCTATTTATATTTTCGCCTTAGTCATATGCACGGTATTATTTCTAGAGCCCAAAGACCTTGACTTAGAATCTTAGTTGGGAAGCAAATGTGAGTCGGGTAGTTTTAAGGGTTTATATATGTGTTATGATTTTGTTTGTATATATTATATGTATACGTATATTGTAAGTGATCCGACACTTGCTTTTTGATGTAAATCATGATGGACGAACAACAGACTCCATTTGTTATGGAGGTTGGTTAGGCGAGTGATCAGACTAGAGATGGAGGTTTGGATTCGGTAGTAGCTGCATGATTCATAGCTTCTGATAGGCAATTCGAGCTACTGATGGACAAGATGCACATACAGACAGCGATCCTTGCATCACCTACCGCTCGATTACCGAGCACGACAGAGCTGACAGCTGTTCCTATTATTCAGACTGTACTGACTCGGGCAAGGGTATGGGAGACTCCGATAGTGGTGATCGCATCAAAAGTGGTACAAACTGAGACACTGACAGATGTGTTCGAGACCTCTTTGACAATGAAAGTCAAGCTAATAAGGGAGTTCATCAAGTTCGTTCCTGGACATTTTTATGGAGGTAGAGATCTGGAGGAGACCAGGAGGTGGTTGGTTGCGCATCAGAGACTAAACAAGTTGTTGAGGATACCCGATAGCATTCAGGTCAGGATATTCAGGCACATGCTGAGAGGAAATGTTGTAGTGTGGTGGATAGCGTACATCGACACTCATTCCGAGCCGACTACATGGCCAGAGTTCTGATGAGATTTCCATGACCAGTACATTCTAGTTGAGGTACAATTGAGGCTAAGGGAGGAGTTCTTAGTTCTCAAACAGGGCAACCATTTAGTTTTACAGTACATAGAGCGGTATCGATACCAGATGCAGTACGCCATGGACGTTGCAGGCATGGAGAGACTGCATATATATTACTTCATTTGAGGACTACGGGAGGACATTGTGCATTCCATTGTTTCCAGTGGCGTGCAGACACTACAGGACATGTACGATCGAGCCCTCTAACATGTGACTTTTTCAATTACAGAAGGATAGTCGACACGGATCTACAAGGATGAAGAGGTGAACCTCACTAAACTCTAGGCCGGATATTAAACAAAAGAGACAACGTGAGCGATACGACAGGGAAGATAGGCAGTCTGGTCAAGATCCAGGGACGATGGCCGTGTAGGAATGGCATACGTTGTATCAGCACTACCGACACCACTTCAGGGTATATGCAGAACTAGGGAGGCAGAGACTGGAGATCGCAGGGTAAGGGCCAGAGGTCTAGGAGTTGGAGATCAGGATCAAGTACTGCATGTTGGCGATGTGGGCAAGAGGGACACATCAAGTGAAGCTGTCCATAGAGATCAGAGACTACCGCAGCAGTGACACCGGTGCAGATTCGAAAGCCGATGTATGTTGCTACGTAGCCAGGCCGATAGACGTTCCAACAGAGGGTTCAGGGTAAGCATATTTAAATAAGTGTAAATTTGTTTTTTCATCATGCATGCATGGTTTGTTTCAGGATGTTATGACTGAGTTAGGTCTATTGTGTTGGATACAAGAGAGGAGAGGTTTCAGTTGATCTGGTGATTGGTGACTGGGTTAGGGTTTCTTGAGCACTAGTTTAGGTTGAGCTGTAGGTTACAGAGGTATCAGAGAAGACAAACTGTTTTGATCACGGTATCAACACGTGCCTTTATCTTGATTTGACGACACGACCCCTGTTATTTGTATGGGAAATAGTAGTAGTGTCCAAGGGGCTTTAAAGAAGTTCTATGTCGGTAGTGGTGCTACCGGCATGTGTGAGGCGTACACACTGGAATCAGTTCAGTGAACTGGGATTTCTTGAGATCCGAATTTCGAGGATGAAATTTTCACTAGTTGGGATGAATTGTAATGACCCAAATTAATTAAATTAGGATTAGCATAAATTTAAAAATTAAGTAGTGTTATTCGGGGTTACGTGGACAACTCAATGGACTCGGGCATGAGAATCGAGAAAATATATGTTATTTATGAATGATGTGTGTTTTTATTATGGTGTCGAAAATCATTATTTATTGTATTGTACTGCATGTTAGTATGTTGATTATCAGATAAATGGATGAGATGGGTACTTGTCTCAAAGTGCGTGTCGATGCGGGTATCGGGTAGGAGTTACCTGGGGTAGCTAGACTAGGCTAGGGAACATTATATGGTGTTTAACTACACCATAGCCTAAGGTAGTTAAATAAAATCCATAATGTAAAATACGATGCGCCTCGGGATTAGTGTCAGAGTGCAAGGCACCAGGTGCCGGGTAGTCGGGAGTGAGTGCAACCTTAAATATGACTTTTATAAACTAATGTAAAGGTTTGATGTTCTTAATTGTAATTTAAATCAATGAAAATAATTTAATGCCTATAGTTGGAAATTAATTTATTTAAACCATGGATATGCCTCGAGATGATCCTGGAATGTGACAAATAAGGTAAGACAAGTCACCATTGTGTGTCACTAGAGAATGTGACAGCCCAATTAAGAACCACAAGATTATTCTTTGGATTTGCATTACACACTAGAATTTTAAGACAACATATAAATATAGGACTTAATGGGTTTTGTTCTACAGTCACACACAAGTTACATGCAAATAAAAAGGAAATCAGGATTTCTGGAGTCTTGAGAAGGCTAGAATTGATCAAGTTGAATAGTTAGAGAAGATCTACGCTAAGGTAATCTTCATACGCATTATCATCTTCACTATTTTCAAGGGAATGAAGCTTAATTTTGGGTGTTTTCTTCAAAATGAATTTCCACCAAAGCTAACTGATTTGTAAGGGTCTCCCATGTATTTCAAGTCAATTTTAACTACAAACTTGGATTTTTAATACTATTTTTGAGAGAAATGATGTTCTTAATCCCTATTAATGAATGCATGTTGGATTTCATAAAAATTGATACAAATTGTGGTTGATCTTGTTGTTGATTGTTAATTAATGGGGATTTTCGTTGTGGTTGTTGAGGAAGAGATAGAAGAAGAAAAGAAAAAAAATACATAAAGATTAATTCGTCTCTAGGAAGGGGATGTGGGGCCAGGTCGAACCGAGCTGGCGGGGGCCCGATCCTACTGTGTTGGGGCAGATTGGGCCCGATTCAGGTAGGACCCAAATATATATATATATATATATGTATTTTTTATTTATTTTATAATTTAATAAAATAAATTACAGAAAATAAGGAAAAATAGCTAGGAAATTCTAGAAAAATCCAGAAAACTTAGAAAATATAAGAAATTAGGAAAATTGTAGAAAATCAGTTTTCGGGACATTTTGGACAATTGGCACCTCGATATAACTCAAAAAATGTGACACAACTGGTAATTTGGAATAAAGTTCTAATTTTTATTCTAATATTCTAAATCCACTTAATGTGGCTTTAAATCAATTAAAATGATTTCAAATGGACTCTAGGGAATAGGACTATAGCTCGGGTACCGGGGAGCTAGGTAGGGTCGGACATGGGTTTTTCATCATGGCGTTGTTTTTTATCAAATATGGAATCACTTTCATGTGTGACTGCTTGAGGTCGCACATGGGTTTTTCATTTTGGTTATGGCTAGATCTTTTACACAGGCAAGCTTACGACAACGACCGTGTTGATGGCAGTAGAATATATATATAACTGTTGGGAGGGATTAGGGGTTTGCTTGACTTCAAATAGCATCTGGAGGGGTTCGCCAATTATCGAAGTAGCGATTTAGTCACTGTAAGCCTATATAAGTAGCGTGGGGTAGCGCTGGATTCCTGGATTTATTCTATTGTGCGATGGGATTGGGTCGAGGTTTCTCGTCGTAAGTCAGATGATGATTTATTTAATTAAATGTTATTCATTCGAGCCTATTTATTTATTTTACAGTTTTTTGGTATTTTTGTAATGCTTTATATGTCTTACTAATGCTTTTGTATGATGTATTGCATGCCTCCCAGCCATGGGAGTGTGATTGTCTGTTGCCAAAGGTCATATTCACATGTCTCGTAGATTTATCAGTTTATTTCATGATTATCATATGAGCTTCTCTCGTGAATTTACTCACTGAACTCATCACTATGTTTGTTGGGTAACTGAGTGCAGATCCTTCGATGAGTTAGAGTAAGAGTAAGGAGGTACTAGGTAATACCTTTGAGTTTGTTGTTGCTGCAACTCGTGTTTTGTACTACAGTACGTATTTATTTACATGTTTTGTGGGGTTTTGGGAACTATAGAACACTGAATACATGTATATGGATTTCCGTTTATATTTACACCTCAATTATATGCATAGTATTATTTTTAGGTTTTCCACTATCTGGGACTGTATAATATTTACAATTTACTCATTCAAAGAATTCCTCTAAAATAAACAAGTAAATGTCTAACTTACTAAAAGGACTATGGATGGTGTGATTAGTCAGACAGGACGGGTCGTCGTCAATGAAACAGCGAACATGACAGATGTTGGTGATGTGACTAGGGAAATGACGGGTGCAGCCAGGCCTGCGGGTAGGGATCAGCAGGCCACCGCGTAGCCTCGGGATTTGGGGCCGCCACACGTCCCCCTATATAAGTTTAGGAAAAATATGTCAAAATTTTGCTATAATTAGACTTGAAGGTCAATATTGTAAATATGTTGATTTTCAGCTGATTAAATTTCAGTACGATGTAGTCTGGTGAGAAATTGGCAAAAACATATTTGAAACCACACCCAAGAGGGGTTGAAGTGAGTGTATCGAGAAGTTAACACCCTTTTTAAATTTAATTCAATAATCAAGATGCAATATGCTTACCAAAGTGCTAATATGAATGCTATGCAAGTAAATGGGATAAAAGAGATGGAAAGTGACACACAATTTATAGTGGTTCGATCCAATGATCTACATCCACTATCTAACCTCCTCGGTTAGGATTTTTAAACCCCCACTTATATTGCAAATAAGTGTTACAACCTAAGCTTACAAGCCTAGAATGCCTAATCACAATTAGGACTTCCTACCTAGCCGCAACTAGGGTTTATGCCTAGCCTCAGCTAGGTCTTCTGTTTGACTTAGATTCCACTAAGTTTTCAATCATTCAATTACAATCAATAACTGAAAATAATGAAATACACTTTACAAAGTAAAGTGGCACCAAGTTCAAATACTAGCAAGCCTCCTAGAGCCTAACCACTCTAATGCATGCAAGTATGAAAACAATTGAGAAATGCAAATATGTCACTAATTTTATGCATAACTCAAATATGAAACCATTTCAAACAAATCGATTATAACCAATTCAGTTTCAAATCCAAAGAACAAGAAGTTTGATAAAAATCAAGTTTAAGCGCAAACTTCGGTCCAAACCAAAACCTAGGGTTTAATAAAATGAGTTTAAGCACAAAACCCAAGATGAGTGTGTTCAAAGACATAACAAATGATTTTCCAAGTCAAACACACAAAGTTATGAAATTTAAGCACAAGAAAAAGCAAGGACAAGAAACTTTCTTACAACCCCAAGAAGGTGAGTTGAAAAATTGATTTGAATATGTTGTTGTATACCCTAAAAAGCTTCAAAGATGCTGGATTTGAAAGTGCATGGATAGCCTATGAATATTCTTTGTGTTCTCCACAACAATCCAAGCTTCTCCTTTTGAATGTTTTGAGCTCTTTTGTGTTTTCTTGATTGTTGAAATAAAACCCTTATTGTATGTGTTTGAGAATGTTCTTATTCTTATATATTAGTCTTATAACTGTTCTAGGGATCCAAGGGCTGAGATTCTATCAAAAATTCAAATTAAAGTGAATTTTTCAACTTTATAAAAAAGCTGTCAGGAAAGCAATTAGCGCGCTAATACTCAGACATAACACGCTAACTGCAGGGACCTAAAAATAAATATTTTCATCCATTTGGATAGCGACCCTTTATCGCGTCTGGGGCCCAACCAATCCTTATAAAACACGTTATATATGTTTGTTATGGATTATTAAGCCTATTTGGGTGGTCTAAATATTTTCATAAATCTCGAAAACGGAAAATCTCTGTTTCATGAATTGGAAGAGACTTTTTTGCAAATATGCAGTTTTCTTTTTAAAACCTTTCAAAAATTAGTTTTTCTTTTTCGAAAACTTTCACAATGATTTTCAAAATGTGATGGAGCATAAACACATGGTTTATCATTGTTTAAACTTATAAGACCGGGTCAAGTGTTAAGTTTAACTTAAATCTTCAAATTATCACTTGTCATTTGAAAAACCATTTTAAAAACACGATGTGCATGAACTAATGCAATAGGCTTGCGTAAGTTATACCTTACATCGATGTTACAGCACATAGTTTGATCTTTCGTCTTTATTCCCTTGTGTATGCCGAATCTTGAACTTGTATGGCTTGAATGCTCGAATACTCGTGATGTGATGTTTTGCAACCTTTGACAAAAACTGAAATGCACTTGATATTTATTAGTATATTAGTCACCTTGTTTGTTTCCATCAAAATTCTGGACGGAGTAAAGTGACTAACTACTTAGTCCAACAATCTCCACCTTTTTGATGATAACAAACAAAGTGAACTTGATAAGCATAAAACATAATCCAAGTGTATTTATATCACATTCATGGTTGTACACATCATGTAATTTTCATTTAAATGTTCAAGTTCAACACATCCACATTTTCAAGTTCAACCACAATTTCTCCCCCGTTTGATACCATCAAAAAGTGGGGTCAAGCTCCCCCGTATAGCAAGCACAATAGAGAAGGAAATGAAGAAAAGAAATAATAAGAAACAAAAGAGCTCCCCCTCACTTCATGCATATTAATAAACAACGGACAGAAGCTTTATGCATTCATATACAATGAATCAGAGATATCAAAAAATTGCATTATATTAACTCAGCGATACGCAAAAAAAAATTTTCATGATATAAATGGCATAAAGAAATAGAGGCAGAGTTGTGGCATTAAACATGAGTCTACAAAAGAGAAAATTTTCATGAACATCTAAAACTAACATTTTTTAGCCTAATGCTCACTTATCAATAATATCCCTAAACACTCCTCCTGGAGGACGATAGCCGACTTGCCGAGCTAGAGGCACGACCATCGCGTACTGGCGTAGCGAGTAGCAACTGAGCCTCGATGCAACATAGCCTCGTGTCGAAGGTAGTGAACGTTTGAGTCATATACTCATGCAAGTATCCCAGCTGCGTAGAAACATATGCTGACGATGGAGACATCTCAAGTGGAGGGGTGAAGCCGCCGAAAGTCGAAGGAGGTGGAGGCTACGTCGTCGGATGTTGTGACTGTTGCGGTGGAGCCGTAAACTCATGAGGAGCGTCATCATCGCCATTATCACCATCATTGCCATCACCACCATCATTGCCATCATCGTTTTGAGAGAAAGTATAGCTGTATTCCAAATAGTTTGGCGCATTGATATAAGCAACTGGAGAGTCTATAGGTAGTGGAGACTCATAACTGCCGTAGCATTGACCATCTAGGATTTTATCTTCTCGTATCCATTTGTCCCTTTCACGAATGTAGCGATATTTTATGGCCTTCAAAGTGACCATGTCAACGGTGTCATAGACAGAGAGTGGGCGACCACCTAAAGTGAGATCTACCTGGGCGGACTCCAAATAGAATGTGATAATATAAGCATAGGGAAGATGATGACCCGAGCTACACGTGCTCTTCATATAACTGCTAATGACATGGGGCACACTAAGAGGTATCATACGAATTAGTTGCCTAAGGACAAACATGTCGAGTAGAGTGACATAGTTCTTACTACCACCTCGAGGAAGAATAACCTTGTGAAGAACCTTATGAAGAAGGTGAGGTATGAGTTTGAAATCAGTGTCCATTATACCAGTTGGGTATACAGTTACATTTCTTTTCGACCGCAAAAAAGGAATTGAGTAATTCAAGACGATCAATGGGCCAATTTTGAAATTTGCACGCAACCGTAGTGGTAGGAGGGTGCAAAGGAAGTTGAAGCCATCGAGCAAGATTTTCAGGGGTAATCTCAATAGATCGACTACCAATAGATGATTTGAGGACAAAATTGTTTGTTGTTTCAAGATTTGAATAGAAAACTCGGACCAAGAGGGTTATAATTAGCATTATATGCACAAAAAGTGGTCCATCCCGCCTTATCAAAAATCTCCCAAATTGGGAGATGAGCCTTATCAAAGAAGGCGAAGTCAACAATAGCGGGCCCAAGAATTTTGGCATCCGTGAGCCGTGGAGCCACCGACTCTAAGATATATTTGGACTCATGAACGGCCTTTGCACGACCCTCATTTCGTGGGGAATTTGCCGGAATGGGGACGGGTAGGCTGTGGTTGGAGCAATGAGTGGACTTGGACTCACTACCGGATGAGGATGATTAGACAACACGATGTGCTGAGGGACGGCGAGAGGATGGGGCAGGGGTAGGACGAGAAGTGGTGGGGGCGATGGACGGGAAGAGGAAAGGGCGGAGGTTCGACGAGTCGACATTAGGGGAATGCAATTCTAGGGATTAGTGACCAAATCGTGAAGAAATTAACGAGGAGAGTGAAAGATGTTACCTAAGGTGGAGAGGGGCACAGCGGAGTTGACGGGAACGAGAGAGGAGAGGAGAGATGTGAGAGGTGAGGAGATTTGAGGGCAAACGGACTATTTATTAAGTGTCTGACCGAGCGACATTAGCGCGCTAATAACAAAATTAGCGCACTAATGACTGCAATTAGCGTTTTAATTTCCCTTTGGAAATTTTGGACAAAAAATTTTACGTTTTTGACATACAACTTTGATTCACCTCAAACTTCATTGGCACTTCACTGACACTATATAAAAAGGTTCGAAACAGCTAGAACATATGTAGAAGGGCCGATTCACAAGATATGCCTAACTCATGCTGAATCTTAGAAAATTGATCTCTAGGCAATGCTTAGTGAAGATATCAACTAGTTGATCCTCTGTGGGTACATGGATGAGTTTAATATCGCCCTTTTGGACGTGATCACGAAGGAAATGGTGCCTAATCTCAATGTGTTTTGCGTGAGAGTGTAACACCAGATTTTTCGATATGTTGATTGCACTTGTATTATCACAATAAATTTCAGCACAACCAACTAGGTTTTGATAATCCTCAAGCTGTTGTTTCATGTATAGAACTTGAGCACAACAACTCTTGGCAGCCACATATTCGGCTTCCGCCGTAGACAAAGCAACGAAATTTTTGATATAAGTGAACTTCCTAGCAAATAATAAAATTCGGAAGTGCTTTTCCTATCAACTAAACTTCCTGCATAATCAGAATCAACAAAACTTCGGAGTTCGAAACTCTTGGTTTTGTTAAACCACAATCCTAAGTCTTGTGTACCACTTAGATACCGAAATATGGGCTTTACACATTTTAAGTGTGACTCCTTAGGATCGGATTGGAATTTAGCACATAGGCAAACACTAAACATAATATCAGGCCAACTTGCAGTCAAATATAGGAGGCTACCTATCATTCCACGGTAAAGTTTAGGATCTATGGATTTTCCTAGTTGGTCTTTGTCCATTTTGATGGTGGAACTACTAGGAGTGTCACATGCTTTCAGATTTTCGAATTTGAACTTCTTTAGCATGTCCCTCACATACTTTGCTTGATTTATAAAAAATACCATATTTGGACTGCTTTATTTGCAAGCCTATAAAGTCTGTTAGTTCACCCATCATGCTCATTTCAAATTCATTTGTCATTAATGATGAGAATTTATTACATAGACGTGTGTTGGATGACCCAAAGATGATATCATCAACATAAATTTGAGCAAGTAACATATCATGCTTTTTGATCAAAATGAACAAAGTAGGATTTAATGTTCCTTTCTTGAATCCTTTTTCAAGTAGAAATGCACTAAGTCTGTCATACCAAGCTCTAGGAGATTGTCTTAGTCCATACAAGGCTTTTTTAATATGATAGACATGACTTGGATATGATCTTCAAAACCCGGTGGTTGTTCTACATATACTTTTTCATAGATGAACCCATTTAGGAATGCACTTTTAACATCCATTTGATATAGTAAAAACCCATTGTAGCAAGCATAAGCAAGAAACATTTGAATTGCTTCTAGTCTTGCTACTGGTGCAAAGGCTTCCTCATAATCAATTCCTTCTTCTTGATTGTAGCCTTGTGCAACCAACCGAGTCTTATTTCTTAATATTTCACCCTTCTCAGTCTTTTTATTTCTAAAAATCCATTTGGTGCCTATGAAAGTATGGTCCTTAGGTCTAGGTACTAGTGTCCATACTTATTCCTAACAAAGTGGCTTAGCTCTTCTAGCATAGCCATAACCCAAAACTCGTCTCCTAAGGCATCATCTACCTTGGTGAGCTCGGTTTGTGAAACAAAATCTATGTATCCCTCATCTCGATGTAACGTTGACCTAGTGATTATACCTTTGTTTGGATCACCTATAATTTGTTGGGAGGGATGACCAATAAGAAGTCTTGAATTCTTAGGTGCACTAGTTTCGGGTTCTATGCTTACCACGACCTCTTGACTATTTGATGTTTGTACTAGGGTGCCATCATCTTCATCATTGATCCATAGTTTTTCCAAGTTGCGCATCATTTTTACTTTGGGATCTATTTCATCAAATTTCACATGGATAGTTTTCTGTAGTTTTGGTTGATCTATTAAACACTCGATATGTTTTGCTATGCATGGAGTAGCCTAGGAAAGTATATACATTTGACTTGGGGTCAAATTTGTCTAAATAATTCTTGTCATTTAGAACATAGCAAGTGCAACCGAATACCTTAAAATAACTTATGTTGGGTTTTCGGCCTTTCCATAGTTCATAAGGACTCTTTTTCACTTGCTTTCGGACATTTACTCTATTTATAACATAGCACGCCGTGTTAATGACTTTTGCCCAAAAATGCTTAGCTATGTTGTACTCATTTAGCATAGTCATACACATCTCTTGGAGTGTCCTATTTTTTCTTTCAACAACTCCATTTTGTTGGGGTGTTCTAAGAGACGATAATTGGTGTGTATATCCTTATTTAGCACAAAAATCCTCCAAGTTCCTATTTACAAACTCACCACCTCTATCACTTCTAATGATGGTGATCTTGTATCCCTTTCATTATCAACCAAAGCACAAAATTTTATAAACACATCAAGCACTTCATGCTTATGAGATAGAAAACACCCATGTATACTTAGTAAAATCATCAACAATGACAAAGCAATATGATTTACCCCCTAGGCTTTTTTTTGAGTGGGTCCGAACAAATCCATGTGGATAGGTTCTAAGGCTTGAGTCACGTTACTTGTTACTTTCATCTTAAATGACGATTTCACTTACTTACCAAGAATACAAGGTTCACATTCCTTATCTTTCTTAAAAGTACATTTGGGTAGGCCCTTGACGAGATCATGCTTGGTCAATTTTGACAAGTTTTTCATGCAAGAATGTCCTAATCTATGGTGTTACAACTATGCATCACATTCACTTTGTGCACTCAAACATGAAACATTTTGTATATGCATCTCATCAAATTTAATGGCATAAACATTTTTATCTCATATGCAACAAATAGTGTTTCATGCTTCTCATTCATAACGATGCATTTTGATGATTCAAACATTACATGAAATCCTTTGTCACGCAATTGACTAATGCTAAGCAAATTGTGTTTCAAACCATCAACAAGATAAACATTAGAAATGGAAAGTAAATTGTTACCGAAGGTTCCAAGATCAATAACTTTTCCTTTGTTGTTGTCTCCAAATGTAACCTTTCCTCCATCATGCTGCTTTAATTCAATAAATTGATGTGCATCTCCGGTCATGTGTCTTGAGCATCCACTATCCAAGTACCATGAAGTGCTTTTCCTCGCATCCTACACAATGGGAAACACACTAGATTTTGGTACCCAAACACCTTTGGGTCCGAGAAAGTTAGTGTTATAAATATTTTTAACTACCCATGCAAGTTTACCAACTTTTACATTTTTTAAGGCACATCTCCTAACTACATGAGTCCTATTGCATTTAGAGCATTTACGATCATCATCTAGTAATTTTTTGTAACTCAACAAGTTTGCTCCATAGCCTATGCCTCTTTTGTTGAATGCACATCGTTGTGCTCCCAACATCATGTCAAACATTTCTCTAGCATTGGTAAACTTATGCACCGTACTAGTCAAGTCCTCTACTTCCTTGACTAAAGCATCTCTCTCCTTTAGGACTTCATTCAAGTCACTTTGGAGATCATTAATAGTCTCATTTTGTGACTCTATTTCATTAATTGCTATGGTCAAGCTCTTTTTGACATCTTTTTCCAACTCTTTCCTAAGCTCATCAAGGTTTGGAACATCATCCAAATCATTAACATCATCAAAGTTAAAAGCATTAGAGTTTACCTTACCTTGTGCCATGAGACAAAGTATTGTTTTCTCACTCTCCGACTCGGATTCGGAACTTGATGAAGATGAATCATCCCAAGTTGCCTTGAAGTTCTTCTTTCCTTTCTTCTTGTCCAACACTTTCTTAGACTTGCATTCTGCCTTGATGTGACCCGATTTGTCACACCCGAAGCATATAGTCTCATTTAACTTTCCTCCCTTGCTTACGCTTTTAAACTTCTTCTTATACTTATCTCTCTTGTACATGGCCATGTTGAGTTTTCTTGAAAGCATAGCTACTTCCTCCTCAAGATCATTGTCGTCACAAGATTTTTCATTTTCAATGATCTCTACCAATGCAACCGGGGAGCTATTTGCCTTCAAAGAAATCTCTTTTCTTGAACTCTTTGTGCCTCCACTCAATGCTTCCAATCTAACTCAGTCTTTAAGTTCGAATTCATGAACCGTTGGCTCTCCACACAAGGCATCGAATGTATAATCTCCAAGATTTTTTGCCGATTGGATAACATACTTCTTGGCATCCCATTCCTTAGGCAACCTCTAAGGAACTTGTACACCGAAGTCTCTTGATCATAGTTCTTTCCAAGATTCTTGATCTTATTCAATAGTTTAGTAAATCGAGTGATGTCGGTGGTTGTCTTCATCGGATCCAACTCGAAAAGTTTCATAGTGCTCCTTAAGAATTCTCAACTTTGTCTTCTTCACTTGATTGGTACCTTCATAGTGTACCTCAAGCTTCTCCCACACTTCTTTGGCAGTTTGACAAGCACTAACTCGGTTAAATTCATTCTCACTTAATGCACAAAATAAATGATTCATGGCTTGATCATTTGAGAGCTCAATCTTGATCTCCTCGATGGTATACTCTTTCAAGGGCTTATCTAGTAGAGTGTAGCCATTTTCAATTGTATCCCATAAAAATCTATTTTGTGCTTTAAAATAAAACTCCATCCTCACTTTTCAATAAGCATAGTTGGTTCCATCAAAATACGGAGGCCTACTCGAGTTGCCTTCCCTAATATGAGCTGGATTTAAAGTTTGCATCCTTGCACAAAAACACTCAAATATACGTTAGTAACACTTTGAGCAATAACCCGCTCTGATACAAATTAAAAGCACACCCAAGAGAGGGGGTGAATAGGGTGTATCGAGAAGTTAACGCCCTTTTTAAATTTAATTCAATAATCAAGATGCTATATGTTCACCAAAGTGCTAATATGAATGCTATGCAAGTGAATGGGATATAATAGATGGAAAGTGACACACAATTTATAGTCGTTCCATCCAATGATCTACATCCACTACCTAACCTCCCCGATTAAGATTTTTAAACCCCTACTTATATTACAAATAAGTGTTAAAACCTAAGCTTACAAGCTTAGAATGTCTAATCACAATTAGGACTTCCTACCTAACCGCAACTAGAGTTTATGTCTACCCTCAACTAGGTCTTCTGTTTGACTTAGATTCCACTAAGTCTTACAATCATTCAATTACAATCAATAACTAAAAATAATAAAATACACTTTACAAAGTAATGTGGCACCAAGTTCAAATACTAGCAAGCCTCCTGAGCCTAACCACTCTAATGTATGTAAGTATGAAAACAATTGAGAAATGCAAATATGTCACTGATTTTATGCACAACTCAAATATGAAACCATTTCAAACAAATCGATTATAACAAATCCGATTTCAAATCCAAAGAATAAGAAGTTTGATAAAAATTAAGTTTAAGCGCAAACTTTTGTTCAAATCAAAACCTAGGGTTTAATAAAATAAGTTTAAGCACAAAACCTAAGATGAATGTGTTCAAAGACACAACAAATGATTTTCCAAATCAAACACACAAAGTTATGAAATTTAAGCACAAGAAAAAGCTAGAACAAGAAACTTTCTTACAACCACAAGAAGATGACTTGAAAAACTGATTTAGAGAGGTTGTTGTACACCCTAGAAAGCTTCAAAGATGCTGGATTTGAAAGTGAATGGACAGCCTTCGAATATCCTTTGTGTTCTCTACAAAAATCCAAGCTTTTCCTTTTGAATGCTTTGAGCTCTTTTGTGTTTTCTTGCTTGTTGAAACAAAACCCTTGATATATTTGTTTGAAAATGTTTTTGTTCTTATATAATAGTTTTATGACCGTTCTAGGGATCCAAGGGCTGAGATTCCATCAAAACTTCAAATTAAAGTGAATTTTTCAACTTTATAAAAAAGATGTCAGGAAAGCAATTGGCGCGCTAATACTTAGACATAGCGCACTAACTGCAGGGACCTGAAAAAAATATTTTCGTCCCTTTAATTAGCGACCCTTTATTACGTCCGGGACCCAACCAACCCTCATATAATATGTTATATATGTTTGTTATGGGTCATTAAACCTATTTGGGTGGTCCGGATATTTTCACAAATCTCGATAACGGAAAATCTCCGTTTCATGACTTGCGATGGACTTTTCTGCAGATATGCAGTTTTCATTTCAAAACCTTTCAAAAACTAGTTTTCCTTTTTTGAAAACTTTCACAATGGTTTTCAAAATGTGATGTGAGCATAAACACATGGTTTATGATTGTTTAAATTTACAAGACTGGGTCAAGTGTTAAGTTTAACTTAAATCTTCAAATTATCACTAGTCATTTGAAAAATCATTTTAAAAACACGATGTGCATGAACTAATGCAATAGGCTTGCGTAAGTGAACTTGTATACCTTACATCGATGTTACAATATATAGTTTGATCTTTCGTCTTCATTCCCTTGTGTATGCCGAATCTTGAACTTGTATGGCTTGAATGCTTGAATACTCATGATGTGATGTTTTGCGACCTTTGACAAAAACTTAAATGCACTTGATATTTATTAGTATATTATTCACCTTGTTTGTTTCCATCAAAATCCTGAACGGAGTAAAGTGACTAACTACTTAGTCCAACAATATTACCACCTTGTATCGCATTGTTCCTACATGCATTTAAGGCGTAATTTGTCGACATTTTGCTAAAATAAGTCCTAAAAGTCAATATTGGAAATAGGCTGATATTTGGCAGATTTATTTTCAAAAAACTTACGACATAGTTTGATACGAAATAGGCAAAAACCTTTTACCATCCTGTTTCGCAGGTTCCCTACTTGGATTTTAGGCACAATTCGTCAAATTTTTGCTAAAATAAGTTTTTAATGTCAATATTATAATTATGTTGATTTGTAGCTGATTGAATTTTTGAATTCTTACAATGTAGTCTGATGCGAAATGGCTAAAAACTTATTACCATCCAGTTTCATTGTAGTTTAATGTGAAATGGCTAAAAAATCATTACTATCCTATTTTGCACGATCCCTACATAAATTTTAAGCATAATTGTCGATTTTTGATAAAATAAGCCTTGAAGGTCAATATTGTAAATATATTGATTTCTTCCTATTGAATTTTAGAATTCTGACGATGTAGTTTGATGCGGAATAAGTAAAAACTCATTAACATCTAGATTCGTTGTAGTTTGATTAAAAACTGGCAAAAAATCATTACAGTCCAGCTATGCATGTTCCCAACATAGACGTAAATTTTAGGCACAATTTGTCAAATTTTTGCTATAATAAGCCTTGAAAGTTAATAGTGTAACTATTGCTGATTTTTAGCTGGTTGATTTTTTAAATTTTAACGATGAATTTAGATATATTGTTAATAAGCGACAAATGTCAATATTGTCAATATGCTGATTTTCGACCAGTTTAATTTTAGAATTTTGATGATGTAGTTAGGTGAGAACATGGTAACAATATAGTACTGCCTAGTTTCACACAGTCCCTACGTGCGTATTTGGCACAATTCGTCGATATTTTAGTTAAATAAGCCTTAAAGGTCAATATTATAAATAGGTTGATATTTGGCATATAGAATTTCAGAATTCTTACGATTATGTTTGTTGTGAAATAGGCAAAACCTCTTAACCATCGACTTTCGCATGTTCCCTACCTTGATTTTTGATATAATTCATCAAGTTTTTGCTAAAGTAATCCTTAAAGGTCAATATTTGTAAAAATGTTGATTTTCGGCCAGTTGAATTTTAGAATTCTGACAATATAGTTTGATGTGAAATTGGTAAAAACTCATTATCGTTTAGTTTCGCACTTATGCTGATTTTAGGCATATTTCAACGAATTTTTTGCTAAAAAAAGCCTTGCGATAGAGTATTGTAAATATGTTGATTTTCAGGTGGTTGAATTTCAGAATTCTATCGATGTAGTTTGATGCGAAATGGGCAAAATCTTATTACTGTCTAGTTATGCATGTTCCCCACCTACATTTTAGGCACAATTTGTCAAATTTTTGTTATAATAAGCCTTGAAGGTTAATATTGTAAATATGCTAGTTTTTAGCTAGTTGAATTTTTGAATTTTGACGATGTAGTTAGATAAGAAATTAATTAAAACTCATTACCGCCTAGCTTCACATGTTTCCTACGTAAATATTAGTCACAATCCGTTGGTTTTTTGCTAAAATCAGTCCTAAAGGTCAATACTAAAAATATGCTTATTATCAGCAAGTTGAATTTCATATTTCTAACGATGTAGTTTGATGTGAAATGGGGAAAAAATCTTTCACGTCCAGTTTTACACGTTCGCTACATGGACTTTTGTCAAAACTCATCGAATTCTAAAATATGTTGATTTTTGTCCAGTTGAATTTCATAATTTCGACGATGTAGTTTTATGCGAAATAGGCAAAAACTCATAACCGTCAAGTTTCGCACATTCCCTATATGGATTTTAGGCACAATTCATTAATTGTTTTGCTAAGATAAGCCATGAAGGTCAATATTATAAATATACTTATTATCGACCTGTTGAATTTTAGAATTCTTATGATTTAGTTTGATGCGAAATTGACAAGAACTCATTTCCATATAGTTTCACATATTCTCTACGTGGATTTTTGTCACAATTCATCATTTTTTTGCTAAAATAAGCCTTAAAGGTTACTATTGAAAATATGCTAATTTTTTGCAGGTTGAATTTCAAAATTCTGACGATGTAGTTTGATGCAAAATAGGAAAAAACTCAATACTATTTAGTTATGCACGTCCCTTTCATGGATTTTAAGAGTAATTTGTCAATTTTTTGCTGTAATAGGCCTTGAAGGTCAATAATGTAACTATGTTGATTCTCAGTCAGTTGAATTTCAGAATTCTAACGATGTAGTTAGGTGAGAACTTGTTAAAAACATATTACTGCTTAATATCGCACAATCGCTACGTAGATTTGTGGCACACTTCGTCGTCATTTTGCTAAAATAAGCCCTGAAGGTCAATATTGTAAATAGGCTGATATTTGGTAAGTTTAATTAAAAATTCTTTCGACATGGTTTGATACAAAATAGGCAAAAACCCTTTACCATCCAGTTTTGCATGTTCCCTATTTTTATTTCAGGTACAATTCGTTGAATTTTTGCTAAAATAAACCTTGAAGGTCAATGTTATAATTATGTTGATTTTCAGCCAATTGAATTTTTGAATTTTAACAATGTAGTTTGATGCAAAATGGGTAAAAATTGATCACCATCCACTTTCATTGTATTTTTTTGTGCAATGGGCAAAACATTATTACCGTCCTATTTTGCACATTCCCTACGTGGATATTAAGCACAATTCGTCGATTGTTTTGCTAAAATAAGCCTTAAAGGTCAATAGTTGATTTTTGTTCCGTTGAATTTTAGAATTTTGATGATGTAGTTTGTTGCAAAATAGACAAAAATAAATTACCATCTAGATTCATTGTAGTTTGATGTAAAATAGGTAAAAAGTAATTATTGCAAGTTTTCCACGTTCCCTACGTAGATTTTAGGCACAATTTGTTAATTTTTTGCTAAAGTAAGCTTTGAAGGTCAACATTGTAAATATATTGATTATTCGTCGTTTGAATTTTTCAATTCAGACGATGTTGTTTGATGCGAAATTGGCAAAAACTAATTACCGTCTAATTTCGCACTTTACCTATGTTGATTTTAGACACGATTCGTCAATTTTTTTGCTAACATAAGCGTATAAGTATTGTAAATATGTTGATTTTTGACAAGTTGAATTTCATAATTCTAACGATGTACTTAGATAAGAAATTGGTAAAATACTCTTTATCGCCCAGTTTCACACGTTCCCTATGTAGATTTTTAGCACAATTCGTTGATTTATTGCTAAAATAAGCCTTATAGATCAATATTGTAAATATGATGATTTTAGTAGGTTTAATTTCATAATTCTCACGATGTTGTTTGATGCAAAATGTGCAAAAACTCTTTCCCGTCCAGTTTTGCACACTCCCTTTGTGAATTTTTGTCATAATTCATTAATTTTTTTGCTAAAAATAAGCCTTGATGATCAATATTGTAAATATGTTGAATTTTATCCTGTTGAATTTTTGAATTTTGACGATGTAGTTTGATGCAAAATGGGCAAAAACTAATTACCATCAAGTTTCGCACATTTTCTACATACATTTTAAGCATAATTTGTTAGTTTTTTCTTTTTCACTAAAGTAAGCCTCGTAGGTCAATATTGTAAATATGTTAATTTTTGACCAGTTGAATTTTATAATTATGACGATATAGTTTGATGTGAAATTAGCAAAAACTCATTACCGTCTACTTTTGAACGTTCCTTACGTGGAGTTTAGGCACAATTCATCATTTTTTGGCTAAAATAAGCTTTATAGGTCAATATTTTAGATATGTTGATTTTCGGCAGCTTGAATTTAAAATTCTGACGATGTTGTTTTATGCGAAATGAGCAAAAACTATTTTCCGTCCACTTTTGTAGGTTCCCTACTTGGATTTTTCTCACAATTCGTCGATTTTTTGCAAGAATAATCCTTGATGGTCAATATTGTAAATATGCTAATTTTTGTCAGGTTAAATTTCATATTTCTTACGCTGTAGTTTGAAGTGAATCATTGAGGTCCAATTTTCTCGTAGTCTAATGCGAAACGGACAAATACTTATTACTGTCAAGTTTCTCATGTTCCCTACTTAGATCTTTGGCATAATTTTGTCAATTTTTTTGCTAAAGTAAGCCTTGAAGGTAAAAATTGGAAATATGTTGATTTAGACCAGTTGCATTTGTCACAACCTAAATCTCTAATCTCATTTTGATTTCCTTAATTAGGATCACCGACCCGTCACGTGGGACCCACACTGCGATGCGCACACTGACCGAGGCATGTGGCCAAGGTATATTATATTTTTGTATTAACTGTATGCCTAATGTAATATAATGTGTAGACTTACTAAGTCAATTTGTACAGTGTAGGCGTCGAGACGAGAGTGGGGATGCACTTCGAGTTGCGTGTGGGTCGAAGAACCAGGTAGTTACCATTTTGGTATGTTTATTTAATATTAATATGAATTTATAGAATATTCATCTGCAATAATGGAATTAATTGTAAGCCTATGGTTATATTTATATTAATGCAAATCAAAAGGGAATCCTATAGTTTGGTTTAAAAATCTACAACACTTAGACTTACCTCGAGATACATACTAGCACACACTCCCATATTGTTGTGTAACACATTGGAGTCACTTGGCTAGAAACTAGTGGGTAGTAGGAGTGATTTATGACCTTGAGATTTCCTAGAGATTGGACTAGGTACACTTGATGAAATGGGCAAGCTATAAAAACCAAACTCCATCTTTTTTGCTTATTCACATGCAAAATCATGGAACAAAAATCAGAGCTTGAAACAACAAATTGAAAATAAGATTTGAAGTTCAAACCATCAACTAGGAGGAGAGGATTACCACCAATCAAAGTAAAAGGTCTAGGTGAGTTCCACAACTCATATGTGTAGATTCATGAATGCTTGGGGTTGTAATCATGGAGCTTTTTGAGTTAAATCGAATTAAAGGTGTCTCTACTGTGTTTAGAATAGTTTTGAATCATCAAATGGTTTCTCAAACTGGAATTTCGGATTTTTAAAGTTTGGCTCAAAAATGAGGATTTTTGCACGATTTTGGTCTTGTTAATTTTTGAACTGTAAAATAAGTTTGTTTTTAAATCTAAGTTCATATTTGGATTCCTCATTGAAAATATCACTTAGGACAGCCTTAAATTTTGAAAATCAGTGGTGTTTACATAACTTGGAAAAAAAGGAAGAAGATGAGCAGCGCCTCTACAAGTTTGGGGCAGGAGAGGGATACGTGTTGGACTCAGTTCAGGGGACCCAACCTCTTTAATTAATTTAAAAAAACAGTTTTAAATATATATATATATATATATATATATAGAAAAATTGTAGAAATTAGCTAGAAATTTATGGGAATTTCTGAAAAATATAAGAAAATGAGAAAAAGATAGAAAACTGGTTTTCGAGACTTTTTAGACATTTGGCACCCTGATAAAACTCGAAAAACGTGCAAGAACTGGAAATTTGGAATGAAGTTCTAATTTTTGGCTTAAAATTATAAATCCACTTAATGTGTCTTTAAATTAATTAAAATGATATAAAATGAACTTCAGAAACTAAAGAAAATTCCTAAAAGTTAGGGTGCGCGAGTCGAGATATCGGGAGGTCGGATTGACTAGGAATTTGCATGAATTGTGAGTATAACCAATGGCAACTTTACTTAGCATTTTAATTCCATTATTTTTTGTCCTTGCATAGTCCTTTTGACTATAGTACCTTTGTATTGTGATATCATGATATCCATTTCCTTGTCAATAATCATTGATTCTATCTCATGCTATGTTTTATCCTTGTTGTCTACTTATGAATTTAATGTTGAATAGCATGCTATTAGGCTAGTGAACATCATATGAACATTTATGTGGACTTGTATTCCTTATTTGCTTAGGTGTGTAGATTTGTCTATGCCTTGACATTCCATACTTGGTAATTCTTGAAATTTAAAAAGTAGTTTTTCGCATTTAGGTCCGATACTCGATTGAGGTGTGCGCGACTCATAGGGTTAGAGTCCCTACGAATGTCGACACATGTTACCTAACATTGTATGACACTCGGAGTTAGAGTCCCTGAGGTGGTCTACACACTGGGTTTAGAGTTCCTGACAATACTTGGGTTAGAGTCCCTCATACTATATGATATTGGGTTGGAGTGATGCGGTTCATTGTCGACCAGACCTAAACCACCACTACTTAGTCTAATGTCAATTTCATTTTGTTTAACTCTGGTATTTACTTATATATGGTTAATCTTTCAGTGTTTCATATTTATATGCTTTTAAATATCAGTCAATTATAGTTGGAACTGCGAGATAAACATATCATCGGGGATTATTGTTATTTTATTGTACTCATCGTCCTTTTTTATGATGCTTGGTGCAGAGCCGTCGACTAGCAGGTCGGGCAAGGAGAAGATCGGTGGCTACCTCTGAACAACGACACGATCCTGCTTTCGATATTGTAGGTCTTTTAGTAGTTTGCTGTATTATCTTACGTTATGTCTTTTGATATTTTGTTTTGGGTTGTATATTTGGCTTGAGAGACTAGGCTCCCCGACTGATGCATGTATTATTATGTTTATATGCATGTGCATGTGATATCTTTTCCTGGTTTTCCACACTTAGTTTTTAATTGAATTGTTTCTGCATATCATTAAAGCTTTTCGCATAAATTACTAATTTGCTTCCACATAATGATTAAGACTTATGCAAAATAAATGACTTGTAAAACAAATTAATTAACTCTAAATTTCAATAAGTGGTAGGACATGTATATTATTTATCCTGAACGCAATCAAGTTAGTAATTAGAATAGAAAGGTTGACTAATACGTAGTTAAATCCTAAGTAGTTTGGATTAGGGCTTAGTTACGAGATTAGGCCGGGCGGTGCCGTGTTTAGGAGAATGGGCCATCACAAAGTTTTACAATTCTAACAATGAAATTTGAATTAAAATTGGCAAAAACTCGTTATTGTATAACTTAACAAGTTCCCCTCGTGGATTTTAGGGAAAATATGTTGAATTCGTTCCCCATATGGATTTTAAACAAAATTCATCGATTTTTTTACTAAAATAAGCTTTAAAGGTCAATATTGTAAATAACTTGATTTTCGACCAATTAAAATTCATAATTCTGACAATGTAGTTTGATGAGAAATGGGCAAAACATCTTTCCTATCAAGTTTTGCACATTCCCTAAGTAGATTTTTGTCACAATTCATCAAATTTTTGCTAAAATAAGACTTGAAAGTCAATATTTGTAAATATGATGATTTTTGTCTTGTTGAATTTTAGAATCCTGAATGTAGCTTGATGCGAAGTGTGGAAAAACTCATTAACGTCCAACTTTTCCATAGTTTGATGCGAAATGGGCATAAACTAATTACCACCAAGTTTTGCACGCTGCCTACGTAGATTTTAGGCACAATTCATTAATTTTTTTGCAAAAGAAAGCCGTGAAGGTCAATATTGTAAATACATTTAATTTCGACCAGCTAAATTTTACAATTCTTATGATTTAGTTTGTTGTGAAATTGGGAAGAACTCATTAGCGTTTAGTTTCGCACATTCCCTACGTGGATTTTAGACCCAATTTGTCATTTTTTTCCAAAAATAAGCCTTTTAGGTATGTATTGTAAATATACTGATTTTCGACTAGTTGAGTTTCAGAAGTTTGATGATATAGTTTAATGAGAAATAAGTAAAAGCTTATTAACATCTAGTTATGCACGTTTTCTATGTGGATTTTAGGTACAATTCGTGAAATTTTACTATAATAATAAGCCTTGAAGGTCAATATTGTAAATGTGTTGATTTTAGGCCAGTTGAATTTCATAATTTTGACGATGTAGATAGGTGAGAAATTAGTAAAAACTCATTACCATCTAGTTTCGCACGTTCCCTATATGGATTTTAGGCACAATTTGTCTTATAGGTCAATATAAGTATGTTGATCTTTGACAAGTTGAATTTTAGTGTTGGTTGATAGGAAATGAGAAAAACTCTTTCAAGTCTAGTTTTGCACGTTCCTTACTTGAATTTTTGTTACAATTTGTCGATGTTTTGCTAAAATTATCCCTAAAG
This sequence comes from Stephania japonica, assembly GCA_039657345.1. NCBI lineage: Eukaryota > Viridiplantae > Streptophyta > Magnoliopsida > Ranunculales > Menispermaceae > Stephania > Stephania japonica. The sequence goes on along the minus strand of CM077563.1, from coordinate 26,290,326 downwards.
GTCTATATTGTAAATATGCTAATTTTTTCCTATTGAATTTCATAATTCTGTTGATGCGAAATGGGCAAAAACTCATTGTCATCCAATTTCATTATAGTCTAATGCAAAATGGGGTAAAACTAATTACCGTCAAGTTTTGCACGTTTCCTATGTAGTTTTTAGGCACAATTCGACAATTTTTTTGCTAAAGTAGGCCTTGAAAGTCAATATTATAAATATGTTGATTTTTGTCCTGTTGAAATTCAGAATTGTGACGATGTAGTTTGATGCAAAATGGACAAAAACTCATTACCGTCCAGTTTTGCTGTAGTTTGATGTGAAATAGGCAAAAACCAATTACTTTCAACCTTTGTACATTCCCTGCGTAGATTTTAAGCATAATTCATCAATTTTTTTGCCAAAGTAAGCCCTGAAGGTCAATATTACAAATATGTTGACTTTTCACCAGTAGAATTTTACAATTTTGACGATAAAGTTTAATACGAAATTGGCAAAAACTCATTACCGTCTAGTTTTGCATGTTTCAAACATGGATTTAAGACATAATTCGTCGATATTTTGCAAAAATAAGCCTTGTAGATCAATATTGTAAGTATGATGATTTTCAATTAGTTGAATTTCAAGATTTTGACGAGGCATTTGATGCAAAATGGGCAAAAATTCATTAATGTCAAATTACACATATTTTTTACGTGAATTTTTGGCACAATTCGTCAAATTTTTGCTATAATAAGCCTTGAAGGACTATATTGTAAATATGCTGATTTTTGGTTAGTTAAATTTCTGAATTCTGATGATGTAGTTAGATGATAAACTGATAAAAAATCATAACCGCCTAGTTTCCCACACTTACTACATGGATTTTAGGCACAATTAGTCGATATTTTGCTAAAATAAGCCTTAAAGGTCATCAATATTATAAATATGCTGATTTTCAGCAGATTGAATTTCATAATTCTGACGATGTAATTTGAGGTGAAATTGAGAAAAACTCATTACCGTCAAGTTTTCACATTTCCTACTTAGATTAAGGTTTAATTTGTCATTTTTTTTGCTAAAGTAAGCCTTGAAGGTCAATATTGTAAATACGTTGATTTTTAGCCGGTTGAATTTTACAATTATAACAATGTAGTTTGATGTGAAATTGACAAAAACTCATTACCATCTAGTTTCGCATGTTATCTACATGAATTATAAGCATAATTCGTCAATTTTTTTGTTAAAATAAGACATATAGTCAATATTATAAATAGGCTGATTTTCGATTAGTTGAATATTAAAATTCAGATGATATAGTTTGATGTTAAATGGCAAAAGCTCATTACCGTCCTGTTACGCACGTTCGCAACGTGGATTTAGACACAATTCGTCAAATTTTTGCTATAATAAGCCTTGAAGGTCAGTCATGTAAATATGTTAATTTTCAGGCTATTGAATTTGAGAATTCTTACAATGTAGTTAAGTGTGAAATTGGTAAACAAGTATTACCGCCAAGTTATGCACACTCCCTACGTGGATTTAAGGCACAATTTATCGGTTGTTTGCTAAAATGAGCCATAAATGTCAATATTGTTAATATGTTTTTTTTTAAGTTTGAATTTCAGAAATTCTAACGATTTAGTTTGATGCGATATAGACAAAAACTCTTTCCTATCCTATTTCGCACGTTCCTTATTTGGATTTTTGATACAATTCGTCGAAATTTTGCTACAATAAGTTTGAAAGGTCAACATTGTAAATATGTTGATTTTCATTTGGTTAAATTTTAGAATTCTGACAATGTACTTTTATGCGAAATGGACAAAAACTCACTATCATCCTGAATCATTGTAGTTTGATGCCATTGGGCAAACACTTATTATCATGAAGTTTCGCACGTTTACTACGTGGATATTAGACACAACTCATTACCATGTACTAAGATAAGCCTTGTAGGTCAACATTGTAAATATACAGATTTTCAGACGGTTGAATTTCAGAGTTCATATGACATAGTTTTATGTGAAATTGGCAAAAATTCATTACCATCTAGTTTCACACATTCCCTATGTGGATTTTAGGCATAATTCATTGATTTTTTCATTAAATAAGCCTTGAAGGTCATTATTTTTATATATTGATTTTCAACTTGTTGAATTTTTTAAATTCTAACGATGTAGTTTGATGTGAAATGGGCAAAAAATCATTACCGTCTAGTTACGCTCGTCTCCAATGTGGATTTTGGGCACATTTCGTCAAATTTTTGCGATAATAAGCCTCAAACGTTAATTTGTAAATATGTTGATTTTTGGCCGATTGAATTTCAAAATTTTGACAATGTAGTTAGGTGAGAAATTGGTAAGAACATATTACCACTTAGTTTCGCACAGTCCTTACTTGGATATTTTGCACAATTCATCGAGATATTGCTAAAATAAGCCGTAAAGGTCGATATTGTAAATAGTTTTATATTTGGCAGGTTGAGTTTCACAATTCTTACAATGTATTTTTAATGCGAAATAGGCAAAAACTCTTTACCGTCTAGTTTCACATGTTCCCTACCTGAATTTATGTCACAATTCATCAAATTTTTACTAAAATAAGCTTGGAATGGCATTATTCTAAATATGTTAATTTTCGCATGATTGAATTATACAATTCTGACGATGTACTTTCATGCGAAATTAGCAAAACTCATTATCATCTTTTTTCAATGTAGTTTAATGTGAAATAGGCAAAAACACATTACCATCTTGTTTCACTGTAGTTTCATATAAAATGGGAAAAAACTCATAACCGTCATGTTTCACACGTTCCCTTATTATATTTCAGGCACAATTTGTTAATTTTTTTTTTCTAAAGTAGTCAATATTGTCAATATGTTCAATTTTGGCCAATTAAGTTTTACAATTATGAGGATGTAGCTTGTTTTGAAATTAAAAAAAAAAAAACTCATTACTATCTAGTTTCTTATGTTCCCTACTAGGATTTTTAGGCATAATTCATCGAATTTTTGCTAAAATAAGTCTTATTGGCCAGTATTGTAACTATATTGATTTTTAACTAGTTGAATTTTAGAATTTTGACGACGTAGTTAGATAAGAAATTAGTAAAAACTCATTACTGACCAGTTTCACACGTTCCCTATGCAGATTTTAGGCACAATTCTTCAATTTTTGCTAAAACAAGCTTTAAAGGTCAATATTGTAAATATGCTGATTTTCGGCCAATTAGATTTCACAATTCTGACAATGTTGTTTGATGTGAAATGGGCAGAAACTCTTTCCCATCAAGTTTCTCACGTTCCCTACGTAGTTTTTGTCACAATTCTTTAAATTTTTGCTAAAATGAGTATTGAAGGTCAATATTGTAAATATGCTAATTTTTGCCCTGTTGAAATTTTAAATTTTAACAATGTAGTTTGATGTGAAATGGGCAAAAACTCATTGCCATCCAATTCACTGTAGTTTAATATGAAATGGGCAAAAACTAATTACCGTCAAGTTTCTCACGTTCCTTAAGTAAAGTTTTAGCACAATTCGTCAATTATTTTGATGAAGTAAACCTTGAAGGTCAATATTGCAAATATGTTGAATTTTGGCCAGTTGAATTTTATAATTTTGACGATGTAGTTTGACGTAAAATTAGTAAAAACTTATTACCATCTAATTTTGTGCGTTTCCTACATGGATTTTAGGCACAATTCAATTCGACGATTTTTTGCTAAAATAACCTTTATAGATTAGTATTGTAAATTTGTTAATTTGTTTATTGGTTTAGTTTCAGAATTCTAACGATGTAGCTTTATATGTAGTTAGATAAAAAATTGGCAAAAATTCTTTTCTGTCCAGTTTCACATGTTCCCTATATAGATTTTAGGCTATTCTTCAATTTTTTGCTAAAATAAGCTTTGAAAGTCAATATTGTAAATATGCTAATTTTTTGCCGTTGGTTGCATTTCATAATTCATACAATGTAGTTTGATGCGAAATGGCTAAAAACTTTTTCCCGTCTTATTTTGCACGTTCCCTATGTGAATATTTCGTACAATTCATCAAATTTTAATTAAAATAAGCCTTAAAGATCAATATTGTGAATGTGTTGACTTTCGTCTAGTTACATTTCATAAATTCTAAATATGTGGTTTGAAGCGAAATAAGGAAAAACTCTTTACTTTCTATTTTCATTGTAGTTTGATGCGAAATGGACAAAAACAAATTACCGTCAAGTTTTGCACGTTCCCTACCTAGGTTTTAGACATAGTTTGTCATTTTTTTTTGTTAAAGTAAGCCTTAAAGGTAATATTGTAAATATATTGATTTTCGGCTCATTGAATTTTACATTTCTGACGATGTAGTTTGATTTGTAATTGAAAAAACCTAATTACCGTCTAGTTTCGCACATTCATAACATGGATATTAGACACAATACGTTGATTTTTTTGCTAAAATAAGCCTTGCAAGTTAGTATTATAAATATTTTGCTTTTTGGTTGCTTGAATTTTAGAATTGTGATTATTTAGTTTGATGCGAAATGGGCAAAAACTCATTATCATCTAAGTATGTACGTTTCCTATATGGACTTTATGCACAATTTGTCCAACTTTTGCTATGATAAGCCTTGAAGGTCAATATTGTAAATATAATGACTTTTGGCTAGCTGAATTTCCAAATTTTAACGAAGTAGTTAGGTAAGAAATTGGTAAAACTTATTATCACCTAGTTTTGTTCCCTACATGACTTTTAGACACAATTCGTTGATTTTTTTTCTAAAATAAGCCTTAAAGGTAAAAATTATAAATATGTTGATTTTCAGTAGGTTGAATTTCAAAATTCTGACCATGTAGTTTATTGAGAATTGGGAAAAACTCATTAATGTCAAGTTTTACACGTTACGTACTTAGATTTTAGGCAAAACTTAACAATTGTTTTACTGAAGTAAACCTTAAAGGTCAATATTATAAACATGTTAATTTTTGGCCAGTTGAATTTTACAATTTTGACAATGTAGTTTATGTTAAATTGGCAAAAACTCATTATCGCCGAGTTTTGCACGCTCTTTACGTGGATTTTAGACACAATTCGTCGATTATTTGCTAAAATAAGTCTTGTAGGTTAGTATTGTCAATATGTTGATTTTCGGCTAGTGGAATTTTAGAATTTTAACGATGTAGTTTGATGTGAAATAGGCAAAAACTTATTTATGTCCAGTTACGCACGTTCCGTAAATGGATTTTAGGCACAATTTGTCAAATTTTTGCGACAATAAACCTTGAAGATCAAGATTATAAATAAGCTGATTTTCGGCCAGTTGAAATTCAAAATTATGATGATGTAGTTATGTGAGAAATTGATAAAAGCTCATTACCAACTAGTTCCGCACATTCCCTACATGGATTTTGGGTACAATCCGTCGAGTTTTTGCTAAAATAAGCCATATAGGTTAATATTGTAAATATATTAATTTTTGACATATTGAATTTTAGAATTCTGAAGAAGTTGTTTGATGTGAAATGGGCAAAACCTCTTTTCCATCCAATTTTTCATGCTACCTACGTAGATTTTTGTCATAATTCGCCATATTTTTGCTAAAATAAGCTTGAAATGTCAATATTATAAATATGTTATTTTTTATCCGGTTGAATTTAAGAATTCTGACGATGAAGTTGGATGCGAAATGGTCAAAAACTCATTGTCATCTAGTTTCATTGTAGTTTGATGTGAAATAGGCAAAAACTATTTACCGTCAAGTTTCGCATGTTACATGTTTAGATTTTAGGCATAATTTGTCAATTTTTTTGCTAAAGTAAGCCTTGAAGGTCAATATTGTAAATATATTGATTTTTGACTAATTGAATTGTACAATTCTAACGATGGGGTTTGATGTGAAATTGGCAAAAACTCATTACCGTTTAGTTTTGAACGTTCCTTACATAGATTTTAGGCACAATTTGTCGATTTTTGCTAAAATAAGCCTAATATGTCGCATTGTAAATATGTTGATTTTCGACTAGTTTACTTTTTGAATTCTCATAATATAGTTGGATAAGAAACTAGTAAAAAATCATTATTGCCTAGTTTCACACCTTCCCTACATGGATTTTGAACATAATTAGTCAATTTTTTGTTTAAATAAGCTTTAAAGGTCAATATTGTAAATATGTTAATTTTGAACCAGTTGAATTTCATAATTCTGACAATGTAGTTAGATGTGAAATTATGAAATACTTTTTCCCATCAAGTTTCTCACGTTCCCTACGTAGGTTTTTGTCACAATTCATCAAATTTTTGCTATGATAAGCATTAAAGTTCAATACTGTAAGTTAAATATGCTAATTTTTGTCCTGTTGAATTTCAAAAATTCTGATGACGTAGTTTGATGCAAAATGTGCAAGAACTCATTACCGTCCAGTTATGTTGTAGTTTGATGCGAAATGGGTAAAAACTAATTACCGTCAAGTTTCGCATGTTTCCTAAGTAGATTTTAAGCTTAATTTGTTAATTCTTTTTTGCTAAAGTAGGTCTTGAAGGTCAATATTGCAAATATGTTGATTTTTTCAGTCATATTTTTGAATTCTAACGATGTAGATAGGTAAGAAATTGGTAAAAATTCATATCCGCCTTGATTTGCACGTTGCCTACCTGGATTTTAGGCACAATTCGTCAATTTTTTACTAAAATAAGCCTTAAAGGTCGATATTGTAAATATGTTAATTTTCAGGAAGTTGAATTTCATAATTCTAATGATGTAGTTTGATGCAATATGGGAAAAAAACTCAACACCATCAAGTTTTGCACATTCCCTACTTAGATTTTCATGCTCAATTTGTCAATTTTTTCCTACGGTATGTCTTGAAGGTTAATATTGTAAATATGTTGATTTTAGGTCGGTTGAATTTTACAATTTTAATGATGCAATTTGAAGCAAAATTGGTAAAAACTCATTAGCGTTTAGTTTCGCATGTTACCTACATGGAGTATAGGCATAATTCAACATTTTTTCCTAAAATAAGCCATGTAGCCATATTGTACATATACTGATTTTCGACTGGTTGAATTTCATAATTTTGACGATGTAGTTTAGTTTGATGATAAATAGGCAGAAACTCCTTACCGTCCAGTTACGCACGATCCCTACGTGAATTTTAGGCACAATTCACAAAATTTTTACTATAATAAAACTTGAAGGTCAATATTGTAAATATGCCAATTTTCAGCTGGTTGAATTTGAGAAATCTAACAATATAGTTAGGTGAGAAATTGGTAGCAACTCATTACCTCCAAGTTTTGTACGCTACTTAAGTAGATTTTAGGCACAATTCGTTGATTTTTTGCTGAAATAAGCGTTAAAGGTCAATATTATAAATATGTTTATTTTCGATAAGTTGAATTTCAAAATTCTGACCATATTGTTTGATGCGAAATGGGTAAAAACTCATTACAGTCAAGTTTCACAAGTTCCCTACGTGGATTTTAGGCACAATTCGTCAATTCTTTTTCTAAGATGAGCATTGAAGGTAAATATTGTAAATATATTGATTTTAGGCCGATTAAGATTTACAAATCTGATGATGTAGCATGGTGAGAAATTAGTAAAAACTCATTACGGCCTTGTTTCGCACATTCCCTGCGTGGATTTTAGGCACAATTTGTTAATTTTTTGCTATAAAAAACATTGATGGTTAATATTGTAAATATGTTGATTTTTGGCCGGTTGAATTTCAAAATTTTGACAATGTAGCTAGGTGTGAAATTTGTAAAAACAAATTACTACTTAGTTCCTCACATTCCCAATGTGAATTTTAGGCAGAATTCGACGATATTTTTCAAAAATAAGCATTAATGGTATATATTGTAAATAGGCTGATATTTGGCAAGTTGAGTTTCAAAATTCTTATGTTGTAGTTTTATGTTGTAGTCGCTTGTTCCCTACCTGAATTTTTTCTAAAATAAGCATGCAAGATCAATATTGTAAATACGTTGATTTTCGTCCAATTAAATTTCATAATTTTGACGATATAGTTTGATGTAAAATGGACAAAAACTCATTACCGTCCTATTTCATTGTAGTTTCATGTAAAATAAGCATTGAAAGTCAATTTTGTAAATGTACTGATTTTAGGCCGGTTAAGTTTTATAAATCTGACAATGTAGTATGTTGAAAAATTAGTAAAAACTCATTACGGCCTTTTTTGCACGTTCCCTACGTGATTTCTAGGCACGATTCATTAATTTTTTGCTATAATAAGCATTGATGGATAATATTGTAAATATGCTGATTCTCGGCCAGTTGAATTTCATAATATTGACAATGTACTTAGGTGAGAAATTTGTAAAAACATATTACTGCCTAGTTTCGCACATTCCGAACGTGAATTTTAAGCACAATTCACCGATATTTTTCTAAAATAAGCCTTAAAGATTCATATTGAAAATAGGTTAATATTTGGCAGGTTGAATTTCATAATACTTACACTGTAGTTTGATACGAAATAGACAAAAAAATCATTAACATCCTATTTCGCATGATCCCTACGTGAAATTTAGGCAGAATACATCAATTCTTTCGCTAAAATAAGCTTTGAAGGTCAATATTGTAAATATGCTAATTTTTAACTAGTTCAATTTCATAATAGTAAGGATGTAGTTAGATAAAAAAAATTGGTAAAAACTCATTACCGCCTAGTTTCACAAGTTCCATATATGGATTTTAGGCACAATTCAACGATCTTTTTCTAAAATAAACTTTAAAGGTCAATATTCTAAATATGAAAATTTTTTGTCGGTTGAATTTAATAATTTTGACAATGTAGTTTGATGAGAAATGGGCAAAATCTAATTACCGTCAAGTTTCACAAATTCCCTATGAGATTTTATGCACAATTCGTCAATTTTTTTGCTAAGGTAGGCCTTTAAGGTCAACATTATAAATATTATTGATTTTCGACCAATTGAATTTTACCATTATGACGATGTAGTTTGATTTTGAATTGGCAAAAACATATTACAATCAAGTTTCGCACGTTCCTCAGAATTGTAAATATGCTAATTTTTTGTGAGCTAAAATTTAGAATTCTGATAACATAGTTTGATGCGAAATGGGGAAAAACTCATTAACATCTAAATAGATTTTAGGAACAATTCGTCAAACTTTTGCTATTATAAACCTTGAAGGTCAATATTCTAAGTTTTTTTTATTTTCGACTGCTTGAATTTTGAAATTCTGACGACGTAGTTAGGTGAAAAATTGGTAGAAATTTATTACTGCCTAGTTTTGCATGTTCTCTACATGAATTTTATGAACAATTCGTCGATTTTTTGCTAAAATAAGCCTTAAAGGTCAATATTGTAAATATGTTGATTTTTTACATGTTGAATTTCAGAATCGTGACAATGTAGTTGGATGAGAAATTGACAAAAACTCATTACCATCAAGTTTTGAACTTTAATATTGCAAATATATTGATTTTTGGCCAGTTGAATTTTACAATTATCACAATGTAGTTTTATGTGAAATTAGCAGCAACTTATTAACGTCAAGCTAAGCATGTTCCCTAGGTGGATTTTAGTCACAATTCATCAAACTTTTGTTATAATAGCCTTAAAGTTCAATATTGTACATATACTTATTTTCTGTTGGTTGAATTTTATAATTCTAGCGATGTAGTTAGGTGAGAGATTGGCAAAAACTTAATATCGTCTATTGTCGCACGTTCCAACATGGATTCTATGCACATTTCACCAATTTTTGCTAAAATAAATATGTTGATTTTCGGCAGGTTGAATTTGAGAATTCTAACGACGTTGTTTGATGAGAAATGAGCAAAAACTCTTTCCTGTCTAATTTTGCATGTTCCCTATGTGGATTTTTGTCTCAATTCGTTGAATTTTTGCTAAAATAAACTTTGAAGGTGAACATTGTAATTATGCTAATTTTCGTGATATTGAATTTCAAAACTATGATGATGTAGTTTGATGCGGAATGGGCTAAAACACATTGTTATCTAGTTTCGCAGTAGTTAGATGCGAAATAGGCAAAAACTTATTACTACTACAATAGAAACAACCTTTCGTGACGGTTTAAAACCGTCACGAAAGGATTTCATAACGGTTTTAAACCATTACGCAGCCCGTCATGTTATGAGACAGGATTATTTAATTTAATAAAAAATTATTTTTTTTATTAGGGGGCCCACTTGGACTGGTTCGGTTCAGGTAGTTGGACCGGCCTGGCTGGCCAGTTCGACCCGGCCCGGTTCGGGGACGCACACATGCAGCGCGTGCGTCCCCTTCCCAGAGACGGAAATCGTCTCTGGTAAGTTTACCAGAGACGATTTTCGTCTCTTTTTTTTGTTTTCTCTTCCTTCTTTCATGCTTCCTTTACTCTCCTTTCCATTCCTCATCACTCTCAATCCATTGGAGACCCTCCAAACCTTAAAATCTCACCTCAAATCCACCAAAACAATACCAAATTCTCGAATCAAAATACATGTAAATAAATCCAAAATTTACCATATCACCTCAATTTTCTACAAATTCGATCCAAATCAATGTAATTCATCAAAACCAACTTTAATAACACCGAAGTCATCAAAATCAGTGATAAAATCCTCAAAAAATTTAAACTAACCTCAACCCACAAAACCCACATTTTTATTCAAAAATTCAAATTTAAATGGTAGAGATTACCTTGGATCAACGTTTTGACGCCTAAATCACCTCTTCAAAGTTTGAATTCACCTCTCCAACCCTGTATCTCTACTTATCTCTCTAATTTATTTGAGAAAATGCATCATTTTGCATGTTGAACACCCATCAACAAGTATTTATATGTTGAGTTCAATCTAATGTGTGCACGCATCCCGAGGAGGATTTGAGGATCACTGATCACCCTGTGTCACTCAAGTCTAGATACCTTATCAAACACAATCTGTCTTGTTTTTAGTTTGTTGTCAATATCGAGGATAATCCAATGTGTGCTTATTTTCTAGTTCAACTATAGGATTTCAATTTATTCATTAATACATTAATCCAACCTTAGGTTAGGCCACCTAATAAATCATATAAAAATCATAGGTTTGTAACATTAACAGTCAGCTACCCGGCAACCAATGCCCCATACCCCGGCTATCCCGTACCCGGTACCTGATCCCCTTCACGTACTTCGGGATATATACCCGACTCGTAACCTTGCCCGATATCAACTTACACACATGTGATGTTTATATAAATATTAAATTTCCACATCACAATAATAGACATACAACATACACAAATAACACAATATAACCTGGGTAGTCTTATCCGAGTCTACCCAGCTGTCCCCGTAATGCCCAATTGCTCGTTAATCCTCGTGATTAACACAAATCCTGATTAAATTAATTTGGGTTGTTACACACCCTCCCCTCATCCCGTCTAAGCTTTTATTTGTTTGTTTTATTAAAAAAAAGGATTTTGGATAGGAAAAATAGTCAAGGTGGTGGTGGTGGCACCATCAAGGTAAAGGCGGCGACCTCAGTGACGCCGCTGCTGTGGGCAGTGGGGCCCCACAACCATCCTCGCTGGAGGAGGGGGTGGGATCCCCACTAGGAGGCTTCTCCTTCCCCACCCCATATGAACCATGGAGAGGGGAAGGAAGGGGTGGTTCGCCACCCTTCCTTCGCCTCGACGGCGCCTGGACAAGGGAGGCGGTGGCCCTCTGGCCAACCGTTGGAGGACTTCCGACGTAAATGATGCCGGAGGCCATGGGTGGAGGGGCCCAATAGAGGGGAGCTTAAGCTCCCCTCTACGGCCCCAACAAGGGGGAGCATGGGCTCCCCCTCAATTCAATCAACAAGGCAGATGACCGGTCAACTAGTCAGCTGGACCAATTGACCGATCAACTGGTTACTAGTTGACCATGGACTAAAATGTCCCTGCAATAGTAAAATGAGGGGCGGGAATGTCCCAGCCCCTCTACGGCTTCATCGAGGGTGCACACGCGCACTTCGGGGGACTTGACGATGAGTTAAACCCTCGATAATGTAACATCGGGACCCCGACAAGAGTTTCAGACAACACGAAACCGCGGGACCCGCACTAAAGGGTCCCTAAAAGTAAATGAGTTAAAGAATTAATGACTTTGTAATAGAATATGCATTGATATGTTGTTGTATGAATTGTCTTAGTGACATGTGGCGATTCATATCGAGCCCCGGTGCGTAAGGAGTGGTCTTAGGCGTGCCAAGTGCAGGTAAGTGGGGAGCTTGCTCAATTATCAAATATGACATTATTATTAGTTATATTTAGGATTCATAATTTGAATTAAAGACTTGGGATTTAAGGGTTGCGTCGTGGTATTGGCTCGAACCTACGTATCTATGGAATGTGAATGCACTTCTTTTCTCATCTACGTTATTCAGGGCCCCATAATGTTTGTGGAGTTCCACTGAGGGCCTTATTTGCAAGTAAATCTATATGAATTCTTTAGAATATTTTGGTACCATCGAGGGTCGTTAACACCCCAGGATATTTATAGAGTTTACCACTGAGGGCTTTACTTGACTAATTGAATTCATAAGTATGCATGTAGGGACATGAGTTGGAGTTCCTTCTCTTGTACATTTGAGACATAGGGATGTGCATCGGTGATGGCTTGGACAAACCTACTGTTGATTTGATGGGACAAACGAGATGGCACATAAGGCCTGTGTGCTAGCTAATTGTTTCCATCACCTCGAGAGTAGGAGAATCGGTCATCGGATTCTTGCCAATACCTAGTATGCATTGAATGAAATATTGACTTACCGTATTACTTTTATAGTACATAATCTCGCGAAACCCCCTCCTTTGCATGAAAGCTTGAATTTATATAACGATTTGTTAATCTCTTTAATGCTATGCATGATTATTGTTGTTACAACTTGATGGCTTATGAATATATCGTATTTGCTATGAAAGGATGAATTCCTATTTATTTGTGGCTTACAAACCTTATGTCCATGATAGTACTTGATAGTTCATTATACATCTATCTTTTATGAAATCCTGCTACCATGCTACTATTCAATGAATCCTTGTTTGTTTTCAAATACATACTAGACTTTGCATGTTTATTAGATATTACTTGCATATTTTAAAGTTGAGCGGATTTTCCACATTACTGAGCTCCGTTGGTTCTTTTAGCTTACCCCACTTATATCTCAGGTATCCACGACAGAGCTAGGTTAAGGCAAGGGAGAGACGAGCTTGAAGTCTCCTCTTGATGTGAGCCTTTATATATATATATATATTATGTATATTTGATTTTGAAACTATCAACTTTGGGTTAAAATTTAAAATAGATCTTTAGGTAGCTTGAATCCTTGTTACCTTTAGTTGATCCATTTCGGAGATTTAATAAACTTGTTTAGTTTAAATGAGCATGAACCCATGTATAATTTTTATTAATATTCTATGAACTTAAATCTATTAGCTTTAGGATATCTCTTTATATTTATTCAGCAATTATTATCCTTTGTTTAGCCAATGCGTATTCCACAAGTTTATTTGTTTAGGCGTGCCAGACCGTTATTTGGGCCTGGTTCAGGTATCGGGTTCAAGTGGCGATCTGGGCCGGGCAACCCGACCCAAGGTCGGGGGAGGGTCATCACACGAGCATAGTCATATTTTATCTACAACTCTTATTTTCAATAGAAATCATTGTTTTGATCCTTAACTTCATGTAAGGAACGTGGGAAATCAGAGGATAATGAAGTTTTAACGATTTTGTATGAAATAATCATTGTAAGAGTTTTGACATTCAATAAGCTGAGCATAATCATATGTTATCTACAAATGCTTATTTTGAATAGAAATCGTTGTTTTAAGACTTAACTTTACTTAGGGAACGTGGGAAATCAAACAATAATAAAGTTTTACCCATTTTATATCCAATAATCATCCTAAGAGTTTTGAAATTCAACAAGGCGAGTATAATCGTCATTCTATCGCAAAGCTTATTGTGACTAGAAATCGTTGTTTTGAGCCTTAACTTCACGTAGGGAACGTGGGAAATTGGACGATAATGAAGCTTTACTCATTTTGTTTCAATAAATCATCTTAAGTGTTTTGAAATCCAACAAGCCGAATATAATTATTATTCTGTTGCAAAGCTTATTATGACTAGAAATTGTTATTTTGAGACGTAACTTCACGTAGGGAACATGAAAAATCGGACGATAATGAAGTTTTACCTATTTGGTTTCAAATAATCATTCTAAGAGTTTTGAGATTCAACAAGCCGAGTACAATCATTATTCTGTTACAAAGCTTATTGTGACTAAAAATCATTGTTTTGAACCTTAAGTTCAAGTAGCGAACGTGGGAAATTGTAGGATAATGAAGTTTTAACGATTTTGCATCAAGGCATCATTTTAAGAGTTTTGAAATTCAAAAAGCCGAGGATAATCATATTTTATCTACAAATGCTTATTTTGAATAGAAATCGTTGTTTTGAGTATTAACTTCACTTAGGGAACATGGGAAATCGGATGATAATGAAGTTTTATCCATTTTCTTTCTTATAATCATTCAAAGAGTTTTAAAATTCAACAAGCCGACTATAATCATTATTCTGTTACAAAGCTTATTGTGACTAGAAATCATTTATTTGAGCCTTAACTTCACGTAGGGAATGTGAGAAATTGGATGATAATAAAGTTTTACCTATTTTGTTTCAAATAATCATCTTAAGTGTTTTGAAATATACAAACTGAATATAATCATTATTCTGTTACAAAGCTTAGTGTGACTGGATATCGTTGTTTTAAGACTTAACTTCACGTAGGGAACGTGGCATATCGGTGATGGCTTGGACGAACCTACTTTTGATTTGATGGGACAAACGAGATGGCACATAAGGCCTGTGTGTTAGCTATTTGTTTCCATCACCTCGAGAGTAGGAGAATCGGTCACTGGAATCTTGCCAATACCTAGTATGCATTGAATGAAATATCAACTTATCGTATTACTATATTTTATAGTACATAATCTCGCGAAATCCCCTCCTTTGCATGAAAGCTTGAATTTATGTAAGGATTTGTCAATCTCTTTAATGCTATGCATGATTATTGTTGTTGCAACTTGATGACTTATGAATATATCATATTTGTTATAAAAGGATGAATTCCTATTTATTTGTGGCTTACAAACCTTATGTCCATGATAGTACTTGATGGTACATTATACATCTATCTTTTATGAAATCCTGCTACCCTGTTACTATTCAATGAATCCTTGTTTGTTTTCAAATACATGCTAGACTTTGCATGCTTATTAGGTATTACATGCATATTTGATGGTTGAGTGGATTTTCCGCGTTACTGAGCTCCGTTGGTTCTTTTAGCTCACCCCACTTATATCTCAGGTATCCACGACAGCGCTTGGTTGAGGCAAGGGACAGACGAGCTTGAAGTCTCCTCTTGATGTGAGCCTTTGCATATATATTATGTATATTTGATTTTGAAACTATCAACTTGGGGTTAAAATTAAAATAGATCTTTGGGTAGCTTAAATCCTAGTTACCTTTGGTTGATCCATTTCTAAGATTTAATAAACTTGTTTAGTTTAAATAAGCATGAACCCATGTATAATTTTTTTAATGTTCTATGAACTTAAATCTATTGGCTTCAGGATATCTCTTTATATTTATTCCGCAATTATTATCCTTTGTTTAGCCGATGCGTATTTTGCAGGTTTATTTGTTTAGGCGTTCCAGACCGTTATTTGGGTCTTGTTCAGTTATCAGGTCCAAGTGGCGGTCTGGGCCGGGTGACCCGACCTTAGGTCGAGGAGGGTCATTACAGTTGGTATCAGAGCATAGGGATTAGAACTTAGAAAAATATTAGGTTAGGGAAATCTAAGATGTAGGGCCTTTAAGTTTAAAGGTCAAGCTAAGTCAGAAAAATCAGTGGTATAGGACATTGGTTCAAAGTTGACTTAACACGCAATAATGATAAATCTTAGGATGGGATGGGACAAAAGAAATTTGATAAAGATTTAATGTGATGACTATTTGCTACTTTGTGTATATAAATATATTGTTAGATATATAGGTAAATGTCTTTCCTTAAGACGTGAAACGTTGGTTCCACGAGTTGGGAATGACAATTAACTGCACAAGAAAGTCGAAGGGAAGTCCTCAGAAGATTCTGCATGCATTGTAAGGAAGTCTACAACGATTGCTGCAAGAATGGTTATGATAGAACGACTAAACTTAGATTGGAAATTGTATGGCGAGATGCGCCTATACTTAACGATAGAGTGGCAAATAAAGACTTAAGCAAGAATCGATAGACTTGAAAGGACAATGAGATGCCACGCTAAATATGCAAGATGAAAATTGTGATGTGGTCACATTTTAAAGAAGTAACTCTGACGCCGAAAACTCTATTAGAATAATTAAAATTAACGATATCTTGTTGAAAATAGAAGTTAACGATCCTAGTAAGGATGCAAATGAATCTTTAGTTTCAAACAATGATAGACAAGTTAGTTTGGCCAAGAGGCTGAACTTAATTTAAGATATAGAGGACACGTATACACTTAAAACTTCTAACTCTCGATTAAAGATGTGAATCATTGGTCTATAAATTCGATTAGAAAATTAATACTATGAATTGAATTTTGTTGTTTCATGTAATTTATTTTCTCGAAGACTAACTCTTTCGACTGTGTTAGACTATGATTTTTGTATTTCGTTGAGTAGGTGTTTATCACATTTTGATGAGATTTTCAAGGAAGGAAACATTCTACTTGTCCGTACAAAGTTTTGGAAAACGTGAACAATTATAAAAGGAAATAGTTTATTTTTCCTTGGTGTTTGAAAATAGATATATATATATATACATATATAATAAAAAAAACTTGATTTAGCTTGAAAGATGAAAACTCGATACTTGGAAATGGGTTTTGATTCGGGTTTAACTTTTCGATTGATTGAATTATGGCATTCAAGTTTTGATCGAACTTGTGTAAAAGAAAAATAAAGCTAAGCTAGTTATCAATAGGTTGAATACTAAATATGAGGACCCAAATTGAGAGTTAGCTCGAAGCGTAAGTGCATAATGTACGAGATGGCGAATGAGAAATTAAAGAATACATTAAAAAATACTCAATGAGAAAATCTAGTGAATATAAAATGTCAAATTAGTACACTCAAAGATGGGTGAGTTACAAAAATTAGGAATCCAAAGTCAAAGACTATTTCGGTGAAATAGCCATGTGTGAAGATCGTGTTGCCAAGTAGAAGATTTGTAGATATTGTAAAGACTCAAGATCTGAGATTCAAATGATATAAATCAAAGGTAACCACTGCAACAAAGAAATTATTCTAACATAATTAGAAGAGAGTTGGCTCAGAAAGTTGAGGATACTAGGAATTGATAAATTGTGTTCAAAATGAATGGAGAGTACGCGATAGTAGTACCCTGACTGAATAATTAAGGGAAACCCCAAACTAAATGAAATGTATGAGTCATATTAGTAGGTTTTAAAGAGCGTATGACGCTGTTAATGATATTATAATGAACTCGATGATAGGTGAATCATTAAAATCGGGGGTACACCAATGAAAAGAATATTTTTTATATGATTAGACGTGTGGACTCATAGCTTTTGAGTCAAAATGAAACCAAACCTGATTGGTAGGGGATGGTTGAATGAAAAATGACGTTGAAGAGTAATCGAGGCAAATGATTGTCACATAACCTTAGTCAATAATGACTTGGTTCTTAAAATTGGGGATCCTAGAATAGGATCGAACCATGGAAAAACGAATGAGTAGTTTGATGATAAGAAGAATTGCGAACTCAAGAGAGACAACATGTACTGCAATAGTACCTTATTCAAGAACAAAATTTTCTAATCGAAATGGTGACGTCACGAAGAATCACGTTGATCACTTGTGGGATGTAACTTGTGATCCCTTGATAAAAGTTAAAGATTACATTAAACATATAAACTACCAAATTAAATGGTCGAAAGGAAAGATAAAAGATCTGATCAGTGATAGGTCGACTACTAAAAGTGGGGATTCTAGGTCACGATCGAACCTCAATAAGATTTATGTTGTGTAGCACTTACGAAACAATGATTAGGGATGGTGAGGAAATATCCTGAACAAGTAATGAAACATGAATATATAAGTAAAGATAAAATTTCTTAAACTTTACATCGTTAATAATTGTTGAACAAAATGTGTAGTTTACACTTGGAAGCTTGAGGGCTTAGTATAAGTCTAAAAGGGAAAGCCCTAATTTGATGGCATAGGAGAATTTGAGGTTCCAACCTAGATGGGTAAGCAATAGATTTGTAAATGGTTAAGTGTTAAGGATATCAACACGTGGAGATAATGCTCGAATAATCAAGGTCGACACCGTAACAGGTGACAAGCATTAGCAAATTACGCGACATAGAGGTTTGCCTAAGCATGAGATCATTTTAAATCAATCCCATGAGAAATCAGTTGATATTGTTATTTTCAAGAATCATTGAATTTGGAGAAAAGGAAGAACACTATGAATGGTTTTGTGCTAAGTATAAGCAATGAATCATAATCTAAATAGTGCAAGGTAATTCTCGAAATAGGTGTAAATATGAATTTGAGTACCCTTGAATTAAAGCTTTAGTAACAAGTTGTACAAGATAAACCTATATGAGTTTTATGTACAAGGATTTGTACTTTATGGTTGGAGTATCCAACAAAATGTATATGCAGTGCGACAATAGTAATGCACGAGTGTAATAAATTGAAATATAAGTTTGAGTTATGAATTTGAAATAACTGGATTGTACTGAGATATGAGTCCTTAATGAAAATACCAGGAGTATGAGATGTATGCTCTTAAGAAACGATGTGAATGTCAAAACTAAAAAAAATAAAAATGGAAGCTAAATCACCCTTGTCTCTTAGTAGAAACTTAAACAAACTAGAAAAGCTAAAGGTTAGCTCGGAAGGGTGTAAATAGAACTTAGGCACCGAATGTGAACCTGACTGAGCCAACAAAATGTAAAACAGTCATTCAGGATTGTAAGAGTCGAACGGTGCATAGACTCGATGCGAAAAATTTTCCTAGAATCAGAGTGATTATGATGGAAGACCAAATCATGAAGACAAGATGACAATGAGATAAATAGTATATGAATGAGAATAGCATTCCGTTTAAAATTGACAATGATGTCAAGGATGCCTCAAGATTACGAGTGGAAGCCTGTTGTGCAAATTAATGATCAAGTGTGACAGAGGAGTTGCAAAGCTGATCATTATTAAAGCATTGGCCTGAATTTGAAACCTACATGAATGAATGTCGATAAAAGTATGATGGACAATGACGTAAAAGTGTTACTCCAAAAAGGAATACTATGTCTTCCCATTTGTAGGCTTCTCAGATAAGTCGCAAAGACATGATGAGTCGTTCTTTGATATACGTAACCGAGATGTTGATAGAGATGGTGTGCTAGCGCTCATGTTATAGTAGATAACTATCCTTATTTTCCCTACTACCAGTTGGTGGCATGGTTTCTATGCCAGATGGGCAGAGATATTCTTTGACACAGATAGGTACCATATCACATCTCAGTATTGTTCTTTGTTGTGTGAATGACTCAAGTGAATATTACGGCTTCGGTGGAGCTTACAAAGGAACATCCCATAAATGCGTAGCAATATGAGGAATTGGCATGTAGCTAAGTATAAACGCTTTATTGATGACCTACATGAGGTGGGCATTATGAATTTTAGTTTGCAAGATGAAAAAAAAAAGAGATATATTAAAGTCAAGAGTAAAACTTTATTTCATGTGGGGAAACGAGCAGAGCATGTAGGTGAAGATGGCCTCAGTTAAACAATGGGTCGAAAAGAAATCGTTATGGACAGATACCAAACTACGTTGTACTTTACTTTTACTTTCGAGGACCAAAGTTCATAAAATTGGGGATATTATAACGACCCGAATTCTACCTGACCCGACTCGAGGGTAATTTAGTGATTTTCAATACTGAATGTGTGCAAGTGTGCTTTGTGAATTGTTTAAGTATGAAATTTAACTAAGGCTCAATTTGTGTGGGCCCAAAAAGTAAGGTTAGTAAATTTGATGAACCCAAGGCCCAAAAGGGATGGGTAATTTAGTCTTTTACTAAGGTTGTGTACAACTTGTCCTAACCCTACCTATATAAACCTTTTATAAAGTTTGTAGCCTCTTTTGTGTTGAAACACTAAATTTGAGATGGGAGAGAAGTGGAGGAGGGTTGATGATGAAGAAGATGATGATGAAGTACACTTAAGTATCCAAGAAAGTAAACACACCCTCCCCTCATCCCATCTAATCTTTTATTTGTTTGTTTTATTAAAAAAATGGATTTTTGATAGGGAAAATGGTCAAGGTGGTGGTGGTGGTGGCACCATCAAGGTAAGGGCGGTGGCCTCACTGCCACTACCGTCGCAGCTACTGTGGGCGGTGGGGCCCCACAAGGGAGCCCCATCCTCGCCGGAGGAGGGGTGGGAGCTCCACTAGGAGGCTCCTCCTCCCCCACCCCTACTGAACCATGGATAGGGGAAGGAATGGGTGGTTCGCCACCCTTCCTCTGCCTCGACGGCCGCCGGATAATGGAGAGGGTGGCCCTCTGGCCAGCCGCCGGAGGCCCCCCGGCGTAGTTGACGTTGGAGGCCGGTGGAGGAGGGGCCCAATAGAGGGGAGCTTAAGCTCCCCTTCACGGCCCCAACAAGGGGGAGCATGGCTCCCCCTCAACATCAGGGGACCGGTCAACCGACGAGTTGAGCTCAATGAGTCCTCCGTTGATCGGTCAACCAGATTTGTTGACCGATCAACTGGTTACTAGTTGACCAGGGACTAAAATGTCCCTGCATTAGTAAAATGAGGGTAGGATGTCCCAGCCCCTCTACAGTTTCATCGGAGGCGCACACGCGCACTCCGGGGGACTTGACGATAGGTCCCACCCTCGACAATGTGACATCGGGACCCCGACAAGAGTTTCAGACAACACGAAACTGCGGGACCCACACTAGAGGGTCCCTAAAAGTAAATGAGTTAAAAAATTAATGACTTTGTAATAGAATATGCATTCATATGTTATTGTATGAATTGTCTTAGTGACACGTGGCAGTTCACATCGAGCCCTGGGTGCGCAAGGAGTGGTCTTAACCGTGCCAAGTGCAGGTAAGTAGAGAGCCTGCTCAATTATCAAATATGGCATGATTATTAGTTATGTTTAGGATTCATAATTTGAATTAAAGACTTGGGATTTATGGGTTGCGTCGTGGTATTGGCTCGAACCTACGTATCTATAGAATGTGAATGCACTGCTTTTCTCATATATGTTATTCAGGGCCCCAGAATGTTTGTGGAGTTCCACTGAGGGCCTTATTAGCAAGTAAATCTATATGAATACCTCAAAATGTTGTGGTACCACCAAGGGTCGTTAACACCCCAGGATGTTTATGGAGTTTACCACCGAGGGATTTACTTGACTAATTGAATTCATAAGTATGTCAGGTAGGGACATGAGTTGGAGTTCCTTCTCTTGTACACTTGAGACATAGGGATGTGCATCAGTGATGGCTTGGACAAATCTACTGTTGATTTGATGGGACAAACGAGATGGCACATAAGGCCTGTGTGCTAGCTAATTGTTTCCATCACCTCGAGAGTAGGAGAATCGGTCACTGAATTCTTACCAATACCTAGCATGCATTAAATGAAACATCAACTTATTGTATTACTATATTTTATAGCACATAATCTCGCGAAACCCCCTCCTTTGCAGGAAAGCTTGAATTTATATAACGATTTGTCAATCTCTTTAATGCTATGCATGATTATTGTTGTTACAACTTGATGGCTTATGAATGTCATATTTGCTATGAAAGGATGAATTCCTATTTATTTGTGGCTTACAAACCTTATGTCCATGATAGTACTTGATGGTTCATTATACATCTATCTTTTATGAAATCCTGCTACCATGCTACTATTCAATGAATCCTTGTTTGTTTTCAAATACATACTAGACTTTGCATGCTTATTAGGTATTACTTGCATATTTGATAGTTGAGCAAATTTTTCGCATTACTGAACTCCGTTGGTTCTTTTAGCTCACCCCACTTATATCTTAGGTATCCACAACAGTGATAGGTTAAGGCAAGGGAGAGACGAGCTTGAAGTCTCCTCTTGATGTGAGCCTATATATATATATTATGTTTATTTAATTTTGAAACTATCAACTTGGGTTAAAATTTAAAATAGTTCTTTGGGTAGATTGAATCCTAGTTACTTTTAGTTGATCCATTTCGGAGATTTAATAGACTTGTTTAGTTTAAATAAGCATGAACCCATGTATAATTATTATTAATGTTCTATGAACTTAAATCTATTGGCTTTAGGATATCGCTTTATATTTATTCGACAATTATTATCCTTTGTTTAGCCAATGCGTATTCCGTAGGTTTATTTGTTTAGGCGTGCCAGACCATTATTTGGGCCTAGTTCAGGTATCGGGTCCATGTGGCGATTTGGGCTAAGTGACCTGACCCTAGGTTGGGGGAGGGTCATTACACGAGCATAATCATATTTTATCTACAACTCTTATTTTCAATAGAAATCGTTGTTTTGTGCCTTAACTTCACGTCAGGAATGTGGGAAATAAGAGGATAATGAAGTTTTAACGATTTTTTATCAAATAATCATTGTAAGAGTTTTGAAATTTAACAAGCCGAGCATAATCATATGTTATCTACAAATGCTTATTTTGAATAGAAATCGTTGTTTTAAGACTTAACTTTACTTAGGGAACGTGGGAAATCAGACAATAATAAAGTTTTACCCATTTTATATCCAATAATCATCTTAAGAGTTTTGAAATTCAACAAGGCAAGTATAATCATTATTCTATCACAAAGCTTATTGTGACTAGAATTCGTTGTTTTGAGCCTTAACTTCACATAGGGAACGTGGAAAATTGTACGATAATAAAGTTTTACTCATTTTGTTTCAATAAATCATCTTAAGTGTTTTGAAATCCAACAAGCCGAATATAATCATTATTCTGTTACAAAGCTTATTGTGACTAGAAATCGCTGTTTTGAGACGTAACTTCACGTAGGGAACATGGAAATCGGACGATAATGAAGTTTTACCTATTTGGTTTCAAATAATCATTCTAAGAGTTTTGAGATTCAATAAGCCGAGTACAATCATTATTCTGTTACAAAGCTTATTGTGACTAAAAATCATTATTTTAAACCTTAAGTTCATGTAGCGAACGTGGGAAATTGTACGATAATGAAGTTTTAACGATTTTGCATCAAGACATCATTTTAAGAGTTTTGAATTTCAAAAAGCCGAGGATAATCATATTTTATCTACAAATGCTTATTTTTAATAGAAATTGTTATTTTGAGTATTAACTTCACTTAGGGAACGTGGGAAATCGGATGATAATGAAGTTTTATCTATTTTTTTTTCTTATAATTATCCAAAGAGTTTTGAAATTCAACAAGCCGACTATAATCATTATTCTGCAACAAAGCTTATTGTAACTAGAAATCATTGATTTGAGCCTTAACTTCACGTAGGGAATGTGAAAAATTGGACGATAATAAAGTTTTACCTATTTTGTTTCAAATAATCTTTTTAAGTGTTTTGAAATATAACAAGCCGAATATAATCATTATTCTATTACAAAGCTTAGTGTAACTAAAAATCGTTGTTTTAAGACTTAAATTCACGTAGGGAACGTGGAATATCGGACGGTAATAAAGTATTATCCATTTTGTTTCAAATAATCATCCTAAGAGTTTTGAAATTCAAAAAGCCGAGTATAATCATTATTTTGTCACAAAGCTTATTGTGACTAAAAATCGTTGTTTTGAGCCTTAACTTCATGTAGGGAATGTAGAAAATTCTACGATAAAGAGATTTTAACGATTTTGTATCAAATAATCATTCTAAATGTTTTGAAATTCAACAAGCCGAGCATAATCATATTTTATTTACATTTCTTATTTTCAAAAGAGATCGTAGTTTTGAGCCTTAACTTTACGTAGGAAACGTAGGAGATTGAACGATAATGAAGTTTTAACGATTTTGTGTCAAATAATCATTCTAAGAGTTTTGAAATTCAACAAGCCAAGCATAATCACATTTTATCTGCAAATGCTTATTTTGAATAGAAATCTTTGCTCGAAGCCTTAACTTCACTTAGGGAAAGTGCGAAATCGGACGATAATAAGGTTTTACCCATTTTGAATCAAATAATCATCCTAAGAGTTTTGAAATTCAACAAGCCGAGTATAATCATTATTCTGTCACAAAGCTTATTGTGACTAGAAATTGTTGTTTTGAGCCTTAACTTCACGTAGAAAATGTGGGAAATAGGACGATAATGAAGTTCTACCCATTTTGTTTCAAAAATCATCTTAAGTGTTTTGAAATTCAACAAGCCGAATATAATCATTATTCTGTTGCAACGCTTATTATGACTAGAAATCTTTGTTTTGAGACTTAACTTTACGTAGGGAACGTGGGAAATCGGACGGTAATGAAGTTTTATTCATTTTGTTTCAAATAATCATCCAAAGAGTTTTGAAATTCAACAAGCCGACTATAATCATTATTCTATTACAAAGTTTATTGTGACGAGAAATCATTTTTTGAGCATTAACTTCACGCAGGGAACTTGAAAAATCGGATGATAATGAAAGTTTTCCCATTTCGTTTCAAATAATCATTCTAAGAGTTTTGAAATTCAACAAGCAGAGTACAATCATTATTTTGTTACAAAGCTTATTATGATTAGAAATCGTTGTTTTTAGCCTTAACTTCATGTAGCAAACACGAGAAATTGTATGATAATGAAATTTTAACGATTTTGTATCAAATAATCATTTTAAGACTTTTGAAATTCAACTAGCCGGGCATAATCATATTTTGTCTACAACTCTTATTTTTAAAAGAAATCGTTGTTTTGATCCTTAACTTCACATACGGAACGTGAGAAATCGGAGGATAATAAAGTTTTAATGATTTTGCAACAAATATTCATTGTAAAATTTTTGAAATTCAACAAGCCGAGCATATTCATATTTTATCTACAAGTACTTATTTTGAATAAAAATCGTCATTTTAAGCCTTAACTTTACTTAGGGAATGTGGAAAATTGGACGATAATAAAGTTTTACCCATTTTGTATCAAAAATCATCCTAAGAGTTTTGAAATTCAATAAAGCGAGTATAATCATTATTCTGTTACAAAGGTTATTGTGACTAGAAATCGTTGTTTTAAGCCTTAACTGCACATAGGGAACGTGGAAAATTGAATGATAATGAAGTTTTACCCATTTTGTTTCAATAAATCATCTTAAGTATTTTGAAATTTAACAAGCCGAATATAATCATAATTCTGTTACAAAGATTATTGTGACTAGAAATCGTTGTTTGGAGACTTAACTTCACGTAGGGAACATGGGAAATCAGACGATAATGACGTTTTATCCATTTTGTTTCAAATAATCATCCAAAATGTTTTGAAATTCCACAAGCCGAGTATAATCATTATTCTGTCACAGAGCTTATTGCGACTAGAAATCATTTTTTGAGCCTTAACTTCACGTAGAAAACTTTGAAAATCGGACGATAATGAAGTTTTACCCATTTGGTTTCAAATAATCATTCTAAGAGTTTTGAAATTCAACAAGTCGAGTACAATCATTATTCTATTACAAAGCTTATTGTGACTAGAAATCGTTGTTTTAACCTTATGTTCACGTAGCGAACGTGAGAAATTGTACGATAATGACGTTTAACGATTTTGCATCAAATAATCATTCTAAGAGTTTTGAAATTCAAAAAGCCAAGGATAATCATATTTTATCTACAAACACTTATTTTTAATAGAAATTGTTTTTTTTGATCATTAACTTCACTTAGAGAACGTGGGAAATCGGACGATAATAAAGTTTTATCTATTTTGTTTCAAATAATCATCCAAAGAGTTTTGAAATTCAACAAGCCGACTATAATCATTATTCTTTAACAAAGCTTATTGTGACTTGAAATCGTTGATTTGAGCCTTAACTTCACATAGGGAATGTGAGAAATTGGATGATACTGAAGTTTTATCCATTTTGTTTCAAATAATCATCAAAAGAGTTTTGAAATTCAACGAGCCGACTATAATCATTATTCTGTTACAAAGTTTATTGTGACGAGAAATCGTTTTTTGAGCATTAACTTCACGTAGGGAACTTAGAAAATTGGACGATAATGAAGGTTGACCCATTTTGTTTCAAATAATCATTCGAAGAGTTTTGAAATTCAACAAGCCGAGTACAATCATTATTTTGTTACAAAACTTATTGTGACTAGAAATCGTTGTTTTGAGACGTAACTTCACGTAGGGAACATGAGAAATATGACGATAACGAAGTTTCATCCATTTTGTTTCAAATAATCATCCTAAAAGTTTTGAAATTCAACAAGCCAAGTATAATCATTATTCTGTCACAAAGCTTATTGCGACTAAAAATTATTTTTTGAGCCTTAACTTCACGTTGGGAACTTGCAAAATCGGACGATAATGATGTTTTACCCATTTGGTTTCACATAATCATTCTAAGAGTTTTGAAATTCAACAAGCCGAATACAATCATTATTCTGTTACAAAGCTTATTTTGACTAGAAATCATTGTTTTGAACCTTATTTTGACATAGCGAACGAGGGAAATTGTCGAAAATGAAGTTTTAATGATTTTGTCTCAAATAATCATTCTAAGAGTTTTGAAATTCAAAAAGCCGAGGATAATTACATTTTATCTACAAATGCTTATTTTGAAAAGAAATCGTTGTTTTAAGCATTAACTTCACTTAGAGAACGTGGGAAATCGAATGATAATGAAGTTTTATCCATTTTATTTCAAATAATCATCCAAAGAGTTTTGAAATTTAACAAGCCGATTATAATCATTATTCTGTTACAAAAGCTTATTGTGACTAGAAATCATTGATTTGAGCCTTAACTTCACGTAGGGAACGTGAGAAATTGGACGATAATGAAGCTTTACCCATTTTGTTTCAAATAATCATCTTAAGTGTTTTGAAATACAACAAGCCGAGTATAATCATTATTCTGTCACAAAGCTTATTGTGACTAGAAATCCTTGTTTGAGCCTTAACTTCACGTAGAAAACGTGAGAAATTAGACGATAATGAAGTTTTACGCATTTTGTTTCAATAAATCATCTTAAGTGTTTTGAAATTCAACAAGCCGAATATAATCATTATGCTATTACAAAGCTTATTATGACTAGAAACCGTTGTTTTGAGACTTAACTTCCCGTAGGGAATGTGAAAAATCGGATGGTAATGAAGTTTTATCCATTTTCTTTCAAATAATCATCCTAAGAGTTTTGAAATTCAACAAGCTGAGTATAATCATTATTCTATCACAAAGCTTATTGTAACAATATATCGTTATTTTGAGTCTTAACTTCATGTAGGGAACGTGGGAAACTAAACGAAAATGAAGTTTTAACGATTTTATATCAAATAATCATTCTAAGGGTTTTGAAATTCAATAAGCCGAGCATAATCATATTTTATCTACAAATGCTTATTTTGAAAAGAAATCGTTGTTTTGAGCATTAACTTCATTTTGGGAATGTGGGAAATCGGACAATAATGATGTTTTATCCATTTTTTTAAGTAATCATCCAAGGAGTTTTGAAATTCAACAAGCTGACTATAATTATTATTCTGTTATAAAGCTTATTGTGACGAGAAATCTTTTTTTGGGCATTAACTTCATGTAGGGAACTTGAAAAATCTAACGATAATGAAGGTTTACCAATTTTGTTTCAAATAATCATTCTAACAGTTTTGAAATTAAACAAGCCGAGTATAATAATTATTTTGTTACAAAGCTTTTTGTGACTAGATATCATTGTTTTTAGCCTTAACTTCACGTAGCGAACGTGGAAAATTGTACGATAATGAAGTTTTAATGTTTTTGTATCAAATAATCATTCCAAGAGTTTTAAAATTTAACTAGCTAAGCATAATCATATTTTATCTAAAACTCTTATTTTCAATAAAAATTGTTGTTTTGAGCTTTAACTTCACCTAGGGAACGTGGAAAATCGGAGGATAATGAAGTTTTAACAATTTTGTATCAAATAATCATTGTATGAGTTTTGAAATTCAACAAGCCGAGCATAATTATATGTTATCTACAAATGCTTATTTTGAATATAAATCGTTGTTTTAAGACTTACCTTCACTTAGGGAACGTGGGAAATCGGACGATAATAAAGTTTTACCCATTTTGTATCAAATAATCATCGTAAGAATTTTGAAATTCAACAAGTCGAGTATAATCATTATTCTGTTACAAAGCTTATTGTGACTAGAAATCATTGTTTTGAGCCTTAACTTCACGTAGGCAACGTGAGAAATTGGACGATAATGAAATTTTACTCATTAGCTGAATATAATCATCATTCTGTTACAAAGCTTATTGTGAAAAGAAATCGTTGTTTTGAGACGTAACTTCACGTAGGGAACATGGAAATTGGACGATAATGAAGTTTTATCCATTTTGTTTCAAATAATCATCCTAAAAATTTTGAAATTCAACAAGCCGAGTATAATCATTATTATGTCACAAAGCTTATTGCAACTAAAAATAGTTTTTTGAACCTTAACTTCACGTGGGGAACTTAGAAAATCGGACGATAATGATGTTTTACCCATTTAGTTTCAAATAATCATTTTAAGAGTTTTGAAATTCAACAAGCCTAGTACAATCATTATTCTGTTATAAAGCTTATTGTGACTAGAAATCGTTGTTTTGAACCTTAAGTTCACATAGCAAACGTGGGAAATTGTACGATAATGAAGTTTTAATGATTTTGCATCAAATAATCATTCTAAGAGTTTTGAAATTCAAAAAGCTGAGTATAATCATATTTTATCTAGAAACGCTTATTTTGAATAGAAATCGTTGTTTTGAGCATTAACTTTACTTAGGGAACGTGAAAAATCGGATGATAATGAAGTTTTATCCATTTTGTTTCAAATAATCATCCAAAGAATTTTGAAATTCAACAGGACGAGTATAATTATTATTCTGTTCAAAGCTTATTATGACTAGAAATTTTTGATTTGAGCCTTAACTTCATGTAGGAAATGTGAGAAATTGTACGATAATGGAGTTTTACCCATTTTGTTTCTAATAATCATCGTAAGTGTTTTGAAATACAACAAGCCGAATATAATCATTACTCTGTTGCAAAGCTTAGTGTGACTAGAAATCATTGTTTTGATACTTAACTTCAAGTAAAGAACGTGGGATATCGGACGGTAATAAAATATTATCCATTTTGTTTCAAATAATAATCCTAAGAGTTTTAAAATTCAAAAAGCCGAGTATAATCATAACTCTGTCATAAAGCTCATTGTGATTAAAAATTGTTGTTTTGAGCCTTAACTTCATGTAGGGAATGTGAGAAAATGTACGATAATGAGATTTTAACGATTTTGAATCAAATAATCATTCTAAGAGTTTTGAATTTCAACAAGCTGAGCATAATCATATTTTATCTACAAACGCTTATTTTGAAAAGAAATCGTTGTTTTGAATATTAACTTCATTTAGGGAACGAGGGAAATCGAAAAATAATGAAGTTTTATGCATTTTGTTTCAAATAATCATCCAAAGAGTTTTGAAATTCAACAAGCCGACTATAATCATTATTATGTTTCAAAGCTTATTGTGACGAGAAATAGTTTTTTGGGCATTAACTTCACGAACGCAACTTGGAAAATCGGACAATAATGAAGGTTTACCAATTTTGTTTCAAATAATCATTCTAAGAGTTTTGAAATTCAACAAGCCAGGTACAATCAATATTTTGTAACAAAGCTTATTTTGCTTAGAAATCGTTGTTTTGAGCCTTAACTTCACGTAGCGAACGTGGAAATTGTATGATAATGAAGTTTTTACATTTTTGTATCAAATAATCATTCTAGGAGTTTTGAAATTCACCTAGCCGAGCATAATCATATTTTATCTACAGCTCATATTTTCAATAGAAATTGTTGCTTTGAGCATTAACTTCACGTAGGGAACGTGAGAAATCGAAGGATAATGAAGTTTTAACGATTTTGTATCAATTAATAAATGTAAGAGTTTTGAAAATCAACAAGCCGAGCATAATTATATGTTATCTACAAAAGCTTATTTTGAATATAAATCGTTGTTTTAAGACTTAACTTCACTTAGGGAACGTGCGAATTCGGACGATAAAAAGTTTTTTCCATTTTGTATCAAATAATCATCCTAAGAGTTTTGAAATTCAACAAGCCGAGTATAATCATTATTCTGTCACAAACCATATTATGACTAGAAATCGTTGTTTTGACCCTTAACTTCACGTCGGGAGCCTGAAAAATTGGATGATAATGAAGTTTTACTCATTTTGTTTCAATAAATCATCTTAAGTGTTTTGAAACTCATCAAGCCGAATATAATCATTATTCTGTTACAAAGCTTATTGTAACAAGAAATCGTTGTTTTGAGACGTAACTTCACATAGGGAACATGGAAAATCAGACGATAATGAAATTTTATCTATTTTGTTTCAAATAATCATCCAAAAAGTTTATAAATTCAACAAGCCGAGTATAATCATTATTCTGTCACAAAGCTTATTGCGAATAGAAATCGTTTTTTGAGCCTTAACTTCACGTAGGGAACTTGAAAAATCGAAAGATAAAGATATTTAACCCATTTGGTTTCGAATAATCATTCTAAGAGTTTTGAAATTCGACAAGCCGAGTACAATTATTATTCTGTTACAAAGCTTATTGTGACTAGAAATTTTTTGTTTTGAATCTTAAGTTCACATAGCGAACGTGGGAAATTATACGATAATGAAGTTTTAACGATTTTGCATCAAATAATTATTCTAAGAGATTTGAAATTCAAAAAGCCGAGCATAATCATATTTTATCTACAAACACTTATTTTGAATAGAATTCGTTGATTTGAGCATTAACTTCACTTAGGGAACGTGGGAAATCGGATGATAATGAAGTTTTATCTATTTTGTTTCAAATAATCGTCCAAAGAGTTTTGAAATTCAACAAGCGGACTATAATCAATATTCTAATACAAAGCTTATTGTGACTAGAAATCGTTGCTTTGAGCTTTAACTTCACGAAGGGAATGTGAGAAATTGGACGATAATGAAGTTTTACCCATTTTGTTTCAAATAATCATCTTAAGTGTTTTGAAATACAAAAAGCCGAATATAATCATTATTCTGTTACAAAGATTAGTGTGACTAGAAATCGTTGTTTTAAGACTTAACTTCACGTAGGGAACGTGGGATATTAGACGATAATAAAGTATTATCCATTTTGTTTCAAATAATTATCCAATTAGTTTTGAAATTCAAAAAGCCAAGTATAATCCTCATTCTGTTACAAAGCTTATTGTGATTAAAAATTGTTGTTTTGAGCCTTAACTTCATGTAGGGAACGTGGGAAATTGTACGATAATGAGATTCTAACGATTTTGTATCAAATAATCATTCTAAGAGTTTTGAAATGCAACAAGCTGAGCATAATCATATTTTATCTACAAACGCTTATTTTGAAAAGAAATCGTTGTTTTGAATATTAACTTCATTTAGGGAACAAGGGAAATCGAAAAATAATAAAGTTTTATCTATTTTGTTTCAAATAATCATCCAAAGAGTTTTGGAATTCAACAAGCTGACTATAATCATTATTCTGTTACAAAGATTATTGTTACGAGAAATTGTTTTTTGAACATTAACTTCACGAAGGGAACTTGGAAAATCGTACGATAATGAAGGTTTACCAATTTTGTTTCAAATTATCATTTTAAGAGTTTCAAAATTCAACAAGCTGGGTACTATCATTATTTTGTTACAAAGCTTACTTTGACAAGAAATCGTTATTTTGAGCCTTAACTTCACGTAGCGAATGTGGAAAATTGTACGATAATGAAGTTTTTATGTTTTTGTATCAAATAATCATTCTAGGAGTTTTGAAATTCACCTAGCCGAGCATAATCATATTTTATCTACAACTCTTATTTTCAATAGAAATCGTTGTTTTGAGCATTAGCTTCACGTAGGGAAAGTGGGAAATCAAAGAATAATGAAGTTTTAACGATTTTGTATCAATTAATTATTGTAAGAGTTTTAAAAATCAACAAGCCAAGCATAATCATATGTTATCTACAAATGCTTATTTTGAATATAAACCTTTGTTTTAAGACTTAACATCACTTAGGGGACGTGAGAAATCGGACGATAAAAAGTTTTACCCATTTTGTATCAAATAATCATCCTAAGAGTTTTTAAATTCAACAAGCCGAGTATAATCATTATTCTGTCACAAAGCTTATTATGACTAGAAATCGTTGTTTTGAGCCTTAACTTCACGTAGGGAACGTGGAAAATTGGACGATAATGAAGTTTACTCATTTTGTTTCAATAAATCATCTTAAATGTTTTGAAACTCAACAAGCCGAATATAATCATTATTCTGTGACAAAGCTTATTGTAAATAGAAATCATTGTTTTGAGACGTAACTTCACGTAGGGAACATGGAAAATTGGACGATAATGAAGTTTTATCCATTTTGTTTCAAATAATCATCCTAAAAGTTTTGAAATTCAATAAGCTGAGTATAATCATTATTCAGTCACAAAGCTTATTGTGACTAGAAATCATTTTTTAAGACTTAACTTCACATTGGGAACTTGAAAAATTGGACGATAATGATGTTTAACCCATTTAGTTTCAAATAATTGTTCTATGAGTTTTGAAATTTAACAAGCTGAGTATAATCATTATTCTGTTACAAAGCTTATTGTGACTAGAAATCATTGTTTTGAACCTTAAGTTCACGTAGCGAACGTGGGAAATTGTATGATAATGAAGTTTTAACGATTTTTCATCAAATAATCATTCTAAGAGTTTTGAAATTCAAAAGGCCGAGCATGATCAGATTTTATCTACAAAAGCTTATTTTGTATAGAAATCGTTGTTTTGAGCATTAACTTCACTTAAGGAACGTGGGAAATCGAATGATAATGAAGTTTTATCCATTTTGTTTCAAATAATCGTCCATAGAGTTTTGAAATTTAACAAGCGGACTATAATCAATATTCTTTTACAAAGCTTATTGTGACTAGAAATCATTTCTTTGAGCCTTTACTTCACGAAGGGAATGTGGGAAATTGGACAATAATGAAGTTTTACCCATTTTGTTTCAAATAATCGTCTTAAGTGTTTTAAAATACGAAAAGCCGAATATAATCATTATTCTGTTACAAAGATTAGTGTGACTAGAAATCGTTGTTTTAAGACTTAACTTCACGTAGGGTACGTGGGATATCAGACGATGATAAAGTATTATCCATTTTGTTTCTAATAATCATCCAAAGAGTTTTAAAATTCAAAAAGGTGAGTATAATCCTTATTCCGCTACAAAGCTTATTGTGATTAAAAATCGTACGATAATGGGATTTTAACGATTTTGTATCAAATAATCATTCTAAGAGTTTTGAAATTCAACAAGCCGATCATATTTTATATACAAGTGCTTATTTTGAAAAGAAATTGTTGTTTTGTATATTAACTTCATTTGTGGAATGAGGGAAATCGAAAAATGATCAAGTTTTATCCATTTTGTTTCAAATAATAATCCAAAGAGTTTTGAAATTCACCAAGCCGACTATAATCATTATTCTGTTATAAAGATTATTGTAACGAGAAATCATTTTCTGAACATTAACTTCATGAAGGGAACTTAGAAAATCGGATGATAAGGAAGGTTTACCAATTTTGTTTCAAATAATCATTATAAGAGTTTTGAAATTCAACAAGCCGGGTACAATTATTATTTTATTACAAAGCTTATTTTGACAAGAAATCGTTATTTTGAGCCTTAACTTCACGTAGCGAACGTGGAAAATTGTACGATAATGAAGTTTTTACATTTTTGTATCAAATAATCATTCTAGGAGTTTTGAAATTCACCTAGCCGAGCATAATCATATTTTATCTACAATTCTTATTTTCAATAGAAATCGTTGTTTTGAGCATTAACTTTATGTAGGGAACGTAGAAAATCAAAGAATAATGAAGTTTTAACGATTTTGTATCAATTAATTATTTTAAGAGTTTTGAAAATCAACAAGCCGAGCATAATCATATGTTATCTACAAATGCTTATTTTGAATATAAATCGTTGTTTCAAGACTTAACTTCACTTAGGAAACGTGGGAAATCGGACGATAAAAAAGTTTTACCCATTTTGTATCAAATAATCATCCTAAGAGTTTTTAAATTTAACAAGCCGAGTATAATCATTATTCTGTCATAAAGCTTGTTATGACTAGAAATCGTTGTTTTGAGCCTTAACTTCACGTAGGGAACGTAAAAAATTGGACGATAATGAAGTTTTACTCATTTTGTTTCAATAAATCATCTAAATTTTTTTGAAACTCAACAAGCCGAATATAATCATTATTCTGTTACAAAGCTTATTGTGACTAGAAATCGTTGTTTTGAGACATAACTTCACGTAGGGAACATGAGAAATCAGACGATAATGAAGTTTTATCTATTTTGTTTTAAATAATCATCCTAAAAGTTTTGAAATTCAACAAGCCGAGAATAATCATTATTCATTCACAAAGCTTATTGCGACTAGAAATCGTTATTTGACCCTTAACTTCACGTAGGGAACTTGGAAAATCGGACGATAATGGTGTTTAACCCATTTTGGTTTCAAATAATCATTCTAAGAGTTTTAAAATTCAACAAGCCGAGTACAATCATTATTCTGTTACAAATCTTATTGTGATTAGAAATCGTTGTTTTGAACCTTAAGTTCACGTAGCGAACGTGGGAAATTGTACGATAATGAAGTTTTAATGATTTTGCATCAAATAATCATTCTAAGAGTTTTGAAATTCAAAAAGCTGAGCATAATCATATTTTATCTACAAACACCTATTTTGAATAGAAATCACTGTTTTGAGCATTAACTTCACTTAGAGAACGTGAGAAATTGGATGATAATGAGTTTTATCCATTTTGTTTCAAATAATCGTCCAAAGAGTTTTGAAATTCAACAAGTGGACTATAATCAATATTTTATTACAAAGCTCATTATGACTAGAAATCGTTGCTTTGAGCCTTAACATCACGAAGGGTACTTAGGAAATTGGATGATAATGAAGTTTTACCCATTTTGTTTCAAATAATCATCTTAAGAGTTTTGAAATACAACAAGCCGAATATAATCATTATTCCATTACAAAGATTAGTGTGACTAGAAATCGTTGTTTTAAGACTTAACTTCACGTAGGGAACTTGGGATATCAGACGGTAATAAAGCATTATCCATTATATTTCAAATAATCATCCAAAGAGTTTTGAAATTCAAAAAGCCGAGTATAATCCTTATTCTGTTACAAAGCTTATTGTGATTAAAATTTGCTGTTTTGAGCCTTAACTTCATGTAAGGAACGTGAAAAATTGTACGATAATGAGATTTTAACGATTTTGTATCAAATAATCATTATAAGAGTTTTGAAATTCAACAAGCCAAGTATAATTATATTTTATCTACATTTCATATTTTCAAAAGAAATCATTATTTTGAGCCTTAACTTCACGTAGGAAGAGTGGGAAAAGTGGACGATAATGAAGTTTTAACGATTTCTTATCAAATAATCATTCTAAGAGTTTTGAAATTCAACAAGCCGAGCATAATCAAATTTTATCAACAAATGCTTATTTTGAATAGAAATCGTTGTTTCAAGCCTTAAGTTCACTTAGGTAAAGTGGGAAATAGGACGATAATAAGGTTTTACCCATTTAGTATCATCCTAAAAGTTTCGAAATTCAACAAGCCGAGTATAATCATTATTCTGTTACAAAGCTTATTGTAACTAGAAATCGTTGTTTTGAGCCTTAACTTCACGTAGGGAACGTACGAAATTGGACGATAATGATGTTTTACCCATTTGGTTTCAAATAATCATTCTAAGAGTTTTAAATTTTAGTAAGCTGAGTACAATTATTATTCTGTTACAAAGCTTATTGTGACTAGAAATCATTGTTTTGAACCTTAACTTCATGTAGCGAACGTAGGAAATTGTACGATAATGAAGTTTTAACGATTTTACATCAAATAATCATTCTAGAGTTTTGAAATTCGACAAGCCGAGAATAATTATATTTTATCAGCAAATGCTTATTTTGAATAGAAATCGTTGTTTTAATCCTTAACTTCACTTAGGGAAAGTGGGAAATAGGACGATAATAATGTTTTACCCATTATGTATCAAATAATCATCCAAAGAGTTTTGAAATTCAACAAGCCGAGTATAATCACTATTCTGTCACCAAGCTTATTGTGACAAGAAATCGTTGTTTTGAGCCTTAACTTCATGTAAGGAGCGTGCGAAATTAGACGATAATGAAATTTTACCCATTTTGTTTCAATAAATCATCTTATGTGTTTTGAAATTCAACAGGTCGAATATAATCATTATTCTGTTACAAAGCTTATTGTGACTAGAAATCGTTGTTTTGAGATTTAATTTCACGTAAGGAACATGGGAATCAGACGGTAATGATATTTTATACATTTTGTTTCAAATAATCATCCTAAGAGTTTTGAAATTCAACAAGCCGAGTATAATCATTATTCTGTTACAACGCTTATTGTGACTTAAAATCATTTTTTTGAGCCATAACTTCTTGTAGGGAACGTAGGAAACTGAACGATAATGAAGTTTTAACGATTTTATATCAAATAATCATTTTAAGAGTTTTGAAATTCAACAAGCCGAGCATAATCATATTTTATCTACAAATGCTTATTTTGAAAAGAAATCGTTG
Organism: Stephania japonica; assembly: GCA_039657345.1. Taxonomy (NCBI): domain Eukaryota; kingdom Viridiplantae; phylum Streptophyta; class Magnoliopsida; order Ranunculales; family Menispermaceae; genus Stephania; species Stephania japonica. The sequence goes on along the minus strand of CM077563.1, from coordinate 26,253,362 downwards.
TTTTGAGCATTAAATTTATTTAGGGAACGAGAAAAATCGGACAATAATGAAGTTTTATCCATTTTATTTCAAATAATCATCCAAAGAGTTTTCAAATTCAACAACGGACTATAATCATTATTCTGTTAAAAAGCTTATTGTGACGAGAAATCATTTTTTGAGCAATAACTTCAAGTAGCGAACTTGAAAAATCAGACGATAATCATGGTTTACCCAATTTGTTTCAAATATTCATTTTAAGAGTTTTGAAATTCAACAAGCCGAGTACAATCATTATTTTGTTACAAAGCTTATTGTGACTAGAAATCATTTTTTTAAGCCTTAACTTCACGTAGCGAACGTGAAAAATTGTACGATAATGAAGTTTTAATGTTTTTGTATCAAATAATAATTCTAAGTGTTTTGAAATTCAACTTGTCGAGCATAATCATATTTTATCTACAACTCTTATTTTCAATATAAATCGTTGTTTTGAGCCTTAACTTCACGTTAGGAACATGAGAAATCGGAGGATAATGAAGTTTTAATGATTTTGTATTAAATAATCATTGTAAGAGTTTTGAAATTCATCAAGCCGAGCATAGTCATATGTTATCTACAAATGCTTATTTTGAATAGAAATCGTTGTTTTAACCCTTAACTTTACTTGCGGAACGTGGAAAATCTGACGATAATAAAGTTTTACCCATTTTGTATCAAATAATCATCCTAAGAGTTTTGAAATTCAATAAGGCGAGTATAATTATTATTCTATCACAAAGCTTATTGTGACTAGAAATAATTGTTTTGAGCCTTAAATTCACGTAAGGAACGTGAAAAATTGGACGATAATGAAGTTTTACCCGTTTTGTTTCAATAAATCATCTTAAGTGTTTAGAAATTCAACAAGCCGAATGTAATCATTATTCTGTTATAAAGATTATTGTGACTAGAAATCGTTGTTTTGAGATTTAACTTCACGTAGGGAACTTGAAAAATTGGACTATAATGAAGTTTTACCCATTTTGTTTCAAATAATCATTCTAATAGTTTTGAAATTCAACAAGCCGCGTACAATCATTATTCTGTTACAAAGCTTATTGTGACTAGAAATCATTATTTTGTACCTTAACTTCACGTAGCGAAAGTGGAAAATAGTACGATAATGAAGTTTTAACGATTTTGCATCAAATAATCATTCTAAGAGTTTTGAAATTCAAAAAGCCGAGCATAATCATATTTTATCTACAAACGCTTATTTTCAATAGAAATTGATTTTTTTAGCATTAAGTTCACTTAGGGAATGTGGGAAATCGGACGATAATGAAGTTTTATCCATTTGTTTCAAATAATCATCCAAAGAGTTTTGAAATTCAAGAAGCCGACTATAATCATTATTCTGTTACAGAACTTATTGTGACTACAAATCATTATTTTGAGCCTTAACTTCACGTAGGGAACGTAGGAAATTGGACGATAATGAAGTTTTTACCCATTATGTTTCAAATAATCATCTTCAGTGTTTTGAAATACAACAAGCTGAATATAATCATTATTCTGTCACAAAGCATAGTGCGACTAGAAATCATTGTTTTGAAACTTAACTTCACGTAGGGAACGTGGAAAATCGGATGGAAATAAAGTATTATCCATTTTGTTTCAAATAATCATCATTAGAGTTTTCAAATTCAATAAGCCGAGTATAATCATTATTATGTCACAAAGCTTGTTGTGACTAAAAATCGTTGTTTTGAGCCTTAACTTCATGTAGGGAATGTGGGAAATTGTACGATAATAAAATTTTAACGATTTTGTATCAAATAATCATTATAAAAGTTTTGAAATTCAATAAGCCGAGAATAATCATATTTTATCTACATTTCTTATTTTCAATAGAAATCGTTGTTTTGAGCCTTAACTTCACGTAAGGAACGTGGAAAATCGGATGATAATGAAGGTTTATCCATTTTATTTCAAATAATCATCCAAAGAGTTTTGAAATTGACCAAGCCGACTATAATCATTATTCTGTTACAAAGCTTATTGTGACTAGAAATCGTTGATTTGAGCCTTAACTACACATAGGGAACGTGAAAAATTGGACGATAATGAAGTTTTACCAATTTTGTTTCAAATAATCATCTTAAGTGTTTTGAAATATAACAAGCCGAATATAATCATTATTCTGTTACAAAGCTTAGTGTGACTAGAAATCGTTGTTTTAAGACTTAACTTCATGTAAGGAACGTGGGATATCGGACGGTAATAAAGTATTATCCATTTTGTTTCAAATAATCATCATTAGAGTTTTGAAATTCAAAAAGCCGAGTACAATCATTATTCTGTTACAAAGCTTATTATGAACAAAAATCGTTGTTTTGAGCCTTAACTTTATGTAGGGAACATGGGAAATTGTACAATGATGAGATTTTAACAATTTTTTATGAAATAATCATTGTAAGTGTTTTGAAATTCAACAAGCCGAACATAATCATATGTTATCTATAAATGCTTATTTTGAATAGAAATCGTTGTTTTAAGACTTAACTTTATTTAGGGAATGTGAGAAATCAGACAATAATAAAGTTTTACCCATTTTGTATCAAATAATCATGATAAGAGTTTTGAAATTCAACAAGGCGAGTATAATCATTATTCTGTCATAAAGCTTATTGTGACTAGAAATCGTTGTTTTGAGCCTTAACTTCACGTAGGGAACGTGGGAAATTGGACGATAATTAAGTTTTACTCATTTTGTTTCAATAAATCATCTGAAGTGTTTTGAAATTCAATAAGCCGAATATAATCATTATTCTGTTGCAAAGCTTATTGTGACTAGAAATCGTTGTTTTGAGACGTAACTTCACGTAGGGAACATGGGAAATCGAACGAAAATGAAGTTTTATCTATTTCGTTTCAAATAATTATTCTAAGAGTTTTGAAATTTAACAAGCCGAGTACAATCATTATTCTGTCACAAAGCTTATTATGACTAGAAATCGTTGTTTTAAACCTTAAGTTCATGTAGCGAACGTGGGAAATTGTACGACCATGAAGTTTTATCGATTTTGCATCAAGACATCATTCTAAGAGTTTTGAAATTCAAAAAGCCGAAGATAATCATATTTTATCTACAAATACTTATTTTGAATAAAAATCGTTGTTTTGAGTATTAACTTCACTTAGGCAACGTGGGAAATCAGATGATAATGAAATTTTATCCATTTTGTTTCAAGTAGTCATCCAAAGAGTTTTGAAATTCAACAAGCCGACTATAATCATGATTCTGTTGCAAAGCTTATTGTGACTAGAAATCGTTTATTTGAGCCTTAACTTCACGTAGAGAACGTGGGAAATTGGACGATAATAAAGTTTTCCCCATTTTGTTTCAAATAATCATCTTAAGTGTTTTGAAGTATAACAAGCCGAATATAATCATTATTCTGATACAAAGCTTAGTGTGACTAGAAATCGTTGTTTTAAGACTTAACTTCACGTAGGGAACGTGTGATATCTGACGATAATAAAGTATTATCCATTTTGTTTCAAATAATCATCCTAAGAGTTTTGAAATTCAAAAATCTGAGTATGATTATTATTCTGTCACAAAGCTTATTGTGACTAAAAATTGTTGTTTTGAGCCTTAACTTCATATAGGGAACGTGGAAAATTGTACGATAATAAGATTTTAACGATTTTGTATCAAATAATCATTCTAAAAGTTTTAAAATTCAACAAGCCAAGCATAATCATATTTTATCTACATTTCTTATTTTGAAAAGAAATCGCTGTTTTGAGCCTTAAATTCACGTCGGAAACGTAGGAGATTGAACGATAATGAAGTTTTAACGATTTTGTATCAAATAATTATTCTAAGAGTTTTGAAATTCAACAAGCCAAGCATAATCACATTTTATCTTCAAATTCTTATTTTGAATAGAAATCGTTGTTTGAAGCCTTAACTTCACTTAAGGAAAGTGCAAAATCGGACGATAATAAGGTATTACCCATTTTAAATCAAATAATCATCCTAAGAGTTTTGAAATTTAATAACCCGAGTATAATCATTATTCTGTCACAAAGCTTATTGTGACTAGAAATCGTTGTTTTGAGCCTTAACTTCACGTAGAAAACGTAGAAAATAGGACGATAATGAAGTTTTACCTATTTTGTTTCAAAAAATCATCTAAAGTGTTTTGAAATTCAACAAGTCGAATATAATCATTATTCTGTTGCAAATCTTAATATGACTAGAAGTCGTTATTTTGAAATTTAACTTCACGTAGGGAACGTGGGAAATCGTACGGTAATGAAGTTTTATTCATTTTGTTTCAAATAATCAACCAAAGAATTTTGAAATTCAACAAGCCGACTATAATCATTACTCTGTTACAAACTTTATTGTGACGAGAAATCGTTTTTTGAGCATTAACTTCACGCAGGGAACTTGTAAAATTGGATGATAATGAAGGTTTACCCATTTTGTTTTAAATAATCATCTTAAGAGTTTTGAAATTCAACAAGCCGAGTACAATTATTATTTTGTTACAAAGCTTATTGTGACTAGAAATCGTTGATTGAGCCTTAACTTCACGTGGCTAACGTGAAAAATTGTACGATAATGAAGTTTTAACGATTTTATATCAAATAACCATTTTAAGAGTTTTGAAATTCAACTAGCCGGGCATAATCATATTTTATCTACAACTCTTATTTTGAAAAGAAATCATTGTTTTGAGCCTTAACTTCATGTAGGAAACGTGGGAAATCGGAGGATAATGAAGTTTTAACGATTTTGTATCAATTATTCAATGTAAAAGTTATGAAATTCAACAAGCCGAGCATAATTATATTTTATCTATAAATGCTTATTTTGAATAGAAATCGTCGTTTTAAACCTTAACTTTACTTAGGGAATGTGGGAAATCAGACGATAATAAGGTTATACCCATTTTGTATCAAATAATCATCGTAAGAGTTTTGAAATTCAACAAGGCGAGTATAATCATTATTCTGTCACAAAGGTTCTTCTTGTGACTTGAAATCATTGTGTTGAGCCTTAACTTCACATTGGGAACGTGGAAAATTAAATGATAATGAAGTTTTAGCCATTTTATTTCAATAAATCATCTTGAGTGTTTTGAAATTCAACATGCCGAATATAATCATTATTCTATTACAAAACTTATTGTGACTAGAAATCGTTGTTTGGAGACTTAACTTCACGTAGGGAACATGAGAAATTAGACAGTAATGACGTTTTATCCATTTTATTTCAAATAATCATCTTAAAAGTTTTGAAATTCCACAAGCCGAGTATAATCATTATTCTGTCACAAAGCTTATTGCGACTAGAAATCATTTTTTGAGCCTTAACTTCACGTAGGAAACTTAAAAAATCAGACGATAATGAAGTTTTACCCATTTGGTTTCAAATAATCATTCAAAAAGTTTTGAAATTCAACATGTCGAGTACAATCATTATTCTGTTACAAAACTTATTGTGACAAGAAATCGTTCTTTTGAACCTTAAGTTCGCGTAGAGAAGGTGGGAAATTGTACGATAATGAAGTTTTAACGATTTTGCATCAAATAATCATTCTAAGAGTTTTGAAATTCAAAAAGCCGAGGATAATCATATTTTATCTACAAACACTTATTTTGAATAGAAATCGTTGTTTTGAGTATTAACTTCACTTAGAGAACGTGAGAAATCGGATGACAATGAAGTTTTATTCATTTTGTTTCAAATAATCATCCAAAGACTTTTAAAATTCAACAAGCCGACTATAATCATTATTCTGTTACAAAGCTTATTGTGACTAGAAATTGTTGATTTGAGCCTTAGCTTCATGTAGGGAACGTGAAAAATTGGACGATAATGAAGTTTTACCCATTTTGTTTCAATTAATCATCTTAAGTGTGTTGAAATACAACAAGCCGAATATAATCATTATTCTGTTACAATGCTTAATGTGGATATAAATCATTGTTTTAAGACTTAACTTCACGTAAGGAACGTGGGATATTGGACGGTAATAATGTATTATCCATTTTGTTTCAAATAATCATCCTAAGAGTTGAAATTCAAAAAGCCGAGTATAATCCTTAAAATGTCACAAAGCTTATTGCGATTAAAAATCGTTGTTTTGAGCCTTATCTTCAATTAGGGAACGTGGGAAATTGTACGATAATAAGATTTTAACTATTTTGTATCAAATAATCATTACAAGAGCTTTGAAATTCAACAAGCTGAGCATAATCATATTTTATCTACATTTCTTATTTTCAAAAGAAATCATTGCTTTTGAGCCTTAATTTCAGGTAGGAAACTTAGGAAATTGAACGATAATGAAGTTTTAACAATTTCGTATCAAATAATCATTCTAACAGGTTTGAAGTTCAACAAGCCAAGCATAATCACATTTTATCTACAAATGCTTATTTTGAATAGAAATCGTTGTTTGAAGCCATAACTTTACTTAGAGAAAGTGGGAAATCGAACGATAATAAGGTTTTACCCATTATGTATGAAATAATCATCTTAAGAGTTTTGAAATTCAATAAGCTGATTATAATCATTATTCTATCACAAGCTTATTGTGACTAGAAATCGTTGTTTTGAGCCTTAACTTCACGTAGAGAACATGGGAAATTGGACGAAAATGAAGTTTTACCCATTTTGTTTCAATAAATCATCTTATGTGTTTTGAAATTCAACAAGCCGAATAAAATTATTATTCTGTTACAAAGCTTATTGTGAGTAGAAATCGTTGTTTTGAGATTTTACTTCACGTAGGGAATGTGGGAATCGGACGGTAATAATGTTTTATACATTTTGTTTCAAATAATTATCCAAAAAGTTTTGAAATTCAACAAGCCGAGTATAATCATCATTCTATCACAAAGTTTATTGTGACTTAAAATCTTTTTTTGTGCCATAACTTCATGTAGGGAACGTGGGAAACATAACGATAACGAAGTTTTAATGATTTTATATCAAATAATCTTTCTAAGAGTTTCGAAATTCAACAAGCCAAGTATAATCATATTTTATCTACAAATGCTTATTTTGAAAAGAAATAGTTGTTTTGAGCATTAACTTTATTTAGGGAACGTGGGAAATCAGACAATAATGAAGTTTTTTCCATTTTGTTTCAAATAATCATCCAAAGAGTTTTGAAATTCAATAAGCCGACTATAATCATTATTCTGTTAAAAAGCTTATTGTCATGAGAAATTATTTTTTTGAGCATTAACTTCACGTAGCGAATTTGAAAAATCGGATGATATTGAAGGTTTACCCATTTTTTTTCAAATAATTATTTTAAGAGTTTTGAAATTCAATAAGCCGAGTATAATCATTATTTTATTACAAACTTTATTGTGACTAGAAATCATTTTTTTGAGCCTTAACTTCACGTAGGGAACGTGGGAAATAGTACGATAATGAAGGTTTAATGTTTTTGTATCAAATAATCATTCTACGTGTCTTGAAATTTAACTAGCCGAGCATAATCATATTTTATCTACAACTCTTATTTTTAATAGAAATCGTTGTTTTGAGACTTAACTTCACGTAGGGAATGTGGGAAATCGAAGTATAATGAAGTTTTAACAATTTTGTATCAAATAATCATTGTAAGAGTTTTGAAATTCAACGAGCCGGGCATAATCATATGTTATATACAAATGCTTATTTTGAATAGAAATCGTTGTTTTAAGCCTTAACTTTACTTGGGGAACATGGAAAATCGGACGATAATAAAGTTTTACCCATTTTATATCAAATAATCATCCTAAGAGTTTTGAAATTCAATAAGGCGAGTATAATCATTATTCTATCACAAAGCTTATTGTGACTAGAAATCGTTGTTTTGAGCCTTAAATTAACATAGGGAACCTTGAAAATTGGACGATAATGAAGTTTTACCCATTTTGTTTCAATAGATCATCTTAAGTGTTTTGAAATTCAACAAGCCGAATATAATCATTATTCTGTTATAAAGCTTATTGTGACTAGATATCGTTGTTTTGAGACTTAACTTCACATAGGGAACGTGGAAAATCAGACGGTAATCCATTTTGTTTCAAATAATCATCCTAAAAGTTTTGAAATTCAACAAGCCGAGAATAATCATTATTCTGCAACAAAGCTTGTTGCGACTATAAATAGTTTTTTGGGTCTTAACTTTACGTAGGGAAATTGGAAAATCGGACGATAATGAAGTCTTACCCATTTTGTTGCAAATAATCATTTTAATAGTTTTGAAACTCAACAAGCTGCGTACAATCATTATTATGTTACAAAGCTTATTGTGACTAGAAATCGTTGTTTTGAACCTTAACTTCACATAGCGAACATGGAAAATTGTACGATAATGTACTTTTAACGATTTTACATCAAATAATCATTTTAAGAGTTTTGAAATTCAACAAGCCGAGCTTAATCATATTTTATCTACAAATGCTTATTTTCAATAGAAATCGTTGTTTTAAGCCTTAACTTTACTTAGGGAACGTGACAAATCAGATGATAGTAAAGTTTACCCATTTTGTATCAAATTATCATCTAAGAGTTTTGAAATTCAACAAGCCGAATATAATCATTATTCTGTTACAAAGCTTATTGTGACTAGAAATCGTTGTTTTGAAACATAACTTCACGTAGGGAACGTGGGGAATCGGACGGTAATGAAGTTTTATCCCTTTTTTTTCAAATAATTATCCTAAGAGTATTGAAATTCAAAAAGTCGAGTATAATTATTAATCTGTCACAAAGCTTATTGTGACTAGAAATCATTTTTTGAGCCTTAACTTCACGTAGGGAACTTAGAACATCAGATGATAATGAAGTTTTTCCATTTTGTATCAAATAATCATTCTAAGAGTTTTGAAATTCAACAAGGCGAACATAATCATATTTTATCTATAAATGCTTATTTTGAAAAGAAATCATTATTTTGAACATTAACTTCATTTAGGGAACATGGGAAATCGGACAATAATGAAGTTTTATCCATTTTGTTTCAAAAAATCATCCAAAGAGTTTTAAAATTCAACAAGCCGATTATAATTATTATTTTGTTAAAAAGCTTATTGTGATGAGAAATCATTTTTTGAGCATTAACTTCACAGAACATGAAAAACCGGACGATAATGAAGGTTTACCCATTTGTTTTCAAATAATCATTTTAAGAGTTTTGAAATTGAATAAGCCGAGTACAATCATTATTTTGTTACAAAGTTTATTGTAACTAGAAATCATTTTTTTGAGCCTTAACTTCACATAGCGAACGTGGGAAATTGTACTATAATGAAGTTTTAATGTTTTTGTATCAAATAATAATTCTAAGAGTTTTGAAATTCGACTAGCCGGGGATAATCATATTTTATCTACAACTCTCATTTTCAATAGAAATCGTTGTTTTGAGTCTTAACTTCATGTAGGAAACGTGGGAAATCAGAGGATAATGAAGTTTTAACAATTTTGTATCAAATAATCATTTTAAGAGTTTTAAATTTCAACAAGCTGAGCATTATCATATGTTATCTACAAATACTTATTTTGAATAGAAATAGTTATTTGAAGCCTTAACTTTACTTGGGAAACGTGGAAAATCAGACGATAATAAAGTTTTACCCATTTTGTATTAAATAATTATCCTAAGAGTTTTGAAATTCAACAAGGCGAGTATAATTATTATTCTGTCACAAAGCTTATTGTGACTACAAATCGTTGTTTTGAGCCTTAACTTCACGTAGGGAACGTGAAAAATTGGACGATAATGAAGTTTTACCCATTTTGTTTCAATAAATCATCTTAAGTGTTTTGAAATTCAACAAGCCAAATATAATCATTATTCTGTTACAAAGCTTATTGTGACTAGAAATCATTGTTTTGAAACTTAACTTCACGTAGGGAACATGGGAAATCAGACGGTAATGAAGTTTTATCCATTTTATTTCAAATAATCATCCTAAAAGCTTTAACATTCAACAAGCCGAATATAATCATTATTCTATAACAAAGCTTGTTCCAACTTTAAATCATTTTTTTGGCCTTAACTTCACGTAGGGAACTTGGAAAATCGAACGATAATGAAGTTTTACCCATTTTATTTCAAATAATCATTCTAATAGTTTTGAAATTCAACAAGTCGTGTACAATCATTATTCTGTTACAAAGCTTATTGTGACTAGAAATCGTTGTTTTGAACCTTAACTAATTGTAGCGAACGTGAGAAATTATACGATAATGAAGTTTTAACGATTTTGCATCAAATAATCATTCTAAGAGTTTTGAAATTCAAAAAGCCAAGTATAATCATATTTTATCTACAAACGCTTATTTTGAATAGAAATCATTGTTTTGAGCACTAACTTCACTTAGGAAACGTGGGAAATCAGACGATAATGAAGTTTAATCCATTTTGTTTCAAATAATCATTCAAAGAGTTTTGAAATTCAACAAGCTGACTGTAATCATTATTCTGTTACAAAACTTATTGTGACTATAAATTGTTGTTTTGAGCCTTAACTTCACGTAGAGAACGTGAGAAATTGGACGATAATGAAGTTTTACCCATTTTGTTTCAAATAATCATCTTAAGTGTTTTCAAATATAACAAATCGAATATAATTATTATTCTGTTACAAAGCATAGTGTAACTAGAAATCATTGTTTTGAGACTTAACTTCACGTAGGGAACGTGGGAAATCGGACAACAATAAAGTATTATCCATTTTGTTTCAAATAATCATCCTAAAAGTTTTGAAATTCCATAAGCCTAGTATAATCATTATTTTGTCACAAAGCTTGTTGTCACTAAAAATCGTTATTTTGAGCCTTAACTTCATGTAGGGAACATGCGAAATTGTACGATAATGAAATATTAACGATTTTGTATCAAATAATTATTCTAAGAGTTTTGAAATTCATCAAGCCGAGCATAATTATATTTTATCTACAAATGCTTATTTTTAATAGAAATCGTTGTTTTATGCCTTAACTTTACTTAGGGAACATGAGAAATCGGACGATAATAAAGTTTTACCCATTTTGTATTAAATAATCATTCTAAGAGTTTTGAAATTCAACAAGCCAAATATAATCATTATTCTGTTACAAAGCTTGTTGTGACTAGAAATCGTTGTTTTGAGACATAACTTCACGTAGGGAACGTGGGGAATCAGACGGTAATGAAGTATGATCCATTTTGTTTCAAAAAATCATTCTAAAAGTTTTGAAATTCAAAAAGCCGAGTATAATCATTATTCTGTTACAAAGTTTATTGTGACGAGAAATCGTTTTTCGAGCATTAACTTCACGTAGGGAACTTGGAAAATCGGTCGATATTGAAGGTTAACGCATTTTGTTTCAAATAATTATTCTAGAAGTTTTGAAATTCAACAAGACGAGTACAATCATTATTTGTTACAAAGTTTATTGTTACTAGATATCGTTGTTTTGAGCCTTTACTTCACGTAGCGAACGTGAGAAACTGTACGATAATGAAGTTTTAACGATTTTGTATCAAATAATCATTTTAAAAGAAATCATTATTTTGAGCCTTAACTTCACGTAGGGAACGTGGGAAATCGGAGGATAATGAAGTTTTAACGATTTTGTATGAAATAATCATTGTAAAAGTTTTGAAATTCAACAAGCCGAGCATAAGCATATTTTATCTACAAATGCTTATTTTGAATAGAAATCATCTTTTCAAGCCTTAACTTTAAATAGGGAATGTGGGAAATCGGACGATAATAAAGTTTTACCCATTTTATATCAAATAATCATCCTAAGAGTTTTAAAATTCAACAAGGCGAGTATAATCATTATTCTGTCACAAAGGTTATTGTGACTAGAAATCGTTGTTTTGAGCCTTAACTTCACGAAGGGAACGTGGGAAATTGGACTATAATGAAGTTACCCATTTTGTTTCAATAAAACATCTAAAGTGTTTTGAAATTCAACAAGCTGAATATAATCATTGTTTTGTTATAGAACCTATTGTGACTAGAAATCATTTTTTAAAGACTTAACTTCACGTAGGGAACATGGAAAATCAGATGGTAATGATGTTTTATCCATTTTGTTTCAAATAATCATCCTAAAATTTTGAAATTCCACATGCTGAGTATAATCGTTATTCTGTCACAAAGCTTATTGCGACTAGAAATCATTTTTTGTGCCTTAACTTCACGTAGGGAACTTGAAAAATCAGACGATAATTACCCATTTGGTTTCAAATAATCATCCCAAGAGTTTTGAAATTCAACAAGCCGAGTACAATCATTATTCTGTTACAAAGCTTATTATGACTAGAAATCGTTGTTTTGAGTGTTAACTACACATAGGGAACATGAAAAATCAAACTGTAATGAAGTTTTATACATTTCGTTTCAAATAATCAACCTTAGAGTTATGAAATTCAACAAGCCGAGTATAATCATTATTCTATCACAAAGCTTATTATGACTAAAAATTGTTGTTTTGAGCCTTAACTTCATATAGGGAATGTGGGAAATTGAACGATAATGAAGTTTTAACGATTTTATATTAAATAATCCTTCTAAGAGTTTTGAAATTCAACTAGTCGAGCATAATCATATTTTATCTACAAACGCTTATTTTGAAAAGAAATTTTTGTTTTGAACATTAACTTCATTTTGGGAACGTGGAAAATCAGACAATAATGAAGTTTTATCCAATTTATTTCAAATAATCATGCAAAGATTTTTGAAATTCAACAAGCCAACTATAATCATTTTTCTGTTACAAAGCTTATTGTGACGAGAAATCGTTTTTTGAGCATTAACTTCACGTAGGGAACGTGGGGAATCAGACGGTAATGAAGTATTATCCATTTTGTTTCAAATAATCATTCTAAGAGTTTTGAAATTCAAAAAGCTGAGTATAATCATTATTCTGTTACAAAGTTTATTCTGACGAGAAATCGTTTTTCGAGCATTAACTTCACGTAGGGAACTTGGAAAATCAGACGATATTGAAGGTTTACCCATTTTGTTTCAAATAATCATTCTAAAAGTTTTGAAATTCAAGAAGCCAAGTACAATCATTATTTTGTGACAAAGTTTATTGTGACTAGATATCGTTGTTTTGAGCCTTTACTTCACGTAGTGAACGTGAGAAATTGTACGATAATGAAGTTTTAACGATTTTGTATTAAATAATTATTTTAAAAGAAATCATTATTTTGAGCCTTAACTTCACGTAGGGAACGTGGGAAATCGGAGGATAATGAAGTTTTAACGATTTTGTATGAAATAATCATTGTAAAAGTTTTGAAATTCAACAAGCCGAGCATAAGCATATTTTATCTACAAATGCTTATTTTGAATAGAAATCATCATTTCAAGCCTTAACTTTACGTAGGGAACGTGGAAAATCAGACGATAATAAATTTTTACCCATTTTGTATCAAATAATCATCCTAAGAGTTTTGAAATTCAACAAGGCGAGTATAATCATTATTCATTCACAAAGGTTATTGTGACTAGAAATCGTTGTTTTGAGCCTTAACTTTACGAAGGGAACGTGGGAAATTGGACTATAATGAAGTTTTACCCATTTTGTTTCAATAAAACATCTAAAGTATTTTGAAAATCAATAAGCCGAATATAATCATTATTTTGTTATAGAACTTATTGTGACTAGAAATCGTTGTTTAAAGACTTAACTTCACGTAGGGAACATGAAAAATCGGATGGTAATGATGTTTTATCCATTTTGTTTCAAATAATCATCCTAAAATTTTGAAATTCCACATGCTGAGTATAATCGTTATTCTGTCACAAAGCTTATTGCTACTAGAAATCATTTTTTGAGCCTTAACTTCACGTAGGGAACTTGAAAAATCAGACGATAATGAGGTTTTACCCATTTGGTTTCAAATAATCATCCCAAGAGTTTTGAAATTCAACAAGCCGAGTACAATCATTATTCTGTTACAAAGCTTATTATGACTAGAAATCATTGTTTTGAGTGTTAACTACACATAGGGAACGTGAAAAATCAAACCGTAATGAAGTTTTATACATTTTCTTTCAAATAATCAACCTTAGAGTTATGAAATTCAACAAGCCGAGTATAATCATTATTCTGTCATAAAGCTTATTATGACTAAAAATCGTTGTTTTGAGCCTTAACTTCATATAGGGAATGTGGGAAACTGAACGATAATGAAGTTTTAACGATTTTATATTAAATAATCATTTTAAGAGTTTTGAAATTCAACTAGTCGAGAATAATCATATTTTATCTACAAACTCTTATTTTGAAAAGAAATTTTGGTTTTAAACATTAATTTCATTTTGGGAACGTGGAAAATCGGACAATAATGAAGTTTTATCCATTTTATTTCAAATAATCATCCAAAGAGTTTTGAAATTCAACAAACCGACTATAATCATTTTCTGTTACAAAGCTTAATGTGACGAGAAATCGTTTTTTGAGCATTAACTTCACGTAGGGGACTTGGAAAATTGGACTATAATGAAGGTTTGCCAATTTTGTTTCAAATAATTATTTTAAGAGTTTTGAAATTCAACGAGCCGAGTACAATCATTATTTTGTTACAAAGCTTATTATGACTAGAAATCGTTGTTTTGAGCCTTAACTTCATGTAGCAAATTTGGAAAATTGTACGATAATGAAGTTTTATCGTTTTTGTATCAAATAATCATTCCAAGAGTTTAGAAATTCAACTAGCCGAGCATAATCATATTTTATCTACAACTCTTATTTTTAATAGAAATCTTTGTTTTGAGCCTTCACATCACGTAGGAAACGTTGGAAATCAGAGGATAATGAAGTTTTAACGATTTTGTATCAAATAATTATTGTAAGAGTTTTGAAATTCAACAAGCCGAGCATAATCATATGTTATCTACGAATGCTTATTTTGAATAGAAATCGTTTTTTTAAGACAACTTTACTTGGGAACGTGGGAAATCGGTTGATAATAAAGTTTTACCCATTTTGTATCAAATAATCATCCTAAGAGTTTTAAAATTCAATAAGGCGAGTATAATTATTATTCTGTTACAAAGCTTATTGTGATTTGAAATCGTTGTTTTGAGCCTTAACTTCACGTAGGGAACATGAGAAATTGGACAATAATGAAGTTTTACTCATTTTGTTTCAATAAATCAACCTAAGTGTTTTTAAATTCAACAAGCCGAATATAATCATTATTCTGTTACAAAGCTTATTGTGACTAGAAATTGTTGTTTTGAGACGTAACTTCATGTAGGGAACATAAAAAATCGGACGATAATGAAGTTTTACCCATTTGGTTTCAAATAATCATTCTAAAAGTTTAGAAATTCAACAAGCCGAGTACAATCATTATTCTGTTACAAAGCTTATTGTGACTAGAAATCGTTGTTTTGAACCTTAAGTTCACGTAGCGAACGTAGGAAATTGTAAGATAATGAAGTTTAAATGATTTTGCATCAAGACATCATTCTAAGAGTTTTGAGATTCAAAAAGCCAAGGATAATCATATTTTATCTATAAATGATTATTTTGAAAAGAAATCATTGTTTTGTGTATTAACTACACTTAGGGAACGTGTGAAATCAGGCGATAATGAAATTTTATCCATTTTGTCTCAAATAATCATCCAAAGAGTTTTGAAATTCAACAAGCCGACTATAATTATTATTCTGTTACAAAGCTTATTGTGACTAGAAATTGTTGATTTGAGCCTTAACTTCACATAGGGAACATGAAAAATTGGACGATAATGATGTTTTACCAATTTTGTTTCTAATAATGATCTTAAATGTTTTGAAATATAACATGCCGAATGTAATCATTATTATGTTAAAAATCTTAGTGTGACGAGAAATCGTTATTTTAAGTCTTAACTTCACGTAGGGAAAATGGGATATCGGACGGTAATAAAGTATTATCCATTTTGTTTCAAATAATTATCATTAGAGTTTTGAAATTCAAAAAGGCGAGTATAATCATTATTCTTTCACAAAGCTTATTGTGACTAAAAATCGTTGTTTTAAGCCTTAACTTCAAGTAGGGTACGTGGGAAATTGTACGATAATGAGATTTTAACGATTTTGTATCAAATAATCATTGTAAGAGTTTTGAAATTCAACAAGCCGAGCATAATCATATGTTTTCTAAAAATGCTTATTTTAAATAGAAATCGTTATTTTAAGACTTAACTTTACTTAAGGAACGTGAAAAATCGAACGATAATAAAGTTTTACCCCTTTTGTATCAAATAATCATCCAAAGAGTTTTGAAATTCAACAAGTCGAGTATAATTATTATTCTGTCACAAAGCTTATTGTGACTAGAAATCGTTGTTTTGAGCCTTAACTTCACGTAGGGAACGTGGAAAATTGGACAATAATGAAGTTTTACTCATTTTGTTTCAATAAATCATCTGAAGTGTTTTGAAATTCAACAAGCCGAATATAATCATTATTCTGTTATAAAGCTTGTTGTGACCAGAAATCGTTATTTTGAGACGTAACTTCACGTAGGAAACATAGAAAATCGGATGATAATGAAGTTTTACCCATTTGGTTTCAAATAATCATTCTAAGAGTTTTGAAAGTCAACAAGCCAAGTACAATCATTATTCTGTTACAAAGCTTATTTTGACAAAAAATCGTTGTTTTGAACCTTAGGTTCACGTAGCGAGCATGGGAAAATTGTACGATAATGAAGTTTTAACGATTTTACATCAAGACATCATTCTAAGATTTTTGAAATTCAAAAAGTCGAGGATAATCATATTTTATCTACAAATGCTTATTTTGAAAAGAAATCGTTGTTTTATGTATTAACTTCACTTGGGAAACGTAGGAAATCGAATTATAATGAAGTTTTATTCCTTTTGTATCAAATAATCATCCTAAAAGTTTTGAATTTCAACAAGGCAAGTATAATCATTATTCTGTCACAAAGCTTATTTTGACTAGAAATCGTTGTTTTGAGCCTTAACTTCACGTAGTGAACGTGGGAAATTGGACGATAATGAAGTTTTACTCATTTTGTTTCAATAAATCATCTGAAGTGTTTTGAAATTCAACAAGCCGAATATAATCATTATTCTGTTACAAAGCTTATTGTGACTAGAAATCATTGTTTTGAGACGTAACTTTACGTAGGGAATATGAAAAATCGGACAATAATGAAGTTTTACCAATTTGGTCTCAAATAATCATTCTAAGAGTTTTGAAATTCAACAAGTCGAGTACAATCATTATTTTGTTACAAAGCTTATTGTAACTAGAAATCATTTTTTTTAACCTTAAGTTCACGTAGCGAACGTGGGACATTGTACGATAATGAAGTTTTAACGATTTTGCATCAAGACATCATTTTAAGAGTTTTGAAATTCAAAAAGCCAAGGATAATCATATTTTATCTACAAATGCTTATTTTGAAAAGAAATCGTTGTTTTGAGTATTAACTTCACTTAGGAAACGTAGAAATCGGATGATAGTGAAGTTATATCCATTTTGTTTCAAATAATCATCCAAAGAGTTTTTGAAAGTCAACAAGCCGACTATAATCATTATTTTGTTACAAAGCTTATTGTGACTAGAAATCGTTGATTTGAGCCTTAACTTCACGTAGGGAACGTAAAAAATTGGACGATAATGAAGTTTTACCCATTTTGTTTCAAATAATCATCTTAAGTGGTTTGAAATATAACAAGCCGAATATAATCATTATTCTGTTACAAAGCTTAGTGTGACTAGAAATCGTTGATTTAAAACTGAACTTCACGTAGGGAACATAGGATATCGGACGGTAATAAAGTATTATCCATTTTGTTTCAAATAATAATCCTAAGAGCTTTGAAATTCTAAAAGCCAAGTTTAATCATTATTCTATCACAAAGCTTATTGTGACTAAAAATCATTTTTTTTAGCCTTAACTTCATGTAGGGAATGTGAAAAATTGTACGATAACGAGATTTTAATGATTTTATATCAAATAATCATTCTAAGAGTTTTGAAATTCAACAAGCTGAGCATAATCATATGTTATCTACAATTCTTACTTTGAATTGAAATCGTTGTTTTAAGACTAAACTTTACTTAGGGAACGTGGGAAATCAAACGATAATAAAGTCTTACCCATTTTGTATCAAATAATCGTCCTATGAGTTTTGAAATTCAACAGGGCGAGTATAATCATTATTCTGTCACAAAGCTTATTGTGACTAGAAATCGTTGTTTAGACGATAATGAAGTTTTACTCATTTTGTTTCAATAAATCATCTTAAAGGTTTTGAAATCCAACAAGCTAAATATAATTATTATTATGTTACAAAGCTTATTGTGATTAGAAATCGTTGTTTTGAGAGATAACTTTACGTAGGGAACATGGGAAATCAGACGATAATGAAGTTTTACCCATTTGGTTTCAATTAAACATTTTAAGAGTTTTGAAATTTAACAAGCTGTGTACAATCATTATTATATTGCAAAGCTTATTGTGACTCGAAATCGTTGTTTTGAACCTTAAGTTCATGTAGCGAACTTGGGAAATTGTACGATAATGAAGTTTTAACGATTTTGCATTAAAACATCATTATCAGAGTTTTGAAATTCAAAAAGCCGAGGAAAATCATATTTTTTCTACAAATGCTTATTTTGGATAGAAATCGTTGTTTTGATTATTAACTTCACTTCGCGAACGTGAGAAATCGGATGATAATGAAGTCTTATCCATTTTGTTTCAAATAATCATCCAAAGAGTTTTGAAATTCAGCAAGCCGACTATAATCATTATTCTGTTACAAAGCTTATTGTAACTACAAATCGTTGATTTGAGCCTTAACTTCACGTAGGGAACATGAAAAATTGGACGATAATGAAGTTTTACCCATTTTGTTTCAAATAATCATCTTAAGTGTTTTGAAATATAACAAGCCGAATATAATCATTATTCTGTTACAAAGCTTAGTGTGACTAGAAATCGTTGTTTTAAGACTTAACTTCACGTACGGAACGTGGGATATCGGATGGTAAAAAAGTATTATCCATTTTGTTTCAAATAATCGTCCTAAGAGTTTTGAAATTCAAAAAGCCGAGTATAATCATTATTCTGTCACAAAGCTTATTGTGACTACAAATCGTTGTTTTGAGCCTTAACTTCATATAAGGAACGTGGGAAATTGTACGATAATGAGATTTTAACAATTTTGTATCAAATAATCATTCTAAATGTTTTGAAATTTAACAAGTCGAGCATAATCATATTTTATCTACATTTCTTATTTTCAAAAGAAATCGTTATTTTAAGCCTTAACTTCACATAGGAAATGTAGGAAATTGAACGATAATGAAGTTTTAACGATTTTGTATCAAATAATCAATCAAAGAGTATTGAAATTCAACAAGCTAAGCATAATCATATTTTATCTACAAATGTTTATTTTGAATAGAAATCATTGTTTGAAGCCTTAACTTCACTTAGGGAAAGTGCGAAATCGGACGATAATAAGGTTTTACCCATTTTGAATCAAATAACCATCCTAGAGTTTTGAAATTCAACAAGCCGAGTATAATCATTACGCTGTCACAAAGAATATTGTTACTAGAAATCATTGTTTTAATCCTTAACTTCACGTAGAGAACGTGGGAAATCGGACGGTAATGAAGTTTTATCCATTTTGTTCCAAATATTCATCCAAAGAATTTTGAAATTCAACAAGCCGATTATAATTATTATTCTGTTACAAAGTTTAATGTGATGAGAAACCATTTTTTGAGCATAAACTTCATGTAGGGAACTTAAAAAATTGGGCGATAATGAAGGTTTACCCATTTTGTTTCAAATAATCATTTTAAGAGTTTTAAAATTCAACAAGCTGAGTATAATTATTTTTTTGTTATAAAGCTTATTATGACAAGAAATCGTTGTTTTGAGCCTTAAATTCATGTAGCGAACGTGAGAAATTGTATGATAATGAAGTTTTAACGATTTTGTATCAAATAATAATTTTAAGAGTTTTGAAATTCATCTAGCCGGGAATAATCATATTTTATCTGCAACTCTTATTTTGTAAAGAAATCGTTGTTTTGAGCCTTAACTTCACGTAGGGAACGTGGGAAATTGGAAGATAATGAAGTTTTAACGATTTTGTATCAAATATTTATTGCAAAGGTTTTGAACTTCAACAAGCCGAGCTTAATCATATTTTATCTATAAATTTTTATTTTGAATAGAAATTGTCGTTTTAAGCCTTAACTTTTCTTAGGGAACTTGAGAAATCGGACAATAATAAGGTTTTACTCATTTTGTATCAAATAATTATTCTAGAAGTTTGGAAATTCAACAAGGCGAGTATAATTATTATTCTGTTACAAAGGTTATTGTGACTAGAAATCGTTGTTTTGAGCCTTAACTTCACGTAGAGAACATGGGAAATTGGACGATAATGAAGTTTTACCTATTTTGTTTCAATAAATCATCTTAAGTGTTTTGAAATTCAACAAGCCGAATATAATCATTATTCTGTTTCAAAGCTTATTGTGATTAGAAATCATTATTTGGAGACTTAACTTCACGTAGGAAACATGGAAAATCGGACGGTAGTGTCATTTTATCCATTTTGTTTCAAATAATCATCCTAAAAGTTTTGAAATTCGAAAAGCCGAGTATAATCATTATTCTGTCACAGAGCTTACTGCGACTAGAAATCGTTTTTTGAGCCTAAACTTCACATAGGAAACTTCAAAAATCAGATGATAATGAAGTTTTACCCATTTGGTTTCAAATAATCATTATAAGAGTTTTGAAATTCAATAAGCTGAGTACAATCATTATTCTGTTACAAAGCTTATTGTGACTAGAAATCATTGTTTTAATCCTTAAGTTCACGTAGCGAACGTGGGAGATTGTACGATAATGAAGTTTTAACGATTTTGCATCAAATAATCATTCTAAGAGTTTTGAAATTCAACAAGCCGAGCATAATCATATTTAATCTGCATTTCTTATTTTGAATAGAAATCGTTGTTTTGTGCATTAACTTCACTTAGGGAATGTGGGAAATCGGAGGATAATGAAGTTTTATCCATTTTGTTTCAAATGATCATCCTAAGAGTTTTGAAATTCAACAAGCCGACTGTAATCATTATTATGTTACAAACTAATGGTGACTACAAATCGTTGTTTTGAGCCTTAACTTCACATAGGTAACGTGAAAATTTGTACGATAATGAAGTTTTACCTATTTTGTTTCAAATAATCATCTGAAGTGTTTTGAAATACAACAAGCCGAATATAATCATTATTCTATTACGAAAAATAGTGTGACTAGAAATCATTATTTTGAGACTTAACTTCACGTAGGGAACGTGGAAAATCGGACGGTAATAAAGTATTATCCATTTTGTTTCAAATAATCATCCTAAAAGCTTTGAAATTCAATATGCCGAGTATAATCATTATTCTGCCACAAAGCTTGTTGTGACTAAAAATCGTTATTTTGAGCCTTAACTTCATGTAGGGAACATAGGAAATTATACGATAATGAAATTTTAATGATTTAGTATCAAATAAACATTCTAAGAGTTTTGAAATTCAAAGAGCCGAGCATAATCATATTTTATTTACATTTCTTATTTTCAATAGAAATCATTGTTTTGAGCCTTAACTTCATGTAAGAAACATGGGAAATTGCACGATAATGAAGTTTTAACGATTTTGTAGCAAATAATCATTCTAAGAGTTTTGAAATTCAACAAGCCAAGCATAATCATATTTTATCTACAAATGCTTATGTTGAATAGAAATCGTTGTTTTAAGCCTTAACTTCACTTAGGGAACGTGAGAAATCGGACGATAATAAAGTTTTACCCATTTTGTATCAAATAATTATCCTAAGAGTTTTGAAATTCTACAAGCTGAATATAATCATTACTCTGTTACAAAGCTAATTGTGACTAGAAATCGTTGTTTTTAGACATAACTTCACGTAGGGAACGTGGGGAATCAGACGGTAATGAAGTTTTATCCATTTTGTTTCAAATAATTATCCTAAGAGTTTTGAAATTCAAAAAGCCAACTATAATCATTAATCTGTCACAAAACTTATTGCGACTAGAAATCAGTTTTTGAGCCTTAACTTCATGAAGGGAACATGGAAAATCAGATGATAATGAAGTTTTATCCATTTTGTTTCAAATAATCTTCCCAAGAGTTTTGAAATTCATCAAGCCGACTGTAATCATTATTCTGTTACAAAAGTTATGGTGACTACAAATCGTTGTTTTGAGCCTTAACTTCACGTAGGGAACGTGAAAATTTGTACGATAATGAAGTTTTACCCATTTTGTTTCAAATAATCATCTTAAGTGTTTTGAAATACAACAAGCCGAATATAATCATTATTCTGTTATAAAGCATAGTGTGACTAGAAATCGTTGTTTTGAGACTTAACTTCACATAGGAAACGTGGGAAATCAGATGGTAATAAAGTATTATCCATTTTGTTTCAAATAATCATCCTAAAAGTTTTAAAAATGCAAAAAGCCGAGTATAATCATTAGTCTGTCACAAAGCTTGTTGTGACTAAAAATCATTGTTTTGAGCCTTAACTTCATGTAGGGAACGTGAGAAATTGTGCGATAATGAAATTTTAATGATTTAGTATCAAATAATTATTCTAAGAGTTTTGAAATTCAACAAGCCGAGCATAATCATATTTTATCTACGTGTCTTATTTTCAATAGAAATCGTTGTTTTAATCCTTAACTTCATGTAAGAAACATGAGAAATTGAACGATAATGAAGTTTTAACGATTTTGTATCAAATAATCATTCTAAGAGTTTTGAAATTCAACAAGCCGAGCATAATTATATTTTATCTACGAATGCTTATTTTGAATATAAATCGTTGTTTTAAGCTTTAACTTCACTTAGGGAACATGAGAAATCGGACGATAATAAAGTTTTACCCATTTTGTATCAAATAATTATCCTAAGAGTTTTTAAATTCAACAAGCCGAATATAATCATTATTCTGTTACAAAGCTAATTGTGACTAGAAATCGTTGTTTTGAGACATAATTTCACATAGGGAACGTGGAGAATCGGATGGTAATGAATTTTTATCCATTTTGTTTCAAATAATTATCCTAAGAGTTTTGAAATTCCAAAAGTCGCATATAATTATTAATCTGTCACAAAGCTTATTGCGACTAGAAATCATTTTTTGAGCCTTAACTTCACATAGGGAACTTGAAAAATTGGACGATAATGAAGTTTTCCCATTTTGTATCAAATAATCATTCAAAGAGTTTCGAAATTCAACAAGCCGAACAAAATCATATTTTATCTACAAATGCTTATTTTGAAAAGAAATTGTCATTTTGAGCATTAACTTCATTTAGGGAACGTGGAAAATCGGACAATAATGAAGTTTTATCCATTTTGTTTCAAATAATCATCCAAGTAGTTTTAAAATTCAACAATCCGACTATAATCATTATTCTGTTAAAAAGCTTATTGTGACGAGAAATCATTTTTTGAGCATTAACTTCATGTAGGGAACTTGGAAAATCGGACGATAATGAAGGTTTACTCATTTTGTTTCAAATAATCATTTTAACAGTTTTAAAATTCAACAAGCCAAGTACAATCCTTATTTTGTTACAAAGCTTACTGTGACTAGAAATCATTTTTTTAAGCCTTAACTTCACGTAGCGAACTTGTACGATAATGAAGTTCTAACGTTTTTGTATCAAATAATCATTATAAGAGTTTTGAATTTCAACTAAACGAGCATAATTATATTTTATCTACAACTCTTATTTTTAATAGAAATCGTTGTTTTGAGCCTTAACTTCACGTAGAGAACGTGAGAAATCGGAGGATAATGAAGTTTTAACGATTTTGTATCAAATAATCATTGTAAGAGTTTTGAAATTCAACAAGCCGAGCATAATCATATGTTATCTACAAATGCTTATTTTGAATAGAAATCTTTGTTTTAAGCCTTAACATTACTTTGGGAACGTGAAAAATCGGACGATAATAAAGATTACCCATTTTGTATTAAATAATCATCCTAAGAGTTTTAAAATTCAACAAGGCGAGTATAATCATTATTCTATCACAAAGCTTATTGTGACTAGAAATCGTTGTTTCGAGCCTTAACTTCACGTAGGGAACGTGAAAAATTGGACGATAATGAAGTTTTACCCATTTTGTTTCAATAAATTATTTCAAGTGTTTTGAAATTCAACAAGCCGAATATAATCATTATTCTGTTACAAAGCTTATTGTGACTATAAATCGTTGTTTTGAGACTTAACTTCACGTAGGGAACGTGGGAAATCGGAAGGTAATGATGTTTTATCCATTTTGTTTCAAATAATCATCCTAAAAGTTTTGAAATTCAACAAGTTGAGTATAATCATTATTTTGTAACAAAGCTTGTTGCGACTATAAATCGTTTTTGGGCCTTAATATCACGTAGGGAACTTGAAAAATCGAACGATAATGAAGTTTTATCCGTTTTGTTTCAAATAATTGTTCTAATAGTTTTAAAATTCAACAAGCCGTTTATAATCATTATTTTGTTACAAAGTTTATTGTGACTAAAAATTGTTGTTTTGAACCTTAACTTCATGTAACAAACGTGGGAAATTATACGACAATGAAGTTTTAATGTTTTTGCATCAAATAATTATTCTAAGAGTTTTAAAATTTAAAAAGCCGAGCATAATCATATTTTATCTACAAATGCTTATTTTTAATAGAAATCGTTGTTTTGAGCATTAACTTCACTTGGGGAATGTGGGAAATCGGACGATAATTAAGTTTTATCCATTTTGTTTCAAATAATCATCCAAAGAGTTCTGAAATTCAACAAGCCGACTATAATCATTATTCTGTTACAAAACTTATTGTGACTTCAAATCGTTGTTTGGAGGCTTAACTTCACGTAGGGAACATGAGAAATTGGACGATAATGAAGTTTTACCCATTTTATTTCAAATAATCATCTTAAGTGTTTTGAAATACAACAAGCCGAATATAATCATTATTCTGTTACAAAGCATAGTGTGACAAGAAATCGTTGTTATGAGACTTAACTTCACGTAGAGAACGTGGGAAATTAGACGGTAATAAAGTATTATCCATTTTGTTTCAAATAATCATTCTAAAAGTTTTGAAATTCAATAAGCCAAGTATAATAATTATTCTGCCACAAAGCTTATTGTGATTAAAAATCATTGTTTTGAACTTTAACTTCATGTAGGGAACGTGAGAAATTGTACTATAATAAAATTTTAACGATTTTGTATCAAATAATCATTCTAAGAGTTTTGAAATTCAACAAGCTGAGTATAATCATATTTTATCTACATTTCTTATTTTCAATAGAAATCGTTGTTTTGAGCCTTAACTTCACGTAGGGAACGTGGAAAATTCGACGATAATGATGTTTTAATAATTTTGTTTCAAATAATCATTCTAAGAGTTTTGAAATTCAACAAGCCGAGCATAATCATATTTTATCTACAAATGCTTATTTTGAATAGAAATTATTGTTTTAAGCCTTAACTTCAATTAGGGAACGTGAGAAATCGGATAATAATAAAGTTTTACCCATTTTGTATCAAATAATCATTCTACAAGTTTTAAAATTCAACAAGCAGAATATAATTATTATTCTGTTACAAAGCTTATTGTGACTAGAAATCGTTGTTTCGAGAATAACTTCACGTAGGGAACGTGGGGAATCAGATGATAATGAAGTTTTATCCATTTTGTTTCAAATAATCATCCTAAGAGTTTTGAAATTCAAAAAGCCGAGTATAATCATTAATCAGTCTCAAAGCTTATTGCGACAAGAAATCATTTTTGGAGCCTTAACTTCACGTAGGGAACTTGAAAAATCGAACGATAATGAAGTTTTTTCATTTTGTATCAAATAATCATTCTAAGAGTTTGGAAATTCAACAAGCCGTGCATATTCATATTTTATCTACAAATGCTTATTTTGAAAAGAAATCGTTGTTTTGAGAATTAACTTCATTTAGAGAACGTAGGAAATCAGACGATAATGTTGTTTTATCCATTTAGTTTCAAATAATCATCCATAGAGTTTTGAAATTCAACAAGCTGACTATAGTTCTATTTCAAAGTTTATTGTGACGAGAAATCGTTTTTTGAGCATTAACTTCACGTAGGGAACTTGAAAAAACGGACGATAATAAAGGTTTACCCATTTTATTTCAAATAATCATTGTAAGAGTTTTTAAATTCAACAAGCCGAGTGCAATCAATATTTTGTTACAAAGCTTATTGTGACTAGAAATCATTGTTTTGAACCTTAACTTCACGTAGCGAACGTGAAAATTGTACGATAATAAAGTTTTAACGATTTCGTATCAAATAATCATTTTAAGAGTTTTGATATTCAACTAGCCGGGCATAATCATATTTTATCTACAACTCTTATTTTGAAAAGAAATCGTTGTTTTGAGCCTTAACTTCACGTAGGGAACGTGGAAAATTGGAGGATAATAAAGTTTTAACGATTTTCTATGAAATAATCATTGTAAAAGTTTTGAAATTCAACAAGCCGAGCAAAATCATATTTTATCTACAAATGCTTATTTTGAATAGAAATCATCGTTTCAAGCCTTAACTTTAGTTAGGGAACGTGGAAAATTGAACGATAATGAAGTTTTACCCATTTTATTTCAATAAATCATCTTAAGTGTTTGAAATTCAACAAGCCGAATACAATCATTATTCTGTTACAAAGCTTATTGTGACTAGGAATCGTTGTTTTGAGACTTAACTTCACGTAGGGAACATGGAAAATCAGATGGTAATGGCGTTTTATCCATTTTGTTTCAAATAATCATCCTAAAATTTTTAAATTCCACATGCCGAGTATAATCATTATTCTGTCACAAAGCTTATTGCGATTAGAAATTTTTCTTTGAGCCTTGACTTCTCATAGAGAACTTGGAAAATCAGACGATAATAAAGTTTTACCCATTTGGTTTCAAATAATCATTATAAGGGTTTTGCAATTCAATAAGCCGAATACAATCATTATTCTGTTACAAAGCTTATTGTGACTAGAAATCGTTGTTTTAAGACTTATCTTCACATAAGGAACATGGGAAATCGGTCCGTAATGAAGTTTTATCCATTTTGTTTCAAATAATCAATATAAGAGTTTTGAAATTCAACAAGCCGAGTATAACCATTATTCTATTACAAAGCTTATTATGACTAAAAATCATTATTTTAAGCCTTAACTTCATATAGGGAACGTGGGAAACTGAACGATAATAAAGTTTTAACGATTTTATATAAAATAATCATTCTAAGAGTTTTGAAATTCAACTAGCCGTGCATAATCATGTTTTATCTACAAATGCTTATTTTGAAAAGAAATTGTTGTTTTGAACATTAACTTCATTTAGGGAACGTTGGAAATAGGACAATAATGAAGTTTTATCCATTTTGTTTCAAATAATCATCCAAAGAGTTTTGAAATTAAACAAGTCGACTATAATCATTATTCTATTACAAAGTTTATTGTGACAAGAAATTGTTTTTTGAGCATTAACTTCACGTAGCGAACTTGAAAAATCAGACGATAATGAAGGTTTACCAATTTTATTTCAAATAATCATTTTAAGAGTTTTGAAATTCAACAAGCCGAGTACAATCATTATTTTGGTACAAATTTATTATGACTAGAAATCGTTATTTTGAGCCTTTACTTTACGTAGTGAATGTGGAAAATTGTACGATAATGAAGTTTTATCGTTTTTGTATCAAAGAATCATTCTAAGAGTTTTGAAATTCAACTAGCTGAGCATAATTCTATTTTATCTACAACTCTTAATTTCAATAGAAATCTTTGTTTTGAGCCTTAACTTCACATAGGGAACGTGAAAAATTGGAGGATAATGAAGTTTTAATGATTTTATATCAAATAATCATTGTAAGAGTTTTGAAATTCAACAAGCTGAGCGTAATCATATGTTATCTAAAAATGCTTATTTTGAATAGAAATCGTTGTTTAAGAATTAACTTTACTTAGGGAACGTGGAAAATCAAACGAAAATAAAGTTTTACCCATTCTGTATCAAATAATCATCCTAAGAGTTTTTAAATTCAACAATGCGAGTACAATCATTATTCTGTCTGAAAGCTTATTGTGACTAGAAATCGTTGTTTTGAGCCTTAACTTCACGTAGGGAACGTGGAAAATTAAACAATAATGAAGTTTTACTCATTTTCTTTCAATAAATAATCTAAAGTGTTTTGAATTCAACAAGCCGAATATAATCATTATTCTGTTACAAATCTTATTGTGACTAGAAATCGTTGTTTTGAGACTTAACTTCACATAGGGAACATGGAAAATCGGACAATAATGAGGTTTACCCATTTGGTATCAAATAATCATTCTAAGAGTTTTGAAATTCAACAAGCAGAGTATAATCATTATTCTATTATAAAGCTTATTTTGACTAGAAATCGTTGTTTTGAAACTTAAATTCATGTAGCGAACTTGGGAAATTGTACGATAATTAAGTTTTAACGATTTTGCATAAAGACATAATTCTAAGAGTTTTAAAATTCAAAAAGCTGAGGATAATCATATTTTATCTACAAATGCTTATTTTGAAAAGAAAGCGATATTTTGAGTATTAATGTCACTTAGGAAACGTGGGAAGTCGGATGATAATGAAGTTTTATCCATTTTGTTTCAAATAATCATCAAAGAGTTTTGAAATTCAACAAGCTGAATATAATAATTATTCTGTAACAAATCTTATTATGACTATAAATCGTTGATTTGAGCATTAACTTCACGTAGGGAACGTGGAAAATTGGACGATAATGAAGTTTTACCCATTTTATTTCAAATAATCATCTTAAGTGTTTTGAAATGTAACAAGACGAATATAATCATTAATTTGTTATAAAGCTTAGTGTGACTAGAAATCGTTGTTTTAAAACTTAACTTCATGTAGGGAGCGTGGGATATTGGACGGTAATAAAGTATTATCCATTTTGTTTCAAATAATCATCCTAAGAGTTTTAAAATTCAAAAAGTCGAGTATAATCATTATTCTGTCACAAAGCTTATTATGACTAAAAATCGTTGTTTTGAGCCTTAACTTCATGTAGGGAACATGAAAAATTGTACGATAATGAGATTTTAACGAATTTGTGTCAAATAATCGTTGTAAGAGTTTTGAAATTCAACAAGCTGAACATAATCATATGTTATCTACGAATGCTTATTTCGAATAGAAATCGTTGTTTTAAGACTTAATTTTACTTAGGGAGCGTGAGAAATTGGACGATAATTAAATTTTAGCCATTTTGTATCAAATAATCATCCTAACAGTTTTTAAATTCAACAAGGCGAGTATAATCATTATTCTGTCACAAAGCTTTTTGTGACTAGAAATCATTGTTTTGAGCCATAAATTCATGTAGGGAACGTAGAAAATTGGACTATAATGAAGGTTTACTCATTTTGTTTTTTGAAATTCAACAAATCGAATATAATCATTATTCTGTTACAAAGCTTATTGTGACTAGAAATCATTGCTTTGAGACATAACTTCACGTAGAGAACATGAAAAATCGTAAGAAAATGAAGTTTTACCCATTTGGTTTCAAATAATCATTATAAGAGTTTTGAAATTCAACAAGCTAAGTACAATCATTATTCTATTACAAAGCTTATTGTGACTAGAAATCGTTGTTTTGAACCTTAAGTTCACATAGCGAACGTGGGAAATTGTACAATAATGAAGTTGTAACGATTTTGCATCAAGACATCATTCTAAAAGTTTTGACATTCAAAAAGCCGAGGATAATTATATTTTATCTACAAATGCTTATTTTGAAAAGAAATCGTTGTTTTGAGTATTTACTTCACTTCGGAAATATGAGACATCGAATGATATTGAAGTTTTATCCATTTTGTTTCAAATAATCATCCAAAGAGTTTCGAAATTCAACAAGCCGACTATAATCATTATTTTGTAACAAAGCTTATTGTGACTAGAAATCGTTGATTTGAGCCTTAATTTCACGTAGGGAACGTGGAAAATTAGACGATAATAAAGTTTTACCCATTTTGTTTCAAATAATCATCTTAAGTGTTTTGAAATGTAACAAGGCGAATATAATCATTATTCTATTACAAAGCTTAGTGTGACTACAAATCGTTGTTTTAAGACTTAACTTCACTTAAGGAACGTGGGAAATCAAATGATAATGAAGTTTTATCCATTTTGTTTCAAATAATCATCCAAAGAGTTTTGAAATTCAACAAGCTAAGTATAATCATTATTCTGTCACAAAGCTTATTGTCTAAAAATTGCTATTTTGAGCCTTAACTTCAAGTAGGGAACGTGAAAAATTGTACAGTAATGAAATTTTAACGATTTTGTATCAAATAATCATTCTAAAAGTTTTGAAATTCCACAAGCAGAGCATAATCATAATTTTGCTACATTTCTTATTTTCAAAAGAAATCATTATTTTGAGCCTTAACTTTACGTAGGAAACGTAAGAGATTGAATGATAATGAAGTTTAAACGATTTTGTATCAAATAATCATTTTAAGAGTTTTGAAATTCAACAAACCAAGCATAATCACATTTTATCTACAAATGCTTATTTTGAATAGAAATCGTTGTGTGAAGCCTTAACTTTACTTAAGGAAAGTGTGAAATCGGACGATAATAAGGTTTTACCCATTTTGAATCAAATAATCATCCTAAGAGTTTTGAAATTCAACAAGCCGAGTATACTAATTATTCTGTTACAAAGCTTATTGTGACTAAAAATCGTTGTTTTGATCCTTAACTTCACGTAGAGAACGTGGGAAATGAGACGATAATGAAGTTTTACTCATTTTGTTTCAAAAAATCATCTTAAGTGTTTTGAAATTCAACAAGCCGAATATAATCATTATTCTGTTGCAAAGCTTATTGCTAGAAATCGTTGTTTTGAGACTTAACTTATAGGGAATGTGGGAAATCAGACGGTAATGAAGTTTTATCCATTTTGCTTCAAATAATCATCTAAAGAGTTTTGAAATTCAACAAGTTGATTATAATCATTATTCTGTTACAAAGTTTATTGTGACGAGAAATCATTTTTTGAGCATTAACTTCACGCAGGGAACTTAGAAAATCGGATGAAGGTTTACCCATTTTGTTTCAAATAATCATTCTAAGAGTTTTGAAATTCAACAAGCCGAGTACAATTATTATTTTGTTACAAAGCCTATTGTGACTAGAAATCATTGTTTTGTGCCTTCACTTCACGTAGCGAACGTGAGAAATTGTACAATAATGAAGTTTTAATGATTTTTTATCAAATAATCATTTTAAGAGTTTTAAAATTCAACTAGCCAGGCATAATCATATTTTATCTACAACTCTACTTTGAAATGAAATCGTTGTTTTGAGCCTTAACTTCACGTAGAGATGTAGGAAATCGGAGGATAATGACGTTTTAACGATTTTGTATCAAATATTCATTGTAAAAGTTTTAAAATTCAACAAGCCGAGCATAATCATTTTTTATCTACAGATGCTTATTTTAAATAGAAATCGTCGTTTTAAGCCATAACTTCACTTAGGGAATGTGAGAATTCGGACGATAATAAAGTTTTACCCATTTTATATCAAATAATCATCCTAAGAGTTTTAAAATTCAATAAGCCGAATATAATCATTATTCTGTTACAAAGCTTATTGTGACTAGAAATCGTTGTTTTGAGACATAACTTCACGTAGGGAACATGGGGAATCAGACGGTAATGAAGTTTTATCTATTTTGTTTCAAATAATTATCCTAAGAGTTTTGAAATTCAAAAAGCCGAGTATAATCATTAATCTGTCAGAAAGCTTATTGCGACTAGAAATCGTTTTTTGATCCTTAACTTTGCGTAGGGAACTTGGAAAATCAAACGATGATGAAGTTTTCCCATTTTGTATCAAATAATCATTCTAAGAGTTTTGAAATTCAACAAGCCGAACATAATCATATTTTATCTACAAATGCTTATTTTGAAAAGAAATCTCTATTTTGAGCATTAACTTCATTGAGGGAACGTGAGAAATCGGATAATAATGAAGTTTTATCCATTTTGTTTCAAATAATCATCCAAAGAGTTTTGAAATTTAACAAGCTGACTATAATCATTATTCTGTTAAAAAGCATATTGAGACGAGAAATCATTTTTTGAACATTAACTTCACGTAGGGAACTTGAAAAACCGGACGATAATGAAGGTTTACCCATTTTGTTTCAAATAATCATTTTAAGAGTTTTGAAATTTAACAAGCCGAGTACAATCATTATTTTGTTACAAAGCTTATTGTGACTAGAAATCGATTTTTAAGCCTTAACTTCATGTAGCGAACATGGAAAATTGTACAATAATGAAGTTTTAACGTTTTTGTATCAAATAATCATTCTAAGAATTTTGAAATTCAACTAGCTAAGCGTAATCATATTTTATCTACAACTCTTATTTTCAATAGAAATCGTTGTTTTGAGCCTTAATTTCACGTAGGGAACGTGAAAAATTGGAGGATAATGAAGTTTTAACGATTTTGTATCAAATAATCATTGTAAGAGTTTTGAAATTCAACAAGCTGAGCATAATCATATGTTTTCTACAAATGCCTATTTTGAATAGAAATCATTGTTTTAAGCTGTAACATTACTTAGGGAACGTGGGAAATCGGACGGTAATAAAGTTTAACCCATTTTGCATTAAATAATCATCCTTAGAGCTTATTTTGACACATTATTCTGTTACAAACCGAATATAATCATTATTCTGTTATAAAACTTATTGTGACTAGAAATCGTTGTTTTGAGACTTAACTTCTAGGGAATGTAGGAAATCGGACGGTAATGAAGTTTTATCCATTTTGCTTCAAATAATCATCCAAAGAGTTTTGAAATTCAACAAGCTGACTATAATCATTATTCTGTTACAAAGTTTATTATGACGAGAAATCGTTTTTTGAGCATTAACTTCACGCAGGGAACTTAGAAAATCGGATGGTAATGAAAGTTTACCCATTTTGTTTCAAATATTCATTCTAAGAGTTTTGAAATTCAACATGCCGAGTACAATTATTATTTTGTTACAAAGCTTATTGTGACTAGAAATCATTGTTTTGTGCCTTAACTTCACGTAGTGAACGTGAGAAATTGTACGATAATGAAGTTTTAATGATTTTGTATCAAATAATCATTTTAAGAGTTTTAAAATTCAACTAGCAAGGCATAATCATATTTTATCTACAACTCTTACTTTGAAATGAAATCGTTGTTTTGAGCCTTAACTTCACGTAGAGATGTAGGAAATCGGAGGATAATGAGGTTTTAACGATTTTGTATCAAATATTCATTGTAAAAGTTTTGAAATTCAAAAAGCTGAGCATAATCATATTTTATCAACAGATGCTTATTTTGAATAGAAATCGTCGTTTTAAGCCATAACTTCACTTAGGGAATGTGAGAATTCGGACGATAATAAAGTTTTACCCATTTTATATCAAATAATCATCCTAAGAGTTTTAAAATTCAATAAGCCGAATATAATCATTATTCTGTTACAAAGCTTATTGTGACTAGAAATCGTTGTTTTGAGACATAACTTCACGTAAGGAACATGGGGAATCAGACGGTAATGAAGTTTTATCCATTTTGTTTCAAATAATTATCCTAAGAGTTTTGAAATTCAAAAAGCCGAGTATAATCATTAATCTGTCGGAAAGCTTATTGCAACTAGAAATCATTTTTTGATCCTTAACTTTACGTAGGGAAATTGGAAAATTGTTTTAAGCTGTAACATTACTTAGGGAACGTGGGAAATCGAATGATAATAAAGTTTAACCTATTTTGTATTAAATAATCATCCTTAGAGCTTATTTTGACACATTATTCTGTTACAAACCGAATATAATCATTATTCTGTTACAAAGCTTATTGTGACTAGAAATCGTTGTTTTGAGACTTAACTTCACGTAGGTA
Source organism: Stephania japonica (assembly GCA_039657345.1). Classification (NCBI taxonomy): domain Eukaryota; kingdom Viridiplantae; phylum Streptophyta; class Magnoliopsida; order Ranunculales; family Menispermaceae; genus Stephania; species Stephania japonica. Next base: position 26,219,290 of record CM077563.1, on the reverse strand, counting down.
CGTGGGAAATCGGACTGTAATGATGTTTTATCCATTTTATTTCAAATAATCATCCTACAAGTTTTGAAATTCAACAAGCCGAGTATAATCATTATTCTGTAACAAAGCTTGTTACGACTATAAATCGTTTTTTAGGCCTTAACTTTACGTAGGGAACTTGAAAAATCGAACGATAATGAAGTTTTACCCATTTTGTTTCAAATAATCATTCTAAAAGTTTTAAAATTTAACAAGCCATGTACAATCATTATTCTTTTACAAAGCTCATTGTGACAAGAATTTATAGTTTTAAACCTTAATTTCACGTAGCGAACGTGAGAAATTGTACGATAATGAAGTTTTATCGATTTTGCATCAAATAATCATTTTAAGAGTTTTGAATTTAAAAAGACGAGCATAATCATATTTTATCTACAAACGCTTATTTTGAATAGAAATCATTGTTTTAAGCATTAAGTTCACTTAGGGAATGTGGGAAATCGAATGATAATTAAGTTTTATCCATTTTGTTTCAAATAATCATCCAAAAAGTTTTGAAATTCAACAAGTTGACTGTAATCATTATTCTGTTACAAAACTTATTGTGACTACAAATCGTTGTTTTGGGCCTTAACTTCACGTAGGGAACGTGAGAAATTTGACGATAATGAAGATTTACCCATTTTGTTTCAAATAATCATCTTAAGTGTTTTGAAATACAAAAAATCGAATATAATCATTATTTGTTACAAAGCATAGTGTGACTAGAAATCGTTGTTTTGAGACTTAACTTCATGTAGGGAACGTGGAAAATCAGACGGTAATAAAGTATTATCCATTTTGTTTCAAATAATCATCCTAAAAGTTTTGAAAGTCAATATGCCAAGTTTAATCATTATTCTGTCATAAAGCTTATTATGACTAAAAATCATTGTTTTGAGCCTTAACTTCATGTTGGGAATGTGGGAAGTTGTGCGATAATGAAATTTTAATGATTTTGTATCAAATAATCATTCAAAGAGTTTTGAAATTCAATAAGCCGAGCATTATCAAATTTTTTCTACATTTCTTATTTTCAATAGAAATTGTTGTTTTGAGCATTAACATCACGTAGGGAATGTGAAAAATTGGACAATAATGAAGTTTCAATGATTTTGCATCAAATAATCATTCTAAGTGTTTTCAAATTCAACAAGCCAAGCATAATCTTATTTTATCTACAAATGTTTATTTTGAATAGAAATCATTGTTTTAAGCCATAACTTCACTTAGGGAACGTGAGACATCAGACGATAAGAAAGTTTTACCCATTTTATATCAAATAATCATCCTAAGGGTTTTGAAATTCAATAAGCCGAATATAATCATTATTCTGTTACAAAGCTTATTGTGACTAGAAATCGTTGTTTTGAGACATAACTTCACGTAGGGAACGTGGAGAATCGGATGATAATGAAGTTTAATCCATTCAGTTTCAAATAATCATCTAAAGAGTTTTGAAGTTCAACAAGCCGACTATAATTATTATTCTGTTACAAAGTTTATTGCGACGAGAAATCATTTTTTTTAGCATTAACTTCACATAGGGAACTTGGAAAATCGGACGATAATGAAGGTTTACTCATTTTATTTCAAATAATCATTCTAAGAGTTTTGAAATTCAATAAGCTGAGTACAATTAATATTTTGTTACAAAGCTTATTGCGACTAGAAATCGTTGTTTTAAGCCTTAACTTCATGTAGCGAACGTGAGAAATTGTACGATAATGAAGTTTTAACAATTTTGGATCAAATAATCATTTTAAGAGTTTTGAAATTCAACTAGCCGGGCATAATCATATTTTATCTACAACTCTTATTTTGAAAAGAAATCGTTGTTTTGAGCCTTAACTTCACGTAGGGAATGTGGAAAATCGGAGGATAATGAAGTTTTAACGATTTTATATCAAATAATCATTGTAAGAGTTTTGAAATTCAACAAGTCGAATATAATCATATGTTATCTACAAATGCTTATTTTGAATAGAAATCGTTGTTTAAGACTTAACTTTACTTAGGGAACGTGAAAAATCGGACGATAATAAAGTTTTACCCATTTTGTATCAAATAATCATCCTAAGAGTTTTAAAATTCAACAAGGCGAGTATAATCATTATTCTGTTACAAAGCTTATGTGAATAGAAATCGTTGTTTTGAGCTATAACTTCACGTAGGGAACGTGAAAAATTGGACGTTAATGAAGTTTTACTCTCAGTAAATCATCTTAAGTGTTTTGAAATTCAAAAAGCCGAATATAATCATTATTATGTTACAAATCTTATTGCGACTAGAAATCGTTGTTTTGATACTTAACTTCAAGTAGGGAACATGAGAAATCGGACGATAATGAAGTTTTACCCATTTGGTATCAAATAATCATTCTAAAAGTTTTGAAATTCTACAAGCCGAGTACAATCATTATTGTGTTACAAAGCTTATTTAGACTAGAAATCGTTGTTTTGAACCTTAAGTTCACGTAGCAAACGTGGGAAATTGTACGATAATGAAGTTTTAACAATTTTGCATCAAGACATCATTTTAAGAATTTTGAAATTCAAAAAGCCGAGGATAATCATATTTTATCTACAAATGCTTATTTTGAAAAGAAATCGTTGTTTTGAGTATTAATGTCACTTAGGAAACGTGGAAATCGGATGATAATGAAGTTTTATCCATTTTGTTTCAAATAATCATCAAAAGAGTTTTGAAATTCAACAAGCCGAATATAATAATTATTCTGTAACAAATCTTACTATGACTAGAAATCCTTGATTTGAGCCTTAACTTCACGTAGGGAACGTGAAAAATTGGACGATAATGAAGTTTTACCCATTTTGTTTCAAATAATCATCTTAAGTGTTTTGAAATGTAACAAGCCGAATATAATCATTATTCTGTTACAAAGCTTAGTGTAACTAGAAATAGTTGTTTTAAGTCTTAACTTCACGTAGGGAACATGGGATATCGGATGGTAATGATTTTTTATCTATTTTGTTTCAACTAATCATCCTAAAAGTTTTGAAATTCAACAAGCCGAGTATAATCATTATTCTGTTACAAAGCTTGTTGCGACTATAAATCGTTTTTTGGGCCTTAACTTCACGTAGGGAACTTGGAAAATCGAACGATAATGAAGTTTTACCCATTTTGTTTCAAATAATCATTCTAATAGTTTTAAAATTTAACAAGCCGTGTACAATCATTATTCTGTTACAAAGCTTATTGTGACTAGAAATTATTGTTTTGAACATTAACTTCACGTAACGAACGTGGGAAATTTTACGATAATGAAGTTTTAACGATTTTGCATCAAATAATCATTCTAAGAGTTTTGAAATTTAAAAACCCGAGCATAATCATTATTATTTTACAAAACTTATTGTGACTACAAATCATTGTTTTGAGCCTTAACTTCACGTAGGGAACGTGAGAAATTGGACGATAATTAAGTTTTACCCATTTTGTTTCAAATAATCATCTTAAGTATTTTGAAATACAACAAGCCGAATATAATCATTATTCTATTACAAAGCATAGTGTGACTACAAATCGTTGTTTTAAGACTTAACTTCACATAGAGAACGTGGGATATCGGACGGTAATAAAGTATTATCCATTATATTTCAAATAATCATCCAAAGAGTTTTAAAACTTAATAAGCCGAGTATAATCATTATTTTGTCACAAAGCTTGTTGTGACTTAAAATTATTGTTTTGAGGCTTAACTTTATGTAGGGAATGTGGGAAATAGCACGAAAATGAAATTTTAACGATTTTGTATCAAATAATCATTCTAAGAGTTTTGAAATTCAGCAAGCCGAGCATAATCATATTTTATCTACATTTCTTATTTTCAATAGAAATCGTTGTTTTGAGCCTTAACTTCACGTAGGGAACATGAAAAATTGGACGATAATGACGTTTTAATGATTTTGTATCAAATAATCATTCTAAGAGTTTTGAAATTCAACAAGCCGAGCATAATCTTATTTTATTTACAAATGCTTATTTTGAATAGAAATCGTTGTTTTAAGCCTTAACTTCACTTTAGGAACATGAGAAATCATACGATAATAAAGTTGTAACCATTTTGTATCAAATAATCATTCTAAGAGGTTTGAAATTCTAAAGCCGAATATAATCGTTATTCCATTACAAATCTTATTGTGACTAGAAATTGTTGTTTTGAGACAGAGCTTCACGTATGGAACGTGGGGAATCGGATTGTAGTGAAGTTTTATTCATTTTGTTTCAAAGAATCATCCTAAGAGTTTTTAAATTTAAAAAGCCGAGTATAATTATTAATCTGTCTCAAAGCTTATTGCGACTAGAAATCGTTTTTTGAGCCTTAACTTCACATAGGGAACTTCAAAAATTCAACGATAATGAAGTTTTTCCATTTTGTATCAAATAATCATTTTTAGATTTTTGAAATTCAACAGCCGTGCATAATCATATTTTATCTACAAACACTTATTTTGAAAAGAAATCGTTGTTTTGAGAATTAACTTCATTTAGGGAACGTAGGAAATCAGACGATAATGAAGTTTTATCCATTTTGTTTCAAATAATCATCCAAAGAGTTTTGAAATTCAACAAGACGACTATAATCACTATTCTATTACAAAGTTTATTGTGACGAGAAATCGTTTTTTGAGCATTAACTTCACGTAGGGAACTTGGAAAATCGGACGATAATGAAGGTTTACCCATTTTATTTCAAATAACCCTTCTAAGAGTTTTGAAATTCAACAAGTTGAGTACAATCCATATTTTGTTATAAAGCTTATTGTGATTAGAAATCGTTGTTTTGAGCCTTAACTTCACGTAGCGAACGTGAGAAATTGTACGATAATGAAGTTTTAACGATTTTGTATCAAATAATCATTTTAAGAGTTTTGAAATTCAACTAACCGAGCATAATTATATTTTATCTACAACTCTTATTTTGAAAAGAAATCATTGTTTTGAGCCTTAACTTCACGTAGGGAACGTCGGAAATTGGAGGATAATGAAGCTTTAATGACTTTGTATGAAATAATCATTGTAAAATTTTTGAAATTCAACAAGCCGAGCATAATAATATTTTATCTACATATGCTTATTTTGAATAGAAATCATCGTTTTAAGCCTTAACTTTACGTAGGGAACGTGAAAAATTGGACGATAATGAAGTTTTACCAATTTCGTTTCATCTTAAGTGTTTGAAATTCAACAAGCCGAATACAATCTTTATTTTGTTACAAAGCTTATTGTGACTAGAAATCATTGTTTTGAGACTTAACTTCACGTTGGGAACATAGAAAATCGGATGGTAATGGCGTTTTATCTATTTTGTTTCAAATAATCATCCTAAAATTTTGAAATTCCACATGCCGAGTATTATCATTATTATGTTACAAAGCTTATTGCAATTAGATATCAATTTTTGAGCCTTAACTTCTCGTAGGGAACTTAAAAAATCAGACGATAATGAAGTTTTACCCATTTGGTTTCAAATAATCATTCTAAGAGTTTTGAAATTCAACAAGCCGAGTACAATCATTATTCTGTTACAAAGCTTATTGTGACTATAAATCGTTGTTTTGAGACTTATCTTCACGTAGGGAATGTAGGAAATCAGACCGTAATGAAGTTTTATCCATTTTGTTTCAAATAATTAACCTAAGAGTTTTGAAATTCAACAAGCCAAGTATAACCATTATTCTATCACAAAGCTTATTATGACTAAAAATCGTTGTTTTGAGCCTTAACTTCATATAGGAAACGTGGAAAACTGAACGATAATGAAGTTTTAACGATTTTATATCAAATAACCATTCTAAGAGTTTTGAAATTCAACTAGCCGAGCATAATCATGTTTTATCTACAAACGTTTATTTTGAAAAGAAATTTTTGTTTTGAACATTAACTTCATTTAGGGAATGTGGGAAATCGGACAACAATGAAGTTTTATCTATTTTGTTTCAAATAATCATCCAAAGAGTTTTGAAATTCAACAAGCCGACTATAATCATTATTCTGTTACAAAGCTTATTGTGACGAGAAATCGTTTTTTGAGCATTAACTTCACGTAGGGAACTTGAAAAATCAGATGATAATAAAGGTTTACCAATTTTGTTTCAAATAATCATTCTAAGAGTTTTGAAATTCAATAAGCCGAGTACAATCATTATTTTGTTACAAAGCTTATTGTAACTAGAAATCGTTGTTTTGAGCCTTAACTTCACGTAACGAATGTGGGAAATTGTACGATAATGAATTTTTATCATTTTTGTATCAAATAATAATTCTAAGAGTTTTGAAATTCAACTAGACGAGCATAATCCTATTTTATCTACAACTCTTATTTTTTATAGAAATCTTTGTTTTGAGCCTTAACTTCACATAGGGAATGTGGGAAATCGGAGGATAATGAAGTTTTAATGATTTTATATCAAATAATCATTGTAAGAGTTTTGAAATTCAACAAGCCGAGCATAATCATATGTTATCTTCAAATGCTTATTTTGAATAGAAATCGTTATTTAAAACTTAACTTTACTTACGGAACGTGGAAAATCGGACGATAATGAAGGTTTACCCATTTTTTTTCAAATAATCATTTTAAGAGTTTTGAATTTCAACAAGCCGAGTACAGTCATTATTTTGTTACAAAGCTTATTGTGACTAGAAATCGTGTTTTTGAATCTTAACTTCACGTAGCAAACGTGGGAATTTGTACGATAATGTAGTTTTAACATTTTTGTATCTAATAATCATTCTAAGAGTTTTGAAATTCAACTTAGCGAGAATAATCATATTTTATCTACAACTCTTATTTTCAATAGAAATTGATGTTTTAAGCCTTAACTTCACGTAGGGAACATGGAAAATCGGAGGATAATGATGTTTTAACGATTTTGTATCAACTAATCATTGTTAGAGTTTTGAAATTCAACAAGCCGATGTTATCTACAAATGCTTATTTTGAATAGAAATCGTTGTTTTAAGCCCTAACTTTACATAGGGAACGTGAAAAATCGGACGATAATAAAGTTTTACCCATTTGTATCAAATAATCATCCTAAAAGTTTTGAAATTCAACAAGCCAAATTTAATTATTATTCTGTCACAAAGCTTATTGTGACAAGAAATCATTGTTCTGAGCCTTAACTTCGAGTAGGAAACGTGGAAAATTGGTCGATAAGGAAGTTTTACCCATTTTGTTTCAATAAATCATCTTAAGTGTTTTGAAATTCAACAGGACGAATATAATCATTATTCTGTTACAAAGCTTATTGTGACTAGAAATTGTTGTTTTGAGACTTAACTTCACGTAGGGAACGTGAAAAATCAGACGGTAATGAAGTTTTATCCATTTTGTTTCAAATAATCATTCTAAGAGTTTTGAAATTCAAAAAGACGAGTATAATCATTAATCTGTCACAAAGCTTATTTCGAGTAGAAATCGTTTTTGGGCCTTAACTTTACGTAGGAAACTTGGAAAATCGGACGATAATAAAATTTTTCCATTTTGTATCAAATAATCATTATAAGAGTTTTGAAATTCAACAAGCCATGCATAATCATATTTTATCCACAAACGTTTATTTTGAAAAGAAATCGTTGTTTTGAGCACTAACTTCATTTAGGGAACGTGGGAAATCAGACGATAATGAAGTTTTATCCATTTTGTTTCAAATAATCATCTAAAGAGTTTTGAAATTCAACAAGCTGACTATAATCCTTATTCTGTTACAAAGTGTATTGTGACCAGAAATCGTTTTTTGAGCATTAACTTCACGTATGGAACCTGGAAAATCGGACAATACTGAATGTTTACCCATTTTATTTCAAATAATCATTCTAAGAGTTTTGAAAATCAATAAGCCGAGAAGAATCATAATTTTTTCTTACAAAGCTTATTATGACTAGAAATCATTGTTTTGAGCCTTAACTTAACGTGGCGAACATGAGAAATTGTACGATAATGAAGTTTTAACGATTTTGTATCAAATAGTCATTTTAAGAGTTTTGAAATTCAACTAGCCGGACATAATCATATTTTATCTACAACTCTTATTTTGAAAAGAAATCGTTGTTTTAAGCCTTAACTTCACGTAGAAAACGTGGGAAATCGGAGGATAATGAAGTTTAAACGATTTTGTATCAAATAATTATTGTAAAAGTTTTGAAATTCAACAAGCCAAGCATAATTATATTTTATCTACAAATGCTTATTTTGAATAGAAATCGTCGTTTTAAGCCTTAACTTTACTTAGGAAACGTGGAAAATCGGACGATAATAAAGTTTTACCCATTTTGTATCAAATAATAATCCTAAGAGTTTTGAAATTCAACAAGGCGAGTATAATCATTATTCTATCAAAAAGCTTATTGTGACTAGAAATCGTTGTTTTGAGCCTTAACTTCACGCAGGGAACGTGAAAAATTGGACGATAATGAAGTTTTACTCATTTTATTTCAATAAATCATCTTAAGTGTTTTGAAATTCAACAAGCCGAATATAATTATTATTCTGTTACAAATCTTATTGTGACTAGAAATCGTTGTTTTAAGACTTAACTTCACGTAGGGAATATGGAAATTCGGACGATAATGAAGTTTTACTCATTTGGTATCGAATAATCATTCTAAGAGTTTTGAAATTCAACAAGCCGAATACCATCATTATTTTGTTACAAAGCTTATTTTGACTAGAAATCATTGTTTTGAATCTTAAGTTCACGTAGCGAACGTGGAAAATTGTACGATAATGAAGTTTTAACGATTTTGCATCAAGACATCATTCTAAGAGTTTTGAAATTCAAAAAGCTGAGGATAATCATATTTTATCTACAAAATGTTTATTTTGAAAACAAATCGTTGTTTTGAGTATTAATGTCACTTAGGAAACGTGGGAAATGGGATGATAATGAAGTTTTATCCATTTTGTTTCAAATAATCGTCCAAAGAGTTTTGAAATTCAACAAGCCGAATATTATAACTATTCTGTAACAAATCTTATTGTGACTTGAAATCGCTGATTTGAGCCTTAACTTCACGTAGGGAACGTGAAAAATTGGACGATAATAAAGTTTTACCCATTTTATTTCAAATAATCATCTTAAGTGTTTTGAAATGTAACAAGCCTAATATAATCATTATTCTGTTACAAAGCTTAGTGTGACTAGAAATCGTTGTTTTAAGACTTAACTTCACGTATGGAACGTGGGATATCGGACGGTAATAAAGTATTATCCATTTTATTTCAAATAATCATCCTAAGAGTTTTGAAATTCAAAAAGCCGAGTATAATTATTATTCTGTCACAAAGCTTATTGTGACTAAAAATCGTTATTTTGAGCCTTAACTTCCTGTAAGGAACGTGGGAAATTGTACGATAATGAGATTTTAACGATTTTGTATCAAATAATCGTTGTAAGAGTTTTGAAATTCAACAAGCCGAGCATAATCATATGTTATCTACAAATGCTTATTTTGAATAGAAATCGTTGTTTTAAGACTTAACTTCACTTAGAGAACGTGAAAAATCGGACGATAATGAAGTTTTACCCATTTGGTTTCAAATAATCATTCTAAGAGTTCTGAAATTCAACAAGCTGAGTACAATCATTATTCTATTACAAAGCTTATCGTGACTAGAAATCGTTGTTTTGAAATTCAATAATGAAGTTTTAACGATTTTTCATCAAGACATCATTCTAAGAGTTTTGAAATTCGAAAAGCTGAGCATAATCATATTTTTTGTACAAATGCTTATTTTGAATAGAAATCATCGTTTTAAGCCTTAACTTCACTTAGGGAACGTGGGAAATCGGATGATAATAAAGTTTTACCAATTTTGTATCAAATAATCATCCTAAGAGTTTTGAAATTCAACAAGGCGAGTATAATCATTATTCTGTCACAAAGGTTATTGTGACTAGAAATTGTTGTTTGAGCATTAACTTCACATAGGGAACTTGGAAAATTGGACGATAATGAAAGTTTACCCATTTTGTTTCAAGTAATCATTATAAGAGTTTGGAAATTCAACAAGCTGAGTACAGTCATTATTATATTACAAAGCTTATTGTGACTAAAAATCGTTGTTTTGAGACGTAACTTCACGTAGAGAACATGGGAAATCGGACAATAATGAAGTTTCATCCATTTTGTTTCAAGTAATCATCCTAAAAGTTTTTTGAACCTTAGCTTCACGTAGGGAACTTGGAAAATTCGACGATAATAAAGTTTTAACCATTTTGTATCAAATAATCATGTTAAGAGTTGTGAAATTAACAAGCCGAGTATAATCATTATTCTGTCACAAAGCTTATTGCGACTAGAAATCATTGTTTTGAGCCTTAACTTCACGTAGGGAACGTGGAAAATTGGTCGATAATGAAGTTTTATCCATTTTGTTTCAATAAATCATCGTAAGTGTTTTGAAATTCAACAAGCTGAATATAATCATTATTTTGTTACAAAGCTTATTGTGACTAGAAATTATTGTTTTGAGACTTAACTTCACATAGGGACCGTGGAAAATCGAACGGTAATGATGTTTTGTCCATTTTGTTTCAAATAATTATCCTAAGAGTTTTGAAATTCAAAAAGTCGAGTATAATCATTAATCTGTAACAAAGCTTATTGCGACTAGAAATCATTTTTTGAGCCTTAACTTTATGTAGGGAACTTGGAAAATTAGACGATAATAAAGTTTTCCCATTTTGTATCATATAATCATTCTAAGAGTTTTGAAATTCAACAAGCCGTGTGTAAAAATATTTTATCTACAATCATTTTATTACAAAGCTTATTGTGACTAGAAATCGTTGTTTTGAGCCTTAACTTCGAGTAGCAAACGTTAAAAATTGTAGGATAATGATGTTTTAACGTTTTTGTATCAAATAATCATTCTAAGAGTTTAGAAATTCTACTAGTCGAGCATAACCATACGTTGTCTTCAAATCTTATTTTGAATAGAAATCGTTGTTTTAAGACTTAACTTCATTTAGGGAACGTGGGAAATCAAACGATAATAAAGTTTTACCCATTTTGTATCATATAATCATCCTAAGAGTTTTGAAATTCAACAAGCCGAGCATAATCATTATTTTGTCACAAAGCTTATTGTGACATGAAATCTTTGTTTTGAGCCTTAACATCACGTTGGGAAAGTGGGAAATTGGTCGATAATATAGTTTTACTCATTTTGTTTCAAAAAATCATCTTATGTGTTTTGAAACTCAACAAGCCGAATATAATCATTATTCAGTTACAAAGTTTATAGTGACTAAAAATCCTTGTTTTAAGACGTAACTTCACGTTGGGAACATGGAAAATCGGACGATAATGAAGGTTCATCTATTAGGTTTCAAATAAATCATCCTGAAAGTTTTGAAATTCAACAAGCCGAGTATAATCATTATTCTATCACTAAGCTTATTGCGACTAGAAATCATTTTTTGAGCCTTAACTTCACGTAGGGAACTTGAAAAATCGGACGATAATGATGTTTTACAAATTTAGTTTCAAATAATCATTCTAAGAGTTTTGAAATTCGACATGCCGAGTACAATTATTATTCTGTTACAAAGCTTATTGTAAATAGAAATCGTTGTTTAGAACCTTAAGTTAACGTAGCGAATGTGAGAAACTGTACGATAATGAAGTTTTATCGATTTTGCATCAAATAATCATTCTAAGAGTTTTGAAATTCAAAAAGCCGAGAATAATCATATTTTATCTACAAACGCTTATTTTGAATAGAAATCGTTGTTTTGAGCATTAACTTCACTTAGAGAACGTGGGAAGTCGAATGATAATGATGTTTTATCCATTTTGTTTCAAATAATCATCCAAAGAGTTTTGAAATTTAACAAACCGACTATAATTATTATTATGTTATAACGCTTATTGTGACTAGAAATCAATATTTTGAGACTTAACTTCATGTCGGAACGGAAGAAACCGAATGGTAATGATGTTTTAGCCATTTTGTTTCAAATAATCATCCTAAGAGTTTTAAAATTCAACAAGCCGAGTATAATCATTATTCTGCCACAAGGCTTATCGTGACTTAAAATCGTTTTTTTGAGCCATAACTTCATGTAGGGAACGTAAGAAACTAAACGATAATGAAGCCTTAATGATTTTATATCAAATAATCGTTCAAAGATTTTTGAAATTCAACAAGCTGAGCAGAATCATATTTTATCTACAAACACTTATTTTCAAAAGAAATCGTTGTTTTGAGCATTAACTTCATTTAGGGAACGTGAGAAATCGAACAATAATGAAGTTTTATCCATTTTGTTTCAAATAATCATCCAAAGAGTTTTAAAATTCAACAAGCCGAGTATAATCATTAATCTGTTACATAGCTTATTGTGACGAGAAATCATTTTTTGAGAATTAATTTCATGTAGGGAAGTTGAAAAATCTGACGATAATGAAGGTTTACCCATTTTTTTTTCAAATAATCATTTTAAGAGTTTTGAATTTCAATAAGGCGAGTACAATCATTATTTTGTTACAAAGCTTATTGTGACTAGAAATCGTGTTTTTGAATCTTAACGTCACGTAGCAAACGTGGGAAATTGTACGATAATATAGTTTTAACATTTTTGTATCTAATAATCATTCTAATAGTTTTGAAATTCAACTTGGCGAGAATAATCATATTTTATCTACAACTCTTATTTTCAATAGAAATCCATGTTTTAAGCATTAACTTCACGTAGGGAACATGGAAAATCGGAGGATAATGAAGTTTTAACGATTTTGTATCAACTAATCATTGTTAGAGTTTTGAAATTCAACAAGCCGATGTTTTCTACAAATGCTTATTTTGAATAGAAATCATTGTTTTAAGCCCTAACTTTACATAGGGAACGTGAAAAATCGAACGATAATAAAGTTTTACCCATTTTGTATCAAATAATCATCCTAAAAGTTTTGAAATTCAACAAGCCGAATATAATTATTATTCTGTCACAAAGCTTATTGTGACAAGAAATCATTGTTCTGAGCCTTAACTTCGCGTAGGAAACGTGGAAAATTGGTCGATAATGAAGTTTTACCCATTTTGTTTCAATAAATCATCTTAAGTGTTTTGAAATTCAACAGGCCGAATATAATCATTATTCTGTTACAAAGTTTATTGTGACTAGAAATTGTTGTTTTGAGATTTAACTTCATGTAGGGAACGTGAAAAATCAGACGGTAATGAAGTTTTATCCATTTTATTTGAAATAATCATTCTAAGAGTTTTGAAATTTAAAAATGAGTATAATCATTAATCTGTCACAAATCTTATTGCAACTAGAAATCGTATTTTGAACCTTAACTTTACGTAGGAAACTTGGAAAATCGGACGATAATAAACTTTTTCCATTTTGTATCAAATAATCATTCTAAGAGTTTTGAAATTCAACAAGCCATGCATAATCATATTTTATCTACAAACGTTTATTTTGAAAAGAAATCGTTGTTTTGAGCATTAACTTCATTTAGGGAACGTGGGAAATCAGACGATAATGAAGTTTTTTAAGTTTTGTTTCAAATAATCATCCAAAGAGTTATGAAATTTAACAAGCCGAATATAATCATTATTCTCTTACAAAGCTTATTGTGACTAGAAATCGTTGTTTTGAGATATAACTTCCCGTAGGGAACGTGGGGAATCAGTCGGTAATGAAGTTTCATCCATTTTGTTTCAAATAATCATCCTAAGAGTTTTGAAATTCAAAAAGCCGAGTATAATTATTAATCTGTCACAAAGCTTATTACGACTAGAAATCATTTTTTGAGCCTTAAATTCACGTAGGGAACTTGGAAAATCGGGCGATAATTCAGTTTTCCCATTTTGTATCAAATAATCATTCTAAGAGTTTTGAAATTCAACAAGCCGTGCATAATCCTATTTTATCTACAAATGCTTATTTTGAAAAGAAGTCGTTGTTTTGAGCATTAGCTTCATTTAGGGAACGTGGGAAATCAGTTGATAATGAAGTTTTATCCATTTTGTTTCAAATAATCATCTAAAGAGTTTTGAAATTCAACAAGCTGACTATAATCCTTATTCTATTACAAAGTGTATTGTGACCAGAAATCGTTTTTTGAGCATTAACTTCACGTATGGAACTAGGAAATCGGACAATAATGAATGTTTACCTATTTTATTTCAAATAATCGTTCTAAGAGTTTTGAAAATCAATAAGCCGAGAACAATCATAATTTTTTCTTACAAAGCTTATTGTGACTAGAAATCGTTGTTTTAAGCCTTAACTTAACGTGGCGAACATGAGAAATTGTACGATAATGAAGTTTTAACGATTTTGTATCAAATAATCATTTTAAGAGTTTTGAAATTCAACTAGCCCGGCATAATCATATTTTATCTACAACTCTTATTTTGAAAAGAAATCATTGTTTTGAGCCTTAACTTCAAGTAGAAAACGTGGGAAATCGGAGGCTAATGAAGTTTAAACGATTTTGTATCAAATAATCATTGTAAAAGTTTTGAAATTCAACAAGCCAAGCATAATTATATTTTATCTACAAATGCTTATTTTGAATAGAAATCGTCGTTTTAAGCATTAACTTTACTTAGGAAACGTGGTAAATCGGACGATAATAAAGTTTTACCCATTTTGTATCAAATAATCATCCTAAGAGTTTTGAAATTCAACAAAGCAAGTATAATCATTATTCTGTCAAAAGGCTTATTGTGACTAGAAATCGTTGTTTTGAGCCTTAACTTCACGCAGGAAACGTGAAAAATTGGACGATAATGAAGTTTTACTCATTTTATTTCAATAAATCATCTTAAGTGTTTTGAAATTCAACAAGCCGAATATAATTATTATTCTGCTACAAATCTTATTGTGACTAGAAATCGTTGTTTTAATACTTAACTTCACATAGGGAACATGGAAATTCGGACGATAATGAAGTTTTACCCATTTGGTATCGAATAATCATTCTAAGAGTTTTGAAATTCAACAAGCCGAATACAATCATTATTTTGTTACAAAGCTTATTTTGACTAGAAATCATTGTTTTCAATTTTAAGTTCACGTAGCGAACGTGGAAAATTGTACGATAATGAAGTTTTAATGATTTTGCATCAAGACATCATTCTAAGAGTTTTGAAATTCAAAAAGCCGAGGATAATCATATTTTATCAACAAAATGTTTATTTTGAAAACAAATCGTTTTTTAGATTATTAATGTCACTTAGGAAACGTGGGAAATGGGACGTCTTGTGACTAGAAATCGCTGATTTGAGCCTAAACTTCACGTAGGGAACGTGAAAAATTAGACGATAATAAAGTTTTACCCATTTTATTTCAAATAATCATCTTAAGTGTTTTGAAATGTAACAAGCCTAATATAATCATTATTTTGTTACAAAGCTTAGTGTGACTAGAAATCGTTGTTTTAAGACTTAACTTCACGTATGGAACGTGAGATATCGGACGGTAATAAAGTGTTATCCATTTTATTTCAAATAATCATCCTAAGAGTTTTGATATTAAAAAAGCTGAGTGTAATCATTATTCTGTCACAAAGCTTATTGTGACTAAAAATCGTTATTTTGAGCCTTAACTTCATGTAGGGAACGTGGGAAATTGTACGATAATGAGATTTTAACGATTTTGTATCAAATAATCGTTGTAAGAGTTTTGAAATTCAACAAACCGAGCATAATCATATGTTATCTACAAATGCTTATTTTGAATAGAAATTGTTGTTTTAAGACTTAAATTCACTTAGAGAACGTGAAAAATCGGACGATAATGATGTTTTACCCATTTGGTTTCAAATAATCATTTTGAGAGTTTTGAAATTCAACAAGTCGAGTACAATCATTATTCTATTACAAAGCTTATCGTGACTAGAAATCGTTGTTTTGAAATTCAATAATGAAGTTTTAACGATTTTTCATCAAGACATCATTCTAAGAGTTTTGAAATTCAAAAAGCCGAGCATAATCATATTTTTTCTACAAATACTTATTTTGAATAGAAATCATCGTTTTAAGCCTTAACTTCACTTAGGGAACATGGGAAATCGGATGATAATAAATTTTTACCAATTTTGTATCAAATAATCATCCTAAGAGTTTTGAAATTCAACAAGGCGAGTATAATCATTATTCTGTCACAAAGGTTATAGTGACTAGAAATCGTTGTTTGAGCATTAACTTCACGTAGGGAACTTGGAAAATTGGACGATAATGAAAGTTTACCTATTTTGTTTCAAATAATCATTATAAGAGTTTTGAAATTCAACAAGCTCAGTACAGTCATTATTTTATTACAAAGCTTATTGTGACTAAAAATCGTTGTTTTGAGACGTAACTTCACGTAGAGAACATGGGAAATCGGACAATAATGAAGTTTCATCCATTTTGTTTCAAGTAATCATCATAAAAGTTTTGAAATTCAACAAGCCGAGTATAATCATTATTCCGTTACAAAGCTTATTGCGACTAGAAATCGTTCTTTGAACCTTAACTTTACGTAGGGAACTTGGAAAATCGGACGATAATAAAGTTTTACCCATTTTGTATCAAATAATCATGTTAAGAGTTTTGAAATTAACAAGCCGAGTATAATCATTATTCTGTCACAAAGCTTATTGCGACTAGAAATCGTTGTTTTGAGCCTTAACTTCACGTAGGGAACGAGGAAAATTGGTCGATAATGAAGTTTTACCCATTTTGTTTCAATAAATCATCGTAAGTGTTTTGAAATTCAACAAGCCGAATATAATCATTATTCTGTTACAAAGCTTATTGTGACTAGAAATCGTTGTTTTGAGACTTAATTTCACGTAGGGAACGTGGAAAATCAGATGGTAATGATGTTTTGTCCATTTTGTTTCAAATAATTATCCTAAGAGTTTTGAAATTCAAAAAGTCGAGTATAATCATTAATCTGTAACAAAGCTTATTGCGACTAGAAATCATTTTTTGAGCCTTAACTTTACGTAGGGAACTTGGAAAATTGGACGATAATAAAGTTTTCCCATTTTGTATCAAATAATCATTCTAAGAGTTCTAAAATTCAACAAGCCGTGTGTAAACATATTTTATCTACAATCATTTTATTACAAAGCTTATTGTGACTGGAAATCGTTGTTTTGAGCCTTAACTTCGAGTAGCGAACGTTAAAAATTGTACGATAATGATGTTTTAACGTTTTTGTATCAAATAATCATTCTAAGAGTTTTGAAATTCTACTAGTTGAGCATAACCATATGTTATCTACAAAAACTTATTTTGAATAGAAATCGTTGTTTTAAGACTTAACTTCATTTAGGGAACGTGGGAAATCAAACGATAATAAAGTTTTACCCATTTTGTATCAAATAATCATCCTGAGAGTTTTGAAATTCAACAAGCCGAGTATAATCATTATTTTGTCACAAAGCTTATTGTGACATGAAATCTTTGTTTTGAGCCTTAACTTCACGTTGGGAAAGTGGGAAATTGGTCGATAATATAGTTTTACTCATTTTGTTTCAAAAAATCATCTTATGTGTTTTGAAACTCAACAAGCAGAATATAATCATTATTCTGTTAAAAAGTTTATAGTGACTAAAAATAGTTGTTTTAAGGCGTAACTTCACGTTGGGAACATGGGAAATCGGACGATAATGAAGGTTCATCTATTAGGTTTCAAATAATTATCCTAAAAGTTTTGAAATTCAATAAACCGAGTACAATCATTATTCTATCACTAAGCTTATTGCGACTAGAAATCATTTTTTGAGCCTTAAATTCACGTAGGGAACTTGAAAAATCAGACGATAATGATGTTTTACCCATTTAGTTTCAAATAATCATTCTAAGAGTTTTGAAATTCAACATGCCAAGTACAATTATTATTCTGTTACAAAGCTTATTGTAAATAGAAATCGTTGTTTCGAACCTTAAGTTAACGTAGCGAATGTGGGAAACTGTACGATAATGAAGTTTTATCGATTTTGCATCGAATAATCATTCTAAGAGTTTTGAAATTCAAAAAGCCGAGAATAATCATATTTTATCTACAAACGCTTATTTTGAATTGAAATCGTTGTTTTGAGCATTAACTTCACTTAGAGAATGTGGGAAGTCGGATGATAATGATGTTTTATCCATTTTATTTCAAATAATCATCCAAAGAGTTTTGAAATTTAACAAGCCAACTATAATTATTATTATGTTATAATGCTTATTGTGACTAGAAATCATTATTTTGAGACTTAACTTCTCGTAGGGAACGTGAGAAATCGGATGGTAATGATGTTTTAGCCAATTTGTTTCAAATAATCATCCTAAGAGTTTTAAAATTCAACAAGCCGAGTATAATCATTATTCTGTCACAAGGCTTATTGTGACTTAAAATCATTTTTTTGAGCCATAACTTCATGTAGGGAACGTAAGAAACTAAACGATAATGAAGCTTTAATGATTTTATATCAAATAATCATTCAAAGAGTTTTGAAATTCAACAAGCTGAGCAGAATCATATTTTATCTACAAACACTTATTTTGAAAAGAAATCGTTGCTTTGAGCATTAACTTCATTTAGTGAACGTGGGAAATCGAACAATAATGAAGTTTTATCCATTTTGTTTCAAGTAATCATCCAAAGAGTTTTGAAATTCAACAAGCCGAGTATAATCATTAATCTGTTACATAGCTTATTGTGACGAGAAATCATTTTTTGAGAATTAATTTCATCTAGGGAACTTGAAAAATCTGACGATAATGAAGATTTACCCATTTTTTTTCAAATAATCATTTTAAGAGTTTTGAATTTCAACAAGCCGAGTACAATGCTTATTTTGTTACAAAGTTTATTGTGACTAGAAATCGTGTTTTTGAATCTTAATTTCACGTAGCAAACGTGGGAAATTGTACGATAATGTAGTTTTAACATTTTTGTATCTAATAATCATTCTAAGAGTTTTGAAATTCTACTTGGCGAGCATAATCATATTTTATCTACAACTCTTATTTTCAATAGAAATCGATGTTTTAAACCTTAACTTCACATAGGGAACATGGGAAATCGGAGGATAATGAAGTTTTAACGATTTTGTATCAACTAATCATTGTAAGAGTTTTGAAATTCAACAAGCCGATGTTATCTACAAATGCTTATTTTGAATAGAAATCGTTGTTTTAAGCCCTAACTTTACATAGGGAACGTGAAAAATCGGACGATAATAAAGTTTTACCCATTTTGTATCAAATAATCATCCTAAAAGTTTTGAAATTCAACAAGCCGAATATAATTATTATTCTGTCACAAAGCTTATTGTGACGAGAAATCATTGTTTTGAGCCTTAACTTCGCGTAGGAAACGTGGAAAATTGGTCGATAATGAAGTTTTACACATTTTGTTTCAATAAATCATCTTAAGTGTTTTCAAATTCAACAGGCCAAATATAATCATTATTCTGTTACAAAGTTTATTGTGACTATAAATTGTTGTTTTGAAACTTAACTTCACGTAGGGAACGTGAAAAATCAGACGGTAATGAAGTTTTATCCATTTTGTTTCAAATAGTCATTCTAAGAGTTTTGAAATTCAAAAAGACGAGTATAATCATTAATCTGTCACAAAGCTTATTGCGACTAGAAATCGTTTTTTCAGTCTTAACATTACGTAGGAAACTTGGAAAATCGGACGATAATAAACTTTTTCCATTTTGTATCAAATAATCATTCTAAGAGTTTTGAAATTCAACAAGCCATGCATAATCATATTTTATCTACAAACGTTTACTTTGAAAAGAAATCGTTGTTTTGAGCATTAACTTCATTTAGAGAACGTGGGAAATTAGACGATAATGAAGTTTTTTAAGTTTTGTTTCAAATAATCATCCAAAGAGTTATGAAATTTAACAAGCCAAATATAATCTTTATTTTCTTACAAAACTTATTGTGACTAGAAATCGTTGTTTTGAGATATAACTTCCCGTAGGGAACGTGGGGAATCAGACGGTAATGAAGTTTTATCCATTTTGTTTCAAATAATCATCCTAAGAGTTTTGAAATTCAAAAAGCTGAGTATAATTATTAATCTGTCACAAAGCTTATCACGACTAGAAATCATTTTTTTGAGCCTTAAATTCACGTAGGGAACTTGAAAAATCGGTCGATAATTCAGTTTTCCCATTTTGTATCAAATAATCATTCTAAGAGTTTTGAAATTCAACAAGACGTGCATAATCCTATTTCATCTACAAATGCTTATTTTGAAAAGAAGTCGTTTTTTTGTGCATTAGCTTCATTTAGGGAACGTGGGAAATCAGTTGATAATGAAGTTTTATCCATTTTGTTTCAAATAATCATCTAAAGAGTTTTGAAATTCAACAAGCTGACTATAATTTTTATTCTGTTACAAAGTGTATTGTGACCAGAAATCGTTTTTTGAGCATTAACTTCACGTATGGAACTTGGAAAATCGGACAATAATGAATATTTACCCATTTTATTTCAAATAATCATTCTAAGAGTTTTGAAAATCAATAAGCCGAGAACAATCATTATTTTTTCTTACAAAGCTTATTGAGACTAGAAGTCGTTGTTTTGAGCCTTAACTTAACATAGCGAACATGAGAAATTGTACGATAATGAAGTTTTAACGATTTTGTATCAAATAATAATTTTAAGAGTTTTGAAATTCAACTTGCCGGGCATAATCATATTTTATCTACAACTCTTATTTTAAAAAGAAATCGTTATTTTGAGCCTTAATTTCACGTAGAAAACGTGGGAAATCGGAGGATAATGAAGTTTAAACGATTTTGTATCAAACAATCATTGTAAAAGTTTTGAAATTCAACAAGCCAAGCATAATTTTATTTTATCTACAAATGCTTATTTTGTCGTTTTAAGCCTTAACTTTACTTAGGAAACGTGGGAAATCGGACGACAATAAAGTTTTACCTATTTTGTATCAAATAATCATCCTAAGAGTTTTAAAATTCAACAAGGTGATTATAATCATTATTTTGTTAGAAAGCTTATTGTGAATAAAAATCGTTGTTTTAAGCCTTAACTTCACGTAGCGAACGTGAGAAATTGTACGATAATGAACTTTTAACGATTTTGTATCAAATAATCATTTTAAGAGTTTTGAAATTCAACAAGCTGGGCATAATCATATTTTATCTGCAACTCTTATTTTGAAAAGAAATTGTTGTTTTGAGCCTTAACTTCATGTAGGGAACGTGAAAAATTGGAAGATAATGAAGTTTTAACGATTTTGTATCAAATAAACATTGTAAAAGTTTTGAAGATCAACAAGCCGAGCATAATCATATTTTATCTACAAATATTTATTTTTAAAAGAAATCGTCGTTTTAAGCCTTAACTTCACTTAAGGAAAGTGGGAAATCGGACGATAATAAAGTTTTACCCATTTTGTATCAAATAATCATCCAAAGAATTTTGAAATTCAACAAGGCAAGTATAATTATTATTCTGTCACAAAGGTTATTGTGACTAGAAATCATTGTTCTGAGCCTTACCTTCAAGTAGGGAATGTGGGAAATTGGACGATAATGAAGTTTTACCCATTTTGTTTCAATAAATCATCTTAACTGTTTTGAAATTCAACAACCCGAATATAATCATTATTCTGTTACAAAGCTTATTGTGACTAGAAATCATTGTTTTGAGACTTAACTTCATGTAGGGAACGCGAGAAATTGGACGGTAATGATGTTTTATCCATTTTGTTTCAAATAATCATCATAAGAGTTTTGAAATTCAACAAGCCGAGCATAATCATTATTCTGTCACAAAGCTTATTGTGACTAAAAATCATTTCTTTGAGCCATAACTTCATGTAGGGAACGTAGGAAACTGAACGATAATGAAGTTTTAACGATTTTATATCAAATAATTATTCTGAGAGTTTTGAAATTAACATACCGAGCATAATCATATTTTATCTACAAACGCTTATTTTGAAAAGTAATCTTTGTTTTGAGCATTAACTTCATTTTGGGAACGTGAGAAATCGGATAATAATGAAGTTTTATCCATTTTGCTTCAAATAATCATCCAAAGAGTTTTGAAATTCAACAAGCCGACTATAATAATTATTCTGTTACAAAGCTTATTGTGACGAGAAATCATTTTTTGTGCATTAACATCACGTAGGGAACTTGGAAAATCGTACGATTATAATTTTGTTTCAGATAATCATTCTAAGAGTTTTGAAATTCAACAAGCCGAGTACAATCATTATTTTGTTACAAAGCTTATTGTGACTAGAAATCGTTGTTTTGAGCCTTAACTTCAAGTAGCGAACGTAAAAAATTGTACGATAATGAAGTTTTAACGTTTTTGTATCAAATAATCATTTTAGGAGTTTTGAAATTCAACTAGCCGAGCATAATCATATTTTATCTACGACTCTTATTTTTAATAGAAATTAATGTTTTGAGCCTTAACTTCACGTAGGGAACGTGGGAAATCGAAGGATAATGAAGTTTTAATGATTTTGTATCAAATAATCATTGTAAGAGTTTTGAAATTCAACAAGTCGAGCATAATCATATGTTATCTACAAATGCTTATTTTGAATATAAATCGTTGTTTTAATACTTAACTTCGCTTAGGGAACGTGGGAAATCAGACGATAATAAAGTTTTACCCATTTTGTATAAAATAATCATCTTAAGAATTTTGAAATTCAACAAGCCGAGTATAATCATTATTCTGTCACAAAGCTTATTGTGACTAGAAATCGTTATTTTGAGCCTTAACTTCACGTAGGGAATGTAGGAAATTGGTTGATAATTAAGTTTTACTCATTTTGTTTCAAAAAATCATCTTAAGTGTTTTGAAGCTCAACAAAGCCGAATATAATCATTATTCTATTACAAAGTTTTATGTGACTATAAATCGTTGTTTTGAGACGTAACTTCATGTAGGGAATATGGAAAATCAGACGATAATGAAGTTTCATCCATTTTGTTTCAAATAATTAACCTAAAAGTTTTGAAATTCAACAAGCCGAGTATAATAATTATTCTGTCACAAAACTTATTGCGGCTAGAAATCGTTTTTTGAGCCTAAACTTCACATAGAGAACTTGAAAAATTGGACGATAATAATGTTTTACCCATTTGGTTTCAAATAATCATTCAAAGAGTTTTGAAATTCAACAAACCGAGTACAATCATTATTCTGTTACAAAGTTCATTGTGACTAGAAATCGTTGTTTTAACCTTAAGTTCACGTAGCGAACGTAGAAAACTGTACGATAATGAAGTTTTAACGATTTTGCATCAAATAATCATTCTAAGAGTTTTAAGATTCAAAAAGCTGAGCATAATCATATTTTACCTACAAACGCTTATTTTGAATAGAAATCGTTGTTTTAAGCATTAACTTCACTTAGGGAATGTGAAAAATAGAATGATATTGAAGTTTTATCCATTTTGTTTCAAATAATAATCCAAAAAGTTTTGAAATTCAACAAGCTGACTATAATAATTATTCTATTACAAAGCTTATTGTACCTAGAAATCATTGTTTTGTACCTTAACTTCACGAAGGGAATGGGAAAAATTGGACGATAATGAAGTTTTACCTATTTTATTTCAAATAATCATCTTAAGTATTTTCAAATACAACAAGCCGAATATTATCATTATTCTGTTACAAAGACTAGTGTGACTAGAAATTGTTGTTTTGAGCCTTAACTTCAAGTAGAGAACGTGGGAAATCGGATGATAATGAAGTTTTATCCATTTGGTTTCAAATAATCATCCAAAGAATTTTGAAATTCAACAAGCCGACTATAATCATTATTCTGTTACAAAGCTTATTGTGACTAGAAATTGTTATTTTGAGACTTAACTTCACGTAAGGAACGTGGGAAATCGGACGGTAATGATGTTTTAGCCATTTTACTTCAAATAATCATCCTAAGAGTTTTAAACTTCAACAAGACAAGTATAATCATTATTCTGTCACAAAGCTTATTGTGACTTAAAATCATTTTTTTGAGCCATAACATCATGTAGGGAATGTAGGAAACTGAATGATAATGATGTTTTAACGATTTTATATCAAATAATCATTATAAGAGTTTTGAAATTCAACAAGTCGAGCATAATCATATTTTATCTACAAACACTTATTTTGAAATGAAATCATTGTTTTGGGGATTAACTTCATTTTGGGAACGTGGGAAATCGGACAATAATGAAGTTTTATCCATTTTGTTTCAAATAATCATCCAAAGAGTTTTAAAATTTAACAAGCCGAATATAATCATTATTCTATTACAAAGCTTATTGTGACTAGAAATTGTTGTTTCGAGACATAACTTCACATAGGGAACGTGGGGAACTAGACGGTAATGAAGTTTTATCCATTTTGTTTCAAGTAATCATCCTAAGAGTTTTGAAATTCAAAAAGCTGAGTATAATCATTAATCTGTCACAAAAGCTTATTGCGACTATAAATCGTGTTTTGAGCCTTAAGTTCACGTAGGGAAATTGAAAAATCAGACGATAATTCTGTTTTCCCATTTTGTATCAAATAATCATTCTAAGAGTTTTAAAATTCAACAAGCCGTGCATAATCATATTTTATGTACAAACACTTATTTTGAAAAGAAGTCGTTGTTTTGAGCATTAACTTCATTTAGGGAACGTAGGAAATCAGACGATAATGAATTTTTATCCATTTTGTTTCAAATAATCATCCGAAAAGTTTTAAAATTCAACAAGCCGACTATAGTCATTATTCTATTACAAAGTTTATGATGACAAGAAATCATTTTTTGAGCATTAGCTTCACGTAGGGAACTTGAAAAATCAGATGATAACGAATGTTTATCCATTTTGTTTCAAATAATCATTCTAAGAGTTTTGAAATTCAACAAGCTGAATATAATCATTATTTTGTTACAAAGCTTATTGTGACTAGAAATCGTTGTTTTGAGCCTTAACTTCACGTAACGAACATGAGAAATTGTACGATAATGAAGTTTTAACGATTTTGTATTAAATAATTATTTTAAGAGTTTTGAAATTCAACTAGCCGGGCACAATCATATTTTATGTACAACTCTTATTTTGAAAAGAAATCGTTGTTTTGAGCCTTAACATCACATAGAAAACGTGGGAAATCGGAGGATAATGAAGTTTAAACAATTTTGTATCAAATAATCATTGTAAAAGTTTTTAAATTCAACAAGCCGAGCATAATTATATTTTATCTACAAATGCTTATTTTGAATATAAATCGTCGTTTTAAGCCTTAACTTTACTTAGGGAACGTGGATAAACAAATGATAATAAAGTTTTACCCATTTATTATCAAATAAACATCCTAAGAGTTTAAAAATTCAACAAGGCGAGTATAAACATTATTCTCACAAAAGGTTATTGTGACTAGAAATCGTTGTTTTGATCCTTAACTTTACGTAGGGAACGTGGGAAATTGGACGATAATGAAGTTTTACCCATTTGGTTTCATATAATCATTCTAAGTGTTTTTATATTCAACAAGGCGAGTGAAATCATTATTCTGTTACAAAGCTTATTGTGATTAGATATCGTTGTTTTGAGACTTAACTTCACGTAAGGAACATGGGAAATCGGATGGTAATGATGTTTTATCAATTTTGTTTCGAATAATCATCCTAAAAGTTTTGAAATTCCACAAGCCGAGTATAATCATTATTCTCATCACGAGCTTATTGCAACTAGAAATCATTTATTGAGCCTTAACTTCACGTAGGAAACTTGGAAAATCGGACGATAATGAAGTTTTACCCATTTGGTTTCAAATAATCATTCTAAGAGTTTTGAAACTCAATAAGCCGACTACGTCATTATTACACAATGCTTATTGTGACTAGAAATAGTTGTTTTAATCCTTAAGTTCACATAAGGAATGTGGGAAATTGTATGATAATGAAGTTTTAACGATTTTGCAGCAAATAATCATTCTAAGAGTTTTGATATTCAAAAAGATGAGAAGAATCATATTTCATCTACAAACGCTTATTTTGAATAGAAATCGTTGTTTTGAGCATTAACTTCACTTAGAGAACGTGGAAAATCAGATGATAATGAAGTTTTACCCATTTTGTTCCAAATAATCATCCAAAGAGTTTTGAAATTTAACAAGCTGACTATAATCATTATTCTGTTACAAAGCTTATTGTGACTTGAAATTGTTGATTTGAGCCTTAACTTCATGTAAGGAACGTGGGAAATTAGACAATAATGAAGTTTTATCCATTTTGTTTCAAATAATCATTCTAAGAGTTTTGAAATTCATCAAGCCGAGTACACTCATTATTTTGTTACAAATCTTATTGTGACTAGAAATCGTTGTTTTGAGCCTTAACTTCAAGTAGCGAACGTGAAAAATTGTACGATAATGAAGTTTTAACATTTTTGTATCAAATAATCATTCTAGGAGTTCTGAAATTCAACTTGCCGAGCATAATCATATTTTATCTACAACTCTTATTTTCAATAGAAATCGTTGCTTTGAGCCTTAACTTCACGTAGGGAACGTGAGAAATCGAAGGATAATGAAGTTTTAACGATTTTGCATCAAATAATCATGGTAAGAGTTTTAAAATTCATCAAGCCGAGCATAACCATATGTTATCTACAAATGCTTATTTTGAATATAAATCGTTGTTTTAAGACTTAACTTCATATAGGGAATGTGGGAAATCGAACGACAATAAAGATTTACCCATTTTGTATCAAATAATCATCCTAACAGTTTTAAAATTCAATAATCCAAGTATAATCATTATTTTATCACAAAGCTTATTATGAATAGAAATCATTGTTTTGAGCCTTAACTTCACGTAGGGAACGTGGGAAATTGGTCGATAATATAGCTTTACTCATTTTGGTTCAAATAATCATCCTAAGAGTTTTGAAATTCAAAAAGCCGAGTATAATCATTAATCTGTCACGAAGCTTGTTGCTACTAGAAATCATTTTTTAAGCCTTAATTTTACGTAGGGAACTTGGGAAATCGAAGGATAATAAAGTTTTCCCATTTTGTATCAAATAATCATTTTAAGAATTTTGAAATTCAACAAGCCGAGCGTAATCATATTTTATCAAGAAACATTCATTTTGAAAAGAAATCGTTGTTTTGAGTATTAACTTCATTTAGGGAACGTGGGAAATCAGACGATAATGAAGTTCTATCCATTTTATTTCAAATAATCATACAAAGAGTTTTGAAATTCAACAAGCCGAATATAATCATTATTCTATTACAAAGCTTATTGTGACTAGAAATTGTTCTTTTGAGACATAACTTCACGTAGGGAACATGTGGAATTGGACGGTAATAAAGTTTTATCCATTTTGTTTCAAATAATCATCCTAAGATTTTTGAAATTCAAAAGGCCGAGTATAAGCATTAATCTGTCACAAAGCTTATTGCGACTAAAATCGTGTTTTGAGCATTAAGTTTGCATAGAGAACATGGAAAATCAGACGATAATTCAGTTTTCCCATTTTGTATCAAATAATCATTCTAAGAGTTTTGAAATTCATCAAGCCGTGCATAATCATATTTTATCTGCGAACGCTTATTTTTAAAAGAAGTCATTGTTTTTAGCATTAACTTCATTTAGAGAACGTAGGAAATCAGACGATAATGAAGTTTTATCCATTTTGTTTCAAATAATCATCCAAACAGTTTTGAAATTCAACAAGCTGACTATAATCCTTATTCTGTTAGAAAGTTTATTGTGACAAGAAATCGTTTTTTGAGCATTAACTTCACATAGGGAACTTGGAAAATCGGACGATAATGAATGTTTATCCATTTTGTTTCAAATAATCATTCTAAGAGTTTTAAAATTCAACAAGCCGAGTACAATCATAATTTTTTCTTACAAAGCTTATTGTGACTAGAAATCGTTGTTTTGAGCCTTAACTTCATTTAGCGAACATGAGAAATTGTACGATAATGCAGTTTTAACGATTTTGTATCAAATAATCATTTTAAGAGTTTTGAAATTCAACTAGCCGGGCATAATCATATTTTATCTACAACTCTTATTTTGAAAAGAAAACGTTGTTTTGAGCCTTAACTTCACGTAGAGAACGTGGGAAATCGGAGGATAATGAAGTTTAAACTATTTTGTATCAAATAATCATTGTAAAAGTTTTGAAATTCAACAAGCCAAGCATAATTATATTTTATCTACAAATGCTTATTTTTAATAGAAATCGTCATTGTAAGCCTTAACTTTACTTAGGAAACGTGGGAAAATCGGACGACAATAAAGTTTTACCCATTTTGTATCAAATCATCATCCTAAGAGTTTTAAAATTCAACAGGGCGAGTATAATCATTATTATGTCACAAAGGTTATTGTGACTAGAAATCGTTGTTTTAATCCTTAACTTCACGTAGGAAACGTGGAAAATTGGACGATAATGAAGTTTTACCCATTTGGTTTCAAATAATCATTCTAAGAGTTTTGATATTCAACAAGCCGAGTAAAATCATTATTCTTTACAAAGCTTATTGTGAATGGAAATCGTTGTTTTGAGACTTAACTTCACGTAGGGAACATGGGAAATCAAACGGTAATGACGTTTTATCAATTTTGTTTCGAAGAATCATCCTAAAAGTTTTGAAATTCCACAAACCGAGTATAATCATTATTCTGCCACAGAGCTTATAGTGACTAGAAATCATTTTTAAGCTTAAACTTCACGTACGAAACTTGAAAAATCAAACGATAATGAAGTTTTACCCTTTTGTTTTCAAATAATCATTCTAAGAGTTTTGAAATTCAACAAGCTGAATATAATCATTATTTTGTTACAAAGCTTATTGTGACTAGAAATCGTTGTTTTGAGCCTTAACTTCACGTAACGAACATGAGAAATTGTACGATAATGAAGTTTTAACGATTTTGTATTAAATAATTATTTTAAGAGTTTTGAAATGCAACTAGCCGGGCACAATCATATTTTATGTACAACTCTTATTTTGAAAAGAAATCATTGTTTTGAGCCTTAACATCACATAGAAAACGTGGGAAATCGGAGGATAATGAAGTTTAAACAATTTTGTATCAAATAATCATTGTAAAAGTTTTTAAATTCAACAAGCCGAGCATAATTATATTTTATCTACAAATGCTTATTTTGAATATAAATCGTCGTTTTAAGCCTTAACTTTACTTAGGGAACGTGGATAAACAAATGATAATAAAGTTTTACCCATTTATTATCAAATAAACATCCTAAGAGTTTAAAAATTCAACAAGGCGAGTATAATCATTATTCTGTCACAAAGGTTATTGTGACTAGAAATCGTTGTTTTGATCCTTAACTTTACGTAGGGAACGTGGGAAATTGGACGATAATGAAGTTTTACCCATTTGGTTTCATATAATCATTCTAAGTGTTTTTATATTCAACAAGGCGAGTGAAATCATTATTCTGTTACAAAGCTTATTGTGATTAGATATCGTTGTTTTGAGACTTAACTTCACGTAAGGAACATGGGAAATCGGATGGTAATGATGTTTTATCAATTTTGTTTCGAATAATCATCCTAAAAGTTTTGAAATTCCACAAGCCGAGTATAATCATTATTCTGTCACAGAGCTTATTGCAACTAGAAATCATTTATTGAGCCTTAACTTCACGTAGGAAACTTGGAAAATCGGACGATAATGAAGTTTTACCCATTTGGTTTCAAATAATCATTCTAAGAGTTTTGAAACTCAATAAGCCGACTACAATCATTATTCTGTTACAATGCTTATTGTGACTAGAAATAGTTGTTTTAATCCTTAAGTTCACATAAGGAATGTGGGAAATTGTATGATAATGAAGTTTTAACGATTTTGCAGCAAATAATCATTCTAAGAGTTTTGATATTCAAAAAGATGAGAAGAATCATATTTCATCTACAAACGCTTATTTTGAATAGAAATCGTTGTTTTGAGCATTAACTTCACTTAGAGAACGTGGAAAATCGTATGATAATGAAGTTTTACCCATTTTGTTCCAAATAATCATCCAAAGAGTTTTGAAATTTAACAAGCTGACTATAATCATTATTCTGTTACAAAGCTTATTATGACTTGAAATTGTTGATTTGAGCCTTAACTTCATGTAAGGAACGTGGGAAATTAGACGATAATGAAGTTTTATCCATTTTGTTTCAAATAATCATTCTAAGAGTTTTGAAATTCATCAAGCCGAGTACACTCATTATTTTGTTACAAATCTTATTGTGACTAGAAATCGTTGTTTTGAGCCTTAACTTCAAGTAGCGAACGTGAAAAATTGTACGATAATGAAGTTTTAACATTTTTGTATCAAATAATCATTCTAGGAGTTCTGAAATTCAACTTGCCGAGCATAATCATATTTTATCTACAACTCTTATTTTCAATAGAAATCGTTGCTTTGAGCCTTAACTTCACGTAGGGAACGTGAGAAATCGAAGGATAATGAAGTTTTAACGATTTTGCATCAAATAATCATGGTAAGAGTTTTAAAATTCATCAAGCCGAGCATAACCATATGTTATCTACAAATGCTTATTTTGAATATAAATCGTTGTTTTAAGACTTAACTTCATATAGGGAATGTGGGAAATCGAACTACAATAAAGATTTACCCATTTTGTATCAAATAATCATCCTAACAGTTTTAAAATTCAATAATCCAAGTATAATCATTATTTTATCACAAAGCTTATTATGACTAGAAATCATTGTTTTGAGCCTTAACTTCACGTAGGGAACGTGGGAAATTGGTCGATAATATAGCTTTACTCATTTTGGTTCAAATAATCATCCTAAGAGTTTTGAAATTCAAAAAGCCGAGTATAATCATTAATCTGTCACAAAGCTTGTTGCTACTAGAAATCATTTTTAAGCCTTAATTTTACGTAGGGAACTTGGGAAATCGAAGGATAATAAAGTTTTCCCATTTTGTATCAAATAATCATTTTAAGAATTTTGAAATTCAACAAGCCGAGCGTAATCATATTTTATCAAGAAACATTCATTTTGAAAAGAAATCGTTGTTTTGAGTATTAACTTCATTTAGGGAACGTGGGAAATCGACGATAATGAAGTTCTATCCATTTTATTTCAAATAATCATACAAAGAGTTTTGAAATTCAACAAGCCGAATATAATCATTATTCTATTACAAAGCTTATTGTGACTAGAAATTGTTCTTTTGAGACATAACTTCACGTAGGGAACATGTGGAATTGGACGGTAATAAAGTTTTATCCATTTTGTTTCAAATAATCATCCTAAGATTTTTGAAATTCAAAAGGCCGAGTATAAGCATTAATCTGTCACAAAGCTTATTGCGACTAAAATCGTGTTTTGAGCATTAAGTTTACATAGAGAACATGGAAAATCAGACGATAATTCAGTTTTCCCATTTTGTATCAAATAATCATTCTAAGAGTTTTGAAATTCATCAAGCCGTGCATAATCATATTTTATCTGCGAACGCTTATTTTGAAAAGAAGTCATTGTTTTGAGCATTAACTTCATTTAGAGAACGTAGGAAATCAGACGATAATGAAGTTTTATCCATTTTGTTTCAAATAATCATCCAAACAGTTTTGAAATTCAACAAGCTGACTATAATCGTTATTCTGTTAGAAAGTTTATTGTGACAAGAAATCGTTTTTTGTGCATTAACTTCACATAGGGAACTTGGAAAATCGGACGATAATGAATGTTTATCCATTTTGTTTCAAATAATCATTCTAAGAGTTTTAAAATTCAACAAGCCGAGTACAATCATAATTTTTTCTTACAAAGCTTATTGTGACTAGAAATCGTTGTTTTGAGCCTTAACTTCATGTAGCGAACATGAGAAATTGTACGATAATGCAGTTTTAACGATTTTGTATCAAATAATCATTTTAAGAGTTTTGAAATTCAACTAGCCGGGCATAATCATATTTTATCTACAACTCTTATTTTGAAAAGAAAACGTTGTTTTGAGCCTTAACTTCACGTAGAGAACGTGGGAAATCGGAGGATAATGAAGTTTAAACAATTTTGTATCAAATAATCATTGTAAAAGTTTTGAAATTCAACAAGCCAAGCATAATTATATTTTATCTACAAATGCTTATTTTTAATAGAAATCGTCATTGTAAGCCTTAACTTTACTTAGGAAACATGGGAAAATCGGACGACAATAAAGTTTTATCCATTTTGTATCAAATCATCATCCTAAGAGTTTTAAAATTCAACAGGGCGAGTATAATCATTATTATGTCACAAAGGTTATTGTGACTAGAAATCGTTGTTTTAATCCTTAACTTCACGTAGGAAACGTGGAAAATTGGACGATAATGAAGTTTTATCCATTTGGTTTCAAATAATCATTCTAAGAGTTTTGATATTCAACAAGCCGAGTAAAATCATTATTCTGTTACAAAGCTTATTGTGATTAGATATCGTTGTTTTGAGACTTAACTTCACGTAAGGAACATGGAAAATCGGATGGTAATGATGTTTTATCAATTTTGTTTCGAATAATCATCCTAAAAGTTTTGAAATTCCACAAGCCGAGTATAATCATTATTCTGTCACAGAGCTTATTGCTACTAGAAATCATTTATTGAGCCTTAACTTCACGTAGGAAACTTGGAAAATCTTACGATAATGAAGTTTTACCCATTTGGTTTCAAATAATCATTCTAAGAGTTTTGAAACTCAATAAGCCGACTACAATCATTATTCTGTTACAATGCTTATTGTGACTAGAAATAGTTGTTTTAATCCTTAAGTTCACATAAGGAATGTGGGAAATTGTATGATAATGAAGTTTTAACGATTTTGCAAAATAATAATCATTCTAAGAGTTTTGATATTCAAAAAGATGAGAAGAATCATATTTCATCTACAAACGCTTATTTTGAATAGAAATCGTTGTTTTGAGCATTAACTTCACTTAGAGAACGTGGAAAATCGGATGATAATGAAGTTTTACCCATTTTGTTCCAAATAATCATACAAAGAGTTTTGAAATTTAACAAGCTGACTATAATCATTATTCTGTTACAAAGCTTATTGTGACTTGAAATTGTTGATTTGAGCCTTAACTTCATGTAAGGAACGTGGGAAATTAGACGATAATGAAGTTTTATCCATTTTGTTTCAAATAATCATTCTAAGAGTTTTGAAATTCATCAAGCCGAGTACACTCATTATTTTGTTACAAATCTTATTGTGACTAGAAATCGTTGTTTTGAGCCTTAACTTCAAGTAGCGAACGTGAAAAATTGTACGATAATGAAGTTTTAACATTTTTGTATCAAATAATCATTCTAGGAGTTCTGAAATTCAACTTGCCGAGCATAATCATATTTTATCTACAACTCTTATTTTCAATAGAAATCGTTGCTTTGAGCCTTAACTTCACGTAGGAACGTGAGAAATCGAAGGATAATGAAGTTTTAACGATTTTGCATCAAATAATCATGGTAAGAGTTTTAAAATTCATCAAGCCGAGCATAACCATATGTTATCTACAAATGCTTATTTTGAATATAAATCGTTGTTTTAAGACTTAACTTCATATAGGGAATGTGGGAAATCGAACTACAATAAAGATTTACCCATTTTGTATCAAATAATCATCCTAACAGTTTTAAAATTCAATAATCCAAGTATAATCATTATTTTATCACAAAGCTTATTATGACTAGAAATCATTGTTTTGAGCCTTAACTTCACGTAGGGAACGTGGGAAATTGGTCGATAATATAGCTTTACTCATTTTGGTTCAAATAATCATCCTAAGAGTTTTGAAATTCAAAAAGCCGAGTATAATCATTAATCTGTCACAAAGCTTGTTGCTACTAGAAATCATTTTTTAAGCCTTAATTTTACGTAGGGAACTTGGGAAATCGAAGGATAATAAAGTTTTCCCATTTTGTATCAAATAATCATTTTAAGAATTTTGAAATTCAACAAGCCGAGCGTAATCATATTTTATCAAGAAACATTCATTTTGAAAAGAAATCGTTGTTTTGAGTATTAACTTCATTTAGGGAACGTGGGAAATCAGACGATAATGAAGTTCTATCCATTTTATTTCAAATAATCATACAAAGAGTTTTGAAATTCAACAAGCCGAATATAATCATTATTCTATTACAAAGCTTATTGTGACTAGAAATTGTTCTTTTGAGACATAACTTCACGTAGGGAACATGTGGAATTGGACGGTAATAAAGTTTTATCCATTTTGTTTCAAATAATCATCCTAAGATTTTTGAAATTCAAAAGGCCGAGTATAAGCATTAATCTGTCACAAAGCTTATTGCGACTAAAATCGTGTTTTGAGCATTAAGTTTACATAGAGAACATGGAAAATCAGACGATAATTCAGTTTTCCCATTTTGTATCAAATAATCATTCTAAGAGTTTTGAAATTCATCAAGCCGTGCATAATCATATTTTATCTGCGAACGCTTATTTTGAAAAGAAGTCATTGTTTTGAGCATTAACTTCATTTAGAGAACGTAGGAAATCAGACGATAATGAAGTTTTATCCATTTTGTTTCAAATAATCATCCAAACAGTTTTGAAATTCAACAAGCTGACTATAATCGTTATTCTGTTAGAAAGTTTATTGTGACAAGAAATCGTTTTTTGTGCATTAACTTCACATAGGGAACTTGGAAAATCGGACGATAATGAATGTTTATCCATTTTGTTTCAAATAATCATTCTAAGAGTTTTAAAATTCAACAAGCCGAGTACAATCATAATTTTTTCTTACAAAGCTTATTGTGACTAGAAATCGTTGTTTTGAGCCTTAACTTCATGTAGCGAACATGAGAAATTGTACGATAATGCGCTTTTAACGATTTTGTATCAAATAATCATTTTAAGAGTTTTGAAATTCAACTAGCCGGGGGCATAATCATATTTTATCTACAACTCTTATTTTGAAAAGAAAACGTTGTTTTGAGCCTTAACTTCACGTAGAGAACGTGGGAAATCGGAGGATAATGAAGTTTAAACAATTTTGTATCAAATAATCATTGTAAAAGTTTTGAAATTCAACAAGCCAAGCATAATTATATTTTATCTACAAATGCTTATTTTTAATAGAAATCGTCATTGTAAGCCTTAACTTTACTTAGGAAACATGGGAAAATCGGACGACAATAAAGTTTTATCCATTTTGTATCAAATCATCATCCTAAGAGTTTTAAAATTCAACAGGGCGAGTATAATCATTATTATGTCACAAAGGTTATTGTGACTAGAAATCGTTGTTTTAATCCTTAACTTCACGTAGGAAACGTGGAAAATTGGACGATAATGAAGTTTTATCCATTTGGTTTCAAATAATCATTCTAAGAGTTTTGATATTCAACAAGCCGAGTAAAATCATTATTCTGTTACAAAGCTTATTGTGATTAGATATCGTTGTTTTGAGACTTAACTTCACGTAAGGAACATGGAAAATCGGATGGTAATGATGTTTTATCAATTTTGTTTCGAATAATCATCCTAAAAGTTTTGAAATTCCACAAGCCGAGTATAATCATTATTCTGTCACAGAGCTTATTGCAACTAGAAATCATTTATTGAGCCTTAACTTCACGTAGGAAACTTGGAAAATCTTACGATAATGAAGTTTTACCCATTTGGTTTCAAATAATCATTCTAAGAGTTTTGAAACTCAATAAGCCGACTACAATCATTATTCTGTTACAATGCTTATTGTGACTAGAAATAGTTGTTTTAATCCTTAAGTTCACATAAGGAATGTGGGAAATTGTATGATAATGAAGTTTTAACGATTTTGCAGCAAATAATCATTCTAAGAGTTTTGATATTCAAAAAGATGAGAAGAATCATATTTCATCTACAAACGCTTATTTTGAATAGAAATCGTTGTTTTGAGCATTAACTTCACTTAGAGAACGTGGAAAATCGGATGATAATGAAGTTTTACCCATTTTGTTCCAAATAATCATACAAAGAGTTTTGAAATTTAACAAGCTGACTATAATCATTATTCTGTTACAAAGCTTATTGTGACTTGAAATTGTTGATTTGAGCCTTAACTTCATGTAAGGAACGTGGGAAATTAGACGATAATGAAGTTTTATCCATTTTGTTTCAAATAATCATTCTAAGAGTTTTGAAATTCATCAAGCCGAGTACACTCATTATTTTGTTACAAATCTTATTGTGACTAGAAATCGTTGTTTTGAGCCTTAACTTCAAGTAGCGAACGTGAAAAATTGTACGATAATGAAGTTTTAACATTTTTGTATCAAATAATCATTCTAGGAGTTCTGAAATTCAACTTGCCGAGCATAATCATATTTTATCTACAACTCTTATTTTCAATAGAAATCGTTGCTTTGAGCCTTAACTTCACGTAGGGAACGTGAGAAATCGAAGGATAATGAAGTTTTAACGATTTTGCATCAAATAATCATGGTAAGAGTTTTAAAATTCATCAAGCCGAGCATAACCATATGTTATCTACAAATGCTTATTTTGAATATAAATCGTTGTTTTAAGACTTAACTTCATATAGGGAATGTGGGAAATCGAACTACAATAAAGATTTACCCATTTTGTATCAAATAATCATCCTAACAGTTTTAAAATTCAATAATCCAAGTATAATCATTATTTTATCACAAAGCTTATTATGACTAGAAATCATTGTTTTGAGCCTTAACTTCACGTAGGGAACGTGGGAAATTGGTCGATAATATAGCTTTACTCATTTTGGTTCAAATAATCATCCTAAGAGTTTTGAAATTCAAAAAGCCGAGTATAATCATTAATCTGTCACAAAGCTTGTTGCTACTAGAAATCATTTTTTAAGCCTTAATTTTACGTAGGGAACTTGGGAAATCGAAGGATAATAAAGTTTTCCCATTTTGTATCAAATAATCATTTTAAGAATTTTGAAATTCAACAAGCCGAGCGTAATCATATTTTATCAAGAAACATTCATTTTGAAAAGAAATCGTTGTTTTGAGTATTAACTTCATTTAGGGAACGTGGGAAATCGACGATAATGAAGTTCTATCCATTTTATTTCAAATAATCATACAAAGAGTTTTGAAATTCAACAAGCCGAATATAATCATTATTCTATTACAAAGCTTATTGTGACTAGAAATTGTTCTTTTGAGACATAACTTCACGTAGGGAACATGTGGAATTGGACGGTAATAAAGTTTTATCCATTTTGTTTCAAATAATCATCCTAAGATTTTTGAAATTCAAAAGGCCGAGTATAAGCATTAATCAGTCACAAAGCTTATTGCGACTAAAATCGTGTTTTGAGCATTAAGTTTACATAGAGAACATGGAAAATCAGACGATAATTCAGTTTTCCCATTTTGTATCAAATAATCATTCTAAGAGTTTTGAAATTCATCAAGCCGTGCATAATCATATTTTATCTGCGAACGCTTATTTTTAAAAGAAGTCATTGTTTTGAGCATTAACTTCATTTAGAGAACGTAGGAAATCAGACGATAATGAAGTTTTATCCATTTTGTTTCAAATAATCATCCAAACAGTTTTGAAATTCAACAAGCTGACTATAATCCTTATTCTGTTAGAAAGTTTATTGTGACAAGAAATCGTTTTTTGAGCATTAACTTCACATAGGGAACTTGGAAAATCGGACGATAATGAATGTTTATCCATTTTGTTTCAAATAATCATTCTAAGAGTTTTAAAATTCAACAAGCCGAGTACAATCATAATTTTTTCTTACAAAGCTTATTGTGAATAGAAATCGTTGTTTTGAGCCTTAACTTCATTTAGCGAACATGAGAAATTGTACGATAATGCAGTTTTAACGATTTTGTATCAAATAATCATTTTAAGAGTTTTGAAATTCAACTAGCCGGGCATAATCATATTTTATCTACAACTCTTATTTTGAAAAGAAAACGTTGTTTTGAGCCTTAACTTCACGTAGAGAACGTGGGAAATCGGAGGATAATGAAGTTTAAACAATTTTGTATCAAATAATCATTGTAAAAGTTTTGAAATTCAACAAGCCAAGCATAATTATATTTTATCTACAAATGCTTATTTTTTATAGAAATCGTCATTGTAAGCCTTAACTTTACTTAGGAAACGTGGGAAAATCGGACGACAATAAAGTTTTACCCATTTTGTATCAAATCATCATCCTAAGAGTTTTAAAATTCAACAGGGCGAGTATAATCATTATTATGTCACAAAGGTTATTGTGACTAGAAATCGTTGTTTTAATCCTTAACTTCACGTAGGAAACGTGGAAAATTGGACGATAATGAAGTTTTACCCATTTGGTTTCAAATAATCATTCTAAGAGTTTTGATATTCAACAAGCCGAGTAAAATCATTATTCTGTTACAAAGCTTATTGTGAATGGAAATCGTTGTTTTGAGACTTAACTTCACGTAGGGAACATGGGAAATCAAACGGTAATGACGTTTTATCAATTTTGTTTCGAAGAATCATCCTAAAAGTTTTGAAATTCCACAAACCGAGTATAATCATTATTCTGCCATAGAGCTTATAGTGACTAGAAATCATTTTTAAGCTTAAACTTCACGTACGAAACTTGAAAAATCAAACGATAATGAAGTTTTACCCTTTTGTTTTCAAATAATCATTCTAAGAGTTTTGAAATTCAATAAGCCGAGTACAATCATTATTTTGTTACAATGCTTATTGTGACTGGAAATCGTTGTTTTGATCCTTAAGTTCACATAACGAACGTGGGAAATTGTACGATAATGAAGCTTTAACGATTTTGCATCAAATAATCATTCTAAGAGTTTTGAAATTCAAAAGACTAGAAGAATCATATTTTATCTACAAACGCTTATTTTGAATAGAAATCGTTGTTTTGAGCATTAACTTCACTTAGAGAACGTGGGAAATCGGATGATAATGAAGTTTTATCCATTTTGTTCCAAATAATCATCCAAAGAGTTTTGAAATTCAACAAGCCGACTATAATCATTATTTTGTTACAAAGCTTATTGTGACTTGAAATCGTTGATTTGAGCCTTAACTTCACGTAGGGAACGTGGAAAATTGGACTATAATGAAGTTTTATCCATTTTGTTTCAAATAATCATTCTAAGAGTTGTGAAATTCATCAAGCCGAGTACAATCATTATTTTGTTACAAAGCTTATTGTGACTATAAATCGTTGTTTTGAGCCTTAACTTCTAGCGAACGTGGGAAATTGTACGATAATGAAGTTTTAACGTTTTTGTATTAAATAATCATTCTAGGAATTTTGAAGCTCAACTAGCCGAGCATAATCATATTTTATCTATAACTCTTATTTTCAATAGAAATCGTTGCTTTGAGCCTAAACTTCATTTAGGGAACGTGGGAAATCGAAGGATAGTGAAGTTTTAACGATTTTATATCAAATAATCATTGTAAGAGTTTTAAAATTCAACAAGCCGAGCATAACCATATGTTATCTACAAATGCTTATTATGAATATAAATCGTTGTTTTAAGATTTATCTTCATATAGGGAATGTGGGAAATCGAACGATAATAAAGTTTTACCCATTTTGTATTAAATAATCATCCTAAGAGTTTTGAAATTTAATAAGCCAAGTATAATCATTATTTTTTCACAAAGCTTACTGTGACTAGAAATCGTTGTTTTGAGCCATAACTTCACGTAGGAAACGTGGGAAATTGGTCGATAATATAGCTTTACTCATTTTGGTTCAAAAAATCATCTTAGGTGTTTTGAAACTCAAGAAGCTGAATATAATCATTATTCTATTACAGAGTTTATTATTACTAGAAATCGTTGTTTTGAGACGTAAATTCATGTAGGGAACAAGAGAAATTGGACGATAATGAAGTTTCATCCATTAGGTTTAAAATAATCATCCAAAATGTTTTGAAATTCAACAAGCCGTGTATAATCATTATTCAGTCACAAAGCTTATTGCGACTAGAAATCGTTTTTTGAGCCTTAGCTTCACATAGGGAACTTGGAAAATCGGACGATAATGATGTTTTACCCATTTGGTTTCAAGTAATCATTCTAAGAGTTTTGAAATTTAACAAGCCGAGTATAATCATTATTCGGTTACAAAGCTTATTGTGAATTGAAATCATTCTTTTGAACCTTAAGTTCACGTATCAAATGTGGAAAGCTGTACGATAATGAAGTTTTAACGATTTTGCATCAAATAATCATTCTAAGAGTTTTGAAATTCAAAAAGCTGAGCATAATCAAATTTTATCTACAAATACTTATATTGAATAGAATTCGTTGTTTTGTGCATCAACTTCACTTAGAGAACGTGGGAAATTGGATGATAATGAAGTTTTATCTATTTTTTTTCAAATAATCACCCAAAGAAATTCAACAAGCCGACTATAATCATTATACTATTACAAAGCTTATTGTATCTAGAAATCATTGCTTTGAGCCTTAACTTCACGAAGGGAACGTAGGAAATTTAACGATAATAAAGTTTTACCCATTTTGTTTCAAATAATTATGTTAAGTGTTTTGATATACAAAAAGCCGAATATAATCATTATTCTGTTACAAAGATTGGTGTGACTAGAAATCGTTGCTTTTGCATTAACTTCATGTAGAGAACGTGGGAAATCGGATGATAATGAAGTTTTATCCATTTTTTTCAAGTAATCATCCAAAGAGTTTTGAAATTCAACAAGCCGACTAAAATCATTATTCTGTTACAAAACTTATTGTGACTAGAAATTGTTATTTTAAGACTTAACTTCATATAGGGAACGTGGAAAATTGGATGGTAATGATGTTTTATCCATTTTGATTCATATAATCATCTTAAGAGTTTTAAAATTCAACAAGCCGAGTATAATCATTATTCTGTCACAAAGCTTATTATTACTTAAAATCATTTTTTTTGGCCATAACTTCATGTGGGGAATGTAGGAAACTGAACGATAATGTAGTTTTAATGATTTTATATCAAATAATAATTCTAAGAGTTTTGAAATTCAGCAAGCCGAACATAATCATGTCTTATCTACAAACTCTTATTTTGAAAAGAAATCGTTGCTTTAAACATTAACTTCATTTAGGGAACGTGAGAAATTGGACAATAATAAAGTTTTATCCATTTTGTTTTAAATAATCATCCAAAGAGTTTTGAAATTCAATAAACCGACTATAATCATTATTCTGTGACAAAGCTTATTGTGACGAGAAATCATTTTTTGAGCATTAACTTCACCTAGGGAACTTGAAAAATCGGACGATAATGAAGGTTTACCCATTTTGTTTCAAATAATCATTTTAAGAGTTTTGAAATTCAACAAGCTGAGTACAATCATTATTTTGTTACAAAGCTTATTGTGACCAGAAATCATTTTTTTCAACCTTTAACTTCACGTAGTGAAGGTGGGAAATTGTACAATAATGAAGTTTTAACGTTTTTGTATCTAATAATCATTCTAAGAGTTTTGAAATTCAACTAGCCGAACATAATCATATTTTATCTAGCACTCTTATATTCAATAGATATCGTTGTTTTAAGCCTGAACTTCACGTAGGGAATATGGGAAATCGGAGGATAATGAAGTTTTAACAATTTTGTATCAAATAATTACTGTAAGAGTTTTGAAATTCAACAAGCCGAGCATAATCATACGTTATCTACAAATGCTTATTTTGAATTGAAATCGTTATTTTAAGCCTTTACTTTACTTAGGGAACGGAGGAAATCGGACGATAATAAATTTTTACCCATTTTGTATCAAATAATCATCCGAAGAGTTGTTAAGGAATATTGTGCAATTAGGAAATATGAACAGATCACTCCCTTGATTATGTGCTACCTTATTTAGATGTTTCCTTTTGTATGTAATTGCATCTCTATATATAGAGACATGTAATAGATCAACATTACATAATAAACTTATCATATTCTATTAAGATTTCAACATGGTATCAGAGCTTGCCTTCTAATCCAAGGTCGGTCGACTTTTGAGTCGATGACTGATCCTTGATACATTTTAGTGCTTGTTCTAGTGTTCAATTATGTTTTTGTTTTGATTTCCTCTTGTTTCTCTTCTATGTCTTCACACACGTTTGTATGTTGTACCAGTCCATTTGCCTCTTCCGCATTGCTCAGTCAGTCAATCCGTCTACCTCTACTTCGTAATGTTCTCTTTGTGCTTGTTCCACTACTCGTGTAGTCTGTGCACAACACCCGTGGGAACCTAAGTTCGGTCATTTCGAGACCATCTACTTATCTGTTCGATCTGTGATCATCTGTGACTTATTCTGCTCACATACATGTCCACTTCAGATTTGCATTGATGACATCTTTATTTGCTCTGTTCTTTTGGGTTGTCGTTCATCTCCGGAATGAAACCTAAATCTGATTTTGTATACTCAGCTCTGTTAGTCGTTTCGTCTACTATATTTTTCCGTTAGTCATTTCGCCGACTATGTTGTTCTGTTATCCGATAGTCGTTTCATCGACTCTACTCCGATAGTCGTTCCGCCGACTATACTCTGTTAGTCATTCCATCGACTCCGCTTCGATATCATTCTATCCACTCTGCTCTGATAATCATTCTAACGACCCCACTCTGATAGTCATTCCACTGACTATACTCCATTAGTCATTCCGTCGACTCCGCTTCGATAGTCGTTCCGTCGACTATGCTGTATTAGTCGCTCCATCAACTTTGTTTCGATAGTCGTTCCGCTGACTATGCTGTATTAGTCGCTCCGTTAGTCGTTTCGTTGACTCCATTGTTCAAAATCTCAGATCGAAGTCAATCCGAATTCTGCTCGGGATTGGTTTTATTTTAGTTTACAAACTCAAAGTGGTTCCATTGTTCCCACTTTGAGTTTGAGGGGGAGTGTTAAGGAATATTGTGCAATTTGGAAATATGCACAAATCACTCCTGTAATTATGTTGTACACAAATCACTCCATTGATTATGTGCTACCTTATTTATATGTTTCCTTTTGTACGTAATTGCATCTCTATATATAGAGACATGTAATAGATCAACAATACATAATAAACTTATCATATTCTATTAAGATTTCAACAAGAGTTCTGAAATTCAACAAGCCGAGTATAATCATTATTCTGTCACAAAGCTTATTGTGACTAGAAATCGTTATTTTGAGCCTTAACTTCATGTAGGGAATGTGAAAAATTGGTCGATAATGAAGTTTTACCCAGTTTGTTTCAAATAATCATCCAAAGAGTTTTGAAATTCAACAAGCCAACTATAATCATTATTCTGTTACAAAGTTTATTGTGATGAGAAATCGTTTTTTGAGCATTAACTTCACGTAAGGAACTTGGAAAATTGGATGATAATGAAGGTTTATCCATTTTGTTTCAAATAATTATTCTAAGAGTTTTGAAATTCCACAAGCCAAGTACAATCATTATTTTGTTACAAAGCTTATTGTAACTAGAAATCGTTGTTTTGAGCCTTAACTTCACATAGTGAACGTGAGAAATTGTACGATAATGGAGTTATAATGATTTTGTATCAAATAATCATTTTAAGAGTTTTAAAATTCAACTAGTCGGGCATAATTATATTTTATCTACAACTCTTATTTTGAAAAGAAATCATTGTTTTGAGGCTTAACTTCACATAAGGAACGTGGGAAATTGGAGGATAATGAAGTTTTAA
Organism: Stephania japonica; assembly: GCA_039657345.1. NCBI lineage: Eukaryota > Viridiplantae > Streptophyta > Magnoliopsida > Ranunculales > Menispermaceae > Stephania > Stephania japonica. The sequence continues at coordinate 26,175,543 of CM077563.1, read as the reverse complement.
CGATTTTGTATCAAATAATCATTGTAAAAGTTTTGAAATTCAACAAGCCGAGCATAATCATATTTTATCTACAAATGCTTTTTTTGAATAAAAATCGTCGTTTTAAGCCTTAACTTTACTTAGCGAACGTGGAAAATCATACGATAATAAAGTTTTACCCATTTTGTATCAAAGAATCAACCTTAGAGTTTTGAAATTCAAAAAGGCGAGTAAAATCATTATTCTATCACAAAGGTTATTATGACTAGAAATCGTTATTTTGAGCCTTAACTTCACGTTGGGAACGTGGGAAATTGGACGATAATGAAGTTTTACCCATTTTGTTTCAATAAATTATCTTAAGTGTTTTGAAATTCAACAAGCTGAATATAATTATTATTCTGTAACAAAGTTTATTGTGACTAGAAATCGTTGTTTTGAGACTTATCTTCATATAGGAAACGTGGAAAATCGGACGGCAATGATGTTTTATCCATTTTGTTTCAAATAATCATCCTAAGAGTTTGAAAATTTAACAAGCCAAGTATAATCATTATTCTATCACAAAGCTAATTGTGACTTAAAATCATTTTTTTGAGCCATAACTTCATGTAGGGAACGTAGGAAACTGAACGACAAATAAGTTTTAACAATTTTATATCAAATAGTCATTCTAAGAGTTTTAAAATTCAACAAGCCGAGCATAATCATATTTTATCTACAAAAGCTTATTTTAAAAAGAAATCGTTACTTTGAGCATTAACTTCATTTAGGAAACGTGAGAAATCAGACAATAATGAAGTTTTATCAATTTTTGTTCAAATAATCATCCAAAGAGTTTTGAAATTCAACAAGCCGACTATAGTCATTATTCTGTTACAAAGCTTATTGTGATGATAAATCATTTTTTGATCAGTAACTTCACGTAGGAAACTTGGAAAATCGAACGATAATGATGGTTTACCCATTTTGTTTCAAATAATCATTTTAAGAGTTTTTTAATTCAACCAGCCGAGTACAATCATTATTTTGTTATAAAGCTTATTGTGACTAGAAATCGTTTTTTTAAGCCTTAACTTCACGTAGCGAACTTGAAAAATTGTACGATAATAACGTTTTAACATTTCTCTATCAAATAATCATTCTAAGAGTTTTGAAATTCAACTAGCCGAGCATAATTATATTTTATCTACAACTCTTATTTTTAATAGAAATCATTGCTTTGAGACTTAACTTCACGTAAGGAACGTGGGAAATTGGAGGATAATGAAGTTTTAACGATTTTTAATCAAATAATCATTGTAAGAGTTTTGAAATTCAACAAGCCGAGCATAATCATATGTTATCTACAAATGCTTATTTTGAATAGAAATCGTTTTTTTTAGCCTTAACTTCACTTATGGAACATGGAAAAATGGACGATAATAGAGTTTTATCCATTTTGTATCAAATAATCATCCTAAGGGTTTTAAAATTCAACAAGCCGAGTATAAACATTATTTTGACAAAAAGCTTATTGTGACTAAAAATCGTTGTTTTGAGCCTTAACTTCACGTAGGAAATGTGGAAAATTGGACGATAATGAAGTTTTACCCATTTTGTTTCAATAAATCATCTTAAGTGTTTAGAAATTCAACAAGCCGAATATAATCATTATTTTGTTACAAAGCATATTGTAACTAGAAATCGTTGTTTTTTACATAACTTCACGTAGGGAACATGGGAAATCGGACGGTGATGAATTTTTTTCCATTTTGTTTCAAATAATCATCCTAAGAGTTTTTAAATTTAAAAAGCCGAGTATAATCATTAATCTGTCATAAAGCTTATTGCGACTAGAAATTGTTTTTTGAGCTTTAACTTCACGTAGGGAACATAAAAAATTGGACGATAATGACGTTTTCCCATTTTGTGTCAAATAATCATTCTAAGAGTTTTGAAATTCAACAAGCCGTGCATAATAATATTTTATCTACAAACACTTATTTTGAAAACAAATCGTTGTTTTAAGCACTAACTTCATTTAGGGAATGTGAAAAATTGGACAATAATGAAGTTTTATATATTTTGTTTCAAATAATCATCCAAAGAGCTTTGAAATTCAACAAGCCGACTATAATCATTATTCTGTTACAAAGCTTATTGTGGCGAGAATTCGTTTTTTTATCATTAACTTCACGTAGGGAACTTGGACAATCAGACGATAATGAATGTTTACCATTTTGTTTCAAATAATCATTGTAAGAGTTTTGAAATTCAACAAGCCGAGTACAATCATTATTTTGTTACAAACCTTATTGTGACTAAAAATCGTTATTTAGAGTCTTAAGTTCACGTAGCGAACATTAGAAATTGTACGATAATGAAGTTTTAACGATTTTGTATCAAATAATCATTTTAAGAGTTTTGAAAGTCAACTAGTTGTGCATAATCTTATTTTATCTACAACTCTTATTTTGAAAAAAAAAATCGTTGTTTTGAGCCGTAACTTCATGTAGGGAACGTGGGAAATCGGAGGATAATGAAGTTTTAACGATTTTGTATCTAATAATCATTGTAAAAATTTTGAAATTCAACAAGCCAAGCATAATCATATTTTATCTATAAATACTTATTTTTAATAGAAATCATCGTTTTAAGCCTTAACTTTACTTAGGGAACGTGGAAAATTGGCCAATAATAAAGTTTTACCCATTTTGTATCAAATAATTATCCTAAGAGTTTTGAAATTCAACAAGATGAGTACCATCATTATTCTGTCACAAACGCTATTGTGACTAGAAATAGTTGTTTTGAAACTTAACTTCACGTAGGGAACATGAGAAATTAGACAATAATGAAGTTTTACCTATTTTGTTTCAATAAATCATCTTAAGTGTTTTGAAATTTAACAAGCCGAATATAATCATTATTCTGTTACAAAACTAACTGTGACTAGAAATCGTTATTTTAAGACTTAACTTCACTTAGGGAACATGAAAAATCGGACAGTAATGACGTTTTATCCATTTTGTTTCAAATAATCATCCTAAAAGTTATAAAATTCCAAAAGCTGAGTAAAATCATTATTCTGTCACAGAGCTGATTGCGACTAGAAATTATTTTTTGAGCCTTAACTTCATGTAGGGAACTTGAAAAATTGGATGATAATGAAGTTTTATACATTTGGTTTCAAATATTCATTCTAAGAGTTTTGAAATTCAACAAGCCGAGTACAATCATTATTCTGTTACATAGCTTATTGTGACCAGAAATCGTTGTTTTGAACCTTAAGTTCACGTAGAGAATGTGGGAAATTGTACGATAATGAAGTTTTAACGATTTTGCATCAAATAATCATTCTAAGAGTTTTGAAATTAAAAAAGCTGAGGGTAATCATATTTTATCTACAAACGCTTATTTTGAATAGAAATCATTATTTTGAGCATTAACTTCACTTAGTGAACGTGGGAAATCAGATGATAACGAAATTTTATCTATTTTGTTTTGAATAATCATCCAAAGAGTTTTAAATTCAACAAGCCGACTATAATCATTAAGTTTTAACGATTTCATATCAAATAATTACTTTAAGAGTTTTGAAACTCAACTAGCCGGGCTTAATCATATTTTATCTACAACTCTTATTTTGAAAAGAAATCGTTATTTTGAGCCTTAACTTCACGTAGGGAACGTGGGAAATCGGAGGATAATGAAGTTTTAACGATTTTGTATCAAATAATTTTTGTAAAAATTTTGAAATTCACCAAGCTGAGCATAATCATATTTTATCCGCAAATGCTTATTTTGAATAGAAATCGTCGTTTTGAGCCTGAACTTTACTTAGGGAATGTGAGAAATCGAACGATAATAAAGTTTTACCTATTTTGTATCAAATAATCATCCTAAGAGTTTTGAAATTCAAAAAGGCGAGTATAATCATTATTCTGTCACAAAGGTTATTGCGACTAGAAATCGTTGTTTTGAGCCTTTACTTCACGTAGGGAACGTTGAAAATTAGATGATAATAAACTTTTATCCATTTTGTTTCAAATAATCATCTTAAGTGTTTTGAAATTCAACTAGCCGAATATAATCATTATTCTGTTACAAAATTTATTGTGACTAGAAAACGTTGTTTTGAGAATTAACTTCACGTAGGGAACATGGAAAATCGGACGATAATGACGTTTTTTCCATTTTGTTTCAAATAATCATCTTAAAAGTTTTGAAATTTCACAAGCTGAGTATAATCTCTATTCTGTCATAGAGCTTGTTGCGACTAGAAATCATTTTTTGAGCCTTAACTTCACGTAGGGAACTTGAAAAATTGGACGATAATGAAGTTTTACCCATTATGTTTCAAATAATCATTCTAAGAGTTTTGAAATTTAACAAGCCGAGTACAGTCATTATTCTGTTACAAAGCTTATTGTGACTAGAAATCGTTGTTTTGAACCTTAAGTTCACGTAGTGAACGTGGGAAATTGTACGATAATGAAGGTTTAACGATTTTGCATCAAATACTCATTCTAAAAGTTTTGAAATTCAAAAAGCCGAGGATAATCATATTTTATGTACAAACGCTTATTTTGAATAGAAATCGTTTTTTTCAGCATTAACTTCACTTAGAGAACGTGGGAAATCGGATGGTAATGAAGTTTTATCCATTTTGTCTCAAATAATCATCCTAAGAGTTTTAAAATTCAACAAGCTGAGTATAATCACTATTCTGTCACAAAGCTTATAGTGACTAACAATCGTTGTTTTGAGCTTTAACTTCATGTAGGGAATGTGGGAAACTGAATGATAATAAAGTTTTAATGATTTTATATCAAATAATCATTCTAAGAGTTTTGAAATTCAACAAGTCGAGCATAATCATATTTTATCTGCAAACGCTAATTTTGAAAAGAAATCATTGTTTTGAGCATTAACTTCATTTAAAGAACGTGGGAAATCGGACAATAATGAAATTTTATCCATTTTGTTTCAAATAATTATCCAAAGAGTTTTGAAATTCAACAAGCTGACTATAATCATTATTATGTTACAAAGCTAATTGTGACGAGAAATCGTTTTTTGGGCATTAACTTCACGAAGGGATCTTGGAAAATCGAACGATAATGAAGGTTTACCAATTTTGTTTCAAATAATCATTCTAACAGTTTTGAAATTCAACATGCCGAGTACAATCATTATTTTGTTACAAAGCTTATTGTGACTAGAAATCGTTGTTTTGAGCCTTAACTTCACGCAGCGAACGTGAGAAATTGTACGATAATGAAGTTTTAACGATTTTGTATCAAATAATTATTTTAAGAGTTTTAAAATTCAACTAGTCGGACATAATCTTATTTTATCTACAACTCTTATTTTGAAAAGAAATCGTTGTTTTGAGCCTTAACTACACGCAGAGAACGTGGGAAATCGGAGGATAATGAAGTTTTAATGATTTTGTATCAAGTAATCATTGTAAAAATTTTGAAATTCAACAAGCCGAGCATAATTATATTTTATCTACAAATGCTTATTTTGAATAGAAATCGTCGTTTTAAGCCTTAACTTTACTTAGGGAACGTTGGAAATTATACAATAATAAAGTTTTACCCATTTTGTATCAAATAATCATCCTAAGAGTTTTGAAATTCAACAAGATGAGTATAATTATTATTCTGTCACAAACCTTATTGTGACTAGAAATCGTTGTTTTGAGCCATAACTTCACGTATGGAACTTGAGAAATTGGACGATAATGAAGTTGTACCCATTTTGTTTCAATAACTCATCTTAAGTGTTTTGAAATTCAACAAGCCGAATATAATCATTATTCTATTACAAAATTTATTGTGACTAGAAATCGTTGTTTTGAGACTTAACTTCATGTAGGGAACATAGGAAATCGGACGCTTATGACGTTTTATCCATTTTGTTTCAAATAATCATCTTAAAAGTTTTTAAATTCCTCAAGCTGAGTAAAATCTTTATTCTATCACAGAGATGATTGAGACTAGAAATTATTTTTTGAGCCTTAACTTCACGTAAGGAACAAAGAAAATTTGACGATAATGAAGATTTACACATTTGGTTTGAAATATTCTTTCTAAGAGTTTTGCAATTCAACAAGCCGAGTATAATCATTATTCTGTTACAAAGCTTATTGTGACTAGAAATCGTTGTTTTGAACCTTAAGTTCACGTAGCGAACGTGGGAAATTGTACGATAATGAAGTTATAACGATTTTGCATCAAATAATCATTCTAAGAGTTTTCAAATTGAAAAAGCCGAGGATAATCATATTTTATCTACAAACGCTTATTTTAAATAAAAATCATTGTTTTGAGCATAACTTCACTTAGGGAACGTGAGAAATCGGATGATAATGAAGTTTTATCTATTTTGTTTCAAATAATTATCCAAAGAGTTTTAAATTCAACAAGCTGATTATAATCATTATTCTGTTAGAATGTTTATTGTGACCAAAAATCATTGATTTAAGTCTTAACTTCACGTATGAAACGTAGAAAATTGGACGATAATGAAGTTTTATCTATTTTGTTTCAAATAATCATCCAAAGAGTTTTGAAATTCAACAAGCCGACTATAATCATTATTCTATTACAAAGTTTATTGTGACGAGAAATCGTTTTTTGAGCATTAACTTCACGTAAGGAACTTAGAAAATCGGACGATAATAAAGGTTTATCCATTTTGTTTCAAATAATCATTCTAAGAGCTTTGAAATTCAACAAGCCGAGTACAATCATTATTTTGTTACAAAGATTATTGTGACTAGAAATCGTTGTTTTGAGCCTTAACTTCATGTAACAAACGTGAGAAATTGTACGATAATGAAGTTTTAACGATTTCGTATCAAATAATCATTTTTAGAGTTTTGAAACTCAACTAGCCTGGCATAATCATATTTTATCTACAACTCTTATTTTGAAAAGAAATCATTGTTTTGAGCTTTAACTTCACGTAGGGAACGTGGGAAATTGGAGGATAATGAAGTTTTAATGATTTTGTATCAAAAAATCATTGTAAAAATTTTTAAATTCACCATGTCGAGCATAATCACATTTTATTTACAAATGCTTATTTTGAATAGAAATCATCATTTTAAGCCTTAACTTTACTTAGGGAACGTGAAAAATCGAACGATAATAAAGTTTTACCCATTTTGTATCAAATAATCATCCTAAGAGTTTTGAAATTCAACAAGGCGAGTATAATCATTATTTTGTTACAAAGCTTATTATGACTAGAAAACGTTGTTTTGAGAATTAATTTCACGTAGGGAACATTGGAAATCGGACGATAATGACGTTTTATCCATTTTGTTTCAAATAATCATCTTAAAAGTTTTGAAATTCTACAAGACGAGTATAATCACTATTCTGTCATAGAGCTTATTGTGACTAGAAATCATTTTTTGAGCCTTAACTTCATGTAGGAAACTTGAAAAATTGGACGATAATGAAGTTTTACTCATTTGGTTTCAAATAATCATTCTAAGAGTTTTGAAATTTAACAAGTCTAGTACAATCATTATTCAATTACAAAGCTTATTGTGATTAGAAATAATTGTTTTGAACCTTAAGTTCACGTAGCGAACGTAGGAAATTGTACGATAATGAAGTTTTAACGATTTTGCATCAAAATAATCATTCTAAAAGTTTTGAAATTCAAAAAGTCGAGGATAATCATATTTTATCTACAAACGCTTATTTTGAATAGAAATCGTTGTTTTGAGCATTAACTTCACTTACGGAACTTGAGAAATCGGATGGTAATGAATTTTTATCCATTTTGTTTCAAATAATCATCCTAAGAGTTTTGAAATTCGACAAGCCGACAATAATTATTATTCTGTTACAAAGGTTATTGTGACGAGAAATCGTTTTTTGGGCATTAACTTCTCATAGGAAACTTGGAAAATCGAATGATAATGAAGGTTTACCAATTTAGTTTCAAATAATCATTCAAACAGTTTTAAAATTCAACAAGCCGAGTACAATCATTATTTTAGACAATTCTTATTGTGACTAGAAATGGTTGTTTTGGGCCTTAACTTCACGTCGCGAATGTGGGAAATTGTACGATAATGTAGTTTTAATGTTTTTGTATCAAATAATCGTTCTAAGAGTTTTGAAATTCAACTAGCCGAGCATAATCATATTTTATGTACAACTATTATTTTCAATAGAAATCATTGTTTTGAGTCTTACCTTCATGTAAGGAATGTGGGAAATTAGAGGATAATGAAGTTTTAAAGATTTTGTATCAGATAATCATTGTAAGAGTTTTGAAATTTAATAAGCCGAGCATAATTATATGTTATCTACGAATGCTTATTTTGAATAGAAATTGTTGTTTTAAGACTTAACTTCACTTAGGAAACATGGGAAATCAGACGATAATAAAGTTTTCCCATTTTGTATCAAATAATCATACTAAGAGTTTAGAAATTCAACAAGGCGAGTATAATCATTATCTATTTACAAAGGTTATTGTTACTAGAAATCATTGTTTTGAGCCTTAACTTCTTGTTGGGAACGTGAGAAATTGGACGGTAATGAAGTTTTACTCATTTTGTTTCAATAAATCATCTTAAGTGTTTTGAAATTCAACAAGCTGAATATAATCATTATTTTGTTACAGAGCTTAATAAATCGTTGTTTTGAGACGTAACTTCACGTAGGGAACATGGGAAATCGGACGATAATGAAGTTTTAACCATTTGGTTTTAAATAATCATTCTAAGAGTTTAGAAATTCAACAAGCCGAGTACAATCATTATTCTGTTACAAAGTTTATTGTGATTAGAAATCGTTGTTTTGAACCTTAAGTTCACGTAGCGAACGTTGGAAATTGTGCGATAATGAAGTTTTAACAATTTTGCATCAAATAATCATTCCAAGAGTTTTGAAATTCAAAAAGTCGAGCAAAATCATATTTTATCTAGAAATGCTTATTTTGAATAGAAATCGTTATTTTGAGTATTAACTTCACTTAGGGAACGTGAGAAATTGGACGATAATGAAGTTTTATCCATTTTGTTTCAAATAATCGTCCAAAGAGTTTTGAAATTCAACAAGCCAACTATAATCATTATTTTGTTACAAAACTTATTATGAATAGAAATCGTTGTTTTAAGCCTTAACTTCACGTAGGGAACGTAGGAAATTAGACGATAATGAAGTTTTACCCATTTTGTTTTAAATAATCATCTTATGTGTTTTGAAATATAACAATCTGAATATAATCATTATTTAGTTACAAAGCTTAATGTGACTAGAAATCATTATTTTGAGGCTAAACTTCACGTAGGGAATATGGAAAATCGGACGGTAATAAAGTATTATCCATTTTGTTTCAAATAATCATCCTAATAGTTTTGAAATTTAATAAGCCGTGTATAATCATTATTCTGTCACGAAGCTTATTGTGACTATGTATCGTTGTTTTGAGCCTTAACTTCAAGTAGGGAACGTGGGAAATGGTACGATAATGAAGTTTTAACGATTTTGTATCAAATAATCATTCTAAGAGTTTTAAAATTCAACAAGCCCACCATAATCCTATTTTATCTACAAATGCTTATTTTGAATAGAAATAGTTATTTTACTATTTAACTTCACTTAGGGAATGAGGGAAATTGGACGATAATAAAGTTTTACCCATTTTGTATCAAATAATCATCCTAAGAGTTTTGAAATTCAACAAGCCGAGTATAATCATTATTCTGTCACAAAGCTTATTGTGACTAGAAATCGTTGTTTTGAGCTTTAACTTCAAGTAGAGAACGTGGGAAATTGGTCGATGATGGAGTTTTGTCCATTTTGTTTCAATTAATCATCTTAAGTGTTTTGAAATCCAACAAGCCGAATATAATCACTATTTTTTTATAAAGCTTATTGTTACTAGAAATCATTATTTTGGGACTTAACTTCACGTAGGGAACGTGAAAAATCGGACAGTAATGAAGATTTATCCATTTTATTTCAAATAATAATCCTAAGAGTTTTGAAATTCAACAAGGCGAGTATAATCATTATCTATTTACAAAGGTTATAGTTACTAGAAATCGTTGTTTTGAGCCTTAACGTCATGTGGGGAACGTGAGAAATTGGACGATAATGTAGTTCTACTCATTTTGTTTCAATAAATGATCTTATGTGTTTTGAAATTCAACAAGTCGAATATAATCATTATTTTGTTACAAAGCTTCTTGTGACTTTAAATCGTTGTTTTGAGACGTAACTTGACGTAGGAAACATGGGAAATCGGACGATAATGAAGTTTTACCCATTTCATTTTAAATAATCATTCTAAGAGTTTTGAAATTCAACAAGCCTAGTACAGTCATTATTCTGTCACAAAGTTTTTTTTTATTAGAAATTGTTGTTTTGAACCTTAAGTTCACGTAGCGAACGTGGGAAATTGTACGATAATGATGTTTTAACGATTTAGCATCAAATAATCATTCTAAGAGTTTTGAAATTCAAAAAGTCGAGCAGAATCATATTTTATCTAGAAATGTTTATTTTGAATAGAAATCGTTATTTTGAGTATTAACTTCACTTAAGGATCGTGGGAAATTGGACGATAATGAAGTTTTATCCATTTTATTTCAAATAATCATCCAAAGAGTATTGAAATTCAACAAGCCAACTATAATCATTATTTTGTTACAAAACTTATTGTGAATAGAAATCGTTGTTTTGAGCCTTAACTTCACATAGGGAATGTAGGAAATTGGACGATAATAAAGTTTTACCCATTTTGTTTGAAATAATCATCTTATGTGTTTTGAAATATAACAAGTTGAATATAATCATTATTCTGTTACAAAGCTTAGTGTGACTAGAAATCATTGTTTTGAGGCTAAACTTCACGTAGGGAATGTGGAAAATCGGACGGTAATAAAGTATTATCCATTTTGGTTCAAATAATCATCCTAATAGTTTTATAATTCAATAAGCCGAGTATAATCATTATTCTGTCACGAAGCTTATTGTGACTAAGTATCGTTGTTTTGAGCCTTAACTTCATGTAGGGAACGTGGGAAATGGAACGATAATGAAGTTTTAACGATTTTGGATCAAATAATTATTCTAAGAGTTTTGAAATTCAACAAGCCGACCATAATCCTATTTTATCTACAAATGCTTATTTTGAATAGAAATCGTTGTTTTAAAATTTAACTTTGCTTAGGGAATGAGGGAAATCGGACGATAATAAAGTTTTACCCATTTTGTATCGAATAATCATCCTAAGAGCTTTGAAATTCAACAAGCCGAGTATAATCATTATTCTGTCACAAAGCTTATTATGACTAGAAATCGTTGTTTTGAGCCTTAACTTCACGTAGAGAACGTGAAAAATTGGACGATGATGGAGTTTTATCCATTTTGTTTCAATAAATAATCTTAAGTGTTTTGAAATTCAACAAGTCGAATATAATCACTATTCTATTATAAAGCTTATTGTTACTAGAAATCGTTATTTTGAGACTTAACTTCACGTAGGGAACGTGAAAAATCGGACGGTAATGAAGATTTATCCATTTTATTTCAAATAATAATCCTAAGAGTTTTAAAATTCAACTAGCCAAGTATAATCATTATTCTGTCACAAAGCTTATTGTGACTAAAAATCGTTATTTTGAACCTTAACTTCATGTAGGGAACGTTGGAAACTGGATCATAATGAAGTTTTAATGATTTTCTATCAAATAATCATTCTAAAAGTTTTGAAATTCAGCAAGCCAAGGATAATCATATTTTATCTACAAATGTTAATTTTGAATAGAAATCGTTGTTTTGAGCATTAACTTCACTAAGGGAACATGGGAAGTCAGACGATAATTAAGTTTTATCTATTTTGTTTGAAATAATCATCCAAAGAGTTTTGAAATTCAACTAGCCGACTATTATTATTAAACTGTCACAAAGCTTATTGCGACAAGAAATCATTTTTTGAGCCTTAACTTCACGTAGGGAACGGGGGAAATTGGACGATGGTGAAGTTTTATCCATTTTGTTTCAATAAATCATCTTAAGTGTTTTGAAATTCAACAAGCCGAATATAATCACTATTCTATTATAAAGCTTATTGTTACTAAAAATCGTTATTTTGAGACTTAACTTCACGTATGGAACGTGGAAAATCGGACCGTAATGAAGATTTATCCATTTTATTTCAAATAATAATCCTAAGAGTTTTGAACTTCAACTAGCCAAGTATAATCATTATTCTGTTACAAAGGTTATTATGACTAAAAATCATTATTTTGAACCTTAACTTCATGTAGGGAACATTAGAAACTGGTCCATAATGAAGTTTTAATGATTTTATATCAAATAATCATTCTAAAAGTTTTGAAATTTAGCAAGCCGAGGATAATCATATTTTATTTACAAACGCTTATTTTGAATAGAAATCGTTGTTTTGAGCATTAACTTCACTTAGGGAACATGGGAAGTTAGACGATAATTAAGTTTTATCCGTTTTGTTTGAAATAATCATCCAAAGAGTTTTAAAATTCAACTAGCCGACTATCATCATTAATCTGTCACAAAGCTTATTGCGACAAGAAATCGTTTTTTGAGCCTTAACTCCACGTAGGGAACTTGAAAAATCTAACGATAATGAAGTTTTGCCCATTTTGTATCAAATAATCATTCTAAGAGTTTTGATGTTCAATAAGCCAAGTATAGTCATTATTCTAATACAAAGCTTGTTGTGATTAGAAATTACTGTTTTAAGTCTTAATTTAGGGTAGCGAACATGGGAAATTGAAGAATAATGAAGTTTTAATGATTTTGTATTAAATAACCATTCGAGGAGTTTTGAAATTTAACAAGTCGAGTATAATCATTATTCTATCACAACGCTTATTGTGACTTGAAATCATTATTTTGAGCCTTAACTTCACGTAGGGAACATGGTAAATTGATCGATAATGAAGTTTTACCCATTTGGTTTCAAATAATCATTCTAAGAGTTTTGATATTCAATAAGCCGAGTAAAATATTATTCTGATATAAAGTTTATTGTGACTATAAATCATTGATTAGAGCATTAACTTCACGTAGGAACATGGGAAATTGGACGATAATGAAGTTTTACCCATTTGGTTTCAAATAATCATTCTAAGAGTTTTGATATTCAACAAGTCGAGTAAAATCATTATTCTGTTACAAAGTTTATTGTGATTAGAAATCGTTATTTTGAATTATAAGTTCACGTAACGAACGTTGGAAATTGTACGATAATGAAGTTTTAATGATTTTGCATCAAATAATCATTCTAAAAGTTTTGAAATTCAAAAAGCCGAGGATAATTATATTTTATCTACAAAAGCTTATTTTGAATAGAAATCATTGTTTTGAGTATTAATTTCACTTAGGGAATGTGGGAAATCGGATGATAATGAAGTTTTATCCATTTTGTTTCAAATAATCATCCAAAGAGTTTTGAAATTTAACAAGCCGACTATAATGATTATTCTATTACAAAGCTTATTGTGACTAGAAATCGATTTTTGAGCCTTAATTTCACGTAGAGAATGTGAGAAATTGGACGATATTGAAATTTTACCAATTTTATTTCACATAATCATCCTAAAAAGTTTGAAATTAAACAAGCCAAATGTAATCTTTATTATATCACAAAGCTTATTGTAACTAGAAATCGTTGTTTTGAGCCTTAACTTCACGTAGGGAATGTAGGAAATTGAACGATAATAAAAATTTATTCATTTTATTTCAAATAATCATCCTAAGAGTTTTAAAATTCAACAAGCCGAGTATAATCATTATTCTACCACAAAGCGCATTGTGACTAGAAATTGTTTTTTTGAGCCTTAACTTCACATTGGGAAAGTGAGAAATTGGACGATAATGAAGATTTTACGATTTTGTATCATTTAACCATTCTAAAAGTTTGGAAATTCAACAAGCCAAGCTTAATCATATTTCTTCTACAACACTTATTTTCAATAGATATCGTAGGTTGGAGCATTAACATCACACAAAGAACATGAGAAATTGGACGATAATTAAGTTTTACCCATTTTGTTTCAAATAGTCATCTTAAGTGTTTTGAAATTCAACAAGCCGAGTATAATCGTTATTCTGTTACAAAACTTATTGTGACTAGAAATCGTTTTTTTTAGCTTTAACTTAATGTAGAGAACGTGGTAAATTGGACGGTAATGAAGTTTTATCAAATTTGTTTCAAATATACATCCTAAGAGTTTTAAAATTCAACAAGTCGAATATAATCATTATTCTTTTACTAAGCTTATTGTGACTATAAATCGTTTTTTTGAGGCTTAACTTTATGTAGGGAACGTGAAAAATCGTACGATAATGAAGTTTGACCCATTTTGTTTCAAATAATCATTTTAATAGTTTTGAAATTCAATAAGCCGAGTATAATCATTATTCACTCATAAAGGTTATTGTGACTAGAAATCGTTATTTTGTGCCTTAACTTCACGTAGGGAACGGGAAATTTAACCAGCCGAAAATAATCATTATCCTTTTACTAAGCTTATTATGACAAGAAATCGTTGTTTATGAGCCTTAACTTTACGTAGCGATTGTGGAAAATTGAATGATAATGAAGTTTTCACGATTATGTATCAAATAATCATTTGTAGACTTTTGAAATTCAATAAGCAGAGCATAATCATTATTCTGTCATAAAGCTTATTTTGACTAGTATCGCTCTTCGAGACTTAACTTCTAGTAAGGAATGTGAGAAATTGGACGATAATGAAGTTTTACCAATTATTTTTCAAATAATTATCCTAAGAGTTTTTAAATTTAACAAGCCGAGTATAATCATTATTCTGTCACCAAGCTTATTGTGACTAGAAATTGTTGTTTTGAGCCTTAACTTCACATAGAGAATGTGGGAAATTGGACGATAATGAAGTTTTACTCATTTGTTTCAATAAATCATCTTAAGTGTTTTGAAATTCAACAAGCTGAATATAATCATTATTCTGTTACAAAACTTATTATGACTAAAAATCGTTATTTTGAGACTTAACTTCACGTAGGGAACGTGGGATATCGGACGGTAATGAAGTCTTATCCATTTTGTTTCAAATAATCATCCTAAGAGATTTGAAATTTAATAAGTCGAGTATAATCATTATTCTGTCACAAAGCTTATTGTGAGTAAAAATCGTTGTTTTGAACTATAACTTCATGTAGGGAACGTGAGAAACTGAACGATAATGAAGTTTTCACGATTTTATATCAAATAATCATTACAAGAGTTTTGAAATTCAACAAGCTGAGCATAATTATATTTTATCTACAAACGCTTATTTTGAAAAGAAATCATTGTTTTGAGCATTAACTTCATTTAAGGAACGTGGGAAATCGGACAATAATGAAGTTTTATCCATTTTATTTCAAATAATTATCCAAAGAGTTTTGAAATTCAACAAGCCGACTATAATCATTATTCTGTTACAAAGCTTATTGTGACGCGAAATCATTTTTTGGGCATTAACTTTACATAGGGAACTTGAAAAATCGGACGATAATGAAGGTTTACCAATTCTACTTCAAATAATCATTCAAACAGTTTTGAAATTCAACAAGCCGAGTACAATCATTATTTTATTAAAAAGCTTATTGTGACTATAAATCGTTTTTTTGAACCTTAAGTTCACGTAGCGAACGTGGGAAATTGTATGATAATGAAGTTTTAACGTTATTGTATCAAGTAATCATTCTAAGAGTTTTGAAATTCAACTACTTAAGCATAATCATATTTTATCTACAACTCTTATTTTCAATAGAAATCGTTGTTTTGAGCCTTAACTTCACGTAGGAAACGTGGGAAATCTAAGGATAATGAAGTTTTAACGATTTTGTATCAAATAATCATTGCAAGAGTTTTGAAATTCATAAAGTCGAGCATAATCATATGTTATATACAAATGCTTATTTTGAATAGAAATTGTTGTTTTGAGCATTAACTTCACTTAGGGAACGTGGGAAATCGGATGATAATGAAGTTTTATCCATTTTGTTTCAAATAATCATCCAAAGAGTTTTGAAATTCAACAAGCCGACTATAATTATCATTCGGTTACAAAGCTTATTGTGACTAGAAATCATTGATTTGAGCCTTAACATAACGTAGGCAACATGGGAAATTAGACAATAATAAAGTTTTACCCATTTTGTATCAAATAATCATCCTAAGAGTTTTGATATTCAACAAACCAAGTATAATCATCATTCTGCCACAAAGCTTATTGTGGCTAGAAATCGTTGTTTTGAGCCTTAACTTCACGTAAAGAACATAGGAAATTGAACGATAATGAAGTTTCACCCATTTGGTTTCAAATAATCATTCTGAGAGTTTTGAAATTCAACAAGTCGAGTAAAATCGTTATTCTGTTACAAAGCTTATTATGATTAGAAATCGTTGTTTTGAACCTTAAGTTCACAAAGCGAACGTTGGAAATTGTACAATAATGAAGTTTTAACGATTTTGCATGAAATAATCATTCTAAGAGTTTTGAAATTCAGAAAGCCGAGGATAATCCTATTTTATCTTTAAACACTTATTTTGAATAGAAATCGTTGTTTTGAGTAGTAGCTTCACTTAGGGAACGTGGGAAATTGGATGATAATGAAGTTTTATCCATTTTGTTTCAAATAATCATCCATAGAGTTTTGAAATTCAACAAGCCGACTATAATCATTATTTTGTTACAAAGCTTATTGTGACTAGAAATCATTGATTTGAGCCTTAAAATCACGTAGGGTACATGGAAAATTGGACAATAATGAAGTTTTACCCATTTTGTTGCAAATAATCATCTTAAGTGTTTTGAAATACAACATGCCGAATATAATCATTATTCTGTTACAAAGCTTAGTGTGACTCAAAATTGGTTTTTTAAGACTTAACTTCATGTAAGGAACGTGGGATATTGGACGGTAATAAAGTATTATCCATTTTGTTTCAAATAATCATCCTAAGAGTATTGAAATTTAAAAAGCCAATAATAATCATTACTCTATCACAAAACTTGTTGTGATTAAAAATCGTTGTTTTGTGCCTTAACTTTATGTAAAGAACGTGGAAAATTGTACGATAATGAGATTTTAAAGATTTTTTTATCAAATAATCATTCTAATAGTTTTAAAATTCAACAAGCTGAGCATAATCATATTTTATCTACGTTTATTATTTTCAAAAGAAATCGTTGTTTTGAGCCTTAACTTCGTATAGGGAACGTGGGAAATTGAACGATAATGAAGTTTTAACGATTTTGTAATAGATAATCCTTCTAAGAGTTTTGAAATTCAACAAATCAAGCATAATCACATCTTATCTACAAATGCTTATTTTGAATAGAAATAGTTGTTTGAAGCCTTAACTTCACTTAGGGAAAGTGGGAAATTGGATGCTAATAAGGTTTTACCCATTTTGGTATAAATAATCATCCTAAGAGTTTTAAATTTTAACAAGCCGAGTATGATCATTATTCTGTCACAAAGCTTATTGTTACTAGAAATCGTTGTTTTGAGCCTTAACTTCACGTAGAGACCGTGGGAAATTAGATGATAATGAAGTTTTACCCATTTTGTTTCAATAAATTATCTTAAGTGTTTTGAAATTCAACAAGCCAAATATAATCATTATTCTGTTGCAAAGCTTAATGTGACTAGAAATCATTATTTTGAGACTAAACTTCACGTAGGGAACGTGGAAAATTGGACGATAATAAAGTTTTATCCATTTTGTTTCAAATAGTCATCCTAAGAGTTTTGAAATTCAACATGACGAGTATAATCATTATTCTGTCACAAAGCTTATTGTGACTAAAAATTGTTGTTTTGAGCCCTAACTTCATGTAGGGATCTTGGGAAACTGAACGATAATGAAGTTTTAATTATTTTATATCAAATAATCATTATAAGAGTTTTAAAATTCAACATGCCGAGTACAATCATTATTTTGTTAAAAAGCTTATTGTGACTAGAAATCATTGTTTTGAATCTTAACTGCACGTAGCGAACGTGGAAAATTGTATGATAATGAAGTTTTAACATTTTCATATCAAATAATCATTCTAAGAGTTTTGAAATTCAACTAGCCGAGCATAATCATATTTTATCTATAACTCTTATTTTCAATAGAAATTGTTGTTTTGAGCCTTAACTTCACGTAGGGAACGTGGGAAATCGGTGGATAAAGAAGTTTAAATGATTTTGTATCAAATAATCATTCTAAGAGTTTTGAAATTCATCAAGCCGAGCATAATCATATGTTGTCTACAAATGCTTATTTTGAATACAAATCGTTATTTTAAGACTTAATTTCACTTAAGGAACGTGGGAACTCGGACGATAATAAAGTTTTATCCATTTTGTATCAAATAATCATCCTAAGAGTTTTGATATTCAACAAGCCAAGTATAATCATTATTCTGTCACAAAGCTTATTGTGGCCAGAAATTGTTGTTTTGAGCCTTAACTTCACGTAGGGACCATTGGAAATTGGACGGTAATGAAGTTTTACCCATTTAGTTTCAAATAATCATTCTAAGAGTTATGAAATTCAACAAGCCGAGTAAAATTATTATTCTGTTACAAAGCTTATTGTGATTAGAAATCAGTGTTTTGAACCTTAAGTTTACATAGTGAACGTTTGAAATTGTAAGATAATGAAGTTTTAACGATTTTCATCAAATAAGTATTCTAAGAGTTTTGAAATTCAAAAAGTCCAAGATAATCATATTTTATCTACAAACGCTTATGTTGAATAGAAATCATATTTTGAGCATTAACTTCACTTAAGGAACGTGGGAAATCGGATGATAATGAAGTTTTATCCATTTTGTTTCAAATAATCATCTATTGAGTTTTGAAATTCAACAAGCCGACTATAATCACTATTCTGTTACAAAGCTTACTGTGACTAGAAATCATTGATTTGAGCCTTAACATCATGTAGGGAACGTGGAAAACTGGACGATAATGAAGTTTTACCCATTTTGTTTCAAATAATCATCTTAAGTGTTTTGAAATACAACATGCCGAATATAATCATTATTCTGTTATAAAGCTTAATGTGACTCGAAATCAGTTTTTTAAGACTTAACTTCACGTAAGGAACGTGGGATATTGGACGGTAATAAAGTATTATCTATTTTGTTTCAAATAATCATCCTAAGAGTATTGAAATTCAAAAAGCCAAGAATAATCATTACTCTGTCACAAAACTTATTGTGAATAAAAATTGTTGTTTTGAGCCTTAACTTCATGTAAAGAACGTGGGAAATTGTACAATAATGAGATTTTAGTGATTTTTTATCAAATAATTATTCTAATAGTTTTAAAATTCAACAAGCTGAGCATAATCATATTTTATCTACATTTCTTATTTTCAAAAGAAATCGTTATTTTAAGCCTTAACTTCACGTAGGAAACGTGGGACATTGAAAGATAATAAAGTTTTAACGATTTTGTATCAGATAATCATTCTAAGAGTTCTGAAATTGAACAAGCCAAGCATAATCACATTTTATCTACAAATGCTTATTTTGAATAGAAATAGTTTTTTGAAGCCTTAACTTCACTTAGGGAAAGTGGAAAATCGGACGATAATAAGGTTTTACCCATTTTGTATCAAATAATCATCATAAGAGATTTGAATTTCAACAAGCCGACTATAATCATTATTCTGTCACAAAGCTTATTGTGACTAGAAATCGTTGTTTTGAGCCTTAACTTCACGTAGAGATCGTGAGAAAATTGGACGATAATGAAGTTTTACCCATTTTGTTTCAATAAATTATCTTAAGTGTTTTGAAATTCAACAGGCAAAATATAATCATTATTCTGTTGTAAAGCTTATTGTGACTAGAAATCATTATTCTGAGACTTAACTTCACGTAGGGAACGTGAAAAATTTGACGGTAATGAAGTTTTATCCATTCTGTTTCAAATAGTTATCCTAATTGTTTTGAAATTCAACAAGACGAGTATAATCATTATTTTGTCACAAAGCTTATTGTGACTAAAAATCGTTGTTTTGAGCCTGAACTTCATCTAGGGATCCTGGGAAACTAAACGATAATGAAGTTTTAATGATTTTATATCAAATAGTCATTCTTAGAGTTTTGAAATTCAACAAGCCGAGTACAATCATTATTTTGTTAAAAAGCTTATTGTGACTAGAAATCGTTGTTTTGAACCTTAACTTCATGTATCGAACGTGGGAAATTGAATGATAATGAAGTTTTAACGTTTTTGTATCAAATAATCATTCTAAGAGTTTTGAAATTCAACTAGCCGAGCATTAATCATATTTTATCTACAACTCTTATTTTCAATAGAAATCACTATTTTGAGCCTTAACTTCACGTAGGGAACGTGGAAAATCGGAGGATAATGAAGTTTCAACAATTTTGTATCAAATAATCATTGTAAGAGTTTTGAAATTCATCAAGCCGAGCATAATCATATGTTGTCTACAAATATTTATTTTGAATAGAAATTGTTGTTTAAAGACTTAACTTCACATATGGAACTTGGGAAATCGGACGATAATAAAGTTTTACCCATTTTGTATCAAATAATCATCCTAAGAGTTTTGATATTCAACAAGCCGAGTATAATCATTATTCTATCACAAAGCTTATTGTGGCTAAAAATCGTTATTTTGAGCCTTAACTTCACGCAGGAAACATGGAAAATTGGACGATAATGAAGTTTTACCCATTTGGTTTACAATAATCACTCTGAGAGTTTTGAAATTGAACAAGCCAAATAAAATTATTATTCTGCTACAAAGCTTATTGTAATTAGAAATCATTATTTTGAACCTTAAGTTCACGTAGCGAACGTTGAAAATTGTACAATAATGAAGCTTTAATGATTTTGCATCAAATAATCATTCTAAGAGTTTTGAAATTCAAAAAGCCGAGGATAATCATATTTTATCTACAAATGTTTATTTTGAATAGAAATCATTATTTTCAGCATTAACTTAACTTAGGAAACGTAGGAAATCGGATGATCATGAAGTTTATCCATTTTGTTTCAAATAATCATCCAAAGAGTTTTGAAATACAACAAGCTAACTATAATCATTATTCAGTTACAAAGTTTATTATGACTAGAAATCGTTAATTTGAGCCTTAACATCACGTAGGGAACGTAGGAAATTGGACGATAATGAAGTTCTACACATTTTGTTTCAAATAATCATCTTAAGTGTTTTGAAATATAACATGTTGAATATAATCATTATTCTGTTACAAAGCTTACTGTGACTAGAAATCGTTGTTTTAAGACTTAACTTCACGTAAGGAACATGGGATATTGGACGGTAAGGAACGTGGAATATTGTACGATAATGAGATTTTAACAATTTTTTTATCAAATAATCATTCTAATAGTTTTGAAATTGAACAAGCCGAGCATAATCATATTTTATCTACATTTCTTATTTTCAAAAGAAATTATTGTTTTGAGCCTTAACTTCACGTTAGAAACGTGGGAAATTGAACGATAATGAAGTTTTAATGATTTTGTAACAAATAATCATTCTAAGAGTTTTGAAATTCAACAAGCCAAGCATAATCACATTTTATATACAAATGCTTATTTTGAATAGAAATAGTTGTTTGAAGCCTTAACTTCACTTAGGGAAAGTAGAAAATCGGACGATAATAAGGTTTTACCCATTTTGTATCAAATAATCATCCTAAGAGTTTTGAATTTCAACAAGCTGAGTATAATCATTATTCTGTCACAAAGCTAATTGTGACTAGAAATCGTTGTTTTAAGCCTTAACTTCACGTAGAGAACATGGGAAATTGGACGATAATGAAGTTTTACCCATTTTGTTTTAATAAATTATATTATGTGTTTTGAAATTCTACAAGCAGAAAATAATCATTATTCTGTAGCAAAGCTTATTGTAACTAGAAATCGTTGTTTTGAGGCTTAACTTCACGTAGGGAAGTTGGGAAATTGGACGGTAATGAAGTTTTATCCATTTTGTTTCAAATAGTCATCCTAAGAGTTTTGAAATTCAACAAGTCGAGTATAATCATTATTCTATCACAAAGCTTATTGTGACTAAAAATCGTTGTTTTGAGCCTTAACTTCATGTAGGGATCCTGGGAAACTGAACGATAATGAAGTTTTAACGATTTTATATCAAATAATCATTCTAAGAGTTTTGAAATTCAACAAGCCGAGCATAATCATATCTTATCTACAAACACTTATTTTGAAAAGAAATCGTTGTTTTGAGCATTAACTTCATTTTGGGAACTTGGAAAATTGGACAATAATGAAGTTTTATCCATTTTATTTGAAGTAATCATCCAAAGAGTTTTGAAATTCAACAAGCCGACTATAATCATTATTCTGTTGTAAAGCTTATTGTGACGAGAAATCATTTTTTGAGCATTAAGTTCACGTGGGGAACTTGGAAAATTAGACGATAATGAAGGTTTACCAATTTTGTTTCAAATAATCATTCTAAGAGTTTTGAGATTCAACAAGCCGAGTAGAATCATTATTTTTTACAAAGCTTATTGTGACTAGAAATCGCTGTTTGGAGCCTTAACTTCACGTAGCGATCGTGGGAAATTGTACGATAATGAAGTTTTAACGTTTTTGTATCAAATAGCCATTCTAAGAGTTTTGAAATTCAACTAGCCGAGCATAATTATATTTTATCTACAACTCTTATTTTCAATAGAAATCGTTGTTTTGAGCCTTAACTTCACGTAGGGAACATAGGAAATCGGAGGATAATGAAGTTTTAACGATTTTTTATCAAATAATTATTGTAAGAGTTTCGAAATTCAACAAGCCGAGTATAATCATATGCTATCTACAAATGCTTATTTTGAATAAAAATCATTGTTTTAAGACATAACTTCACTTAGGGAACATGGAAAATCGGACGATAATAAAGTTTTTCCCATTTTATATCAAATAATCATCCTAATTGTTTTGAAATTTAACAAGCCGAATATAATCATTATTCATTTCCTAAGCTTATTATGACTAGAAATCGTTGTTTTGTGCCTTAACTTTACGTAGCGAATGTGGAAAATTGAATGATAATGAAGTTTTAATTATTATGTATCGAATAATCATTTGTAGACTTTTGAAATTCAACAAGCTGGGCATAATCATTATTCTGTCACAAAGCTTATTTTCACTAAAAATCGTTCTTCGAGACTTAACTTTACGTAAAGAACGTGAGAAATTGGACGATAATAAAGTTTTACCAATTATTTTTTCAAATAATCATCCTAAGAGTTTTTAAATTCAACAAGCCGAGTATAATCATTATTCTGTCACAAAGCTAATTGTGACTAGAAATCGTTATTTTGAGCCTTAACTTCACGTAGGGTACGTGGGAAATTGGATGATAATGAAGTTTTACTCATTTTGTTTCAATAAATTATCCCAAGAGTTTTGAAATTAAGCAGAATATAATCATTATTCTGTTACAAAGCTTATTGTGACTAGAAATCGTTGTTTTGAGACGTAACTTCATGTAGGGAACATGAGAAATCGGACGATAATGAAGGTTTACCCATTTGGTTTCAAATAATCATTCTTAGAGTTTTGAAATTAACTAAGCCGAGTACAATCATTATTCTGTTACAAAGTTATTGTTACAAGAAATCGTTGTTTTGAACCTTAAGTTCACGTAGCGAACGTGGGAAAATTGTACGATAATGAAGTTTTAATAATTTTGCATCAAATAATCATTCTAAGAGTTTTGAAATTCAAAGCGCCGAGGATAATCATATTTTATCTATAAACGCTTATTTTGAATAGAAATCGTTGTTTTGAGTATTAACTTCACTTAGGGAACATAGGAAATCGGATAATAATGAAGTTTTATCCATTTTGTTTCAAATAATCATCCAAAAAGCTTTGAAATTTAACAAGGCGACTATAATCATTATTCTGTTACAAAGCTTATTGTGACAAGAAATCCTTGATTTGAGCCTTAACTTCACGTAGGGAACGTGGGAAATGGACGATAATGAAGTTTTACCCATTTTGTTTTAAATAATTATCTCAAGTGTTTTGAAATACAACAAGCTGAATATAATTATTATTCTGTTACAAAGCTTATTGTGACTAGAAATCATTGTTTTGAGACGTAACTTCAGCTAGGGAACATGGGAAATCGGACAGCAATGACGTTTTATCCATTTTATTTCAAATAATCATCCTAAAAGTTTTGAAATTCCATAAGTCGAGTATAATCATAATTCTTTCTCAGAGCTTATTGCTACTAGAAATCATTTTTTGAGCCTTAACTTCACGTAGGGAACTTGAAAAATTGGTCGATAATGAAGTTTTACCCATTTAGTTTCAAATAAATATTCTAAGAGTTTTGAAATTCAATAAGCTGAGTACAATCATTATTCTGTTACAAAGCTTACTATGATTAGAAATCGTTGTTTTGAACATTAAGTTCACGTAGCGAACGTGGGAAATTGTTCGATAACGAAGTTTGAACGTTTTTGCATCAAATAATCATTCTAAGAGTTTTGGAATTCAAAAAGCCGAGCATAATCATATTTTATCAACAAATGCTTATTTTGAATTGAAATCGTTATTTTGAGCATTAACTTCACTAGGGAACGTGGGAAATAGGATGAAAATGAAGTTTTATTCATTTTATTTCAAATAATCATCCAAAGAGTTTTGAAATTCAACAAGCCTACTATAATCATTCTGTTACAAAGCTTATTGTGACTAGAAATCGTTGATTTGAGCCTTAACTTCATGTAGGGAACGTGAAAAATTGGACGATAATGAAGTTTTACCCATTTTGTTTCAAATAATTATCTTAAGTGTTTTAGAATACAACAAACCGAATATAATCATTATTCTGTTACAAAGCTCAGTGTGACAAGAAATCGTTGTTTTAAGACTTAACTTCACGTAAGGAACGTGGGATATCGGAGGGTAAAAAAGTATTATCCATTTTGTTTCAAATAATCATCCTAAGAGTTTTGAAATTCAAAAAGGCGAGTATAATCATTATTCCGTCACAAAGCTTATTGTGACTAAAAATTATTGTTTTAAGCCTTAACTTCATGTGGGAAACGTGGGAAATTGTACGATAATGAGATTTTAACGATTTTGTATCAAATAATCATTCTAAGAGTATTAAAATTCGACAAGCCAAGCATAATCATATTTTATCTACACTTGTTATTTTCAAAAGAAATCGTTGTTTTGAGCCTTAACTTCATGTAGGAAACGTGAGAAATTGGACGATAATGAAGTTTTAACGATTTGTTATCAAATAATCATTGTAAGAGTTTTGAAATTCAACAAGCCAATCATAATCACATTTCATCTACAAATGCTTATTTTGAATAGAACTTGTTGTTTGAAGCCTTAACTTCACATAGGGAAAGTGGAAAATCGGACGATAACAAGGATTTACCCATTTTGTATCAAATAATCTTTTTAAGAGTTTTGAAATTCAACAAGCCGAGTATAATCGTTATTCTGTCACAAACCTTATTGTGACTAGAAATCGTTGATTTGAGCCTTAACATCATCTAGAGAACATGAGAAATTGGACGATAATGAAGTTTTACCCATTTTGTTTTAATAAATCATCTTAAGTGTTTTGAAATTCAACAAGCCGAATATAATCATTATTCTGTTACGAAGCTTATTGTGACTAGAAATCGTTGTTTTGAGACTTAACTTCACGTAGGGAACGTGGGAAATCAGACGGTAATGATGTTTTATTCATTTTGCTTCAAATAATTATCCTAAAAGTTTTGAAATTCAACAAGCTGAGTATAATCATTATTCTGTCACAAAACTTCATGTAGGGAACGTTGGAAACTGAATGATAATGAAATTTTAACGATTTTATATCAAATAATCATTCTAAGAGTTTTAAAATTCAACAAGCCGAGCATAATCATATTTTATCTACAAATGCTTAATTTGAAAAGAAATCGTTGTTTTGAGCATTAACTTTATTTAAGGAACATGAGAAATCGGACCATAATGAAGTTTTATCCATTTTGTTTCAAATAATCATCCACAGAGTTTTGAAATTCAACAAGCTGACTATAATCATTATTCTGTTACAAAGCTTATTCCGATGAGAAATCGTTTTTTAGGCATTAACTTCACGTAGGGAACTTGGAAAATCGGACGATAATGAAGGTTTACCAATATTGTTTCAAACAATCATTCTAACAGTTTTAAAATTCAACAAGCCGAGTACAATCATTATTTTGTTAAAAAGCTTATTGTGACTAGAAATCGTTGTTTTGAGCCTTAACTTCACATAGCGAACGTTGGAAATTATACGATATTGAATTTTTAACATTTTTGTATAAAATAATCATTCTAAGAGTTTTGAAATTCAACTAGCTGAGCATAATTATATTTTATCTACAACTCTTATTTTGAATAAAAATCGTTGTTTTGAGCCTTAACTTCACGTAGGAATGTGGAAAATCGAAGGATAATTAAGTTTTAATGATTTTGTACTAAATAATCATTGTAAGAATCTTGAAATTCAACAAGTCAAGCATAATTATATGTTATCTACAAATGCTTATTTTGAATAGAAATCGTTGTTTTAATACTTAACTTCACTTAGAGAACGTGGGAAATCGGACGATAAAAAAGTTTTACCCATTTTGTATCAAATAATCTTCATAAGAGTTTTGAAATTCAGCAAGCCGAATATAATCATTATTCTGTTACAAAGCTTATTGTGACTAGAAATCGTTGTTATGAGACTTAACTTTATGAAGCAAACATGGGAAATCAGACGATAATGGAGGTTTACCTATTTCATTTCAAATAATCATTCTAAGAGTTTTGAAATTCAACAAGCTAAGTACAATCATTATTCTGTTACAAAGCTTATTGTGACTAGAAATCGTTGTTTTGAACTCTATGTTCACGTAGCGAACGTGGGAAATTATACGATAATGAAGTTTTAACGATTTTGCATCAAATAATCATTCTAAGAGTTTTGCAATTCAAAAAGCCGAGGATAATCATATTTTGTCTACAAACTCTAATTTTGAATAGAAATCGTTGTTTTGAGCATTAACTTCACTTAGGGAACGTGGGAAATCGGATGATAATAAAGTTTTACCCATTTTATATCAAATAATCATCATAAGAGTTTTGAAAGTCAATAAGGCGAGTATAATCATTATTCTATCACAAAGCTTATTGTGACTAGAATTCGTTGTTTTGAGCCTTAACTACACGCAGGGAACGTGAGAAATTGGATGATAATGAAGTTTTACCCATTTTGTTTCAATAAATCATCTTATGTGTTTCGAAATTCAACAAGCCGAATATAATCGTTATTCTGTTATAAAGCATATTACTAGAAATCATTGTTTTTGAGACTTAACTTCACGCAGGGAACATGGGAAATCGGACGGTAATGACTTTTTATCCATTTTGTTTGAAATAATCATCCTAAAAGTTTTGAAATTCCACAAGGCGAGTATAATCATTATTCGGTCACAGAGCTTATTTCGACTAGAAATCGTTTTTTGAGCCTTAACTTTAGGGAACTTGGAAAATCGGACGATAACAAAGTTTTACCCATTTGGTTTCAAATAATCATTCAAAGAGTTTTGAAATTCAATAAGTCGAGTACAATCATTATTCTGTTACAAAGCTTATTGTGATTAGAAATTGTTATTTTGAACTTTAAGTTCACGTAGCGAACGTGGGAAATTGTACGATAATGAAGTTTTAACGATTTTGCATAAAATAATAAAGAGTTTTTAAATTCAAAAGCTGAGGATAATCATATTTTATCTACAAACGTTTATTTTGAGTAGAAATTATTTTTTTGAACATTATCTTCACTTAGGGAACATGGGAAATCGGATTATAATGAAGTTTTATCCATTTTATTTCAAATAATCATCCGAAGAGTTTTGAAATTCAATAAGCCGACTATAATCATTATTCTGTTACAAAGCTTATTGTGACAAGAAATTATTGATTTGACCGTTAACTTCATGTAGGGAACATGGTAAATTGGACGATAATGAAGTTTTACCTATTTTGTTTCAAATAATCATCTTAAGTATTTTGAAATACAACAAGCCGAATATAGTCATTATTATGTCACAAAGCTTAGCGTGACTAAAAATAGTTATTTTAAGACTTAACTTCTCGTAGGGAACGTGGGATATCGGACGGTAATAAAGAATTATCGATTTTGTTTCAAATAATCATTCTAAGAATTTTGAAATTCAAAAAGCCGAGTATAATCATTATTATGTTACAAAGCTTATTGTGATTAGAAATCGTTGTTTTGAACCTTCAGTTCACGTAGCGAACGTTGAAAATTGTACGATAATGAAGTTTTAACGATTTTGCATCAAATAATCATTCTAAATGTTTTGAAATTCAAAAAGCCAAGGATAATCATATTTTATCTACAAATGCTTATTTTGAATAGAAATTGTTGTTTAAGGCCTTAACTTCACTAGGGAAAGTGGGAAATCGGACGATAATAAGGTTTTACCCATTTTGTATCAAATAGTCATCCTAAGAGTTTTGAAATTCAACAAGTCGTGTATAATCATTATTCTATCACAAAGCTTATTATGACTAAAAATCGTTGTTTTGATCCTTAGCTTCACTTAGAGAACGTGGGAAATTGGACGATAATGAAGTTTTACCCATTTTGTTTCAATAAATAATCTTATGTGTTTTGAAGTTCAACAAGCCGAATATAATCATTATTCTGTTACAAAGCTTATTATGACTAGAAATCGTTATTTTAAGACTTAACATCATGTAGGGAACGTGAAAAATCAGACAACAATAAAGTTTTTTATCCGTTTTTTTTCAAATAATCATCTTAAGAGTCTTGAAATTCAACAAGTCGGGTATAATCATTATTCTGTCACAAAGCTTATTGTGAATAAAAATCGTTGTTTTAAACCTTAACTTCATGTAGGGAACGTGGGAAGCTGAACAATAATGAAGTTTTCACGATTTTATATCATATAATCATTGTAAGTGTTTTGAAATGCAACAAGCCGAGCATAATCAAATTTTATTTACAAACGCTTATTTTGAAAAGAAATCGTTGTTTTGAGCGTTAACTTCATTTAGAGAACGTGGGAAATCAGACAAGAATTAAGTTTTATCTATTTTGTTTCAAATAATCATCCAAAGAGTTTTGAAATTCAACAAGCTGACTATAATCATTATTCTGTTACAAAGCTTATTGTAACGAGGAATCGTTTTTTGAGCATTAACTTCACATTGGGAACTTTGAAAATCGGACGATAATGAAGGTTTCCCAATTCTATTTCAAATAATCATTCAAAAAATTTTGAAATTCAACAAGCCGAGTGCAATCATTATTTTGTTAAAAAGCTTATTGTGACTAGAAATCGTTGTTTTAAGCCTTAACTTCATGTAGCGAACGTGAAAAATTGGACGATAATGAAGTTTTAACGTTTTTGTATCTAATAATCATTCTAAGAGTTTTAAAACTCAACTAGCCCAGCATAATCATATTTTATGTACAACTCTTATTTTCAATAGAAATCGTTGTTTTGAGCCTTAACTTCATGTAGGGAACGTGAAAAATTGGAGGATAATGAAGTTTTAACGATTTTGTAACAAATAATCGTTGTAAAAGTTTTGAAATTCATCAAGCCGAGCATAATAATTTGTTACCTACAAATGCTTATTTTGAATAGAAATCATTTTTTTAAGACTTAACTTCACTTAGGGAATAAGGGAAATTCGACGATAAGAAAGTTTTACCCATTTTGTATGAAATAATCATCCTAAGAGTTTTGAAATTCAACAAGCTGAGTATAATCATTATTCTGTCACAAAGCTTATTGTGACTAGAAATCGTTGTTTTGAGCCTTAACTTCACGTAGGGAACATGGGAAATTGGATGATAATGAAGTTTTACCCATTTTGTTTTAATAAATCATCTTAAGTGCTTTGTAATTCAACAAGCTGAATATAATCATTATTCTGTTACAAAGCTTATTGTGACTAAAAATCGTTATTTTAAGACTTAACTTCTTGTAGGGAACATGAGAAATCGGACGGTAATGAAGTTTTATCCATTTTGTTTGAAATAATCATCCTAAAAGTTTTGAAATTCAACAAGCCGAGTATAATCATTATTCTGTCACAAAGCTTTTTGTGACTAAAAATCGTTGTTCTAAACCTTAACTTCATGTAGGGAACGTGGGAAACTGAACGATAATGAAGTTTTCATGATTTTATATCAAATAGTCATTCTAAGAGTTTTGAAATTCAACAAGACGAGAATAATCATATTTTATCTACAAACGCTTATTTTGAAAAGAAATCGTTGTTTTGAGCATTAACTTCATTTAGAGAACGTGGGAAATTGGATAATAATGAAGTATTATCTATTTTGTTTCAAATAATCATCCAAAGAATTTTGAAATTCAACAAGCCGATTATAATCATTATTCTTTCACAAAGCTTATTGTGATGAGAAATCAGACGATGATGAAGGTTTCCCAATTCTGTTTCAAATAATCATTCTTAAAGTTTTGAAATTCAACAAGCAGAGTACAATCATTATTTTGTTAAAAAGCTTATTGTGACTAGAAATCGCTGTTTTGAGCCTTAACTTCATGTAGCGAATGTGGGAAATTGTACGATAATGAAGATTTAACGTTTTTGTATCAAATAATCATTCTTAGAGTTTTAAAATTCAACTAGCCGAGCATAATCATATTTTATGTACAACTCTTATTTGCAATAGAAATCGTTGTTTTGAGCCTTAACTTCACGTTGATAACATGGGAAATTGGACGATATTGAGGTTTTACCCATTTTGTTTCAAATAATCATCTTAAGAGTTTTGAAATTCAACAAGCCGAGTATAATCATTATTCTGTCGCAAAGCTTATTGTGAGTAGAAATCGTATTTTTGAGCCTTAACTTCACGTAGGGAACGTGGAAAATTGGACAATAATAAAGTTTTAATGATTTTTTATCAATTAATCATTCTAGGAGATTTGAAATTCAACAAGCCTAGCATATTCATATTTCAACTATATCGTTTATTTTGAATAGAAATCATTTTTTAAGACATAACTTCACTTTGGGAACGTGGGAAATCGGACGATAATACAGCTTTACCCATTTTGTATCAAATAATCATCCTAAGAGTTTTCAAATTCAACAAGTCGAGAATAATATTTATTCTGTCACAAAGCTTATTGTGACTAGAAATCGTTGCTTTGAGCCTTATCTTCGCGTAGGGAACATGAAAAATTGGACGATAATGAAGTTTTACCCATTTGGTTTCAAATAATCATTCTAAGAGTTTTGATATTCAACAAGCCAAGTAATATCATTATTCTGTTACAAAGTTTATTGTGATTAGAAATCGTTGTTTTGAACATTAAGTTCACGTAGCGAACGTTGGAAATTGTACGATTATGAAGTTTTTATGCTATTGCATCAAATAATCATTCTAAGAGTTTTGAAATTCAAAAAGTCGAGGATAGTCATATTTTATCTACAGACACTTATTTTGAATAGAAATTGTTGTTTTGAGCATTAACTTCACTAAGGGAACGTGGGAAATCGAATGATAATGAAGTTTTATCCTTTTTCTTTTAAATAATCATCCAAAGAGTTTTAAAATTCAACAAGCTGACTATAATCATTATTCTGTCAGAAAGCTTATTGTGACTAGAAATTGTTGTTTTGAGCCTCAACTTCACGTAGGGAACATGGGAAATTGGACGATAATGAAGTTTTACCCATTTTGTTTCAATAAATCATCTTGAGTGTTTTGTAATTCAACAAGCTGAATATAATCATTATTCAGTTACAAAGCTTATTGTGACTAAAAATCGTTATTTTAAGACTTAACTTCTGGTAGGGAACGTGAGAAATCGGACAGTAATGAAGTTTTATCCATTTTGTTTCAAATAATCATCCTAAAAGTTTTAAAATTCAACAAGCCGAGTATAATAATTATTCTGTCACAAAGCTTATTGTGACTAAAAATCGTTGTTTTGAACCTTAACTTCATGTAGGGAATGTGGGAAACTGAACGATAATGAAGTTTTCACGATTTTATATCAAATATTCATTCTAAGAGTTTTGAAATTCAACAAGATAAGAATAATCATATTTTATCTACAAACGCTTATTTTGAAAAGAAATCGTTGTTTTGAGCATTAACTTTATTTAGAGAACGTGGGAAATTGGATAATAATGAAGTATTATGTATTTCGTTTCAAATAATCATCCAAAGAATTTTGAAATTCAACAAGCCGACTATAATCATTATTCTGATACAAAGCTTATTATGACGAGAAATCATTTTTTGGGCATTAACTTCATGTAGGGAACTTGAAAAATCGGACGATAATGACGGTTTACCAATTCCGTTTCAAATAATCATTCAAACTGTTTTGAAATTCGACAAGCTGAGAACAATCATTATTTCGTTAAAAAACTTATTGTGACTAGAAATCGTTGTTTTGAGCCTTAACTTCACGTAGCGAATGTGGGAAATTGTACGATAATGAAGTTTTAACGTTTTTGTATCAAATAATTATTCTAAGAGTTTTTAAATTCAACTATCCGAGAATAATCATATTTTTTCCACAACTCTTATTTTCAATAGAAATCGTTGTTTTGAGCCTTTACTTCACGTAGAGAACGTGGGAAATTGGAGGATAATGAAGTTTTAACGATTTTGTAACAAATAATCATTGTAAGAGTTTTGCAATTCATCAAGCCGAGCATAATCATATGTTATCTACAAATGCTTATTTTGAATAAAAATCATTTTTTAAGACTTAACTTCACTTAGGGAATGTGGGAAATTAGACGATAATAAAGCTTTCCCCATTTTGTATCAAATAATCATCCTAAGAGTTTTCAAATTCAACAAGTCGAGTATAATATTTATTCTATAACAAAGCTTATTGTGACTAGAAATCGTTGTTTTGAGCCTTAACTTCGCGTAAGGAACATGGAAAATTGGACGATAATGAAGTTATACCCATTTGGTTTCAAATAATCATTCTAAGAGTTTTGATATTCAACAAGCCAAGTAATATCATTATTCTGTTACAAAGTTTATTTTGATTAGAAATCGTTGTTTTGAACCTTAAGTTCACGTAGCAAACGTTGGAAATTGTACGATTATGAAGTTTTAATGATATTACATCAAATAATCATTCTAAGAGTTTTGAAATTCAAAAACTCGAGGATAGTCATATTTTATCTACAAAAGCATATTTTGAATAGAAATTGTCTTTTTGAGCATTAACTTCACTAAGGGAACGTGGAAAATCGAATGATAATGAAGTTTTATCCTTTTTCTTTTAAATAATCATCCAAAGAGTTTTGAAATTCAACAAGCTGACTATAATCATTATTCTGTCACAAAGCTTATTGTGACTAGAAATCGTTGTTTTGAGCCTTAACTTCACGTAGGGAACATGAAAAATTGGACGATAATGAAGTTTTACCCATTTTGTTTCAATAAATCATCTTGAGTGTATTGTAATTCAACAAGCTTAATATAATCATTATTCTGTTACAAAACTTATTGTGACTAAAAATCGTTATTTTAAGACTTAACTTCTGATAGGGAACGTGAGAAATCGGACAGTAATAAAGTTTTATTCATTTTGTTTCAAATAATCATCCTAAAAGTTTTGAAATTCAACAAGCCGAGTATAATTATTATTCTGTCACAAAGCTTATTGTGACTAAAAATCGTTGTTTTGAACCTTAACTTCATGTAGGGAACGTGGGAAACTGAACGATAATGAAGTTTTCACGATTTTATATCAAATAGTCATTCTAAGAGTTTTGAAATTCAACAAGACGAGAATAATCATATTTTATCTACAAACGCTTATTTTGAAAAGAAATCGTTGTTTTGAGCATTAACTTCATTTAGAGAACGTGGGAAATTGGATAATAATGAAGTATTATGTATTTTGTTTCAAATAATCATCCAAAGAATTTTGAAATTCAACAAGCCGACTATAATCATTATTCTGTTACAAAGCTTATTATGACGAGAAATCGTTTTTTGGGCATTAACTTCATGTAGGGAACTTGAAAAATCGGATGATAATGACGGTTTACCAATTCCGTTTCAAATAATCATTCAAACTGTTTTGAAATTCGACAAGCTGAGTACAATCATTATTTCGTTAAAAAACTTATTGTGACTAGAAATCGTTGTTTTGAGCCTTAACTTCACGTAGCGAACGTGGGAAACTGTACGATAATGAAGTTTTAACGTTTTTGTATCAAATAATCATTCTAAGAGTTTTTAAATTCAACTAGCCGAGAATAATCATATTTTTTCTACAACTCTTATTTTCAATAGAAATCGTTGTTTTGAGCCTTTACTTCACGTAGAGAACGTGGGAAATTGGAGGATAATGAAGTTTTAATGATTTTGTAACAAATAATCATTGTAAGAGTTTTGCAATTCATCAAGCCGAGCATAATCATATGTTATCTACAAATGCTTATTTTGGATAAAAATCATTTTTTAAGACTTAACTTCACTTAGGGAATGTGGGAAATCAGACGATAATAAAGCTTTCCCCATTTTGTATCAAATAATCATCCTAAGAGTTTTCAAATTCAACAAGTCGAGTATAATATTTATTCTGTCACAAAGCTTATTGTGACTAGAAATCATTGTTTTGAGCCTTAACTTCGCGTAGGGAACATGGAAAATTAGACGATAATGAAGTTTTACCCATTTGGTTTCAAATAATCATTCTAAGAGTTTTGATATTCAACAAGCCGAGTAATATCATTATTCTGTTACAAAGTTTATTGTTATTAGAAATCGTTGTTTTGAACCTTAAGTTCACGTAGCGAACGTTGGAAATTGTACGATTATGAATTTTTAATGATATTGCATCAAATAATCATTCTAAGAGTTTTAAAATTCAAAAAGCCGAGGATAATTATATTTTATCTACAAACGCTTATTTTGAATAGAAATTGTTTTTTTTTAGCATTAACTTCACTAAGGGAACATGGGAAATCGAATGATAATGAAGTTTTATCCTTTTTGTTTCAAATAATCATCCAAAGAATTTTGAAATTCAACAAGCTGACTATAATCATTATTCTGTTACAAAGCTTATTGTGACTAGAAATCGTTGATTTGAGCCTCAACATCACGTAGCGAACGTGGGAAATTGGACGATAATGAAGTTTTACCCATTTGTTTCAAATAATCATCTTAAGTGTTTTGAAATACAATATGCCGAATATAATCATTATTCTGTTACAAAAGCTTAGTGTGACTATAAATCATTGTTTAAGACTTAACTTCACGTAAGGAATGTGGGATATCGGATGGTAATAAAGTATTATCCATTTTTTTCAGCTAATCATCCTAAGAATATTGAAAATCAAAAAGTCGAGAATAATTATTACTCAGCCACAAAGCTTATTGTGACTAAAAATCGTTGTTTTAAGTCTTAACTTCATGTAAAGAATGTGAGAAATTGTACAATAATGAGATTTTAACGATTTTTTTTATCAAGTAATCATTTGAAGAGTTTTAAAATTCAACAAGCTGAGCATAATCATATTTTATCTACATTTCTTATTTTCAAAAGAAATCGTTATTTTGAGCTTTAACTTCACGTAGGAAATGTGAGAAATTAAACGATAATGAAGTTTTAATGATTTTGTATCAAATAATCATTCTCTGAGTTTTGAAATTCTACAAGCCAAGCATAATCATATTTTATCTACAAATGCTTATTTTGAATAGAAATAGTTGTATGAAGTCTTAATTTCACTTAGGGAAAGTGAGAAATCAGACGATAATAAGGTTTTACACATTTTGTACCAAATAATCAATCAACAAGTCGTATATAATCATTATTCCATCACAAAGCTTATTGTGACTAAAAATCGTTGTTTTGATCCTTAACTTCACGTAGAGAACATGAGAAATTGGACGATAATGAAGTTTTACCCATTTTGTTTCAATAAATCATCATAAGTCTTTTGAAATTCAACAAGCTGAATATAATCATTATTCTGTTACAAAGCTTATTGTGAGTGGAAATCGTTGTTTTGAGACTTAACTTCACGTAAGGAATGCAGGAAATCGGACGGTAATGAAGTTTTATCCATTTTGTTTCAAATAATCATCCTAAGAGTTTTGAAAATCAAAAAGCCGAGTATAATCATTATTCTGTTACAAAGATTATTGTGGTTAGAAATCGTTGTTTCGAATCTTAAGTTCACTTAGCGAACGTGGGAAATTGTACAATAATGAAGTTTTAACGATTTTGCTTCAAATAATTATTTTAAAAGTTTTGAAATTCAAAAAACTGAGGATAATCATATTTTATCTACTAATGCTTATTTTGAATAGAAATAGTTGTTTGAAGCCTTAACTTCACTTAGGGAAAGTGAAAAATCGAACGATAATAAGGATTTACCCATTTTGTATCAAATAATCGTCCTAAGAGTTTTGTAATTAAACATGCCGAGTATAATCATTTTTCTATCACAAAGCTTATTGTGACTAAAAATCGTTGTTTTAAGCCTTAACTTCATGTAAAGAACGTGAGAAAATAGATGATAATGAAGTTTTACCTATTTTGTTTCAAAAAATCATCTTATGTGTTTTGAAATTCAACAAGTCGAATATAATCATTACTCTGTAACAAAGCTTATTGTGAATAGAAATCGTTATTTTAAGACTTAGCATCATGTAGGAAACGTGGAAAATCAGACGGCAATAAAGTTTTATCCATTTTGTTTCAAATAATCATCTTAAGAGTTTTGAAATTTAACAAGTCGAGTATAATCATTATTCTATCACAAAGCTTATTATGATTAAAAATCGTTGTTTTGAACCTTAACTTCATGTAAGGAATGTGGGAAGCTGAACGATAATGAAGTTTTCACGATTTTATATCAAATAATCATTCTAAGAGTTTTGAAATTCAACAAGCCGGGCATAATCATATTTTATCTACAAACGCTTATTTTGAAAAGAAATCGTTGTTTTGAGCATTAACTTCATTTAGAGAACGTCGGAAATCGGACAATAATGAAGTTTTATCCATTTTGTTTCAAATAATCATCCAAAGAGTTTTAAAATTCAACAAGCCGACTATAATCATTATTCTGTTACAAAGCTTTTTGTAACGAGAAATTGTTTTTTGGGCATTAACTTCACGGTGGGAACTTGAAAAATCGGACGATAATGAAGGTTTCCCAATTCTGTTTCAAATAATCATTCAAAAAGTTTTGAAATTCAACAAGCCGAGTACAATAATTATTTTGTTAAAAAGCTTATTGTGACTTAGAAATCGTTACTAGTACGATTGAACATGTTGGATGACAATTCCATGCCTTATGTTTGATCAAAAGGATATCGTGTGACAAAAGGATGTTATATACACTATTGATTAGGTTGTATCGATTTGATATTCGTATAACTTGGGTAGTCATAATGTCTTGCTAGAGGCCGCTTATGACTTGTATACCAAAATGTGTTTTGGTACACTGCCAACGTTGTATGAGCCTATTGGGTCGCACACTGAGAATGGATTTGCGAGATTTTAAGATGGTTCAGAAAAATGAATTTTATATGATAAAATTCACGACAGAAACGTCCTTGTAGTGTATTACACTTATACTTCTTGAAGTAGGTATATATATGTAATTTACTTAACTGTTTATATACAAGGGTTGTATAAATAGACGCTTTGAGTTAGAATACAAGAACGAAAGACTAAAAAGGGCCAAAACTCTATTTTCGTTTTAAGAAACGACTTAGGGTTTTTTGGTATGCTCTGGATCGTTTTGGAGAGAAACAAAAAGGTTTGATATTCTCTCGAAACTAGCACTTCAAATCTCGGCCGCTGTTCGTGTGTGGACTGCTGATAGAGGGTGTTCGTCGTTGACAGCGCCTTAGAGATCGATTAACCTTCAGAAAGGTACATTGCGACTGAGGTATGATTAAGTTTTCATAGTTTAAACGTGTTTTTATGGAATCAGATTCGGATCCTGTTGGGATTTTTCTCAAAATTATTTTGTAATCTCCGCTGTGCATGAACCCCAAAACCCAACAGGTATGAATCTTCTCATGATTTTTTAGGAATAGCTCTACAGCTGCTATGTCTGTGCCACCAAAGAACTTTACCGAGTCATGCCTCTTGAATTATCTGCACTGCTTTGCCTTAACAGTGAGTCCAGGACTCTTCTTCTGCGTAGTGACTAGAGTAGTCTCTACTGTAGCTACGGGTATAGCTGGTGCCTCCTTAGTCTGGACCAGATGTGCAACAACCTCTGTCTGTGCCATCTGTGCAATTGCCGGCCCTGGCATCACTGTAATCGAAATCGGTGTTGTAGAGGTTGTAGCAATTGGCGTCTTTGCACCTTAAGTAGTCGAAATGGGTGGAAAAGGTGTAGTCGGGGTTGATAGTGTTGTGGTAGCTATAACGGGTGTCCTCAGCAACTATAATATCTCCTCCAGTCGCTGGTCCTGAGTTGCGACCCTCTGTGTCAAGAAATGTAAATCATCTGTACTAGCAAAACATGTGCCGGACGTGTCTCTGTCATCGCTCAGACCAGTTTGATCTGCTATCATCGTGTGAATAAGAGAACAAACTTCTCGAATCAGTTATAACTATTTCATACCATATAGTACAAAAAACAATCATAATATGAACAAATATCACCTCCGACTTATCCCAACTCATCTTCATACCCCAAACTAAAGTTCTAATTAGGATCGTAGGGTTTTCTTATCTAAGTTCAACAATTCCTAATTTTTTTTGTCTTTAAATAAAGAGTCAGATTTTTATAACCTTGCGCTCTGATTCCAACTGTGACGGCCCCAATTTCCCCCTGCAATTAGGTATGCCCGGCCTAGACTCGTGCAAGCCCCCAAGTCGATTAATTTAAGAAAAATAATTAATTTATATACAAACGCTTATTTTGAATATAAATCGTTGTTTTAAGATTTAACTTCACATTGGAAACGTTAGAAATGGAGCTATAATGAAGTTTTACCCATTTTGATACAAATAATCAAACAAAGAGTTTTGAAAGTAAACAAGCTGAGTATAATCATTATGCTTTCACAATGCTTATTGTAACTAGAAATCGTTGTTTAGAGCTTTAACTTCATGCACGGAACGTGGGAAATAGGACGATAATGATGTTTGAACGATTTATTGTAAAATCATAATTCTAAGTGTTTTAAAATTTAACATGCCGAGCATAAACATATTTTATCTACAAACGCTTATATTGAAGACAAATCGTTTTCTTAAGCCTTACCTTCACATTGGGAACGTTGGAATCGAAATATAATGAAGTTTTACCCATTTTGATTCAAATAATCAAACTTAGAGTTTTCAAATTAAACAAGGCGAGTATAATCATTAAGCTGTCACAAAGCTTATTGTCACTAGAAATAGTTTTTTGAGCTTTAACTTCACGTAGGGAACGTGGGAAATAGGACGATAATGAAGTTTTAACGATTTTGTATAAAATCATAATTCTAAGAGTTTCAAAATTTACCAAGTCGAGCATAAACATATTTTATCTACAAATGCTTATATTGAATGGAAGTCGTTGTTTTAAGCCTTAACTTCACATTGGAAACGTTGGAAATCGAGCTATAATGAAGTTTTACCCATTTTGATACAAATAATCAAACTAAGAATTTTGAAAATAAACAAGCCGAGTATAATCATTAAGCTATCACAAAGCTTATTGTAACTAGAAATCGTTGTTCTGAGCCTTAACTTCACGTAGGAAACGTGGGAAATAGGACGATAATGAAGTTTTACCGATTTTGTATAAAATCATAATTCTAAGAGTTTTAAAATTTCACAAGCCGAGCATAAACATATTTTATCTAGAAACGCTTATTTTGAATAGAAATCGTTGTTTTAAGAATTAACTTCACATTGGGAACGTGGGAAATCAAACTATAATGAGGTTTTACCCATTTTGATACAAATAATCAAACTAAGAGTTTTGAAAGTAAACAAGCTGAGTATAATCATTAAGCTATCACAAAGCTTATTGTAACTTGAAATCATTGTTTAGAGACTTAACTTCACGTAGGGTACGTGCGAAATAGGACAATAATGATGTTTTAACGATTTTGTATAAAATCATTATTTAAGAGTTTTAAAATTTAACAAGCTGAGCATAAACATATTTTATCTACAAACGCATATATTGAATAGACGTCGTTATTTTAAGCCTTAACTTCACATTGGAAACGTTGGAAATCGAGCTATAATGAAGTTTTACCCATTTTGATACAAATTATCAAACTAAGAATTTTGAAAATAAACAAGTCGAGTATAATCATTAAGCTATCACAAAGCTTATTGTAACTAGAAAACATTGTTTAGACCCTTAACTTCACGTAGGAATGTAGGAAATAGGACGATAATGAAGTTTCAAAAATTTTGTATAAAATCATAATTCTAAGAGTTTTAAAATTTAACAAGCCGATCATAAACATATTTTATCTGGAACCGCTTATTTTGAATAGAAATCGTTATTTTAAGCATTAACTTCACATTGGGAACGTTGGAAATAAAACTATAATGAATTTTTACCCATTTTGATACAAATAATCAAACTAAGAGTTTTGAAAGTAAACAAGCCGAGTATAATCATTAAGCTATCACAAAGCTTCTTGTAAATAGAAATCGTTGTTTTGAGCCTTAACTTCATGTAGGGAACGTGGGAAACAGGACAATAATGAAGTTTCAACGATTTCGTATAAAATCATAATTCTAAGAGTTTGAATATTTAACAAGCCGAGCATAAAAATATTTTATCTAGAAATGCTTATATTGAATAGAAATCGTTGTTTTAAGCCTTAACTTCACATTGGAAACGTTGGAAATCGAGCTATAATGAAGTTTTACCCATTTTGACAAAAATATCACAAAGCTTATTGTGACTAGAAATTGTTGTTTTGAGCCTTAACTTCATGCAGGCAACGTGGGAAATAGGACGATAATGATGTTTCCACGATTTTGTGTAAAATCATAATTCTAAGAGTTTTAAAATTTAACAAGCCGAGCATAAAACATATTTTATCTACAAACGCTTATATTGAAGACAAATCGTTGTTTTAAGCCTTACCTTCACATTGGGAACGTTGGAAATCGAACTATAATGAAGTTTTACCCATTTTGATTCAAATAAACAAACTTAGAGTTTTCAAAGTAAACAAGGCGAGTATAATCATTAAGCTGTCACAAAGCTTATTGTCACTAGAAATCGTTTTTTGAGCCTTAACTTCACGTAGTGAACATGGGAAATAGGACGATAATGAAGTTTTAACGGTTTTGTATCAAATCATAATTCTAAGAGTTTCAAAATTTAACAAGTCGAGCATAAATATATTTTATCTACAAACGCTTATATTGAATGGAAGTCGTTGTTTTAAGCTTTAACTTCACATTGGAAACGTTGAAAATCGAGCTATAATGAAGTTTTACCCATTTTGATACAAATAATCAAACTAAGAGTTTTGAAAATAAACAAGCCGAGTATAATTATTAAGTTATCACAAAGCTTATTGTAACTAGAAATCTTTGTTTTGAGCCTTAACTTCACGTAGGGAACGTGGGAAATAGGACGAGAATGAAGTTTTAACGATTTTGTATGAAATCATAATTCTAAGAGTTTTAAAATTTAACAAGCCAAGCATAAACATATTTTATCTAGAAACGCTTATTTTGAATAGAAATTGTTGTTTTAAGCATTAACTTCACATTGGAAACGTGGGAAATCTAACTATAATGAGGTTTTACCCATTTTAAAACAAATATTCAAACTAAGAGTTTTGAAAGTAAACAAGCTGAGTATAATCATTATGCTATGACAAAGCTTATTGTAACTTGAAATCGTTGTTTAGAGCCTTAACTTCACGTAGGGAACGTGCGAAATAGGACAATAATGATGTTTTAACGATTTCGTATGAAATCATTATTCTAAGAGTTTTAAAATTTAACAAGCCGAGCATAAACATATTTTATCTGCAAACGCTTATATTGAATAGAAATTGTTGTTTTAAGCCTTAATTTCACATTGGAAACGTTGGAAATCGAGCTATAATGAAGTTTTTCCCATTTTGCAAAAAATAATCAAACTAAGAGTTTTGAAAGTAAACAAGACGAGTATAATCATTAAGCTCTCACAAAGCTTATTGTAACTAGAAATCGTTGTTTAGAGCCTTAACTTCACGTAGGGAGAGTTGGAAATAGGACGATAATGAAGATTCAAAAATTTTGTATAAAATTATAATTCTAAGAGTTTAAAAATTAAAAAGCCGATCATAAACATATTATATCTAGAAACACTTATTTTGAATAGAAATCATTGTTTTAAGCATTAACTTCACATTGGGAACGTGGGAAATAGAACTATAATGAAGTTTTACCCATTGTGATACAAATAATCAAACTAAAAGTTTTGAAAGTAAACAAGCCGAGTATAATCGTTAAGCTATCACAAAGCTTATTGTAACTAGAAATCGTTGTTTTGAGCCTTAACTTCACGTAGGGAACATGAGAAATAAGACGATAATGAAGTTTCAACGATTTTGTATAAGCCAAACATAAACATATTTTATCTACAAACGCTTATATTGAATAGAAATCATTGTTTTAAGCCTTAACTTCACTTTAGAAACGTTGGAAATTGAGCAATAATGAAGTTTTACACATTTTGACACAAATAATCAAACTATGAGTTTTGAAAGTAAACACGCCGAGTATAATCATTAAGCTATAACAAAGCTTATTGTAACTTGAAATCGTTGTTTAGAGCCTTAACTTCACGTAGGGAACGTGCGAAATAGGACAATAATGATGTTTTAGATTTTATATAAAATCATTATTCTAAGAGTTTTAAAATTTAAGAAGCCGAGCATAAACATATTTTATCTACAAACGCTTATTTTGAATAGAAATCGTTGTTTTAAGATTTAACTTCAAATTGGAAACGCTGGAAATCGAGCTATAATGAAGTTTTACCCATTTTGATTCAAATATTGAAACTAAGAGTTTTGAAAGTAAACAAGCCAATTATAATCATTAAGCTTTCACAATGCTTATTGTAACTAGAAATCATTGTTTAGAGCCTTAACTACAAGCTGGGAACGTGGGAAATAGGACGATAATGATGTTGCAACGATTTTGTGTAAAATTATAATTCTAAGAGTTTTAAAATTTATCAAGCCGAACATAAACATATTTTATCTACAAACGCTTATATTGAATAGAAATCGTTGTTTTAAGCCTTAACTTCACATTGGAAACATTGGAAATCGAGCTATAATGAAGTTTTATCCATTTTGATACAAATAATAAAAATAAGAGTTTTAAAAATAAACAAGCCGAGTATAATCATTAAGCTATAACAAAGCTTATTGTAACTAGAAATCGTTGTTTTGAGCCTTAACTTCACGTAGGAAACGTGGAAAATAGAACGATAACGAAGTTTAAACGATTTTGTATAAAATCATAATTCTAAGAGTTTTAAAATTTAACAAGCCGATCATAAACATATTATATCTAGAAACGCTTATTTTGAATAGAAATCATTATTTTAAGCATTAACTTCACATTGGGAACGTGGGAAATAGAACTATAATGAAGTTTTACCCATTGTGATACAAATAATCAAACTAAAAGTTTTGAAAGTAAACAAGCCGAGTATAATCGTTAAGCTATCACAAAGCTTATTGTAACTAGAAATCGTTGTTTTGTGCCTTAACTTCACGTAGGGAACGTAGGAAATAGGACGATAATGAAGTTTCAAAAATTTTGTAGAAAATCATAATTCTAAGAGTTTTAAAATTTAACAAGCCGAGCATAAACATAATTTATCTACAAACGCTTAT
The DNA here is from genome assembly GCA_039657345.1 of Stephania japonica. Lineage (NCBI taxonomy): Eukaryota > Viridiplantae > Streptophyta > Magnoliopsida > Ranunculales > Menispermaceae > Stephania > Stephania japonica. Next base: position 26,131,572 of record CM077563.1, on the reverse strand, counting down.
ATTGAATAGAAATCGTTGTTTTAAGCCTGAACTTCACATTGGACACATTGGAAATCGAGCTATAATGAAGTTTTATCCATTTTGATACAAATAATCAAAATAAGAGTTTTAAAAATAAACAAGCCGAGTATAATCATTAAGCTATAACAAAGCTTATTGTAACTAGAAATCGTTGTTTTGAGCCTTAACTTCACGTAGGAAACGTGGGAAATAGAACGATAACGAAGTTTTAACGATTTTGTATAAAATCATAATTCTAAGAGTTTTAAAATTTAACAAGCCGATCATAAACATATTATATCTAGAAACGCTTATTTTGAATAGAAATCATTGTTTTAAGCATTAACTTCACATTAGGAACGTGGGAAATAGAACTATAATGAAGTTTTACCCATTGTGATACAAATAATCAAACTAAAAGTTTTGAAAGTAAACAAGCCGAGTATAATCGTTAAGCTATCACAAAGCTTATTGTAACTAGAAATCGTTGTTTTGTGCCTTAACTTCACGTAGGGAACGTAGGAAATAGGACGATAATGAAGTTTCAAAAATTTTGTAGAAAATCATAATTCTAAGAGTTTTAAAATTTAACAAGCCGAGCATAAACATAATTTATCTACAAACGCTTATATTGAATAGAAATCGTTGTTTTAAGCCTAAACTTCACATTGGAAACATTGGAAATCGAGCTATAATGAAGTTTTATCCATTTTGATACAAATAATCAAAATAAGAGTTTTAAAAATAAACAAGCCGAGTATAATCATTAAGCTATAACAAAGCTTATTGTAACTAGAAATCGTTGTTTTGAGCCTTAACTTCACGTAGGAAACGTGGGAAATAGAACGATAACGAAGTTTTAACGATTTTGTATAAAATCATAATTCTAAGAGTTTTAAAATTTAACAAGCCGATCATAAACATATTATATCTAGAAACGCTTATTTTGAATAGAAATCGTTGTTTTAAGCATTAACTTCACATTGGGAACGTGGGAAATAGAACTATAATGAAGTTTTACCCATTGTGATACAAATAATCAAACTAAAAGTTTTGAAAGTAAACAAGCCGAGTATAATCGTTAAGCTATCACAAAGCTTATTGTAACTAGAAATCGTTGTTTTGTGCCTTAACTTCACGTAGGGAATATGAGAAATAGGATGATAATGAAGTTTCAACGATTTTGTATAAAATCATAATTCTAAGAGTTTTAAAATTTAATTAGCCGAGCATAAACATATTTTATATACAAACGCTTATTTTGAATGGAAATCTTTGTTTTATGCCTTAACTTCACATTGGGAATGTTGGAAATCGAAATACAATGAAGTTTTACCCATTTTGATACAAATAATCAAACAAAGAGTTTTCAAAGTAAACAAGGCGAGTATAATCATTAAGTTGTCACAAAGCTTATTGTGGCCAGAAATCGTTGTTTTGAGCCTTAACTTCACGTAGGGAACGTGGGAAATAGGACGGTAATGAAGTTTCAACGATTTTCTATAAAATCATAATTATAAGAGTTTAAAAATTTAACAAGCCGAGCATAAACATATTTTATCTAGAAACGCTTATTTTGAATAGAAATCGTTGTTTTAAGCATTAACTTCACATTGGGAATGTGGGAAATCGAACGATAATGAAGTTTTACCCATTTTGATACAAATATTCAAACTAAGGGTTCTAAAAATAAACAAGCCGAGTATAATCATTTAGCTATCACAAAGCTTATTATAAGTTGAAATCGTTGTTTAGAGCCTTAACTTTATATAGGGAACGTGCGAAATAGGACGATAATGAAGTTTTAACGATTTTGTATAAAATCATAATTCTAAGAGTTTTGAAATTTAACAAGCCGAGTATAATCATTAAGCTATTACAAAACTTATTGTAACTAAAAATCGTTGTTTTGAGCCTTAACTTCACGTAGGGAACGTGGGAAACAGGATGATAATGAAGTTTCTACGATTTTGTATAAAATCATAATTCTAAGAGTTTAAAAATTTAACAAGCCGAGCATAAACATATTTTATCTAGAAACGCTTATTTTGAATAGAAATCATTGTTTTAAGCATTAACTTCACATTGGGAATGTGGGAAATCGAACTATAATGAAGTTTTACCCATTTTGATACAAATAATCAAACGAAGGGTTTTGAAAGTAAACAAGCCGAGTATAATCATTAAGCTATCACAAAGCATATTGTAATTTGAAATCGTTGTTTAGAGCCTTAACTTCATAGAGGGAACGTGCGAAATAGGACGATAATGAAGTTTTAACGATTTTGTATAAAATCATAATTCTAAGAGTTTTAAAATTTAACAAACCGAGCATAAACATATTTTATTTACAAATGCTTATATTGAATAGAAATCGTTAATTTAAGCCTTAACTTCATAATGGAAATGTTGGAAATCGAGCTATAATGAAGTTTTACCCATTTTGAAACAAATAATCAAACTAAGAGTTTTGAAAGTAAACAAGCCGAGTATAATAATTAAGCTCTCACAAAGCTTATTGTAACTAGAAATCATTGTTTTGATCCTTAACTTCACGTAGGGTACGTGGGAAATAGGACGATAATGAAGTTTTAACGATTTTTTATAAAATCATAATTCTAAGTGTTTTAAAATTTAACAAGCCGAGCATAAACATATTTTATCTACAAACGCTTATTTTGAATAGAAATCGTTATTTTAAGCCTTACCTTCACATTGGGAACGTTGAAAATCGAACTATAATGAAGTTTTACCCATTTTGATTCAAATAATAAAACTAAGAGTTTTCAAAATTGACAAGCTGAGTATAATCATTAAGCTGTCACAAAGCTTATTGTGACTAGAAATCGTTGTTTTGAGTCTTAACTTCACGTAGGGAACGTGGGAAATAGGACGATAATGATGTTTCAACGATTTTGTATAAAATCATAATTCTAAGAGTTTTAAAATTTAACAAGCCGATCATAAACATATTTTATCTAGAAACGCTTATTTTGAATAGAAATCGTTGGTTTAAGCATTAACTTCACAGTGGGAACGTGGGAAATAGAACTATAATGAAGTTTTACCCATTTTGATACAAATAATCAAACTAAGAGTTTTGAAAGTAAACAAGCCGAGTATAATCATTAAGCTATCACAAAGCTTATTGTAACTAAAAATCGGTCTTTTGAGCCTTAACTTCACGTAGGGAACGTGGGAAATAAGATGATAATGAAGTTTCAACGATTTTGTATAAAATCATAATTCTAAGAGTTTTAAAATTTATAAACCCGAGCATAAACATATTTTATTTACAAACGCTTATATTGAATAGAAATCGTTGTTTTAAGCATTAACTTCACATTGGGAACGTTAGAAATCTAACTATAATGAGGTTTTACTCATTTTGATACAAATAATCAAACTAAGAGTTTTGAAAGTAAACAAGCCGATTATAATCATTAAGCTTTCACAATGCTTATTGTAACTAGAAATCGTTGTTTAGAGCCTTAACTACAAGTAGGGAACGTGGGAAATAGGACGATAATGATGTTTCAACGATTTTGTATAAAATCATTATTCTAAGAGTTTTAAAATTTAACAAGCCAAGCATATACATATTTTATCTACAAACGCTTATATTGAATAGAAATCGTTATTTTAAGCCTTAACTTCACATTGGAAACGTTGGAAATCGAGCTATAATGAAGTTTTACCCATTTTGACACAAATAATCAAACTAAGAGTTTTGAAAATAAACAAGCCGAGTATAATCATTAAGCTATCAAAAAGCTTATTGTAACAAGAAATCGGTCTTTTGAGCCTTAACTTCACGTAGGGAACGTGGGAAATAGGACGATAATGAAGTTTCAACGATTTTGTATAAAATCATAATTCTAAGAGTTTTAAAATTTATCAAGCCGAGCATAAATATATTTTATCTACAAATGCTTATATTGAATAGAAATCGTTGTTTTAAGCATTAACTTCACATTGGGAACGTGAGAAATCAAACTATAATGAGGTTTTACTCATTTTGATACAAATAATCAAACTAAGAGTTTTGAAAGTAAACAAGCCGATTATAATCATTAAGCTTTCACAATGCTTATTGTAACTAGAAATCGTTGCTTAGAGCCTTAACTACAAGCAGGGAACGTGAGAAATAGGACGATAATGATGTTTCAACGATTTTGTATAAAATTATTATTCTAAGAGTTTTAAAATTTACTAGCCGAGCATATACATATTTTATCTACAAACGCTTATATTGAATAGAAATCGTTATTTTAAGCCTTAACTTCACATTGGAAACGTTGGAAATCGAGCTATAATGAAGTTTTACCCATTTTGACACAAATAATCAAACTAACAGTTTTGAAGGTATACAAGACGAGTATAATCATTAAGCTCTCACAAAGCTTATTGTAATTAGAAAACGTTGTTTAGAGCCATAACTTCACGTAGGGAATGTAGGAAATAGGACGATAATGAAGTTTCAAAAATTTTGAATAAAATCATAATTCTAAGAGTTTTAAAATTTAACAAGCCGATCATAAAAATATTTTATCTAGAAACGCTTATTTTGAATAGAAATCGTTGTTTTAAGCATTAACTTCACATTGGGAACGTGGGAAATAGAACTATAATGAAGTTTTACCCATTTTGATACAAATAATCAAACTAAGAGTTTAATTATTTGTTAGAATAGTTAAATAAGTGATTAGTTGAATTTTAAAACGATTTCTCGTCACAATAAGCTTTGTAACAGAATAATGATTATAGTCGTCTTGTTGAATTTCAAAACTCGTTCGATGATTATTTGAAACAAAATTGATAAAACTTCATTATTGTCCGATTTCCCTTGTTCCCTAAATGAAGTTAATGCTCAAAACAACAATTTCTTTCCAAAATAAACGTTTCTAGATAAAATATGATTATGCTCAGCTTGTTGAATTTCAAAACTCTTAGAATGATTACTTGATATAAAATCGTTAAAACTTCATTATCCTTCAGTTTCCCATGTTCCCTACATGAAGTTAAGGCTCAAAACAAAGATTTTTAGTCACAAAAAGCTTTGTGACAGAATAATGATTATACTCGGCTTGTGAATTTTAAAAATCTTAGGATGATTATTTGAAGCAAAATGGATAAAACTTCATTAACGTCCAATTTCTAACATTCCCTACGTGAAGTTAAGTCTCAAAACAACGATTTTTAGTCACAATAAGCTTTGTAACATAATAATAATTATATTCGACTTGTTGAATTTCAAAACACTTAAGATGATTTATTGAAATAAAATGGATAAAACTTCATTATCGTCTAATTTCTCACGTTCTCTACGTGAAGTTAAGGCTCAAAATAACCATTTCTAGTCACAATAAGCTTTGTAACAGAATAATGATTATACAAAGCTTGTTAAATTTCAAAACACTTAGGATGATTATGCCCGGCTAGTTGAATTTTAAAACTCTTAGAATGATTATTTGATACAAAAACGTTAAAACTTCATTATCGTACAATTTCGCTTGTTCCCTACGTGAAGTTCGGGCCACATAATACCTTCCTAACATACTCACGCCAATAACACACAATCAAGGAATAGAGTGGAATGCCAAGCATGAGATCAATTCAACAATAACAATCAATAGAGGATGTATAAATCACATGATATTTCCTTACTGGCCTACTAACATACACACATACATACTACATGTGTACTTACCCGACTAACGCAATCCCGGTACCACTTCGCGACTCTAACGCATTTCCCACGGGTCGTAATGAAGTTTCAACGATTTTCTATAAAATCATACTTCTAAGAGTTTAAAAATTTAACAAGCCGAGCATAAACATATTTTATCTTGAAACGCTTATTTTGAAAAGAAATCTTTATTTAAAGCATTAACTTCACATTGGGAATGTGGGAAATCGAACTATAATGAAGTTTTACCCATTTTGATACAAATAATCAAACTAAGGGTTTTGAAAGTAAACAAGCCGAGTATAAGAATTTAGCTATCACAAAGCTTATTGTAAGTTGAAATCGTTGTTTAGAGCCTTAACTTTATATAGGGAACGTGCGAAATATGACGATAATGAAGTTTTAACGATTTTGTATAAAATCATAATTCTAAGAGTTTTGAAATTTAACAAGCCGAGTATAATCATTAAGTTATCACAAAGCTTATTGTAACTAAAAATCATTGTTTTGAGCCTTAACTTCACGTAGGGAACATGGGAAACAGGATGATAATGAAGTTTCAACGATTTTGTATAAAATCATAATTCTAAGAGTTTAAAAATTTAACAAGCCGAGCATAAACATATTTTATCTAGAAACGCTTATTTTGAATAGAAATCATTGTTTTAAGCATTAACTTCACATTGGGAATGTGGGAAATCGAACTATAATGAAGTTTTACCCATTTTGATACAAATAATCAAACTAAGGGTTTTGAAAGTAAACAAGCCGAGTATAATCATTAAGCTATCACAAAGCATATTGTAAGTTGAAATCGTTGTTTAGAGCCTTAACTTCATATAGGGAACGTGCGAATTAGGACGATAATGAAGTTTTAACGATTTCGTATAAAATTATAATTCTAAGAGTTTTAAAATTTTACAAACCGAGCATAAACATATTTTATCTACAAATGCTTATATTGAATAGAAATCGTTGTTTTAAGCCTTAACTTCATAATGGAAATGTTGGAAATCGAGCTATAATGAAGTTTTACCCATTTTGAAACAAATAATCAAACTAAGAGTTTTGAAAGTAAACAAGCCGAGTATAATAATTAAGCTCTCACAAAGCTTATTGTAACTAGAAATCATTGTTTTGAGCCTTAACTTCACGTAGGGTACGTGGGAAATAGGACGATAAAGTTTCAACGATTTTTTATAAAATCATAATTATAAGTGTTTTAAAATTTAACAAGCCGAGCATAAACATATTTTATCTACAAACGCTTATTTTGAATAGAAATCGTTGTTTTAAGCCTTACCTTCACATTGGGAACGTTGAAAATCGAACTATAATGAAGTTTTACCCATTTTGATTCAAATAATCAAACTAAGAGTTTTCAAAATTGACAAGCTGAGTATAATCATTAAGCTGTCACAAAGCTTATTGTGACTAGAAATCGTTGTTTTGAGTCTTAACTTCACGTAGGGAACGTGGGAAATAGGACGATAATGATGTTTCAACGATTTTGTATAAAATCATAATTCTAAGAGTTTTAAAATTTAACAAGCCGATCATAAACATATTTTATCTAGAAACGCTTATTTTGAATAGAAATCGTTGGTTTGAGCATTAACTTCACATTGGGAACGTGGGAAATAGAACTATAATGAAGTTTTACCCATTTTGATACAAATAATCAAACTAAGAGTTTTGAAAGTAAACAAGCCGAGTATAATCATTAAGCTATCACAAAGCTTATTGTAATTAGAAATCGGTCTTTTGAGCCCTAACTTCACGTAGGGAACGTGGGAAATAGGATGATAATGAAGTTTCAACGATTTTGTATAAAATCATAATTCTAAGAGTTTTAAAATTTATAAAGCCGAGCATAAACATATTTTATTTACAAACGCTTATATTGAATAGAAATTGTTGTTTTAAGCATTAACTTCACATTGGGAACGTGAAAAATCTAACTATAATGAGGTTTTACCCATTTTGATACAAATAATCAAACTAAGAGTTTTGAAAGTAAACAAGCCGATTATAATCCTTAAGCTTTCACAATGCTTATTGTAACTAGAAATCGTTGTTTAGAGCCTTAACTACAAGCAGGGAACGTGGGAAATAGGACGATAATGATGTTTCAACGACTTTGTATAAAATCATTATTCTAAGAGTTTTAAAATTTAACAAGCCGAGCATATACATATTTTATCTACAAACGCTTATATTAAATAGAAATTGTTGTTTTAAGCCTTAACTTCACATTGGAAACGTTGGAAATCGAGCTATAATGAAGTTTTACCCATTTTGACACAAATAATCAAACTAAGAGTTTTGAAAATAAACAAGCCGAGTATAATCATTAAGCTATCAAAAAGCTTATTGTAACAAGAAATCGGTCTTTTGAGCCTTAACTTCACGTAGGGAACGTGGGAAATATGACGATAATGAAGTTTCAACGATTTTGTATAAAATCATAATTCTAAGAGTTTTAAAATTTATCAAGCCGAGCATAAACATATTTTATCTACAAACGCTTATATTGAATAGAAATCGTTGTTTTAAGCATTAACTTCATATTGGGAACGTGAGAATTCTAACTATAATGAGGTTTTACTCATTTTGATACTAATAATCAAACTAAGAGTTTTGAAAGTAAACAAGCCGATTATAATCATTAAGCTTTCACAATGCTTATTGTAACTAGAAATCGTTGTTTAGAGCCTTAACTACAAGCAGGGAACGTGGGAAATAGGACGATAATGATGTTTCAACGATTTTGTATAAAATCATTATTCTAAGAGTTTTAAAATTTAACAAGCCGAGCATATACATATTTTATCTACAAACGCTTATATTGAATTGAAATTGTTATTTTAAGCCTTAACTTCACATTGGAAATGTTGGAAATCGAGCTATAATGAAGTTTTACCCATTTTGACACAAATAATCAAACTAACAGTTTTGAAGGTATACAAGACGAGTATAATCATTAAGCTCTCACAAAGCTTATTGTAACTAGAAAACGTTGTTTAGAGCCTTAACTTCACGTAGGGAGTGTAGGAAATAGGACGATAATGAAGTTTCAAAAATTTTGATCAAAATCATAATTCTAAGAGTTTTAAAATTTAACAAGCCGATCATAAACATATTTTATCTAGAAACGCTTATTTTGAATAGAAATCGTTGTTTTAAGCATTAACTTCACATTGGGAACGTGGGAAATAGAACTATAATGAAGTTTTACCCATTTTGATACAAATAATCAAACTTAGAGTTTTGAAAGTAAACAAGCCGAGTATAATCATTAAGCTATCACAAAGCTTATTGTAAATAGAAATCGTTGTTTTGAGCCTTAACTTCACGTAGGGAACGAGGAAAATAGGACGATAATGAAGTTTCATCGATTTTGTATAAAATCATATTTCTGAGAGTTTTTATATTTAACACACTGAGCATAAACATATTTTAAATACAAACGCTTATTTTAAATAGAAATCGTTGTTTTAAGCCTTAACTTTACATTGGGAACGTGGGAAATCGAACTATAATGACGTTTTACCCATTTTGATACAAATAATCAAACTATGAGTTTTGAAAGTAAACAAGCCGAGTATAATCATTAAGCTATCAAAAATCTTATTGTAACTAAAAATCGTTGTTTTGTGCCTTAACTTCACGTAGGGAACGTGAGAAACAGGATGATAATGAAGTTTCAACAATTTTGTATAAAATCAAAATTCTAAGAGTTTTAAAATTTAACAAGCCAATCATAAACATATTTTATCTACAAACGCTTATATTGAATAGAAATCGTTGTTTTAAGCCTTAACTTCACATTAGAAACGTTGGAAATCGAGCTATAATGAAGTTTTATCCATTTTGACACGAATAATCAAACTATGAGTTTTGAAAGTAGACAAGCCGAGTTTAATCATTAAGCTATAACAAAGCTTATTGTAACTTGAAATCATTGTTTAGAGCCTAAACTTCGCATAGGGAACGTCCGAAATAGGACAATAATGATGTTTTAGATTTTATATAAAATCATAATTCTAAGAGTTTTTAAATTTAACAAGCCGAGCATAAACATATTTTATCTACAAACGCTTATTTTGAATAGAAATCGTTGTTTTAAGAATTAACTTCAAATTGGAAACGTTGGAAATCGAGCTATAATGAAGTTTTACCCATTTTGATTCAAATAATGAAACTAAGAGTTTTGAAAGTAAACAAGCCAATTATAGTCATTAAGCTTTGACAATGCTTATTGTAACTAGAAATCGTTGTTTAGTGCCTTAACTACAAGCTGGGAACGTGGGAAATAGGACGATAATGATGTTTCAACGATTTTGTGTAAAATTATAATTCTAAGAGTTTTAAAATTTATCAAGCCGTACATAAACATATTTTATCTACAAACGCTTATATTGAATAGAAATCGTAGTTTTAAGCCTTAACTTCACATTGGAAACGTTGGAAATCGAGCTATAATGAAGTTTTATCCATTTTGATACAAATAATCAAACTAAGAGTTTTGAAAATAAACAACCCGAGTATAATCATTAAGATATAACAAAGCTTATTGTAACTAGAAATCATTGTTTTGAGCCTTAACTTCAGGTAGGGAATGTGGGAAATAGAACGATAATGAACTTTCAACGATTTTGTATAAAATCATAATTCTAAGAGTTTTAAAATTTAACAAGCCGAGCATAAACATATTTTATCTACAAACGCTTATTTTGAATGAAAATCGTTGTTTTAAGCCTTAACTTCACATTGGAAACGTTGGAAATCGAGCTATAATGAAGTTTTACCTATTTTGATCCAAATAATCAAACTAAGAGTTTTGAAAATAAACAAGCCGAGTACAATCATTAAGATATCACAAAGCTTATTGTAACTAGAAATCGTTGTTTTGAGCCTTAACTTCATGTAGGGAACGTGGGAAATAGGACGATAATGAAGTTTCAACGATTTGGTATAAAATCATAATTCTAAGAGTTCTAAAATTTAACAAGTCGAGCATAAAACATATTTTATCTAGAAAAGCTTATTTTGAATAAAAATCGTTGTTTTAAGCAATAACTTCACATTGGGAATGAGGGAAATCTTACTATAATGAAGTTTTACCCATTTTTATACAAATAATCAAACTAAGAGTTTTGAAAGTAAACAAGCCGAGTATAATCATTAACCATTCACAAAGCTTATTGTAACTAGAAATCGTTGTTTAGAGCCTTAACTTCACGCAGGGAACGTGGGAAATAGGACGATAATGAAGTTTCAACGATTTTGTATAAAATCCTAATTCTAAGTGTTTTAAAATTTATCAAGCCGAGCATTAACATATTTTATCTACAAACGCTTATATTGAATAGAAATCTTTGTTTAAAGCCTTAACCTCACATTGGAAACGTTGGAAATCGAGCTATAATGAAGTTTTATCCATTTTGATACAAATAATCAAACTAAGAGTTTTGAAAATAAACAAGCCGAGTATAATCATTAAGCTATAACAAAGCTTATTGTAACTAGAAATCGTTGTTTTGAGCCTTAACTTCACGTAGGGAACGTGGGAAATAGAACGATAATGAAGTTTTAACGATTTTGTATAAAATCATAATTCTAAGAGTTTTAAAATTTAACAAGCCGAACATAAGCATATTTTATCTGCAAACGCTTATATTGAATAGAAATCGTTGTTTTAAGCCTTAACCTCACATTGGAAACGTTGGAAATCGAGCTATAATGAAGTTTTACCCATTTTGACAAAAATAATCAAACTAAGAGTTTTGAAAGTAAACAAGACGAGTATAATCATTAAGCTCTCACAAAGCTTATTGTAACTAGAAATCGTTGTTTAGTGCCTTAACTTCACGTAGGGAGCGTTGGAAATATGACGATAATGAAGTTTCAAAAAATTTGTATAAAATCATAATCCTAAGAGTTTTAAAATTTAACAAGCCAATCATAAACATATTTTATCTAGAAATGCTTATTTTGTATAGAAATCATTGTTTTAAGCATTAACTTCACATTGGGAACGTGGGAAATAGAACTATAATGAAGTTTTGTCCATTTTGATACAAATAATCTAACTAAGAGTTTTGAAAGTAAACAAGCCGAGTATGATCATTAAGCTATCACAAAGCTTATTGTAACTAGAAATCGTTGTTTTGAGCCTTAACTTCACGTAGGGGACGTGAGAAATAGGACGATAATGATGTTTCAACGATTTTGTATAAAATCATAATTCTAAGAGTTTAAAAATTTAACAAGCCGAGCATAAACATATTTCATCTAGAAACGCTTATTTGGAATAGAAATCGTTGTTGTAAGCATTAACTTCACATTGGGAACGTGGGAAATCTAACTATAATGAAGTCTAACCTATTTTGATACAAATAATCAAACTAAGAGTTTTGAAAGTAAACAAGCCGAGTATAATCATTAAGCTGTCACAAAGCTTATAATCTCTAGAAATCATTTTTTTTTACTTTAACATAACGTAGGGAATATGGGAAATAGGACGATAATGAAGTTTCAACAATTTTGTTTAAAATCATAATTCTAAGAGTTTTAAAATTTAACAAGACGAGCATAAACATATTTTATCTACAAACGCTTATTTTGAATGGAAATCGTTGTTTTATGCCTTAACTTCACATTGGGAACGTTGGAAATCGAGCTATAATGAAGTTTTACCCATTTTGACACAAATAATCAAACAATGAGTTTTGAAAGTAAACAAGCCGAGTATAATCATTAAGCTCTCACAAAGCTTATAGTAACTAGAAATCGTTGTTTAGAGTTTTAACTTCACGAAGGGAAGGTGGGAAATAGGACGATGATGAAGTTTCAACGATTTTTATAAAATCATATTTCTAAGAGTTTTAATATTTAACATGCTGAGCATAAACGTATTTTAAATACAAACGCTTATTTTAAATATAAATAATTGTTTTAAGCCTTAACTTTACATTGGGAACGTGGGAAATCAAACTATAATGAAGTGTTACCCATTTTGATACAAATAATCAAACTAAGAGTTTTGAAAGTAAACAAGTCGAGTATAATCATTAAGCTGTCACAAAGCTTATTGTCACCAGAAATCGTTTTTTTGAGCCTTAACTTTATGTAGGGAATATGGGAATAGGACGATAATGAAGTTTCAACAATTTTGTATAAAATCATAATTCTAAGAGTTTTAAAATTTAATAAGCCGAGCATAAACATATTTTATCTACAAACGCGTATTTTGAATGAAAATCGTTGTTTTAAGCCTTAACTTCACATTGGAAACGTTGGAAATCGAGCTATAATGAAGTTTTACCTATTTTGATCCAAATAATCAAACTAAGAGTTTTGAAAATAAACAAGCCGAGTACAATCATTAAGATATCACAAAGCTTATTGTAACTAGAAATCATTGTTTTGAGCCTTAACTTCATGTAGGGAACGTGGGAAATAGGACGATAATGAAGTTTCAACGATTTGGTATAAAATCATAATTCTAAGAGTTTTAAAATTTAACAAGTCGAGCATAAAACATATTTTATCTAGAAAAGCTTATTTTGAATAGAAATCGTTGTTTTAAGCATTAACTTCACATTGGGAATGAGGGAAATCTTACTATAATGAAGTTTTACCCATTTTTATACAAATAATCAAACTAAGAGTTTTGAAAGTAAACAAGCCGAGTATAATCATTAACCATTCACAAAGCTTATTGTAACTAGAAATCGTTGTTTAGAGCCTTAACTTCACGCAAGGAACGTGGGAAATAGGACAATAATTAAGTTTCAACGATTTTGTATAAAATCCTAATTCTAAGAGTTTTAAAATTTATTAAGCCGAGCATTAACATATTTTATCAACAAACGCTTATATTGAATAGAAATCTTTGTTTTAAGCCTTAACCTCACATTGGAAACGTTGGAAATCGAGCTATAATGAAGTTTTATCCATTTTGATACAAATAATCAAACTAAGAGTTTTGAAAATAAACAAGCCGAGTATAATCATTAAGCTATAACAAAGCTTATTGTAACTAGAAATCGTTGTTTTGAGCCTTAACTTCACGTAGGGAACGTGGGAAATAGAACGATAATGAAGTTTTAACGATTTTGTATAAAATCATAATTCTAAGAGTTTTAAAATTTAACAAGCCGAACATAAACATATTTTATCTGCAAACGCTTATATTAAATAGAAATCGTTGTTTTAAGCCTTAACCTCACATTGGAAACGTTAGAAATCGAGCTATAAGGAAGTTTTACCCATTTTGACAAAAATAATCAAACTAAGAGTTTTGAAAGTAAACAAGACGAGTATAATCATTAAGCTCTCACAAAGCTTATTGTAACTAGAAATCGTTGTTTAGTGCCTTAACTTCACGTAGGGTGCGTTGGAAGTAGGACGATAATGATGTTTCAAAAATTTTGTATAAAATCATAATTCTAAGAGTTTTAAAATTTAACAAGCCAATCATAAACATATTTTATCTAGAAATGCTTATTTTGTATAGAAATCCTTGTTTTAAGCATTAACTTCACATTGGGAACGTGGGAAATAGAACTATAATGAAGTTTTGTCCATTTTGATACAAATAATCAAACTAAGAGTTTTGAAAGTAAACAAGCCGAGTATGATCGTTAAGCTATCACAAAGCTTATTGTAACTAGAAATCGTTGTTTTGAGCCTTAACTTCACGTAGGGGACGTGAGAAATAGGACGATAATGATGTTTCAACGATTTTGTATAAAATCATAATTCTAAGAGTTTAAAAATTTAACAAGCCGTGCATAAACATATTTCATCTAGAAACGCTTATTTGGAATAGAAATCGTTGTTTTAAGCATTAACTTCACATTGGGAACGTGGGAAATCTAACTATAATGAAGTCTTACCCATTTTGATACAAATAATCAAACTAAGAGTTTTGAAAGTAAACAAGCCGAGTATAATCATTAAGCTGTCACAAAGCTTATAATCTCTAGAAATCGTTTTTTTTAACCTTAACTTAACGTAGGGAATATGGGAAATAGGACGATAATGAAGTTTCAACGATTTTGTATAAAATCATAATTCTAAGAGTTTTAAAATTTAACAAGCCGAGCATAAACATATTTTATCTACAAACACTTATTTTGAATGAAAATCGTTGTCTTAAGCCTTAACTTCACATTGGAAACGTTGGAAATCGAGCTATAATGAAGTTTTACCTATTTTGATCCAAATAATCAAACTAAGAGTTTTGAAAATAAACAAGCCGAGTACAATCATTAAGATATCACAAAGCTTATTGTAACTAGAAATCGTTGTTTTGAGCCTTAACTTCATGTAGGTAACGTGGGAAATAGGACGATAATGAAGTTTCAACGATTTGGTATAAAATCATAATTCTAAGAGTTTTAAAATTTAACAAGTCGAGCATAAAACATATTTTATCTAGAAAAGCTTATTTTGAATAGAAATCGTTGTTTTAAGCAATAACTTCACATTGGGAATGAGGGAAAGCTTACTATAATGAAATTTTACCCATTTTTATACAAATAAGCAAACTAAGAGTTTTGAAAGTAAACAAGCCGAGTATAATCATTAACCATTCACAAAGCTTTTTGTAACTAGAAATCGTTGTTTAGAGCCTTAATTTCACGCAGGGAACGTGGGAAATAGGACGATAATGAAGTTTCAACGATTTTGTATAAAATCCTAATTCTAAGAGTTTTAAAATTTATCAAGCCGAGCATTAACATATTTTATCTACAAACACTTATATTGAATAGAAATTTTTGTTTTAAGCCTTAACCTCACATTGGAAACGTTGGAAATCGAGCTATAATGAAGTTTTATCCATTTTGATACAAATAATCAAACTAAGAGTTTTGAAAATAAACAAGCCGAGTATAATCATTAAGCTATAACAAAGCTTATTGTAACTAGAAATCGTCGTTTTGAGCCTTAACTTCACGTAGGGAACGTGGGAAATAGAACGATAATGAAGTTTTAACGATTTTGTATAAAATCATAATTCTAAGAGTTTTAAAATTTAACAAGCCGAACATAAACATATTTTATCTGCAAACGCTTATATTAAAATAGAAATCGTTGTTTAAGCCTTAACCTCACATTGGAAACGTTGGAAATCGAGCTATAATGAAGTTTTACCCATTTTGACAAAAATAATCAAACTAAGAGTTTTGAAAGTAAACAAGACGAGTATAATCATTAAGCTCTCACAAAGCTTATTGTAACTAGAAATCGTTGTTTAGTGCCTTAACTTCACGTAGGGAGCGTTGGAAATAGGACGATAATGAAGTTTCAAAAATTTTGTATAAAATCATAATTCTAAGAGTTTTAAAATTTAACAAGCCAATCATAAACATATTTTATCTAGAAATGCTTATTTTGTATAGAAATCGTTGTTTTAAGCATTAACTTCACATTGATAACGTGGGAAATAGAACTATAATGAAGTTTTGTCCATTTTGATACATATAATCAAACTAAGAGTTTTGAAAGTAAACAAGCCGAGAATGATCATTAAGCTATCACAAAGCTTATTGTAACTAGAAATCGGTTTTTTGAGCCTTAACTTCACGTAGGGGACGTGAGAAATAAGACGATAATGATGTTTCAATGATTTTGTATAAAATCATAATTCTAAGAGTTTAAATATTTAACAAGCCGAGCATAAACATATTTCATCTAGAAACGCTTATTTGGAATAGAAATCGATGTTATAATCTCTAGAAATCGTTTTTTTTAACCTTAACTTAACGTAAGGAATATGGGAAATAGGACGATAATGAAGTTTCAACAATTTTGTTTAAAATCATAATTCTTAGAGTTTTAAATTTTAACAAGCCGAGCATAAACATATTTTATCTACAAACGCTTATTTTGAATGGAAATCGTTGTTTTATGCCTTAACTTCACATTGGGAACGTTGGAAATCGAGCTATAATGAAGTTTTACCCATTTTGACACAAATAATCAAACAATGAGTTTTGAAAGAAACAAGCCGAGTATAATCATTAAGCTCTCACAAAGCTTATAGTAACTAGAAATCGTTGTTTAGAGCTTTAACTTCACGAAGGGAACGTGGGAAATAGGACGATGATGAAGTTTCAATGATTTTTATAAAATCATATTTCTAAGAGTTTTAATATTTAACATGCTGAGCATAAACATATTTTAAATACAAACGCTTATTTTAAATAGAAATAATTGTTTTAAGCCTTAACTTTACATTGGGAATGTGGGAAATCAAACTATAATGAAGTGTTACCCATTTTGATACAAATAATCAAACAAAGAATTTTGAAAGTAAACAAGTCGAGTATAATCATTAAGCTGTCACAAAGCTTATTGTCACTAGAAATCGTTTTTTTGAGCCTTAACTTTATGTAGGCAATATGGGAATAGGACGATAATGAAGTTTCAACGATTTTGTATAAAATCATAATTCTAAGAGTTTTAAAATTTAACAAGCCGAGCATAAACATATTTTATCTACAAACGCTTATTTTGAATGAAAATCGTTGTTTTAAGCCTTAACTTCACATTGGAAACGTTGGAAATCGAGCTATAATGAAGTTTTACCTATTTTGATCCAAATAATCAAACTAAGAGTTTTGAAAATAAACAAGCCGAGTACAATCATTAAGATATCACAAAGCTTATTGTAACAAGAAATCGTTGTTTTGAGCCTTAACTTCATGTAGGGAACGTGGGAAATAGGACGATAATGAAGTTTCAACGATTTGGTATAAAATCATAATTCTAAGAGTTTTAAAATTTAACAAGTCGAGCATAAAACATATTTTATCTAGAAAAGCTTATTTTGAATAGAAATCGTTGTTTTAAGCATTAACTTCACATTGGGAATGAGGGAAATCTTACTATAATGAAGTTTTACCCATTTTTATACAAATAATCAAACTAAGAGTTTTGAAAGTAAACAAGCCGAGTATAATCATTAACCATTCACAAAGCTTATTGTAACTAGAAATCGTTGTTTAGAGCCTTAACTTCACGCAGGGAACGTGGGAAATAGGACGATAATGAAGTTTCAACGATTTTGTATAAAATCCTAATTCTAAGAGTTTTAAAATTTATCAAGCCGAGCATTAACATATTTTATCTACAAACGCTTATACTGAATAGAAATCTTTGTTTTAAGCCTTAACCTCACATTGGAAACGTTGGAAATCGAGCTATAAACATATTTTAAATACAAACGCTTATTTTAAATAGAAATCGTTGATTTAAGCCTTAACTTTACATTGGGAACGTGGGAAATCGAACTATAATGTAGTTTTACCCATTTTGATACAAATAATCAAACTAAGAGTTTTGAAAGTAAACAAGCCGAGTGTAACCATTAAGCTGTCACAAAGCTTAGTCACTAGAAATCATTTTTTTTAACCTTAACTTTACGTAGGGAATATGGGAAATAGGACGATAATGAAGTTTCAACAATTTTGTTTAAAATCATAATTCTAAGAGTTTTAAAATTTAACAAGCCGAGCATAAACATATTTTATCTACAAACGCTTATTTTGAATGGAAATCGTTGTTTTATACCTTAACTTCACTTTGGGAACGTTGGAAATCGAAATATAATGAAGTTTTACCCATTTTGATACAAATAATCAAAATAAGAGTTTTGAAAGTAAACAAGCCGAGTATAATCATTGTGCTGTCACAAAGCTTATTGTGACTAGAAATCGTTGTTTTGAGCCTTAACTTTACATTGGAAATATAGGAAATAGGACGATAATGAAGTTCCAACGATTTTGTATAAAATCATAATTCTAAGAGTTTTAAAATTAAACAAGCCGAGCATAAACATATTTTATCTAGAAACACTTATTTTGAATAGAAATCGTTGTTTTAAGCATTAACTTCACATTGGGAACGTGGGAAATCGAACTATAATGAAGTTTTACCCATTTTGATACAAATAATCAAACTAAGGGTTTTGAAAGTAAACAAGCCGAGTATAATCATTAAGCTATCTCAAAGCTTATTGTAAGTTGAAATCATTGTTTGGAGCCTTAACTTCACGGAGGGAACGTGCGAAATAGGACGATAATGAAGTTTTAACGATTTTGTATAAAATCATAATTCTAAGAGTTTTAAAACTTAACAAGCTGAGCATAAATATGTTTTATCTATAAACGCTTATTTTGAATAGAAATCATTGCTTTAAGATTTAAGTTCACATTGGAAACGTTGGAAATCGAGCTATAATGAAGTTTTACCCATTTCGATACAAATAATCAAACTAAGAATTTTGAAAATAAGCAAGTCGAGTACAATCATTAAGCTATCACAAAGCTTATTGTAACTAGAAATCGTTGTTTTGAGCCTTAACATCACGTAGGGTACGTGGGAAATAGGACGATAATGAAGTTTCAACGATTTGGTATAAAATCATAATTCTAAAAGTTTTAAAATTTAACAAGTCGAGCATAAACATATTTTATCTAGAAAAGCTTATTTTGAATAGAAATCATTGTTTTAAGCATTAACTTCACATTGGGAATGAGGGAAATCTGACTATAATGAAGTTTTACCCATTTTGATACAAATAATCAAACTAAGAATTTTGAAAGTAAACAAGCCGAGTATAATCATTAACTATTCACAAAGCTTATTGTAACTAGAAATCGTTGTTTAGAGCCTTAACTTCACACAGGGAACGTGGGAAATAGGACGATAATGAAGTTTCAACGCTTTTGTATAAAATCCTAATTCTAAGAGTTTTAAAATTTATCAAGCCGAGCATAAACATATTTTATCTACAAACGCTTATATTGAATAGAAATCGTTGTTTTAAGCCTTAACTTCACATTGGGAACATTGGAAATCGAGCTATAATGAAGTTTTACCCATTTTGACACAAATAATCAATCTATGAGTTTTGAAAGTTAACAAGCCGAGTATAATTATTAAGCTCTCACAAAGCTTATTGCAATTAGAAATCATTGTTTAGAGCCTTAAATTCACGTAGGAAGCGTGGGAAATAGGACGATAATGAAGTTCAACGATTTTGTATAAAATCATAATTCTAAGAGTTTTAAAATTTAACGAGCCAATCATAAACATATTTTATCTAAAAATGCTTATTTTGAATAGAAATCGTTATTTTAAGCGTTAACTTCACATTGGGAACGTGGGAAATAGAACTATAATGAAGTTTTATCCATTGTGATACAAATTATCAAACTAAGAGTTTTGAAAGTAAACAAGCCGAGTATAATCATTAAGCTACCACAAAGCATATTGTAACTAGAAATTGTTGTTTTGAACCTTAACTTCACATAGGGAACGTGAGAAATAGGACGATAATGATGTTTCAATGATTTTGTATAAAATCATAATTCTAAGAGTTTAAAAATTTAACAAGCCGAGCATAAACATATTTCATCTAGAAACGCTTATTTGGAATAGAAATCATTGTTTTAAGCATTAACTTCACATTGGGAACGTGGGAAATCTAACTATAATGAAGTCTTACACATTTTGATACCTATAATCAAACAAAGAGTTTTGAAAGTAAACAAGCCGAGTATAATCATTAAGCTGTCACAAAGCATATAGTCACCAGAAATCGTTTTTTTTTACCTTAACTTAACGTAGGGAATATGGGAAATAGGACGATAATGAAGTTTCAACAATTTTGTTTCAAATCATAATTCTAAGAGTTTTAAAACTTAACATGCCGAGCATAAACATATTTTATCTACAAACGCTTATTTTGAATGGAAATCGTTGTTTTATGCCTTAATTTCACATTGGAAACGTTGGAAATCGAGCTATAATGAAGTTTTACCCATTTTGACACAAATAATCAAACAATGAGTTTTGAAAGTAAACATGCCGAGTAGAATCATTAAGCTCTCACAAAGCTTATAGTAACTATAAATCGTTGTTTAGAGCTTTAACTTCACGAAGGGAACGTGGGAAATAGGACGATGATGAAGTTTCAATGATTTTTATAAAATCATATTTCTAAGAGTTTTAATATTTAACATGCTGAGCATAAACATATTTTTAATACAAACGCTTATTTTAAATAGAAATAATTGTTTAAAGCCTTAACTTTACATTGGGAACGTGGGAAATCAAACTATAATGAAGTGTTACCCATTTTGATACAAATAATCAAACTAAGAGTTTTGAAAGTAAACAAGTCGAGTATAATCATTAAGCTGTCACAAAGCTTATTGTCACTAGAAATCGTTTTTTTGAGCCTTAACTTTATGTAGGGAATATGGAAAATAGGACGATAATGAAGTTTCAACGATTTTGTAAAAAATCATAATTCTAAGAGTTTCAAAATTTAACAAGTTGAGCATAAACATATTTTATCTACAAACGCTTATTTTGAATGAAAATCGTTGTTTTAAGCCTTAACTTCACATTGGAAATGTTGGAAATCGAGCTATAATGAAGTTTTACCTATTTTGATCCAAATAATCAAACTAAGAGTTTTGAAAATAAACAAGCCGAGTACAATCATTAAGATATCACAAAGCTTATTGTAACTAGAAATCGTTGTTTTGAGCCTTAACTTCATGTAGGGAACGTGGGAAATAGGACGATAATGAAGTTTCAACGATTTGGTATAAAATCATAATTCTAAGAGTTTTAAAATTTAACAAGTCGAGCATAAAACATATTTTATCTAGAAAAGCTTATTTTGAATAGAAATCGTTGTTTTAAGCATTAACTTCACATTGGGAATGAGGGAAATCTAACTATAATGAAGTTTTACCCATTTTGATACAAATAATCAAACTAAGAGTTTTGAAAGTAAACAAGCCGAGTATAATCATTAACCATTCACAAAGCTTTTGTAACTAGAAATCGTTATTTAGAGCCTTAACTTCACGCAGGGAACGTGGGAAATAGGGCGATAATGAAGTTTCAACGATTTTGTATAAAATCATAATTCTAAGAGTTTTAAAATTTAACAAGCCAATCATAAACATATATTTATCTAGAAATGCTTATTTTGAATAGAAATTGTTGTTTTAAGCATTAACTTCACATTGGGAATGTGGGAAATAGAACTATAATGAAGTTTTATCCATTGTGATACAAATAATCAAACTAAGAGTTTTGAAAGTAAACAAGCCGAGTATAATCATTAAGCTATCACAAAGCTTATTGTAACTAGAAATCGTTGTTTTGAGCCTTAACTTCACATAGGGAACGTGAGAAATAGGAGGATAATGATGTTTCAACGATTTTGTATAAAATCATAATTCTAAGAGTTTAAAAATTTAACAAGCCGACCATAAACATATCTTATTTAGAAACGCTTATTTAGAATAGAAATCGTTGTTTTAAGCATTAACTTCACATTGGGAATGTGGAAAATCTAACTATAATGAAGTCTTACCCATTTTGATACAAATAATCAAACTAAGAGTTTTGAAAGTAAACAAGCCGAGTATAATCATTAAGCTGTCACAAAGCTTATAGCCACTAGAAATCGTTTTTTTAACCTTAACTTAACGTAGGGAATATGGGAAATAGGACGATAATGAAGTTTCAACAATTTCGTTTAAAATCATAATTTTAAGAGTTTTAAAATTTAACAAGCCGAGCAAAAACATATTTTATCTACAAACGCTTATTTTGAATGAAAATCGTTGTTTTATGCCTTAACTTCACATTGGGAACGTTGAAAATCTAGCTATAATGAAGTTTTACCCATTTTGACACAAGTAATCAAACAATGAGTTTTGAAAGTAAACAAGCCGAGTATAATCATTAAGCTCTCACAAAGCTTATAGTAACTAGAAATCGTTGTTTAGAGCTTTAACTTCACGAAGGGAACGTGGGAAATAGGACGATGATGAAGTTTCAACGATTTTGTATAACATCATATTTCTAAGAGTTTTAATATTTAACATGCTGAGCATAAACATATTTTAAATACAAACGCTTATTTTAAATAGAAATAATTGTTTTAAGCCTTAACTTTACATTGGAAACGTGGGAAATCAAACTATAATGAAGTGTTACCCATTTTGATACAAATAATCAAACTAAGAGTTTTGAAAGTAAGCAAGTCGAGTATAATCATTAAGCTGTCACAAAGCTTATTGTCACTAGAAATTGTTTTTTTTTAGCCTTAACTTTATGTAGGGAATATGGGAAATAGGACGATAATGAAGTTTCAACGATTTTGTATAAAATCATAATTCTAAGAGTTTTAAAATTTAATTAGCCGAGTATAAACATATTTTATCTACAAACGCTTATTTTTAATGGAAATCGTTATTTTATGCCTTAACTTCACATTGGGAATGTTGGAAATCGAAATATAATGAAGTTTAACCCATTTTGATTCAAATAATCAAACTAAGAGTTTTCAAAATTGGCAAGCTGAGTATAATCATTAAGCTGTCACAAAGCTTATTGTGACTAGAAATCGTTGTTTTGAGTCTTAACTTCACTTAGGGAACGTGGGAAATAGGACGATAATGATGTTTCAAGGATTTTGTGTGAAATCATAATTCTAAGAGTTTTAAAATTTAACAAGCCGAACATAAACATATTTTATCTACAAATGCTTATTTTGAATGGAAATAGTTGTTTTAAGCCTTAACTTCACATTTGGAACGTTGGAAATCGAAATATAATGAAGTTTTTCCAATTTTGATACAAATAATCAAACTAAGAGTTTTGAAAGTAAACAAGCCGAGTATAATCATTAACCATTCACAAAGCTTATTGTAACTAGAAATCGTTGTTTAGAGCCTTAACTTCACGCAGGGAACGTGGGAAATAGGACGATAATGAAGTTTCAATGATTTTGTATAAAATCCTATTTCTAAGAGTTTTAAAATTTATCAAGCCGAGCATATACATATTTTATCTACAAACGCTTATATTGAATAGAAATCGTTGTTTTAAGCCTTAACTTCACATTGGAAACGTTGGAAATCGAGCTATAATGAAGTTTTACCCATTTTGACACAAATAATCAAACTATGATTTTTGAAAGTTAACAAGCCGAGTATAATCATTAAGCTCTCACAAAGCTTATTGCAATTAGAAATCGTTGTTTAGAGCCTTAAATTCACGTAGGGAACGTGGGAAATAGGACGATAATGAAGTTTCAACGATTTTGTACAAAATCATAATTCTAAGAGTTTTAAAATTTAACAAGCCGAGCATAAACATATTTTATCTACAAACGCTTATTTTGAATAGAAATCGTTGTTTTAAGCCTTACCTTCACATTGGGAATGTTGGAAATCGAACTATAATGAAGTTTTTCCCATTTTGATTCAAATAATCAAACTATAAGTTTTGAAAGTAAACAAGCCGATTATAATCATTAAGCTGTCACAAAGCTTATTATGACTAGAAATCGTTATTTAGAGCCTTAAATTCACGTAGGGAACGTGGGAAATAGGACGATAATGAAGTTTCAAAAAATTTTTATAAAATCATAATCCTAAGAGTTTTAAAATTTAACAAGCCGAGCATAGACATATTTTATCTAAAAAAGCTTATATTGAAGACAAATCGTTGTTTTAAGCCTTACCTTCACATTGTGAACGTTGGAAATCGAACTATAATGAAGTCTTACCCATTTTGATTCAAATAATAAAAATTAGAGTTTTCAAAGTAAACAAGGCGTGTATAATCATTAAGCTGTAACAAAGCTTATTGTCACTAGAAATCATTTTTTGAGCTTTAACGTCACGTAGGGAACGTGGGAAATAGGACGTTAATGAAGTTTTAACGATTTTGTATAAAATCATAATTCTAAGAGTTTCAAAATTTAACAAACCGAGCATAAACATATTTTATCTACAAACGCTTATATTAAATGGAAGTCGTTGTTTTTAGCCATTACTTCACATTGGAAACGTTGGAAATCGAGCTATAATGAAGTTTACCCATTTTGATACAAATAATCAAACTAAGAGTTTTGAAAGTAAACAAGCCGAGTATAATCATTAAGCTATCACAAACCTTATTGTGTCTAGAAATCGTTGTTTTGAGCCTTAACTTTACGTAGGGAACGTGGGAAATAGGACGATAATGAAGTTTCAACGATTTTTTATAAAATCATAATTCTAAAAGTTTTGAAATTTAACAAGCCGAGCATAAACATATTTTAACTACAAATGCTTATTTTAAATAGAAATCGTTGTTTTAAGCCTTAACTTCACATTGGGAACGTGGGAAATCGAACTATAATGATGTTTTACCCATTTTGATACAAATAATCAAACTAAGAGTTTTGAAAGTAAACAAGACAAGTATAATCATTAAACTCCAACAAAGCTTATTGTAACTAGAAATCGTTGTTTAGAGCCTTAACTTCACGTAGGGAATGTAGGAAATAGGGCGATAATGAAGTTTCAAAAATTTGGGATAAAATCATAATTCTAAGAGTTTTAAAATTTAACAAGCCGATTATAAACATATTTTATCTAAAAACGCTTATTTTGAATAGAAATCGTTGTTTTAAGCATTAACATCACATTGGGAACGTGGGAAATAGAACT
Organism: Stephania japonica; assembly: GCA_039657345.1. Classification (NCBI taxonomy): domain Eukaryota; kingdom Viridiplantae; phylum Streptophyta; class Magnoliopsida; order Ranunculales; family Menispermaceae; genus Stephania; species Stephania japonica. The sequence continues at coordinate 26,106,333 of CM077563.1, read as the reverse complement.
ATAATGAAGTTTTACCCATTTTGATACAAATAATCAAAATAAGAGTTTTGAAAGTAAACAAGCCGAGTATAATCTTTAAGCTATCACAAAGCTTATTGTAACTAGAAGTCCTTGTTTTGAGCCTTAACTTCACATAGGGAATGTGGGAAACAGGACGATAATGAAGTTTCAACGATTTTGTATAAAATCGTAATTCATAGAGTTTTAAAATTTAACAAGCCGAGCATAAACATATTTTATCTACAAACGCTAATTTTGAATAGAAATCGTTGTTTTAAGCCTTAACTTCACATTGGAAACGTTGGAAATCGAACTATAACGAAGTTTTATCCATTTTGATACAAATAATCAAACTAAGAGTTTTGAAAGTAAGCAAGCCGAGTATAATCCTTAAGCTATCACAAAGCTTATTGTAACTAGAAATCGTTGTTTAGAGTCTTAACTACAAGCAGGGAACGTGGGAAATAGGACGATAATGATGTTTCAATGATTTTGTGTAAAATCATAATTCTAAGAGTTTTAAAATTTAACAAGCCGAGCATAAACATATTTTATCTACAAACGCTTATATTGAATAGAAATCGTTGTTTTAAGCCTTAACTTCGCATTGGAAACGTTGGAAATCGAGCTATAACGAAGTTTTACCCATTTTGATACAAATAATCAAACTAAGAGTTTTTAAAATAAACAAGCCGAGTATAATCATTAAGCTCTCACAAAGCTTATTGTAACTAGAAATCGTTGTTTTGAGCCTTAACTTCTAGTAGGGAACCTGGGAAATAGGACGATAATGAAGTTTCAACGATTTTGTATAAAATCATAATTCTAAGAGTTTTAAAATTTAACAAGCCGAGCATAAACATATTTTATCTACAAACGCTTATTTTGAATTAAAATCGTTGTTTTAAGCCTTAACTTCACATTGGAAACGTTGGAAATCGAGCTACAATGAAGTTTTCCCCATTTTGATACAAATAATCAAACTAATAGTTTTGAAAGTAAACAAGCCGAGTATAATCATTAAGCTGTCACAAGGCTTGTTGTAACAAGAAATCGTTGTTTAGATCTTTAACTTCATGAAGGGAATGTGGGAAATAGGACGATAATGAAGTTTCAACGATTTTGTATAAAATCATATTTCTGAGAGTTTTTATATTTAACATGTTGAGCATAAACATATTTCAAATACAAACGCTTATTTTAAATAGAAATCGTTGTTTTAAGCCTTAACTTTATATTGGGAACGTGGGGAATCGAACTATAATGAAGTTTTACCCATTTTGATACAAATAATCAAACTAAGATTTTTGAAATTAAACAAGCCGAGTATAATCATTAAGCTGTCACAAAGCTTATAGTCACTAGAAATCGTTTTTTTTAACCTTAACTTTACGTAGGGAATATGGGAAATAGGATGATAATGAAGTTTCAACAATTTTGTTTAAAATCATAATTTTAAGAGTTTTAAAATTTTACAAGCCGAGCAAAAACATATTTTATCTACAAACGCTTATTTTGAATGAAAATCGTTGTTTTATGCCTTAACTTCACATTGGGAACGTTAGAAATCTAGCTATAATGAAGTTTTACCCATTTTGACACAAATAATTAAACAATGAGTTTTGAAAGTAAACAAGCCGAGTATAATCATTAAGCTCTCACAAAGCTTATAGTAACTAGAAATCGATGTTTAGAGCTTTAACTTCACGAAGGGAACGTGGGAAATAGGACGATGATGAAGTTTCAACGATTTTGTATTTCATCTTATTTCTAAGAGTTTTAATATTTAACATGCTGAGCATAAACATGTTTTAAATACAAACGCTTATTTTAAATAGAAATAATTCTTTTAAGCCTTAACTTTACATTGGAAACGTGGGAAATCAAACTATAATGAAGTGTTACCCATTTTGATACAAATAATAAAACTAAGAGTTTTGAAAGTAAGCAAGTCGAGTATAATCATTAAGCTGTCACAAAGCTTATTGTCACTAGAAATCGTTTTTTTTTAGCCTTAACTTTATGTAGGGAATATGGGAAATAGGACGATAATGAAGTTTCAACGATTTTGTATAAAATCATAATTCTAAGAGTTTTAAAATTTAATTAGCCGAGCATAAACATATTTTATCTACAAACGCTTATTTTGAATGGAAATCGTTGTTTTATGCCTTAACTTCACATTGGGAATGTTGGAAATCGAAATATAATGAAGTTTTACCCATTTTGATTCAAATAATCAAACTAAGAGTTTTCAAAATTGGCAAGCTGAGTATAATCATTAAGCTGTCACAAAGCTTATTGTGACTAGAAATCGTTGTTTTGTGTCTTAACTTCACTTAGGGAACGTGGGAAATAGGACGATAATGATGTTTCAAGGATTTTGTGTGAAATCATAATTCTAAGAGTTTTAAAATTTAACAAGCCAAGCATAAACATATTTTATCTACAAATGCTTATTTTGAATGGAAATAGTTGTTTTAAGCCTTAACTTCACATTTGGAACGTTGGAAATCGAAATATAATGAAGTTTTTCCAATTTTGACCCAAATAATCAAACTAAGAGTTTTGAAAGTAAACAAGCCGAGTATAATCATTAACCATTCACAAAGCTTATTGTAACTAGAAATCGTTGTTTAGAGCCTTAACTTCACGCAGGGAACGTGGGAAATAAGACGATAATGAAGTTTCAAAATTTTTTTATAAAATCATAATCGTAAGAGTTTTAAAATTTAACAAGCCGAGCATAGACATATTTTATCTAAAAACGCTTATATTGAAGACAAATCGTTGTTTTAAGCCTTACCTTCACATTGTGAACGTTGGAAATCGAACTATAATGAAGTCTTACCCATTTTGATTCAAATAATAAAAATTAGAGTTTTCAAAGTAAACAAGGCGAGTATAATCATTAAGCTGTAACAAAGCTTATTGTCACTAGAAATCATTTTTTGAGCTTTAACGTCACGTAGGGAACGTGGGAAATAGGACGTGAATGAAGTTTTAACGATTTTGTATAAAATCTTAATTCTAAGAGTTTCAAAATTTAACAAGCCGAGCATAAACATATTTTATCTACAAACGCTTATATTGAATGGAAGTCGTTGTTTTTAGCCATTACTTCACATTGGAAACGTTGGAAATCTAGCTATAATGAAGTTTACCCATTTTGATACAAATAATCAAACTAAGAGTTTTGAAAGTAAACAAGCCGAGTATAATCATTAAGCTATCACAAACCTTATTGTGTCTAGAAATCGTTGTTTTGAGCCTTAACTTTACGTAGGGAACGTGGGAAATAGGACGATAATGAAGTTTCAACGATTTTTTATAAAATCATAATTCTAAAAGTTTTGAAATTTAACAAGCCGAGCATAAACATATTTTAACTACAAATGCTTATTTTAAATAGAAATCGTTGTTTTAAGCCTTAACTTCACATTGGGAACGTGGGAAATCGAACTATAATGATGTTTTACCCATTTTGATACAAATAATCAAACTAAGAGTTTTGAAAGTAAACAAGACAAGTATAATCATTAAACTCCAACAAAGCTTATTGTAACTAGAAATCGTTGTTTAGAGCCTTAACTTCACGTAGGGAATGTAGGAAATAGGGCGATAATGAAGTTTCAAAAATTTGGTATAAAATCATAATTCTAAGAGTTTTAAAATTTAACAAGCCGATCATAAACATATTTTATCTAAAAACGCTTATTTTGAATAGAAATCGTTGTTTTAAGCATTAACATCACATTGGGAACGTGGGAAATAGAACTATAATGAAGTTTTACCCATTTTGATACAAATAATCAAAATAAGAGTTTTGAAAGTAAACAAGCCGAGTATAATCTTTAAGCTATCACAAAGCTTATTGTAACTAGAAGTCCTTGTTTTGAGCCTTAACTTCACATAGGGAATGTGGGAAACAGGACGATAATGAAGTTTCAACGACTTTGTATAAAATCTTAATTCATAGAGTTTTAAAATTTAACAAGACGAGCATAAACATATTTTATCTACAAACGCTAATTTTGAATAGAAATCATTGTTTTAAGCCTTAACTTCACATTGGAAACGTTGGAAATCGAGCTATAACGAAGTTTTATCCATTTTTATACAAATAATCAAACTAAGAGTTTTGAAAGTAAGCAAGCCGAGTATAATCCTTAAGCTATCACAAAGCTTATTGTAACTAGAAATCGTTGTTTAGAGTCTTAACTACAAGCAGGGAACGTGGGAAATAGGACGATAATGATGTTTCAATGATTTTGTGTAAAATCATAATTCTAAGAGTTTTAAAATTTAACAAGCCGAGCATAAACATATTTTATCTACAAACGCTTATATTGAATAGAAATCGTTGTTTTAAGCCTTAACTTCGCATTGGAAACGTTGGAAATCGAGCTATAACGAAGTTTTACCCATTTTGATACAAATAATCAAACTAAGAGTTTTTAAAATAAACAAGCCGGGTATAATCATTAAGCTCTCACAAAGCTTATTGTAACTAGAAATCGTTGTTTTGAGCCTTAACTTCTCGTAGGGAACGTGGGAAATAGGACGATAATGAAGTTTCAACGATTTTGTATAAAATCATAATTCTAAGAGTTTTAAAATTTAACAAGCCGAGCATAAACATATTTTATCTACAAACGCTTATTTTGAATTAAAATCGTTGTTTTAAGCCTTAACTTTACATTGGAAACGTTGGAAATCGAGCTATAATGAAGTTTTACGCATTTTGATACAAATAATCAAACTAAGAGTTTTGAAAGTAAACAAGCCGAGTATAATCATTAAGCTGTCACAAGGCTTGTTGTAACAAGAAATCGTTGTTTAGATCTTTAACTTCATGAAGGGAATGTGGGAAATAGGACGATAATGAAGTTTCAACGATTTTGTATAAAATCATATTTCTGAGAGTTTTTATATTTAACATGTTGAGCATAAACATATTTTAAATACAAACGCTTATTTTAAATAGAAATCGTTGTTTTAAGCCTTAACTTTATATTGGGAACGTGGGGAATCGAACTATAATGAAGTTTTACCCATTTTGATACAAATAATCAAACTAAGAGTTTTGAAATTAAACAAGCCGAGTATAATCATTAAGCTGTCACAAAGCTTATAGTCACTAGAAATCGTTTTTTTTAACCTTAACTTTACGTAGGGAATACGGGAAATAGGATGATAATGAAGTTTCAACAATTTTTTTTAAAATCATAATTCTAAGAGTTTTAAAATTTAACAAACCGAGCCTAAACATATTTTATTTACAAACGCTTATTTTGAATGGAAGTCGTTGTTTTATACCTTAACTTCACTTTCGGAACGTTGGAAATCGAAATATAATGAAGTTTTACCCATTTTGATTCAAATAATCATAATAAGAGTTTTGAAAGTAAACAGGCCGAGTATAATCATTGTGCTGTCACAAAGCTTATTGTGACTAGAAATCGTTTTTCGAGCCTTAACTTTATATTGGAAATATAGGAAATTGGACGATAAAGAAGTTCCAACGATTTTGTATAAAATCATAATTCTAAGAGTTTACAATTTTAACAAGCCTAGCATAAACATATTTTATCTAGAAACGCTTATTTTGAATAGAAATCGTTGTTTTATGCATTAACTTCACATTAGGAACGTGGGAAATCGAACTATAATGAAGTTTTACCCATTTTGATACAAATAATCAAACAAAGGGTTTTGAAAGTAAACAAGCCGAGTATAATCATTAAGCTATCACAAAGCTTATTGTAAGTTGAAATCATTGTTTAGAGCCTGAACTTCACGTAGGGAACGTGCAAAATAGGACGACAATGAAGTTTTAACGATTTTGTATAAAATCATAATTCTAAGAGTTTTAAAATTTAACAAGCTGAGCATAAACATATTTTATCTACAAACGCTTATTTTGAATAGAAATCGTTGCTTTAAGATTTAACTTCACATTGGAAACGTTGGAAATCGAGCTATAATGAAGTTTTACCCCTTTTGATTCAAATAATGAAACTAAGAGTTTTCAAAGTAAACAAGGCGAGTATAATCATTAAGCTCTCACAAAGCTTATTGTTACTAGAAATCATTTTTTGAGCCTTAACTTCACGCAGGGAACGTGGGAAATAGTACGATAATGAAGTTTCAACGATTTTGTATAAAATCATAATTCTAAGAGTTTTAAAATTTAACAAGCCGAGCATAAACATATTTTATCTACAAACGCTTATATTGAATAGAAATCGTTGTTTTAAGCCTTACCTTCACATTGGGAACGTTGGAAATCGAACTATAATGAAGTTTTACCCATTTTGATTCAAATAATCAAACTATAAGTTTTGAAAGTAAACAAGCCGAGTATAATCATTAAGATGTCACAAAGCTTATTGTGACTAGAAATCGTTGTTTTGAGCCTTAACTTCACGTAGGGAACGTGGGAAATAGAACGATAATGAAGTTTCAACGATTTTGTATAAAATCATAATTCAAGAGTTTTAAAATTTAACAAGCCGAGCATAAACATATTTTATCTACAAACTCTTATTTTGAAAGAAATCGTTGTTTTAAGCCTTAACTTCACATTGGAAACGTTGGAAATCGAACTATAATGAAGTTTTATCCATTTTGATTCAAATAATCAAACAAAGAGTTTTCAAAGTAACAAGCCGAGTATAATCATTAAGCTATCACAAAGCTTATTGTGACTAGAAATCATTGTTTTGAGCCTTAACTTCACGTGAGGGAACGTGGAAATAGAACGATAATGAAGTTTCAACGATTTTCTATAAAATCATAATTCTAAGAGTTTTAAAATTTAACAAGCCGAGCATAAACATATTTTATCTAGAAACATTTTTTGAATAGAAATCGTTGTTTTAAGCCTTAACTTCACATTGGAAACGTTGGAAATCGAGCTATAATGAAGTTTTACCCATTTTGATACAAATAATCAAACTAAGAGTTTTGAAAGTAAACAAGCCGAGTATAATCATTAAGCTATCACAAAGCTTATTGTGACTAGAAATCGTTGTTTTGAGCCTTAACTTCACGTAGGGAACGTGGGAAAATCAGGACGATAATGAAGTTTCAACGATTTTGTATAAAATCATAATTCTAAGAGTTTTAAAATTTAACAAGACGAGCATAAACATATTTTATCTAGAAATGCTTATTTTGAATAGAAATCATTGTTTTAAGCCTTAACTTCACATTGGAAACGTTGGAAATCGAAATATAATGAAGTTTTACCCATTTTGATACAAATAATCAAACTAAGAGTTTTGAAAGTAAACAAGCCGAGTATAATCATTAAGCTATCACAAAGCTTATTGTAACTAGAAATCATTGTTTTGAGCCTTAACTTCACGTAGAGAACGTGGAAATAGGACGATAATGAAGTTTCAACGATTTTTATAAAATCATAATTCTAAGAGTTTTAAAATTTAGCAAGCCGAGCATAAACATATTTTATCTACAAATGCTTATATTGAATAGAAATCGTTGTTTTAAGCCTTAACTTCAAATTGGGAACGTGGGAAATAGAACTATAATGAAGTTTTACCCATTTTGATACAAATAATCAAACTAAGAGTTTTGAAATTAAACAAGCCGAGTATAATCATTAAGCTATAACAAAGCTTATTGTAACTAGAAATCGTTGTTTTGAGCCTTAACTTCACGTAGGGAACGCGATGGGAAACAGGACGATAATGAAGTTTCAACGATTTTGTATAAAATCATAATTTTAAGAGTTTTAAAATTTAACAAGCCGAGAATAATCATATTTTATCTACAAACGTTTATATTGAATAGAAATCATTGTTTTAAGCCTTAACTTCACATTGGAAACGTTGGAAATCGAGCTATAATGATGTTTTACCCATTTTGACACAAATAATCAAACTATGAGTTTTGAAAGTAAACAAGCCGAGTATAATCATTAAGCTATCACAAAGCTTATTGTAACTAGAAATCGTTGTATTGAGCCTTAACTTCACGTAGGAACGTGGGAAATGGGACGATAATGATGTTTCAACATTTTGTATAAAATCATAATTCTAAGAGTTTTAAAATTTAACAAGCCGAGCATAATCATATTTTATCTACAAACACTTATATTGAATAGAAATCGTTGTTTTAAGCCTTAACTTCACATTGGAAACGTTGCAAATCGAGCTATAATGAAGTTTTACCCATTTTGACACAAATAATCAAACTATGAGTTTTGAAAGTAAACAAGCCGAGTATAATCATTAAGCTATCACAAAGCTTATTGTAACTAGAAATTGTTGTTTTGAGCCTTAACTTTATGTAGGGAACGTGGGAAATAGGACGATAATGAAGTTTTAACGATTTTGTATAAAATCATAATTCTAAGAGTTTTAAAATTTAACAAGCCGAGCATAAACATATTTTATCGACAAACGCTTATTTGAATAGAAATATTTGTTTTAAGCCTTAACTTCACATTGGAAACGTTGGAAATCGAGCTATAATGAAGTTTTACCCATTTTGAAACAAATAATCAAACTATGAGTTTTGAAAGTAAATAAGCCGAGTATAATCATTAAGCTATCACAAAGCTTATTGTGACTTGAAATCGTTGTTTTGAGCCTTAACTTCACGTAGGGAACGTGGGAAATAGGACAATAATGATGTTGTAACGATTTTATATAAAATCATAATTCTAAGAGTTTTAAAATTTAACAAGCCGAGCATAAACATATTTTATCAAGAAACGCTTATTTTGAATAGAAATCGTTGTTTGAAGCCTTAACTTCACATTGGTGACGTTGGAAATCGAGCTATAAAGAAGTTTTACCCATTTTGATACAAATAATCAAATTAAGAGTTTTGAAAGTAAACAAGCCGAGTATAATCATTAAGCTATCACAAAGCTTATTGTAACTAGAAATCGTTGTTTTGAGCCTTAACTTCACGTAGGGAACGTGGGAAATAGGACGATAATGAAGTTTCAACTATTTTGTATAAAATCATAATTCTAAGAGTTTTAAAATTTAACAAGCTGAGCATAAACATATTTTATCTACAAACGCTTATATTGAATAGAAATCGTTGTTTTAAGCCTTAACTTCACATTGGAAACGTTGGAAATCGAGCTATAATGAAGTTTTACCCATTTTGATACAAATAATCAAACTAAGAGTTTTGAAAGTAAACAAGCCGAGTATATAATCATTAAGCTTTCACAAAGCTTATTGTAACTAGAAATCGTTGTTTTAGAGCCTTAACTTCACGTAGAAACGTGGGAAATAGGACAATAATGAAGTTTTAATGATTTTGTATAAAATCATAATTCTAAGAGTTTTAAAATTTAACAAGCCGAGCATAAACACATTTTATCTACAAACGCTTATATTGAATAGAAATCGTTGTTTTAAGCCTTAACTTCACATTGAAAACGTTGGAAATCGAGCTATAATGAAGTTTTACCCATTTTGACACAAATAATCAAACTATGAGTTTTGAAAGTAAACAAGCCGAGTATAATCATTAAGGTTTCACAAAGCTTATTGTAACTAGAAATCGTTGTTTTGAGCCTTAACTTCACGTAGGGAACGTGGGAAATAGGACGATAATGAAGTTTCAACGATTTTGTATAAAATCATAATTCTAAGAGTTTTAAAATTTAACAAGCAGAGCATAAACATATTTTATCTACAAACGCTTATATTGAATAGAAATCGTTGTTTTAAGCCTTAACTTCACATTGGAAACGTTGCAAATCGAGCTATAATGAAGTTTTACCCATTTTGACACAAATAATCAAACTATGAGTTTTGAAAGTAAACAAGCCGAGTATAATCATTGTGCTATCATAAAGCTTATTGTGACTAGAAATCGTTGTTTTGAGCCTTAACTTCACGTAGGGAACGTGGGAAATAGGACGATAATGATTTTCAACGATTTTATATAAAATCATAATTCTAAGAGTTTTAAAATTTAACAAGCTGAGCATAAACATATTTTATCTTGAAACGCTTATTTTGAATAGAAATCGTTGTTTTAAGCCTTAACTTCACATTGGTGAACGTTGGAAATCGAGCAATAATGAAGTTTTACCCATTTTGATACAAATAATCAAATTAATAGTTTTGAAATTAAACAAGCCGAGTATAATCATTAAGCTATCACAAAGCTTATTGTAACTAGAAATCGTTGTTTTGAGCCTTAACTTCACGTAGGGAAAGTGGGAAACAGGACGATAATGAAGTTTCAACGATTTTGTATAAAATCATAATTTAAGAGTTTTAAAATTTAACAAGCCGAGAATAATCATATTTTATCTACAAACGCTTATATTGAATAGAAATCGTTGTTTTAAGCCTTAACTTCACATTGGAAACGTTGGAAATCGAGCTATAATGATGTTTTACCCATTTTGACACAAATAATCAAACTATGAGTTTTGAAAGTAAACAAGCCGAGTATAATCATTAAGCTATCACAAAGCTTATTGTAACTAGAAATCGTTGTTTTGAGCCTTAACTTCACGTAGGGAACGTGGGAAATGGGACGATAATGATGTTTCAACGTTTTGTATAAAATCATAATTCTAAGAGTTTTAAAATTTAACAAGCCGAGCATAAACATATTTTATCTAGAAATGCTTATTTTGAATAGAAATCATTGTTTTAAGCCTTAACTTCACATTGGAAACATTGGAAATCGAGCTATAATGAAGTTTTACCCATTTTGATACAAATAATCAAATTAAGAGTTTTGAAAGTAAACAAGCCGAGTATAGTCATTAAGCTATCACAAAGCTTATTGTAACTAGAAATCATTGTTTTGAGCCTTAACTTCACGTAGGGAACGTGGGAAATAGGACGATAATGAAGTTTCAACGATTTTTTATAAAATCATAATTCTAAGAGTTTCAAAATTTAGCAAGCCGAGCATAAACATATTTGATCTACAAATGCTTATATTGAATAGAAATCGTTGTTTTAAGCCTTAACTTCACCTTGGAAACGTTGGAAATCGAGCTATAATGAAGTTTTACCCATTTTGATACAAATAATCAAACTAAGAGTTTTGAAAGTAAACAAGCCGAGTATAATAATTAAGCTATAACAAAGCTTATTGTAACTAGAATTCGTTGTTTTGAGCCTTAACTTCACGTAGGGAACGTGGGAAACAGGACGATAGTGAAGTTTTAACGATTTTGTATAAAATCATAATTTTAAGAGTTTTAAAATTTAACAAGCCGAGAATAATCATATTTTATCTACAAACGCTTATATTGAATAGAAATCGTTGTTTTAAGCCTTAACTTCACATTGGAAACGTTGGAAATCGAGCTATAATGATGTTTTACCCATTTTGACACAAATAATCAAACTTTGAGTTTTGAAAGTAAACAAGCCGAGTATAATCATTAAGCTATCACAAAGCGTATTGTAACTAGAAATTGTTGTTTTGAGCCTTAACTTTATGTAGGGAACGTGGGAAATAGGACGATAATGTAGTTTCAACGATTTTGTATAAAATCATAATTCTAAGAGTTTTAAAATTTAACAAGCCGAGCATAAACATATTTTATCTTTCTACAAACGCTTATATTGAATAGAAATATTTGTTTTAAGCCTTAAATTCACATTGGAAACGTTGGAAATCGAGCTATAATGAAGTTTTACCCATTTTGAAACAAATAATCAAACTATGAGTTTTGAAAGTAAATAAGCCGAGTATAATCATTAAGCTATCACAAAGCTTATTGTGACTTGAAATCGTTGTTTTGAGCCTTAACTTCACGTAGGGAACGTGGGAAATAGGACAATAATGATGTTGTAACGATTTTATATAAAATCATAATTCTAAGAGTTTTAAAATTTAACAAGCTGAGCATAAACATATTTTATCAAGAAACGCTTATTTTGAATAGAAATCGTGGTTTGAAGCCTTAACTTCACATTGGTGACGTTGGAAATCGAGCTATAAAGAAGTTTTACCCATTTTGATACAAATAATCAAATTAAGAGTTTTGAAAGTAAACAAAGCCGAGTATAATCATTAAGCTATCACAAAGCTTATTGTAACTAGAAGTCGTTTTTTTGAGCCTTAACTTCACGTAGGGAACGTGGGAAACAGGACGATAATGAAGTTTCAACGATTTTGTATAAAATCATAATTCTAAGAGTTTTAAAATTTAACAAGCTGATCATAAACATATTTTATCTACAAACGCTTATATTGAATAGAAATCGTTGTTTTAAGCCTTAATTTCACATTGGAATTGTTGGAAATCGAGCTATAATGAAGTTTTACCCATTTTGATACAAATAATCAAACTAAGAGTTTTGAAAGTAAACAAGCCGAGTATAATCATTAAGCTTTCACAATGCTTATTGTAACTAGAAATCGTTGTTTTTAGCCTTAACTTCACGCAGGGAACGTAGGAAATAGGACAATAATGAAGTTTAAATGATTTTCTGTAAAATCATAATTCTAAGAGTTTTAAAATTTAACAAGCCGAGCATAAACATATTTTATCTACAAACGCTTATATTGAAGAGAAATCATTGTTTTAAGCCTTAACTTCACATTGAAAACGTTGGAAATCGAGCTATAATGAAGTTTTACCCATTTTGACACAAATAATCAAACTATGAGTTTTGAAAGTAAACAAGCCGAGTATAATCATTAAGGTTTCACAAAGCGTATTTTAACTAGAAATCGTTGTTTGAGCCTTAACTTTACGTAGGGAACGTGGGAAATAGGACGATAATGAAGTTTCAGCGATTTTGTATAAAATCATAATTCCAAGAGTTTTAAAATTTAACAAGCCCAGCATAAACATATTTTATCTACAAACGCTTATATTGAATAGAAATCGTTGTTTTAAGCCTTAAATTCACATTGGAAACATTGAAAATCGAGCTATAATGAAGTTTGACCCATTTTGACACAAATAATCAAACTATGAGTTTTGAAAGTAAACAAGCCGAGTATAATCATTAAGCTATCACAAAGCTTATTGTGACTAGAAATCGTTGTTTTGAGCCTTAACTTCACGTAGGGAACGTGGGAAATAGGACGATAATGATCTTTCAACGATTTTATATAAAATCATAATTCTAAGAGTTTTAAAATTTAACAAGCTGAGCATAAACATATTTTATCTTGAAACGCTTATTTTGAATAGAAATCGTTGTTTTAAGCCTTAACTTCACATTGGTGACGTTGGAAATCGAGCAATAATGAAGTTTTACCCATTTTGATACAAATAATCAAATTAATAGTTTTGAAATTAAACAAGCTGAGTATAATCATTAAGCTATCACAAAGCTTATTGTAACTAGAAGTCGTTTTTTTGAGCCTTAACTTCACGTAGGGAACGTGGGAAACGGGACGATAATGATGTTTCAACGATTTTGTATAAAATCATAATTATAAGAGTTTTAAAATTTAACAAGCCGAGCATAAACATATTTTATCTACAAACGCTTATATTGAAGAGAAATCGTTGTTTTAAGCCTTAACTTCACATTGAAAACGTTGGAAATCGAGCTATAATGAAGTTTTACCCATTTTGACACAAATAATCAAACTATGAGTTTTGAAAGTAAACAAGCCGAGTATAATCATTAAGGTTTCACAATGCGTATTGTAACTAGAAATCGTTGTTTTGAGCCTTAACTTTACGTAGGGAACGTGGGAAATAGGACGATAATGAAGTTTTAGCGATTTTGTATAAAATCATAATTCCAAGAGTTTTAAAATTTAACAAGCCCAGCATAAACATATTTTATCTACAAACGCTTATATTGAATAGAAATCGTTGTTTTAAGCCTTAAATTCACATTGGAAACATTGAAAATCGAGCTATAATGAAGTTTGACCCATTTTGACACAAATAATCAAACTATGGTTTTTGAAAGTAAACAAGCCGAGTATAATCATTAAGCTATCACAAAGCTTATTGTGACTAGAAATCGTTGTTTTGAGCCTTAACTTCACGTAGGGAACGTGGGAAATAGGACGATAATGATCTTTCAACGATTTTATATAAAATCATAATTCTAAGAGTTTTAAAATTTAACAAGCTGAGCATAAACATATTTTATCTTGAAACGCTTATTTTGAATAGAAATCGTTGTTTTAAGCCTTAACTTCACATTGGTGACGTTGGAAATCGAGAAATAATGAAGTTTTACCCATTTTGATACAAATAATCAAATTAATAGTTTTGAAATTAAACAAGCTGAGTATAATCATTAAGCTATCACAAAGCTTATTGTAACTAGAAGTCGTTTTTTGAGCCTTAACTTCACGTAGGGAACGTGGGAAACAGGACGATAGTGAAGTTTCAACGATTTTGTATAAAATCATAATTTTAAGAGTTTTAAAATTTAACAAGCCGAGAATAATCATATTTTATCTACAAACGCTTATATTGAATAGAAATCGTTGTTTTAAGCCTTAACTTCACATTGGAAACGTTGGAAATCGAGCTATAATGATGTTTTACCCATTTTGACACAAATAATCAAACTATGAGTTTTGAAAGTAAACAAGCCGAGTATAATCATTAAGTTATCACAAAGCTTATTATAACTAGAAATCGTTGTATTGAGCCTTAACTTCACGTAGGAACGTGGGAAATGGGACGATAATGAAGTTTCAACGATTTTGTATAAAATCATAATTCTAAGTGTTTTAAAATTTAACAAGACGAGCATAAACATATTTTATCTAGAAATGCTTATTTTGAATAGAAATCATTGTTTTAAGCCTTAACTTCACATTGGAAACATTGGAAATCGAGCTATAATGAAGTTTTACCCATTTTGATACAAATAATCAAATTAAGAGTTCTGAAAGTAAACAAGCCGAGTATAGTCATTAAGCTATCACAAAGCTTATTGTAACTAGAAATCATTGTTTTGAGCCTTAACTTCACGTAGGGAACGTGGGAAATAGGACGATAATGAAGTTTCAACGATTTTTTATAAAATCATAATTCTAAGAGTTTTAAAATTTAGCAAGCCGAGCATAAACATATTTTATCTACAAATGCTTATATTGAATAGAAATCGTTGTTTTAAGCCTTAACTTCACCTTGGAAACGTTGGAAATCGAGCTATAATGAAGTTTTACCCATTTTGATACAAATAATCAAACTAAGAGTTTTGAAAGTAAACAAGCCGAGTATAATCATTAAGCTATAACAAAGCTTATTGTAACTAGAATTCGTTGTTTTGAGCCTTAACTTCACGTAGGGAACGTGGGAAACAGGACGATAGTGAAGTTTCAACGATTTTGTATAAAATCATAATTTTAAGAGTTTTAAAATTTAACAAGCCGAGAATAATCATATTTTATCTACAAACGCTTATATTGAATAGAAATCGTTGTTTTAAGCCTTAACTTCACATTGGAAACGTTGGAAATCGAGCTATAATGATGTTTTACCCATTTTGACACAAATAATCAAACTATGAGTTTTGAAAGTAAACAAGCCGAGTATAATCATTAAGCTATCACAAAGCTTATTGTAACTAGAAATCGTTGTATTGAGCCTTAACTTCACGTAGGGAACGTGGGAAATGGGACGATAATGATGTTTCAACGTTTTGTATAAAATCATAATTCTAAGAGTTTTAAAATTTAACAAGCCGAGCATAAACATATTTTATCTAGAAATGCTTATTTTGAATAGAAATCTTTGTTTTAAGCTCACATTAACTTCACATTGGAAACATTGGAAATCGAGCTATAATGAAGTTTTACCCATTTTGATACAAATAATCAAATTAAGAGTTCTGAAAGTAAACAAGCCGAGTATAGTCATTAAGCTATCACAAAGCTTATTGTAACTAGAAATCATTGTTTTGAGCCTTAACTTCACGTAGGAACGTGGGAAATAGGACGATAATGAAGTTTCAACGATTTTTTATAAAATCATAATTCTAAGAGTTTCAAAATTTAGCAAGCCGAGCATAAACATATTTTATCTACAAATGCTTATATTGAATAGAAATCGTTGTTTTAAGCCTTAACTTCACCTTGGAAACGTTGGAAATCGAGCTATAATGAAGTTTTACCCATTTTGATACAAATAATCAAACTAAGAGTTTTGAAAGTAAACAAGCCGAGTATAATCATTAAGCTATAACAAAGCTTATTGTAACTAGAATTCGTTGTTTTGAGCCTTAACTTCACGTAGGGAACGTGGGAAACAGGACGACGATAGTGAAGTTTCAACGATTTTGTATAAAATCATAATTTTAAGAGTTTTAAAATTTAACAAGCCGAGAATAATCATATTTTATCTACAAACGCTTATATTGAATAGAAATCGTTGTTTTAAGCCTTAACTTCACATTGGAAACGTTGGAAATCGAGCTATAATGATGTTTTACCCATTTTGACACAAATAATCAAACTATGAGTTTTGAAAGTAAACAAGCCGAGTATAATCATTAAGCTATCACAAAACTTATTGTAACTAGAAATCGTTGTATTGAGCCTAAACTTCACGTAGGGAACGTGGGAAATAGGACGATAATGATGTTTCAACGTTTTGTATAAAATCATAATTCTAAGAGTTTTAAAATTTAACAAGCCGAGCATAATCATATTTTATCTACAAACGCTTATATTGAATAGAAATCGTTGTTTTAAGCCTTAACTTAACATTGGAAACGTTGGAAATCGAGCTATAATGATGTTTTACCCATTTTGACACAAATAATCAAACTATGAGTTTTGAAAGTAAACAAGCCGAGTATAATCATTAAGCTATCACAAAGCGTATTGTAACTAGAAATTGTTGTTTTGAGCCTTAACTTTATGTAGGGAACGTGGGAAATAGGACGATAATGAAGTTTCAACGATTTTGTATAAAATCATAATTCTAAGAGTTTTAAAATTTAACAAGCCGAGCATAAACATATTTTATCGACAAACGCTTATATTGAATAGAAATATTTGTTTTAAGCCTTAAATTCACATTGGAAACGTTGGAAATCGAGCTATAATGAAGTTTTACCCATTTTGAAACAAATAATCAAACTATGAGTTTTGAAAGTAAATAAGCCGAGTATAATCATTAAGCTATCACAAAGCTTATTGTGACATGAAATCGTTGTTTTGAGCCTTAACTTCACGTAGGGAACGTGGGAAATAGGACAATAATGATGTTGTAACGATTTTATATAAAATCATAATTCTAAGAGTTTTAAAATTTAACAAGCTGAGCATAAACATATTTTATCAAGAAACGCTTATTTTGAATAGAAATCGTGGTTTGAAGCCTTAACTTCACATTGGTGACGTTGGAATCGAGCTATAAAGAAGTTTTACCCATTTTGATACAAATAATCAAATTAAGAGTTTTGAAAGTAAACAAAGCCGAGTATAATCATTAAGCTATCACAAAGCTTATTGTAACTAGAAGTCATTTTTTTGAGCCTTAACTTCACGTAGGGAACGTGGGAAACAGGACGATAATGAAGTTTCAACGATTTTGTATAAAATCATAATTCTAAGAGTTTTAAAATTTAACAAGCTGATCATTAACATATTTTATCTACAAACGCTTATATTGAATAGAAATCGTTGTTTTAAGCCTTAATTTCACATTGGAATTGTTGGAAATCGAGCTATAATGAAGTTTTACCCATTTTGATACAAATAATCAAACTAAGAGTTTTGAAAGTAAACAAGCCGAGTATAATCATTAGCTTTCACAATGCTTATTGTAACTAGAAATCGTTGTTTAGAGCCTTAACTTCACGCAGGGAACGTAGGAAATAGGACAATAATGAAGTTTAAATGATTTTCTAAAAATCATAATTCTAAGAGTTTTAAAATTTAACAAGCCGAGCATAAACATATTTTATCTACAAACGCTTATATTGAAGAGAAATCGTTGTTTTAAGCCTTAACTTCACATTGAAAACGTTGGAAATCGAGCTATAATGAAGTTTTACCCATTTTGACACAAATAATCAAACTATGAGTTTTGAAAGTAAACAAGCCGAGTATAATCATTAAGGTTTCACAAAGCGTATTGTAACTAGAAATCGTTGTTTTGAGCCTTAACTTTACGTAGGGAACGTGGGAAATAGGACGATAATGAAGTTTCAACGATTTTGTATAAAATCATAATTCCAAGAGTTTTAAAATTTAACAAGCCCAAAGCATAAACATATTTTATCTACAAACGCTTATATTGAATAGAAATCATTGTTTTAAGCCTTAAATTCACATTGGAAACATTGAAAATCGAGCTATAATGAAGTTTGACCCATTTTGACACAAATAATCAAACTATGAGTTTTGAAAGTAAACAAGCCGAGTATAATCATTAAGCTATCACAAAGCTTATTGTGACTAGAAATCGTTGTTTTGAGCCTTAACTTCACGTAGGGAACGTGGGAAATAGGACGATAATGATCTTTCAACGATTTTATATAAAATCATAATTCTAAGAGTTTTAAAATTTAACAAGCTGAGCATAAACATATTTTATCTTGAAATGCTTATTTTGAATAGAAATCGTTGTTTTAAGCCTTAACTTCACATTGGTGACGTTGGAAATCGAGCAATAATGAAGTTTTACCCATTTTGATACAAATAATCAAATAATAGTTTTGAAATTAAACAAGCTGAGTATAATCATTAAGCTATCACAAAGCTTATTGTAACTAGAAGTCGTTTTTTTGAGCCTTAACTTCACTTAGGAACGTGGGAAACGGACGATAATGATGTTTCAACGATTTTGTATAAAATCATAATTATAAGAGTTTTAAAATTTAACAAGCCGAGCATAAACATATTTTATCTACAAACGCTTATATTGAAGAGAAATCGTTGTTTTAAGCCTTAACTTCACATTGAAAACGTTGAAAATCGAGCTATAATGAAGTTTTACCCATTTTGACACAAATAATCAAACTATGAGTTTTGAAAGTAAACAAGCCGAGTATAATCATTAATGTTTCACAATGCGTATTGTAACTAGAAATCGTTGTTTTGAGCCTTAACTTTACGTAGGGAACGTGGGAAATAGGACGATAATGAAGTTTTAGCGATTTTGTATAAAATCATAATTCCAAGAGTTTTAAAATTTAACAAGCCCAGCATAAACATATTTTATCTACAAACGCTTATATTGAATAGAAATCGTTGTTTTAAGCCTTAAATTCACATTGGAAACATTGAAAATCGAGCTATAATGAAGTTTGACCCATTTTGACACAAATAATCAAACTATGGTTTTTGAAAGTAAACAAGCCGAGTATAATCATTAAGCTATCACAAAGCTTATTGTGACTAGAAATCGTTGTTTTGAGCCTTAACTTCACGTAGGGAACGTGGGAAATAGGACGATAATGATCTTTCAACGATTTTATATAAAATCATAATTCTAAGAGTTTTAAAATTTAACAAGCTGAGCATAAACATATTTTATCTTGAAACGCTTATTTTGAATAGAAATCGTTGTTTTAAGCCTTAACTTCACATTGGTGACGTTGGAAATCGAGCAATAATGAAGTTTTACCCATTTTGATACAAATAATCAAATTAATAGTTTTGAAATTAAACAAGCTGAGTATAATCATTAAGCTATCACAAAGCTTATTGTAACTAGAAGTCGTTTTTTGAGCCTTAACTTCACGTAGGGAACGTGGGAAACAGAGACGATAGTGAAGTTTCAACGATTTTGTATAAAATCATAATTTAAGAGTTTTAAAATTTAACAAGCCGAGAATAATCATATTTTATCTACAAACGCTTATATTGAATAGAAATCGTTGTTTTAAGCCTTAACTTCACATTGGAAACGTTGGAAATCGAGCTATAATGATGTTTTACCCATTTTGACACAAATAATCAAACTATGAGTTTTGAAAGTAAACAAGCCGAGTATAATCATTAAGCTATCACAAAGCTTATTGTAACTAGAAATCGTTGTATTGAGCCTTAACTTCACGTAGGGAACGTGGGAAATGGGACGATAATGATGTTTCAACGTTTCGTATCAAATCATAATTCTAAGAGTTTTAAAATTTAACAAGCCGAGCATAAACATATTTTATCTAGAAATGCTTATTTTGAATAGAAATCATTGTTTTAAGCCTTAACTTCACATTGGAAACATTGGAAATCGAGCTATAATGAAGTTTTACCCATTTTGATACAAATAATCAAATTAAGAGTTTTGAAAGTAAACAAGCGAGAGTATAGTCATTAAGCTATCACAAAGCTTATTGTAACTAGAAATCATTGTTTTGAGCCTTAACTTCACGTAGGGAACGTGGGAAATAGGACGATAATGAAGTTTCAACGATTTTTTATAAAATCATAATTCTAAGAGTTTTAAAATTTAGCAAGCCGAGCATAAACATATTTTATCTACAAATGCTTATATTGAATAGAAATCGTTGTTTTAAGCCTTAACTTCACCTTGGAAACGTTGGAAATCGAGCTATAATGAAGTTTTACCCATTTTGATACTAATAATCAAACTAAGAGTTTTGAAAGTAAACAAGCCGAGTATAATCATTAAGCTATAACAAAGCTTATTGTAACTAGAATTCGTTGTTTTGAGCCTTAACTTCACGTAGGGAACGTGGGAAACAGACGATAGTGAAGTTTCAACGATTTTGTATAAAATCATAATTTTAAGAGTTTTAAAATTTAACAAGCCGAGAATAATCATATTTTATCTACAAACGTAGCTTATATTGAATAGAAATCGTTGTTTTAAGCCTTAACTTCACATTGGAAACGTTGGAAATCGAGCTATAATGATGTTTTACCCATTTTGACACAAATAATCAAACTATGAGTTTTGAAAGTAAACAAGCCGAGTATAATCATTAAGCTATCACAAAGCTTATTGTAACTAGAAATCGTTGTATTGAGCCTTAACTTCACGTAGGGAACGTGGGAAATGGGACGATAATGATGTTTCAACGTTTTGTATAAAATCATAATTCTAAGAGTTTTAAAATTTAACAAGCCGAGCATAATCATATTTTATCTACAAACGCTTATATTGAATAGAAATCGTTGTTTTAAGCCTTAACTTAACATTGGAAACGTTGGAAATCGAGCTATAATGATGTTTTACCCATTTTGACACAAATAATCAAACTATGAGTTTTGAAAGTAAACAAGCCGAGTATAATCATTAAGCTATCACAAAGCGTATTGTAACTAGAAATTGTTGTTTTGAGCCTTAACTTTATGTAGGGAACGTGGGAAATAGGACGATAATGAAGTTTCAACGATTTTGTATAAAATCATAATTCTAAGAGTTTTAAAATTTAACAAGCCGAGCATAAACATATTTTATCGACAAACGCTTATATTGAATAGAAATATTTGTTTTAAGCCTTAAATTCACATTGGAAACGTTGGAAATCGAGCTATAATGAAGTTTTACCCATTTTGAAACAAATAATCAAACTATGAGTTTTGAAAGTAAATAAGCCGAGTATAATCATTAAGCTATCACAAAGCTTATTGTGACATGAAATCGTTGTTTTGAGCCTTAACTTCACGTAGGAACGTGGGAAATAGGACAATAATGATGTTGTAACGATTTTATATAAAATCATAATTCTAAGAGTTTTAAAATTTAACAAGCTGAGCATAAACATATTTTATCAAGAAACGCTTATTTTGAATAGAAATCGTGGTTTGAAGCCTTAACTTCACATTGGTGACGTTGGATCGAGCTATAAAGAAGTTTTACCCATTTTGATACAAATAATCAAATTAAGAGTTTTGAAAGTAAACAAAGCCGAGTATAATCATTAAGCTATCACAAAGCTTATTGTAACTAGAAGTCGTTTTTTTAGCCTTAACTTCACGTAGGGAACGTGGGAAACAGGACGATAATGAAGTTTCAACGATTTTGTATAAAATCATAATTCTAAGAGTTTTAAAATTTAACAAGCTGATCATAAACATATTTTATCTACAAACGCTTATATTGAATAGAAATCGTTGTTTTAAGCCTTAATTTCACATTGGAATTGTTGGAAATCGAGCTATAATGAAGTTTTACCCATTTTGATACAAATAATCAAACTAAGAGTTTTGAAAGTAAACAAGCCGAGTATAATCATTAAGCTTTCACAATGCTTATTGTAACTAGAAATCGTTGTTTAGAGCCTTAACTTCACGCATTGGAACGTAGGAAATAGGACAATAATGAAGTTTAAATGATTTTCTGTAAAATCATAATTCTAAGAGTTTTAAAATTTAACAAGCCGAGCATAAACATATTTTATCTACAAACGCTTATATTGAAGAGAAATCGTTGTTTTAAGCCTTAACTTCACATTGAAAACGTTGGAAATCGAGCTATAATGAAGTTTTACCCATTTTGACACAAATAATCAAACTATGAGTTTTGAAAGTAAACAAGCCGAGTATAATCATTAAGGTTTCACAAAGCGTATTGTAACTAGAAATCGTTGTTTTGAGCCTTAACTTTACGTAGGGAACGTGGGAAATAGGACGATAATGAAGTTTCAGTGATTTTGTATAAAATCATAATTCCAAGAGTTTTAAAATTTAACAAGCCCAGCATAAACATATTTTATCTACAAACGCTTATATTGAATAGAAATCGTTGTTTTAAGCCTTAAATTCACATTGGAAACATTGAAAATCGAGCTATAATGAAGTTTGACCCATTTTGACACAAATAATCAAACTATGAGTTTTGAAAGTAAACAAGCCGAGTATAATCATTAAGCTATCACAAAGCTTATTGTGACTAGAAATCGTTGTTTTGAGCCTTAACTTCACGTAGGGAACAAGGGAAATAGGACGATAATGATCTTTCAACGATTTTATATAAAATCATAATTCTAAGAGTTTTAAAATTTAACAAGCTGAGCATAAACATATTTT
This sequence comes from Stephania japonica, assembly GCA_039657345.1. Classification (NCBI taxonomy): domain Eukaryota; kingdom Viridiplantae; phylum Streptophyta; class Magnoliopsida; order Ranunculales; family Menispermaceae; genus Stephania; species Stephania japonica. The sequence goes on along the minus strand of CM077563.1, from coordinate 26,083,422 downwards.
ATCTTGAAACGCTTATTTTGAATAGAAATCGTTGTTTTAAGCCTTAACTTCACATTGGTGACGTTGGAAATCGAGCAATAATGAAGTTTTACCCATTTTGATACAAATAATCAAATTAATAGTTTTGAAATTAAACAAGCTGAGTATAATCATTAAGCTATCACAAAGCTTATTGTAACTAGAAGTCGTTTTTTTGAGCCTTAACTTCACGTAGGGAACGTGGGAAACGGGACGATAATGATGTTTCAACGATTTTGTATAAAATCATAATTATAAGAGTTTTAAAATTTAACAAGCCGAGCATAAACATATTTTATCTACAAACGCTTATATTGAAGAGAAATCGTTGTTTTAAGCCTTAACTTCACATTGAAAACGTTGGAAATCGAGCTATAATGAAGTTTTACAAATTTTGACACAAATAACCAAACTATGAGTTTTGAAAGTAAACAAGCCGAGTATAATCATTAAGGTTTCACAATGCGTATTGTAACTAGAAATCGTTGTTTTGAGCCTTAACTTTACGTAGGGAACGTGGGAAATAGGACGATAATGAAGTTTTAGCGATTTTGTATAAAATCATAATTCCAAGAGTTTTAAAATTTAACAAGCCCAGCATAAACATATTTTATCTACAAACGCTTATATTGAATAGAAATCGTTGTTTTAAGCCTTAAATTCACATTGGAAACATTGAAAATCGAGCTATAATGAAGTTTGACCCATTTTGACACAAATAATCAAACTATGGTTTTTGAAAGTAAACAAGCCGAGTATAATCATTAAGCTATCACAAAGCTTATTGTGATAGAAATCGTTGTTTTGAGCCTTAACTTCACGTAGGGAACGTGGGAAATAGGACGATAATGATCTTTCAACGATTTTATATAAAATCATAATTCTAAGAGTTTTAAAATTTAACAAGCGAGCACAAACATATTTTATCTTGAAACGCTTATTTTGAATAGAAATCGTTGTTTTAAGCCTTAACTTCACATTGGTGACGTTGGAAATCGAGCAATAATGAAGTTTTACCCATTTTGATACAAATAATCAAATTAATAGTTTTGAAATTAAACAAGCTGAGTATAATCATTAAGCTATCACAAAGCTTATTGTAACTAGAAGTCGTTTTTTTGAGCCTTAACTTCACGTAGGGAACGTGGGAAACAGGACGATAGTGAAGTTTCAACGATTTTGTATAAAATCATAATTTTAAGAGTTTTAAAATTTAACAAGCCGAGAATAATCATATTTTATCTACAAACGCTTATATTGAATAGAAATCGTTGTTTTAAGCCTTAACTTCACATTGGAAACGTTGGAAATCGAGCTATAATGATGTTTTACCCATTTTGACACAAATAATCAAACTATGAGTTTTGAAAGTAAACAAGCCGAGTATAATCATTAAGTTATCACAAAGCTTATTATAACTAGAAATCGTTGTATTGAGCCTTAACTTCACGTAGGGAACGTGGGAAATGGGACGATAATGATGTTTCAACGTTTCGTATAAAATCATAATTCTAAGAGTTTTAAAATTTAACAAGCCGAGCATAAACATATTTTATCTAGAAATGCTTATTTTGAATAGAAATCATTGTTTTAAGCCTTAACTTCACATTGGAAACATTGGAAATCGAGCTATAATGAAGTTTTACCCATTTTGATACAAATAATCAAATTAAGAGTTCTGAAAGTAAACAAGCCGAGTATAGTCATTAAGCTATCACAAAGCTTATTGTAACTAGAAATCATTGTTTTGAGCCTTAACTTCACGTAGGGAACGTGGGAAATAGGACGTAATGAAGTTTCAACGATTTTTTATAAAATCATAATTCTAAGAGTTTTAAAATTTAGCAAGCCGAGCATAAACATATTTTATCTACAAATGCTTATATTGAATAGAAATCGTTGTTTTAAGCCTTAACTTCACCTTGGAAACGTTGGAAATCGAGCTATAATGAAGTTTTACCCATTTTGATACAAATAATCAAACTAAGAGTTTTGAAAGTAAACAAGCCGAGTATAATCATTAAGCTATAACAAAGCTTATTGTAACTAGAATTCGTTGTTTTGAGCCTTAACTTCACGTAGGGAACGTGGGAAACAGACGATAGTGAAGTTTCAACGATTTTGTATAAAATCATAATTTTAAGAGTTTTAAAATTTAACAAGCCGAGAATAATCATATTTTATCTACAAACGCTTATATTGAATAGAAATCGTTGTTTTAAGCCTTAACTTCACATTGGAAACGTTGGAAATCGAGCTATAATGATGTTTTACCCATTTTGACACAAATAATCAAACTATGAGTTTTGAAAGTAAACAAGCCGAGTATAATCATTAAGCTATCACAAAGCTTATTGTAACTAGAAATCGTTGTATTGAGCCTTAACTTCACGTAGGGAACGTGGGAAATGGGACGATAATGATGTTTCAACGTTTCGTATAAAATCATAATTCTAAGAGTTTTAAAATTTAACAAGCCGAGCATAAACATATTTTATCTAGAAATGCTTATTTTGAATAGAAATCTTTGTTTTAAGCCTTAACTTCACATTGGAAACATTGGAAATCGAGCTATAATGAAGTTTTACCCATTTTGATACAAATAATCAAATTAAGAGTTCTGAAAGTAAACAAGCCGAGTATAGTCATTAAGCTATCACAAAGCTTATTGTAACTAGAAATCATTGTTTTGAGCCTTAACTTCACGTAGGGAACGTGGGAAATAGGACGATAATGAAGTTTCAACGATTTTTTATAAAATCATAATTCTAAGAGTTTCAAAATTTAGCAAGCCGAGCATAAACATATTTTATCTACAAATGCTTATATTGAATAGAAATCGTTGTTTTAAGCCTTAACTTCACCTTGGAAACGTTGGAAATCGAGCTATAATGAAGTTTTACCCATTTTGATACAAATAATCAAACTAAGAGTTTTGAAAGTAAACAAGCCGAGTATAATCATTAAGCTATAACAAAGCTTATTGTAACTAGAATTCGTTGTTTTGAGCCTTAACTTCACGTAGGGAACGTGGGAAACAGGACGATAGTGAAGTTTCAACGATTTTGTATAAAATCATAATTTTAAGAGTTTTAAAATTTAACAAGCCGAGAATAATCATATTTTATCTACAAACGCTTATATTGAATAGAAATCGTTGTTTTAAGCCTTAACTTCACATTGGAAACGTTGGAAATCGAGCTATAATGATGTTTTACCCATTTTGACACAAATAATCAAACTATGAGTTTTGAAAGTAAACAAGCCGAGTATAATCATTAAGCTATCACAAAACTTATTGTAACTAGAAATCGTTGTATTGAGCCTAAACTTCACGTAGGGAACGTGGGAAATGGGACGATAATGATGTTTCAACGTTTTGTATAAAATCATAATTCTAAGAGTTTTAAAATTTAACAAGCCGAGCATAATCATATTTTATCTACAAACGCTTATATTGAATAGAAATCGTTGTTTTAAGCCTTAACTTAACATTGGAAACGTTGGAAATCGAGCTATAATGATGTTTTACCCATTTTGACACAAATAATCAAACTATGAGTTTTGAAAGTAAACAAGCCGAGTATAATCATTAAGCTATCACAAAGCGTATTGTAACTAGAAATTGTTGTTTTGAGCCTTAACTTTATGTAGGGAACGTGGGAAATAGGACGATAATGAAGTTTCAACGATTTTGTATAAAATCATAATTCTAAGAGTTTTAAAATTTAACAAGCCGAGCATAAACATATTTTATCGACAAACGCTTATATTGAATAGAAATATTTGTTTTAAGCCTTAAATTCACATTGGAAACGTTGGAAATCGAGCTATAATGAAGTTTTACCCATTTTGAAACAAATAATCAAACTATGAGTTTTGAAAGTAAATAAGCCGAGTATAATCATTAAGCTATCACAAAGCTTATTGTGACATGAAATCGTTGTTTTGAGCCTTAACTTCACGTAGGGAACGTGGGAAATAGGACAATAATGATGTTGTAACGATTTTATATAAAATCATAATTCTAAGAGTTTTAAAATTTAACAAGCTGAGCATAAACATATTTTATCAAGAAACGCTTATTTTGAATAGAAATCGTGGTTTGAAGCCTTAACTTCACATTGGTGACGTTGGAATCGAGCTATAAAGAAGTTTTACCCATTTTGATACAAATAATCAAATTAAGAGTTTTGAAAGTAAACAAAGCCGAGTATAATCATTAAGCTATCACAAAGCTTATTGTAACTAGAAGTCATTTTTTTGAGCCTTAACTTCACGTAGGGAACGTGGGAAACAGGACGATAATGAAGTTTCAACGATTTTGTATAAAATCATAATTCTAAGAGTTTTAAAATTTAACAAGCTGATCATTAACATATTTTATCTACAAACGCTTATATTGAATAGAAATCGTTGTTTTAAGCCTTAATTTCACATTGGAATTGTTGGAAATCGAGCTATAATGAAGTTTTACCCATTTTGATACAAATAATCAAACTAAGAGTTTTGAAAGTAAACAAGCCGAGTATAATCATTAAGCTTTCACAATGCTTATTGTAACTAGAAATCGTTGTTTAGAGCCTTAACTTGACGCAGGGAACGTAGGAAATAGGACAATAATGAAGTTTAAATGATTTTCTGTAAAATCATAATTCTAAGAGTTTTAAAATTTAACAAGCCGAGCATAAACATATTTTATCTACAAACGCTTATATTGAAGAGAAATCGTTGTTTTAAGCCTTAACTTCACATTGAAAACGTTGGAAATCGAGCTATAATGAAGTTTTACCCATTTTGACACAAATAATCAAACTATGAGTTTTGAAAGTAAACAAGCCGAGTATAATCATTAAGGTTTCACAAAGCGTATTGTAACTAGAAATCGTTGTTTTGAGCCTTAACTTTACGTAGGGAACGTGGGAAATAGGACGATAATGAAGTTTCAGCGATTTTGTATAAAATCATAATTCCAAGAGTTTTAAAATTTAACAAGCCCAGCATAAACATATTTTATCTACAAACGCTTATATTGAATAGAAATCATTGTTTTAAGCCTTAAATTCACATTGGAAACATTGAAAATCGAGCTATAATGAAGTTTGACCCATTTTGACACAAATAATCAAACTATGAGTTTTGAAAGTAAACAAGCCGAGTATAATCATTAAGCTATCACAAAGCTTATTGTGACTAGAAATCGTTGTTTTGAGCCTTAACTTCACGTAGGGAACGTGGGAAATAGGACGATAATGATCTTTCAACGATTTTATATAAAATCATAATTCTAAGAGTTTTAAAATTTAACAAGCTGAGCATAAACATATTTTATCTTGAAATGCTTATTTTGAATAGAAATCGTTGTTTTAAGCCTTAACTTCACATTGGTGACGTTGGAAATCGAGCAATAATGAAGTTTTACCCATTTTGATACAAATAATCAAATTAATAGTTTTGAAATTAAACAAGCTGAGTATAATCATTAAGCTATCACAAAGCTTATTGTAACTAGAAGTCGTTTTTTTGAGCCTTAACTTCACTTAGGGAACGTGGGAAACGGGACGATAATGATGTTTCAACGATTTTGTATAAAATCATAATTATAAGAGTTTTAAAATTTAACAAGCCGAGCATAAACATATTTTATCTACAAACGCTTATATTGAAGAGAAATCGTTGTTTTAAGCCTTAACTTCACATTGAAAACGTTGAAAATCGAGCTATAATGAAGTTTTACCCATTTTGACACAAATAATCAAACTATGAGTTTTGAAAGTAAACAAGCCGAGTATAATCATTAATGTTTCACAATGCGTATTGTAACTAGAAATCGTTGTTTTGAGCCTTAACTTTACGTAGGGAACGTGGGAAATAGGACGATAATGAAGTTTTAGCGATTTTGTATAAAATCATAATTCCAAGAGTTTTAAAATTTAACAAGCCCAAAGCATAAACATATTTTATCTACAAACGCTTATATTGAATAGAAATCGTTGTTTTAAGCCTTAAATTCACATTGGAAACATTGAAAATCGAGCTATAATGAAGTTTGACCCATTTTGACACAAATAATCAAACTATGGTTTTTGAAAGTAAACAAGCCGAGTATAATCATTAAGCTATCACAAAGCTTATTGTGACTAGAAATCGTTGTTTTGAGCCTTAACTTCACGTAGGGAACGTGGGAAATAGGACGATAATGATCTTTCAACGATTTTATATAAAATCATAATTCTAAGAGTTTTAAAATTTAACAAGCTGAGCATAAACATATTTTATCTTGAAACGCTTATTTTGAATAGAAATCGTTGTTTTAAGCCTTAACTTCACATTGGTGACGTTGGAAATCGAGCAATAATGAAGTTTTACCCATTTTGATACAAATAATCAAATTAATAGTTTTGAAATTAAACAAGCTGAGTATAATCATTAAGCTATCACAAAGCTTATTGTAACTAGAAGTCGTTTTTTTGAGCCTTAACTTCACGTAGGGAACGTGGGAAACAGGACGATAGTGAAGTTTCAACGATTTTGTATAAAATCATAATTTTAAGAGTTTTAAAATTTAACAAGCCGAGAATAATCATATTTTATCTACAAACGCTTATATTGAATAGAAATCGTTGTTTTAAGCCTTAACTTCACATTGGAAACGTTGGAAATCGAGCTATAATGATGTTTTACCCATTTTGACACAAATAATCAAACTATGAGTTTTGAAAGTAAACAAGCCGAGTATAATCATTAAGCTATCACAAAGCTTATTGTAACTAGAAATCGTTGTTTTTGAGCCTTAACTTCACGTAGGGAACGTGGGAAATGGGACGATAATGATGTTTCAACGTTTCGTATCAAATCATAATTCTAAGAGTTTTAAAATTTAACAAGCCGAGCATAAACATATTTTATCTAGAAATGCTTATTTTGAATAGAAATCATTGTTTTAAGCCTTAACTTCACATTGGAAACATTGGAAATCGAGCTATAATGAAGTTTTACCCATTTTGATACAAATAATCAAATTAAGAGTTTTGAAAGTAAACAAGCCGAGTATAGTCATTAAGCTATCACAAAGCTTATTGTAACTAGAAATCATTGTTTTGAGCCTTAACTTCACGTAGGGAACGTGGGAAATAGGACGATAATGAAGTTTCAACGATTTTTTATAAAATCATAATTCTAAGAGTTTTAAAATTTAGCAAGCCGAGCATAAACATATTTTATCTACAAATGCTTATATTGAATAGAAATCGTTGTTTTAAGCCTTAACTTCACCTTGGAAACGTTGGAAATCGAGCTATAATGAAGTTTTACCCATTTTGATACTAATAATCAAACTAAGAGTTTTGAAAGTAAACAAGCCGAGTATAATCATTAAGCTATAACAAAGCTTATTGTAACTAGAATTCGTTGTTTTGAGCCTTAACTTCACGTAGGGAACGTGGGAAACAGGACGATAGTGAAGTTTCAACGATTTTGTATAAAATCATAATTTTAAGAGTTTTAAAATTTAACAAGCCGAGAATAATCATATTTTATCTACAAACGCTTATATTGAATAGAAATCGTTGTTTTAAGCCTTAACTTCACATTGGAAATGTTGGAAATCGAGCTATAATGATGTTTTACCCATTTTGACACAAATAATCAAACTATGAGTTTTGAAAGTAAACAAGCCGAGTATAATCATTAAGCTATCACAAAGCTTATTGTAACTAGAAATCGTTGTATTGAGCCTTAACTTCACGTAGGGAACGTGGGAAATGGGACGATAATGATGTTTCAACGTTTTGTATAAATCATAATTCTAAGAGTTTTAAAATTTAACAAGCCGAGCATAATCATATTTTATCTACAAACGCTTATATTGAATAGAAATCGTTGTTTTAAGCCTTAACTTAACATTGGAAACGTTGGAAATCGAGCTATAATGATGTTTTACCCATTTTGACACAAATAATCAAACTATGAGTTTTGAAAGTAAACAAGCCGAGTATAATCATTAAGCTATCACAAAGCGTATTGTAACTAGAAATTGTTGTTTTGAGCCTTAACTTTATGTAGGGAACGTGGGAAATAGGACGATAATGAAGTTTCAACGATTTTGTATAAAATCATAATTCTAAGAGTTTTAAAATTTAACAAGCCGAGCATAAACATATTTTATCGACAAACGCTTATATTGAATAGAAATATTTGTTTTAAGCCTTAAATTCACATTGGAAACGTTGGAAATCGAGCTATAATGAAGTTTTACCCATTTTGAAACAAATAATCAAACTATGAGTTTTGAAAGAAATAAGCCGAGTATAATCATTAAGCTATCACAAAGCTTATTGTGACATGAAATCGTTGTTTTGAGCCTTAACTTCACGTAGGGAACGTGGGAAATAGGACAATAATGATGTTGTAACGATTTTATATAAAATCATAATTCTAAGAGTTTTAAAATTTAACAAGCTGAGCATAAACATATTTTATCAAGAAACGCTTATTTTGAATAGAAATCGTGGTTTGAAGCCTTAACTTCACATTGGTGACGTTGGAATCGAGCTATAAAGAAGTTTTACCCATTTTGATACAAATAATCAAATTAAGAGTTTTGAAAGTAAACAAAGCCGAGTATAATCATTAAGCTATCACAAAGCTTATTGTAACTAGAAGTCGTTTTTTTGAGCCTTAACTTCACGTAGGGAACGTGGGAAACAGGACGATAATGAAGTTTCAACGATTTTGTATAAAATCATAATTCTAAGAGTTTTAAAATTTAACAAGCTGATCATAAACATATTTTATCTACAAACGCTTATATTGAATAGAAATCGTTGTTTTAAGCCTTAATTTCACATTGGAATTGTTGGAAATCGAGCTATAATGAAGTTTTACCCATTTTGATACAAATAATCAAACTAAGAGTTTTGAAAGTAAACAAGCCGAGTATAATCATTAAGCTTTCACAATGCTTATTGTAACTAGAAATCGTTGTTTAGAGCCTTAACTTCACGCAGGGAACGTAGGAAATAGGACAATAATGAAGTTTAAATGATTTTCTGTAAAATCATAATTCTAAGAGTTTTAAAATTTAACAAGCCGAGCATAAACATATTTTATCTACAAACGCTTATATTGAAGAGAAATCGTTGTTTTAAGCCTTAACTTCACATTGAAAACGTTGGAAATCGAGCTATAATGAAGTTTTACCCATTTTGACACAAATAATCAAACTATGAGTTTTGAAAGTAAACAAGCCGAGTATAATCATTAAGGTTTCACAAAGCGTATTGTAACTAGAAATCGTTGTTTTGAGCCTTAACTTTACGTAGGGAACGTGGGAAATAGGACGATAATGAAGTTTCAGTGATTTTGTATAAAATCATAATTCCAAGAGTTTTAAAATTTAACAAGCCCAGCATAAACATATTTTATCTACAAACGCTTATATTGAATAGAAATCGTTGTTTTAAGCCTTAAATTCACATTGGAAACATTGAAAATCGAGCTATAATGAAGTTTGACCCATTTTGACACAAATAATCAAACTATGAGTTTTGAAAGTAAACAAGCCGAGTATAATCATTAAGCTATCACAAAGCTTATTGTGACTAGAAATCGTTGTTTTGAGCCTTAACTTCACGTAGGGAACAAGGGAAATAGAACGATAATGATCTTTCAACGATTTTATATAAAATCATAATTCTAAGAGTTTTAAAATTTAACAAGCTGAGCATAAACATATTTTATCTTGAAACGCTTATTTTGAATAGAAATCGTTGTTTTAAGCCTTAACTTCACATTGGTGACGTTGGAAATCGAGCAATAATGAAGTTTTACCCATTTTGATACAAATAATCAAATTAATAGTTTTGAAATTAAACAAGTTTGAGTATAATCATTAAGCTATCACAAAGCTTATTGTAACTAGAAGTCGTTTTTTTGAGCCTTAACTTCACGTAGGGAACGTGGGAAACGGACGATAATGATGTTTCAACGATTTTGTATAAAATCATAATTATAAGAGTTTTAAAATTTAACAAGCCGAGCATAAACATATTTTATCTACAAACGCTTATATTGAAGAGAAATCGTTGTTTTAAGCCTTAACTTCACATTGAAAACGTTGGAAATCGAGCTATAATGAAGTTTTACAAATTTTGACACAAATAACCAAACTATGAGTTTTGAAAGTAAACAAGCCGAGTATAATCATTAAGGTTTCACAATGCGTATTGTAACTAGAAATCGTTGTTTTGAGCCTTAACTTTACGTAGGGAACGTGGGAAATAGGACGATAATGAAGTTTTAGCGATTTTGTATAAAATCATAATTCCAAGAGTTTTAAAATTTAACAAGCCCAGCATAAACTTATTTTATCTACAAACGCTTATATTGAATAGAAATCGTTGTTTTAAGCCTTAAATTCACATTGGAAACATTGAAAATCGAGCTATAATGAAGTTTGACCCATTTTGACACAAATAATCAAACTATGGTTTTTGAAAGTAAACAAGCCGAGTATAATCATTAAGCTATCACAAAGCTTATTGTGACTAGAAATCGTTGTTTTGAGCCTTAACTTCACGTAGGGAACGTGGGAAATAGGACGATAATGATCTTTCAACGATTTTATATAAAATCATAATTCTAAGAGTTTTAAAATTTAACAAGCTGAGCACAAACATATTTTATCTTGAAACGCTTATTTTGAATAGAAATCGTTGTTTTAAGCCTTAACTTCACATTGGTGACGTTGGAAATCGAGCAATAATGAAGTTTTACCCATTTTGATACAAATAATCAAATTAATAGTTTTGAAATTAAACAAGCTGAGTATAATCATTAAGCTATCACAAAGCTTATTGTAACTAGAAGTCGTTTTTTTGAGCCTTAACTTCACGTAGGGAACGTGGGAAACAGGACGATAGTGAAGTTTCAACGATTTTGTATAAAATCATAATTTTAAGAGTTTTAAAATTTAACAAGCCGAGAATAATCATATTTTATCTACAAACGCTTATATTGAATAGAAATCGTTGTTTTAAGCCTTAACTTCACATTGGAAACGTTGGAAATCGAGCTATAATGATGTTTTACCCATTTTGACACAAATAATCAAACTATGAGTTTTGAAAGTAAACAAGCCGAGTATAATCATTAAGCTATCACAAAGCTTATTGTAACTAGAAATCGTTGTATTGAGCCTTAACTTCACGTAGGGAACGTGGGAAATGGGACGATAATGATGTTTCAACGTTTCGTATAAAATCATAATTCTAAGAGTTTTAAAATTTAACAAGCCGAGCATAAACATATTTTATCTAGAAATGCTTATTTTGAATAGAAATCATTGTTTTAAGCCTTAACTTCACATTGGAAACATTGGAAATCGAGCTATAATGAAGTTTTACCCATTTTGATACAAATAATCAAATTAAGAGTTCTGAAAGTAAACAAGCCGAGTATAGTCATTAAGCTATCACAAAGCTTATTGTAACTAGAAATCATTGTTTTGAGCCTTAACTTCACGTAGGGAACGTGGGAAATAGGACGATAATGAAGTTTCAACGATTTTTTATAAAATCATAATTCTAAGAGTTTTAAAATTTAGCAAGCCGAGCATAAACATATTTTATCTACAAATGCTTATATTGAATAGAAATCGTTGTTTTAAGCCTTAACTTCACCTTGGAAACGTTGGAAATCGAGCTATAATGAAGTTTTACCCATTTTGATACAAATAATCAAACTAAGAGTTTTGAAAGTAAACAAGCCGACTATATTCATTAAGCTTAAGCTATAACAAAAAGCTTATTGTAACTAGAATTCGTTGTTTTGAGCCTTAACTTCACGTAGGGAACGTGGGAAACAGGACGATAGTGAAGTTTCAACGATTTTGTATAAAATCATAATTTTAAGAGTTTTAAAATTTAACAAGCCGAGAATAATCATATTTTATCTACAAACGCTTATATTGAATAGAAATCGTTGTTTTAAGCCTTAACTTCACATTGGAAACATTGGAAATCGAGCTATAATGATGTTTTACCCATTTTGACACAAATAATCAAACTATGAGTTTTGAAAGTAAACAAGCCGAGTATAATCATTAAGCTATCACAAAGCTTATTGTAACTAGAAATCGTTGTATTGAGCCTTAACTTCACGTAGGGAACGTGGGAAATGGGACGATAATGATGTTTCAACGTTTTGTATAAAATCATAATTCTAAGAGTTTTAAAATTTAACAAGCCGAGCATAATCATATTTTATCTACAAACTCTTATATTGAATAGAAATCGTTGTTTTAAGCCTTAATTTAACATTGGAAACGTTAGAAATCGAGCTATAATGATGTTTTACCCATTTTGACACAAATAATCAAACTATGAGTTTTGAAAGTAAACAAGCCGAGTATAATCATTAAGCTATCACAAAGCGTATTGTAACTAGAAATTGTTGTTTTGAGCCTTAACTTTATGTAGGGAACGTGGGAAATAGGACGATAATGAAGTTTCAACGATTTTGTATAAAATCATAATTCTAAGAGTTTTAAAATTTAACAAGCCGAGCATAAACATATTTTATCGACAAACGCTTATATTGTATAGAAATATTTGTTTTAAGCCTTAAATTCACATTGGAAATGTTGGAAATCGAGCTATAATGAAGTTTTACCCATTTTGAAACAAATAATCAAACTATGAGTTTTGAAAGTAAATAAGCCGAGTATAATCATTAAGCTGTCACAAAGCTTATTGTGACATGAAATCGTTGTTTTGAGCCTTAACTTCACGTAGGGAACGTGGGAAATAGGACAATAATGATGTTGTAACGATTTTATATAAAATCATAATTCTAAGAGTTTTAAAATTTAACAAGCTGAGCATAAACATATTTTATCAAGAAACGCTTATTTTGAATAGAAATCGTGGTTTGAAGCCTTAACTTCACATTGGTGACGTTGGAAATCGAGCTATAAAGAAGTTTTACCCATTTTGATACAAATAATCAAATTAAGAGTTTTGAAAGTAAACAAAGCCGAGTATAATCATTAAGCTATCACAAAGCTTATTGTAACTAGAAGTCATTTTTTTGATCCTTAACTTCACGTAGGGAACGTGGGAAACAGGACGATAATGAAGTTTAAACGATTTTGTATAAAATCATAATTCTAAGAGTTTTAAAATTTAACAAGCTGATCATAAACATATTTTATCTACAAACGCTTATATTGAATAGAAATCGTTGTTTTAAGCCTTAATTTCACATTGGAATTGTTGGAAATCGAGCTATAATGAAGTTTTACCCATTTTGATACAAATAATCAAACTAAGAGTTTTGAAAGTAAACAAGCCGAGTATAATCATTAAGCTTTCACAATGCTTATTGTAACTAGAAATCGTTGTTTAGAGCCTTAACTTCACGCAGGGAACGTAGGAAATAGGACAATAATGAAGTTTAAATGATTTTCTCAAAATCATAATTCTAAGAGTTTTAAAATTTAACAAGCCGAGCATAAACATATTTTATCTACAAACGCTTATATTGAAGAGAAATCGTTGTTTTAAGCCTTAACTTCACATTGAAAACGTTGGAAATCGAGCTATAATGAAGTTTTACCCATTTTGACACAAATAATCAAACTATGAGTTTTGAAAGTAAACAAGCCGAGTATAATCATTAAGGTTTCACAAAGCGTATTGTAACTAGAAATCGTTGTTTTGAGCCTTAACTTTACGTAGGGAACGTGGGAAATAGGACGATAATGAAGTTTCAACGATTTTGTATAAAATCATAATTCCAAGAGTTTTAAAATTTAACAAGCCCAAAGATAAACATATTTTATCTACAAACGCTTATATTGAATAGAAATCGTTGTTTTAAGCCTTAAATTCACATTGGAAACATTGAAAATCGAGCTATAATGAAGTTTGACCCATTTTGACACAAATAATCAAACTATGAGTTTTGAAAGTAAACAAGCCGAGTATAATCATTAAGCTATCACAAAGCTTATTGTGACTAGAAATCGTTGTTTTGAGCCTTAACTTCACGTAGGGAACAAGGGAAATAGGACGATAATGATCTTTCAACGATTTTATATAAAATCATAATTCTAAGAGTTTTAAAATTTAACAAGCTGAGCATAAACATATTTTATCTTGAAACGCTTATTTTGAATAGAAATCGTTGTTTTAAGCCTTAACTTCACATTGGTGACGTTGGAAATCGAGCAATAATGAAGTTTTACCCATTTTGATACAAATAATCAAATTAATAGTTTTGAAATTAAACAAGTGAGTATAATCATTAAGCTATTACAAAGCTTATTGTAACTAGAAGTCGTTTTTTGAGCCTTAACTTCACGTAGGGAACGTGGGAAACAGACGATAGTGAAGTTTCAACGATTTTGTATAAAATCATAATTTTAAGAGTTTTAAAATTTAACAAGCCGAGAATAATCATATTTTATCTACAAACGCTTATATTGAATAGAAATCGTTGTTTTAAGCCTTAACTTCACATTGGAAACGTTGGAAATCGAGCTATAATGATGTTTTACCCATTTTGACACAAATAATCAAACTATGAGTTTTGAAAGTAAACAAGTCGAGTATAATCATTAAGCTATCACAAAGCTTATTGTAACTAGAAATCGTTGTATTGAGCCTTAACTTCACGTAGGGAACGTGGGAAATGGGACGATAATGAAGTTCAACGATTTTGTATAAAATCATAATTCTAAGAGTTTTAAAATTTAACAAGCCAATCATAAACATATTTTATCTAAAAATGTTTATTTTGAATAGAAATCGTTGTTTTAAGTGTTAACTTCAGATTGGGAACGTGGGAAATAGAACTATAATGAAGTTTTATCCATTGTGATACAAATTATCAAACTAAGAGTTTTGAAAGTAAACAAGCCGAGTATAATCATTAAGCTATCACAAAGCATTTTGTAACTAGAAATTGTTGTTTTGAACCTTAACTTCACGTAGGGAACGTGAGAAATAGGACGATAATGATGTTTCAACGATTTTGTATAAAATCATAATTCTAAGAGTTTAAAAATTTAACAAGCCGAGCATAAACATATTTCATCTAGAAACGCTTATTTGGAATAGAAATCATTGTTTTAAGCATTAACTTCACATTGGGAACGTGGGAAATCTAACTATAATGAAGTCTTACACATTTTGATACCAATAATCAAACAAAGAGTTTTGAAAGTAAACAAGTCGAGTATAATCATTAAGCTCTCACAAAGCTTATAGTAACTATAAATCGTTGTTTAGAGCTTTAACTTCACGAAGGGAACGTGGGAAATAGGACGATGATGAAGTTTCAATGATTTTTATAAAATTATATTTCTAAGAGTTTTAATATTTAACATGCTG
Source organism: Stephania japonica (assembly GCA_039657345.1). Classification (NCBI taxonomy): domain Eukaryota; kingdom Viridiplantae; phylum Streptophyta; class Magnoliopsida; order Ranunculales; family Menispermaceae; genus Stephania; species Stephania japonica. Next base: position 26,068,009 of record CM077563.1, on the reverse strand, counting down.
AGCATAAACATATTTTAAATACAAACGCTTATTTTAAATAGAAATAATTGTTTAAAGCCTTAACTTTACATTGGGAACGTGGGAAATCAAACTATAATGAAGTGTTACCCATTTTGATACAAATAATCAAACTAAGAGTTTTGAAAGTAAACTACTCGAGTATAATCATTAAGCTGTCACAAAGCTTATTGTCACTAGAAATCGTTTTTTTGTGCCTTAACTTTATGTAGGGAATATGGGAAATAGGACGATAATGAAGTTTCAACGATTTTGTATAAAATTATAATTCTAAGAGTTTTAAAATTTAACAAGCCGAGCATAAACATATTTTATCTACAAACGCTTATTTTGAATGAAAATCGTTGTTTTAAGCCTTAACTTCACATTGGAAACGTTGGAAATCGAGCTATAATGCAGTTTTACCAATTTTGATACAAATAATCAAACTAAGAGTTTTGATAATAAACAAGCCGAGTACAATCATTAAGCTATCACAAAGCTTATTGTAACTAGAAATCGTTGTTTTGAGCCTTAACTTCACGTAGGGAACGTGGGAAATAGGACGATAATGAAGTTTCAACGATTTGGTATAAAATCATAATTCTAAGAGTTTACAAATTTAACAAGTCGAGCATAAAACATATTTTATGTAGAAAAGCTTATTTTGAATAGAAATCATTGTTTTAAGCATTAACTTCACATTGGGAATGAGGGAAATCTAACTATAATGAAGTTTTACCCATTTTGATACAAATAATCAAACTAAGAGTTTTGAAAGTAAACAAGCCGAGTATAATCATTAACCATTCACAAAGCTTATTGTAACTAGAAATCGTTATTTAGAGCCTTAACTTCACGCAGGGAACGTGGGAAATAGGGCGATAATGAAGTTTCAACGATTTTGTATAAAATCCTAATTCTAAGAGTCTTAAAATTTATCAAGCCGAGCATTAACATATTTTATCTACAAACGCTTATATTGAATAGAAATCGTTGTTTTAAGCCTTAACCTCACATTGGAAACGTTGGAAATCGAGCTATAATGAAGTTTTACCCATTTTGACAAAAATAATCAAACTAAGAGTTTTGAAAGTAAACAAGTCGAGTATAATCATTAAGCTCTCACAAAGCTTATTGTAACTAGAAATCGTTGTTTAGAGCCTTAACTTCACGTAGGGAGCGTTGGAAATAGGACGTTAATGAAGTTTCAAAAATTTTGAATAAAATCATAATTCTAAGAGTTTTAAAATTTAACAAGCCAATCATAAACATATATTTATCTAGAAATGCTTATTTTGAATAGAAATCGTTGTTTTAAGCATTAACTTCACATTGGGAACGTGGGAAATAGAACTATAATGAAGTTTTATCCATTGTGATACAAATAATCAAACTAAGAGTTTTGAAAGTAAACAAGCCGAGTATAATCACTAAGCTATCACAAAGCTTATTGTAACTAGAAATCGTTGTTTTGAGCCTTAACTTCACGTAGGGAACGTGAGAAATAGGATGATAATGATGTTTCAACGATTTTGTATAAAATCATAATTCTAAGAGTTTAAAAATTTAACAAGCCGAGCATAAACATATTTTATCTACAAACGCTTATATTGAATAGAAATCGTTGTTTTAAGCCTTACCTTCACATTGGGAACGTTGGAAATCGAACTATAATGAAGTTTTACCCATTTTGATTAAAATAATCAAACTATAAGTTTTGAAAGTAAACAAGCCGAGTATAATCATTAAGATGTCACAAAGCTTATTGTGACTAGAAATCGTTATTTAGAGCCTTAAATTCACGTAGGGAACGTGGGAAATAGGACGATAATGAAGTTCCACCGATTTTGTATAAAATCATAATTCAAGAATTTTAAAATTTAACAAGCCGAGCAAAAACATATTTTATCTACAAACTCTTACTTTTAAAAGAAATCGTTGTTTTAAGCCTTACCTTCACATTGGGAACGTAGGAAATCGAACTATAATGAAGTTTTATCCATTTTGATTCAAATAATCAAACAAAGAGTTTTCAAAGTAGACAAGCCGAGTATAATCATTTAGCTGTCACAAAGCTTATTGTGACAAGAAATCATTGTTTTGAGCCTTAACTTCATGTAGGGAACGTGAGAAATAGGACGATAATGATATTTCCACAATTTTCTATAAAATTATAATTCTAAGCGCTTCAAAATTTATGAAGCCGAGCATAAACATATTTTATCTAGAAACGCTTATTTTGAATAGAAATCGTTGTTTGAAGCCTTAACTTCACATTGGACACGTTGGAAATTGAGCTATAATGAAGTTTTACCCATTTTGATACAAATAATCCAGCTAAGACTTTTGAAAGTAAACAAGCCGAGTATAATCATCAAGCTATCATAAAGCTTATTGTGACTAGAAATCGTTGTTTTGAGCCTTAACTTCACATTTGGAACGTTGGAAATCGAAATATAATGAAGTTTTACCCATTTTGATACAAATAATCAAACTAAGAGTTTTGAAAGTAAACAAGCCAAGTATAATCATTAAGCGATAACAAAGCTTATTGTGACTAGAAATCGTTGTTTTGAGCCTTAACTTCACGTAGGGAACGTAAGAAATAGGACGATAATGATGTCTATAAAATTTGTATAAAATCATAATTCTAATAGTTTTAAAATTTAACAAGCCGATCATAAACATATTTTATCTAGAAACGCTTATTTTGAATAGAAATCGTTGTTTTAAGCATTAACTTCAAATTGGGAACAAGGGAAATAGAACTATAATGAAGTTTTACCCATTTTGATACAAATAATCAAACTAAGAGTTTTGAAAGTAAACAAGCCGAGTATAATCATTAAGCTATCACAAAGCTTATTGTAACTAGAAATCGTTGTTTTGAGCCTTAACTTCACGTAGGGAACGTGGGAAACAGGACGATAATGAAGTTTCAACGATTTTGTATAAAATCATAATTCTAAGAGTTTTAAAATTTAACAAGCCGAGCATAAACATATTTTATCTACAAACGCTTATATTGAATAGAAATCGTTGGTTTAAGCCTTAACTTCACATTGGAAACGTTGGAAATCGAGCTATAATGAAGTTTTGCCCATTTTGACACAAATAATCAAACTATGAGTTTTGAAAGTAAACAAGCCGACTATAATCATTAAGCTATCACAAAGCGTATTGTGACTAAAAATCGTTGTATTGAGCCTTAACTTCTCGTAGGGAACGTGGGAAATGGGTCGATAACGATGTTTCAACAATTTTGTATAAAATCATAATTCTAAGAGTTTTAAAATTTAACAAGCCGAGCATAATCATATTTTATCTACAAACGCTTATATTGAATAGAAATTGTTGTTTTAAGCCTTAACTTGACATTGGAAACGTTGGAAATCGTGCTATAATGAAGTTTTACCCATTTTGACACGAATAATCAAACTATAAGTTTTGAAAGTAAACAAGCCGAGTATAATCAATAAGCTATCACAAAGCTTATTGTAACTAGAAATCGTTGTTTTGAGCCTTAACTTTACGTAGGGAACGTGGGAAATAGGACGATAATGAAGTTTCAACGATTTTGTTTAAAATCATAATTCTAAGAGTTTTAAAATTTAACAAGCCGAGCATAAACATATTTTATCTAGAAATGCTTATTTTGAATAGAAATCGTTGTTTTAACCCTTAACTTCACATTGGAAACATTGGAAATCGAGCTATAATGAAGTTTTACCCATTTTGACACAAATAATCAAAGTATCAGTTTTGAAAGTAAATAAGCCGAGTATAATCATTAAGCTCTCACAAAGCTTATTGTGACTTGAAATCGTTGTTTTGAGCCTTAACTTCATGTAGGGAACGTGGGAAATAGGACAATAATGATGTTTCAACGATTTTATATAAAATCATAATTCTAAGAGTTTTAAAATTTAACAAGCCGAGCATAAACATATTTTATCTAGAAATGCTTATTTTGAATAGAAATCGTTGTTTTAAGCCTTAACTTCGCATTGGAAACGTTGGAAATCGAGCTATAACGAAGTTTTACCCATTTTGATACAAATAATCAAACTAAGAGTTTTTAAAATAAACAAGCCGAGTATAATCATTAAGCTCTCACAAAGCTTATTGCAACTAGAAATCGTTATTTAGAGCCTTAAATTCACGTAGGGAACGTGGGAAATAGGACGATAATGAAGTTCCAATGATTTTGTATAAAATCATAATTCAAGAATTTTAAAATTTAACAAGCCAAGCAAAAACATATTTTATCTACAAACTCTTACTTTTAAAAGAAATCGTTGTTTTAAGCCTTACCTTCACATTGGGAACGTAGGAAATCGAACTATAATTAAGTTTTACCCATTTTGATTCAAATAATCAAACAAAGAGTTTTCAAAGTAGACAAGCCGAGTATAATCATTTAGCTGTCACAAAGCTTATTGTGACAAGAAATCATTGTTTTGAGCCTTAACTTCATGTAGGGAACGTGAGAAATAGGACGATAATGATATTTCAACAATTTTCTATAAAATTATAATTCTAAGCGCTTTAAAATTTATCAAGCCGAGCATAAACATATTTTATCTAGAAACGCTTATTTTGAACAGAAATCGTTGTTTGAAGCCTTAACTTCACATTGGACACGTTGGAAATTGAGCTATAATGAAGTTTTACCCATTTTGATACAAATAATCAAGCTAAGACTTTTGAAAGTAAACAAGCCGAGTATAATCATTAAGCTATCATAAAGCTTATTGTGACTAGAAATCGTTGTTTTGAGCCTTAACTTCACATTTGGAACGTTGGAAATCGAAATATAATGAAGTTTTACCCATTTTGATACAAATAATCAAACTAAGAGTTTTGAAAGTAAACAAGCCAAGTATAATCATTAAGCTATAACAAAGCTTATTGTGACTAAAAATCGTTGTTTTGAGCCTTAACTTCTCGTAGGGAACGTAGGAAATAGGACGATAATGAAGTTTTAAAAATTTGTATAAAATCATAATTCTAAGAGTTTTAAAATTTAACAAGCCGATCATAAACATATTTTATCTAGAAACGCTTATTTTGAATAGAAATCGTTGTTCTAAGCATTAACTTCAAATTGGGAACGTGGGAAATAGAACTATAATGAAGTTTTACCCATTTTGATACAAATAATCAAACTAAGAGTTTTGAAAGTAAACAAGCCGAGTATAATCATTAAGCTATCACAAAGGTTATTGTAACTAGAAATCGTTGTTTTGAGCCTTAACTTCACGTAGGGAACGTGGGAAACAGGACGATAATGAAGTTTCAACGATTTTGTATAAAATCATAATTCTAAGAGTTTTAAAATTTAACAAGCCGAGCATAAACATATTTTATCTACAAACGCTTATATTGAATAGAAATCGTTGGTTTAAGCCTTAACTTCACATTGGTAACGTTGGAAATCGAGCTATAATGAAGTTTTGCCCATTTTGAGACAAATAATCAAACTATGAGTTTTGAAAGTAAACAAGCCGAGTATAATCATTAAGCTATCACAAAGCTTATTGTGACTAGAAATCGTTGTATTGAGCCTTAACTTCTCGTAGGGAACGTGGGAAATGGGTCGATAATGATGTTTCAACAATTTTGTATAAAATCATAATTCTAAGAGTTTTAAAATTTAACAAGCCGAGCATAATCATATTTTATCTACAAACGCTTATATTGAATAGAAATTGTTGTTTTAAGCCTTAACTTCACATTGGAAACGTTGGAAATCGAGCTATAATGAAGTTTTACCCATTTTGACACGAATAATCAAACTATGAGTTTTGAAAGTAAACAAGCCGAGTATAATCAATAAGCTATCACAAAGCTTATTGTAACTAGAAATCGTTGTTTTGAGCCTTAACTTTACGTAGGGAACGTGGGAAATAGGACGATAATGAAGTTTCAACGATTTTGTATAAAATCATAATTCTAAGAGTTTTAAAATTTAACAAGCCGAGCATAAACATATTTTATCTAGAAATGCTTATTTTGAATAGAAATCGTTGTTTTAAGCCTTAACTTCACATTGGAAACATTGGAAATCGAGCTATAATGAAGTTTTACCCATTTTGACACAAATAATCAAAGTATGAGTTTTGAAAGTAAATAAGCCGAGTATAATCATTAAGCTATCACAAAGCTTATTGTGACTTGAAATCGTTGTTTTGAGCATTAACTTCACGTAGGGAACGTGGGAAATAGGACAATAATGATGTTTCAACGATTTTATATAAAATCATAATTCTAAGAGTTTTAAAATTTAACAAGCCGAGCATAAACATATTTTATCTAGAAATGCTTATTTTGAATAGAAATCGTTGTTTGAAGCCTTAACTTCACATTGGTGACGTTGGAAATCGAGCTATAATGAAGTTTTACCCATTTTGATACAAATAATCAAATTAACTGTTTTGAAAGTAAACAAGCCGAGTATAATCATTAAGCTATCACAAAGCTTATTGTAACTAGAAATCATTGTTTTGAGCCTTAACTTCACGTAGGGAACGTAGGAAATAGGACGATAATGAAGTTTCAACGATTTTGGATAAAATCATAATTCTAAGAGTTTTAAAATTTAACAAGCCGAGCATAAACATATTTTATCTAGAAATGCTTATTTTGAATAGAAATCATCGTTTTAAGCCTTAACTTCACATTGGAAACATTGGAAATCGAGCTATAATGTAGTTTTACCCATTTTGACAGAAATAATCAAACTATGAGTTTTAAAAGTAAATAAGACGAGTATAATCATTAAGCTATCACAAAGCTTATTTTGACTTGAAATCGTTGTTTTGAGCCTTAACTTCACGTGGGGAACGTGGGAAATAGGACAATAATGATGTTTCAACGATTTTATATAAAATCATAATTCTAAGAGTTTTAAAATTTAACAAGCCGAGCATAAACATATTTTATCTAGAAACGCTTATTTTGAATAGAAATCGTTGTTTGAAGCCTTAACTTCACATTGGTGACGTTGGAAATCGAGCTATAATGAAGTTTTACCCATTTTGATACAAATAATCAAATTAAGAGTTTTGAAAGTAAACAAGCCGAGTATAGTCATTAAGCTATCACAAAGCTTATTGTAACTAGAAATCATTGTTTTGAGCCTTAACGTCACGTAGGGAACGTGGGAAATAGGACGATAATGAAGTTTCAACGATTTTTTATAAAATCATAATTCTAAGAGTTTTAAAATTTAACAAGCCGAGCATAAACATATTTTATCTACAAATGCTTATATTGAATAGAAATCGTTGTTTTAAGCCTTAACTTCACCTTGGAAACGTTGGAAATCGAGCTATAATGAAGTTTTACCCATTTTGATACAAATAATCAAATTAAGAGTTTTGAAAGTAAACAAGCCGAGTATAATCATTAAGCTATAACAAAGCTTATTGTAACTAGAAGTCGTTGTTTTGAGCCTTAACTTCACGTAGGGAATGTGGGAAACAGGACGATAGTGAAGTTTCAACGATTTTGTATAAAATCATAATTTTAAGAGTTTTAAAATTAAACAAGCCGAGCATGAACATATTTTATCTACAAACGCTTATATTGAATGGAAATCATTGTATTAAGCCTTAACTTCACAGTGGAAACGTTGGAAATCGAGCTATAATGAAGTTTTACAGATTTTGATACAAATAATCAAACCAAGAGTTTTGAAAGAAAACAAGCCGAGTATAATCATTAAGCTTTCACAATGCTTATTGTAACTAGAAATCGTTGTTTAGAGCCGTAACTTCACGCAGGGAACGTAGGAAATAGGACGATAATGATGTTTAAACGATTTTGTGTAAAATCATAATTCTAAGAGTTTTAAAATTTAACAAGCCGAGCATAAACATATTTTATCTAGAAACGCTTATATTGAAAAAAAATCGTTGTTTTAAGCCTTACCTTCACATTGGGAACGTTAGAAATCGAGCTATAATGAAGTTTTACCCATTTTGACACAAATAATCAAACTAAGAGTTTTGAAAGTAAACAAGTCGAGTATAATCATTAAGCTCTCAAAAAGCTTATTGTAACTAGAAATCGTTGTTTAGAGCCTTAACTTCATGTAGGGAACGTAGGAAATAGGGCGATAATGAAGTTTCAACGACTTTATATAAAATTATAAATCTAAGAGTTTTAAAATTTAACAAGCCGAGCATAAACATATTTTATTTTGAAACGCTTATTTTGAATAGAAATCGTTGTTTGAAGCCGTAACTTCACATTGGTGACGTTGGAAATCGAGCTATAATGAAGTTTTACCCATTTTGATACAAATAATCAAATTAAGAGTTTTGAAATTAAACAAGCCGAGTTTAATCATTAAGCTTTCACAATGCTTATTGTAACTAGAAATCGTTGTTTAGAGCTTTAACTTCACGCAGGGAACGTAGGAAATAGAACGATAATGAAATTTCAACGATTTTGTGTAAAATCATAATTTTAAGAGTTTTAAAATTTAACAAGCCGAGAATAATCATATTTTATCTACAAACGCTTATATTGAATAGAAATCGTTGTTTTAAGCCTTAACTTCACATTGGAATAGTTGGAAATCGAGCTATAATGATGTTTTACCCATTTTGACACAAATAATCAAACTATGAGTTTTGAAAGTAAACAAGCCGAGTATAATCATTAAGCTATCACAAAGCTTATTGTAACTAGAAATCGTTGTATTGAGCCTTAACTTCACGTAGGGAACGTGGGAAATGGGACGATAATGATGTTTCAACGATTTTGTATAAAATCATAATTCTAAGAGTTTTAAAATTTAACAAGCCGAGCATAATCATATTTTATCTACAAACGCTTATATTGAATAGAAATCGTTGTTTTAAGCCTTAACTTCACATTGGAAACGTTGGAAATCGAGCTATAATGATGTTTTACCCATTTTGACACAAATAATCAAACTATGAGTTTTGAAAGTAAACAAGCCGAGTATAATCATTAAGCTATCACAAAGCGTATTGTAACTAGAAATTGTTGTTTTGAGCCTTAACTTTACGTAGGGAACGTGGGAAATAGGACGATAATGAAGTTTCAACGATTTTGTATAAAATCATAATTCTAAGAGTTTTAAAATTTAACAAGCCGAGCATAAACATATTTTATCTACAAACGCTTATATTGAATAGACATGTTTGTTTTAAGCCTTAAATTCACATTGGAAACATTGGAAATCGAGCTATAATGAAGTTTGACCCATTTTGACACAAATAATCAAACTATGAGTTTTGAAAGTAAACAAGCCGAGTATAATCATTAAGCTATCACACAGCTTATTGTGACTAGAAATCGTTGATTTAAGCCTTAACTTCACGTAGGGAACGTGGGAAATAGGACGATAATGATGTTTCAATGATTTTATATAAAATCATAATTCTAAGAGTTTTAAAATTTAACAAGCCGAGCATAAACATATTTTATCTTGAAATGCTTATTTTGAATAGAAATAGTTGTTTTAACCCTTAACTTCACATTGGTGACGTTGGAAATCGAGCAATAATGAAGTTTTACCCATTTTGATACAAATAATCAAATTAAGAGTTTTGAAATTAAACAAGCTGAGTATAATCATTAAGCTATCACAAAGCTTATTGTAACTAGAAGTTGTTTTTTTGATCCTTAACTTCACGTAGGGAACGTGGGAAACAGGACGATAATGAAGTTTCAACGATTTTGTATAAAATCATAATTCCAAGAGTTTTAAAATTTAACAAGCCGAGCATAAAAATATTTTATCTACAAACGCTTATATTGAATAGAAATCGTTGGTTTAAGCCTTAACTTCACATTGGAAACGTTGGAAATCGAGCTATAATGAAGTTTTACCCATTTTGATACAAATAATCAAATTAAGAGTTTTGAAAGTAAACAAAGCCGAGTATAATCATTAAGCTATCACAAAGCTTATTGTAACTAGAAGTCGTTGTTTTGAGCCTTAACTTCACGTAGGGAACGTGGGAAACAAGACGATAATGAAGTTTCAACGATTTTGTATAAAATCATAATTCTAAGAGTTTTAAAATTTAACAAGCTGATCGTAAACATATTTTATCTACAAACGCTTATATTGAATAGAAATCGTTGTTTTAAGCCTTAACTTCACATTGGAATTGTTGGAAATCGAGCTATAATGAAGTTTTACCCATTTTGATACAAATAATCAAACTAAGAGTTTTGAAAGTAAACAGGCCGAGTATAATCATTAAGCTTTCACAATGCTTATTGTAACTAGAAATCGTTGTTTAGAGCCTTAACTTCACTCAGGGAACGTAGGAAATAGGACGATAATGATGTTTAAATGATTTTCTGTAAAATCATAATTCTAAGAGTTTTAAAATTAAACAAGCCGAGTATAAACATATTTTATCTACAAATGCTTATATTGAAGAGAAATCGTTGTTTTAAGCTTTAACTTCACATTGAAAACGTTTAAAATCGAGCTATAATGAAGTTTTACCCATTTTGACACAAATAATCAAACTATGAGTTTTGAAAGTAAACAAGCCGAGTATAATCATTAAGCTATCACAAAGCGTATTGTAACTAGAAATCATTTTCTTGAGCCTTAACTTTACGTAGGGAACGTGGGAAATAGGACGATAATGAAGTTTCAACGATTTTGTATAAAATCATAATTCTAAGAGTTTTAAAATTTAACAAGCCGAACATAAACATATTTTATCTACAAACGCTTATATTGAATAGAAATCGTTGTTTTAAGCCTTAAATTCACATTGGAAACATTGGAAATCGAGATATAATGATGTTTAACCCATTTTGACACAAATAATCAAACTATAGGTTTTGAAAGTAAACAAGCCGAGTATAATCATTAAGCTATCACAAAGCTTATTGTGACTAGAAATCGTTGTTTGAGCCTTAACTTCACGTAGGGAACGTGGGAAATAGGACGATAATGATGTTTCAACGATTTTATATAAAATAATAATTCTAAGAGTTTTAAAATTTAACAAGCCGAGCATAAACATATTTTATCTAGAAATGCTTATTTTGAATAGAAATCGTTGTTTGAAGCCTTAACTTCACATTGGTGACGTTGGAAATCGAGCTATAATGAAGTTTTACCCATTTTGATACAAATAATCAAATTAAGAGTTTTGAAAGTAAACAAGCCGAGTATAATCATTAAGCTATCACAAAGCTTATTGTAACTAGAAGTCGTTGTTTTGAGCCTTAACTTCACGTTGGGAACGTGGGAAACAGGACGATAATGAAGTTTCAACAATTTTGTATAAAATCATAATTCTAAGAGTTTTAAAATTTAGCAAGCTGATCATAAACATATTTTATCTACAAACGCTTGTATTGAATAGAAATCGTTGTTTTAAGCCTTAACGTCACATTGGAATTGTTGGAAATCGAGCTATAATGAAGTTTTACCCATTTTGATACAAATAATCAAACTAAGAGTTTTGAAAGTAAACAAGCCGAGTATAATCTTTAAGCTTTCACAATGCTTATTGTAACTAGAAATCGTTGTTTAGAGCCTTAACTTCACGCAGGGAACATAGGAAATAGGACGATAATGATGTTTAAACGATTTTCTATAAAATCATAATTCTAAGAGTTTTAAAATTTAACAAGCCGAGCATAAACATATTTTATCTACAAATGCTTATATTGAAGAGAAATCGTTGTTTTAGGCCTTGCCTTCACATTGTGAACGTTAGAAATCGGGCTATAATGAAGTTTTACCCATTTTGAAACAAAACATCAAACTAAGAGTTTTGAAAGTAAACAGGACGGGTATAATCATTAAGCTCTCACAAAGCTTATTGTAACTAGAAATCGTTGTTTAGAGCCTTAACTTCATGTAGGGAACATAGGAAATAGGACGATAATGAAGTTTCAACGATTTTATATAAAATCATAAATCTAAGAGTTTTAAAATTTAACAAGCCGAGCATAAACATATTTCATTTTGAATAGAAATCGTTGTTTTACGCCTTAACTTCACATTGGTGACGTTGGAAATGGAGCTATAATGAAGTTTTACACATTTTGATACAAATAATCAAATTAAGAGTTTTGAAATTAAACAAGCCGAGTTTAATCATTAAGCTTTCACAATGCTTATTGTAACTAGAAATCGTTGTTTAGAGCTTTAACTTCACGCAGGGAACGTAGGAAATAGGACGATAATGATGTTTCAACGATTTTGTGTAAAATCATAATTCTAAGAGTTTTAAAATTTAACAAGCCGAGAATAATCATATTTTATCTACAAACGCTTATATTGAATAGAAATCGTTGTTTTAAGCCTTAACTTCACATTAGAAACGTTGGAAATCGAGCTATAATGATGTTTTACCCATTTTGACACAAATAATCAAACTATGAGTTTTGAAAGTAAACAAGCCGAGTATAATCATTAAGCTATCACAAAGCTTATTGTGACTAGAAATCGTTGTTTTGAGCCTTAACTTCACGTAGGGAACGTAGGAAATAGGATGATAATGAAGTTTCAACGATTTTTTATAAAATCATAATTCTAAGAGTTTTAAAATTTAACAAGCCAAGCATAAATATATTTTATCTACAAACGCTTATATTGAATAAAAATCGTTGTTTTAAGCCTTAACTTCACATTGGAAACATTGGAAATCGAGCAATAATGAAGTTTGACCCATTTTGACACAAATAATCAAACTATGAGTGTTGAAAGTAAACAAGCCGAGTATAATCATTAAGCTATCACAAAGCTTATTGTGATTAGAAATCGTTGTTTTGAGCCTTAACTTCACGTAGGGAACGTGGGAAATAGGACGATAATGAAGTTTCAACGATTTTTAATAAAATCATAATTCTAAGAGTTTTAAAATTTAACAAGTCGAGCATAAACATATTTTATCTACAAACGCTTATATTGAATAGAAATCATTGTTTTAAGCCTTAACTTCACATTGGAAACGTTGGAAATCGAGCTATAATGAAGTTTTACCCATTTTGACAGAAATAATCAAACTCTGAGTTTTGAAAGTAAACAAGCCGAGTATAATCATTAAGCTATCACAAAGCTTATTGTGACTAGAAATCATTGCTTTGAGCCTTAACTTCACGTAGGGAACGTGGGAAACGGGACGATAATGATGTTTCAACGATTTTGTATAAAATCATAATTATAAGAGTTTTAAAATTTAACAAGCCGAGCATAATCATATTTTATCTACAAACGCTTATATTGAATATAAATTGTTGTTTTAAGCCTTAACTTCACATTGAAAACGTTGGAAATCGAGCTATAATGAAGTTTTACCCATTTTAACACAAATAATCAAACTATGAGTTTTGAAAGTAAACAAGCCGAGTATAATGAATAAGCTATCACAAAGCTTATTGTAACTAGAAATCGTTGTTTTGAGCCTTAACTTTACGTAGGGAAAGTGGGAAATAGGACGATAATGAAGTTTCAACGATTTTGTATAAAATCATAATTCTAAGAGTTTTAAAATTTAACAAGCCGAGCATAAACATATTTTATTTACAAACGCTTATATTGAATAGAAATCGTTGTTTTAAGCCTTAACTTCACATTGAAAACATTGGAAATCGAGCTATAATGAAGTTTTACCCATTTTGATACAAATAATCAAACTATGAGTTTTGAAAGTAAACAAGCCGAGTATAATCATTAAGCTATCACAAAGCTTATTGTGACTAGAAATCGTTGTTTTGAGCCTTAACTTCACGTAGGGAACGTGGGAAATAAAACGATAATGACGTTTCAACGATTTCATATAAAATCATAATTCTAAGAGTTTTAAAATTTAACAAGCCGAGCATAAACATATTTTATCTTGAAACGCTTATTTTGAATAGAAATCGTTGTTTTAAGCCTTAACTTCACATTGGTGACGTTGGAAATCGAGCTATAATGAAGTTTTACCCATTTTGATACAAATAATCAAATTAAGAGTTTTGAAATTAAACAAGCCAAGTATAATCATTAAGCTATCACAAAGCTTATTGTCACTAGAAATCATTGTTTTGAGCCTTAACTTCACGTAGGGAACGTTGGAAATAGGACGATAATAAAGTTTCAACGATTTTGTATAAAATCACAATTCTAAGAGTTTTAAAATTTAACAAACCGAGCATAATCATATTTTATCTACAAACGCTTATATTGAATAGAAATCATTGTTTTAAGCCTTAACTTCACATTGGAAACGTTGGAAATCGAGCTATAAAGAAGTTTTACCCATTTTGACACAAATAATCAAACTATGAGTTTTGAAAGTAAACAAGCCGAGTATAATCATTAAGCTATCACAAAGCTTATTGTAACTAGAAATCGTTGTTTTGAGCCTTTACTTCACGTAGGGAATGTGGAAAATAGGACGATAATGAAGTTTTAACGATTTTGTATAAAATCAAAATTCTAAGAGTTTTCAAATTTAACAAGCCGAGCATAAACATATTTTATCTACAAACGCTTATTTTGAATGGAAATCGTTGTTTTAAGCCTTAACTTGACATTTGGAACGTTGGAAATCGAAATATAGTGAAGGTTTACCCATTTTGATACAAATAATCAAACTAAGAGTTTTGAAAGTAAAAAAGCCGAGTATAGTCATTACGCTCTCATAAAGCTTATTGTAACTAGAAATCGTTGTTTAGAGGCTTAACTTCACGCAGGGAACGTAGGAAATAGGACGATAATGATGTTTCAAAAATTTTGTGTAAAATCATTATTCTAAGAGTTTCAAAATTTAACAAGCCGAGCATAAACATATTTTATCTACAAATGCTTATATTGAATAGAAATCGTTGTTTTAAGCCTTAAATTCACATTGGAAACATTGGAAATTGAGCTATAATGAAGTTTTACCCATTTTGACACAAATAATCAAACTATGAGTTTTGAAAGTAAACAAGCCGAGTATAATCATTAAGCTATCACAAAGCTTATTGTGACTAGAAATCGTTGTTTTGAGCCTTAACTTCACGTAGGGAACGTGAGAAATAGGACGATAATGAAGTTTCAACGATTTTGTATAAAATCATAATTCTAAGAGTTTTAAAATTTAACAAGCCGAGGATAAACATATTTTATCTAGAAACGCTTATTTTGATTAGAAATCGTTGTTTTAAGCATTAAATTCACATTGGAAACGTGGGAAATAGAACTATAATGAAGTTTTACCCAATTTGATACAAATAATTAAACTAAGAGTTTTCAAAGTAAACAAGCCGAGTATAATCATTAAGCTATCACAAAGCTTATATTAACTAGAAATCGTTGTTTTGAGCCTTAACTTCACGTAGGGAACGTGGGAAATAGGACGATAATGAAGTTTTAACGATTTTGTATAAAATCAAAATTCTAAGAGTTTTCAAATTTAACAAGCCGAGCATAAACATATTTTATCTACAAACGATTATATTGAATAGAAATCGTTGTTTTAAGCCTTAACTTCACATTGGAAACGTTGGAAATCGAGCTATAATTAAGTTTTACCCATTTTGATACAAATAATCAATCTAAGAGTTTTGAAAGTAATCAAGCCGAGTATAATCATTATGCTATCACGAAGCTTATTGTAACTAGAAATCATTGTTTTGAGCCTTAACTTCACATACGGAACGTGGAAAATAGGACGATAATGAAGTTTCAACGATTTTGTATAAAATCATAATTCTAAGAATTTTAAAATTTAACAAGCCGAGCATAAACATAATTTATCTAGAAACGCTTATATTGAATAGAAATCGTTGTTTTAAGCATTAACTTCACATTGGGAACGTGGGAAATAGAACTATAATGAAGTTTTACCCATTTTGATGCAAATAATTAAACTAAGAGTTTTGAAAGTAAACAAGCCGAGTATAATAATTAAGCTATCACAAAGCTTATATTAACTAGAAATCGTTGTTTTGAGCCTTAACTTCATGTAGGGAATGTGGGAAATAGGACGATAATGAAGTTTCAACGATTTTGTATAAAATCATAATTCTAAGAGTTTTAAAATTTAACAAGCCGAGCATAAGCATATTTTATCTACAAACACTTATTTTGAATAGAAATCGTTGTTTTAAGCCTTAACTTCACATTCGAAACGTTGGAAATTGAGCTATAATGAAGTTTCACCCATTCTGACACAAATAATCAAACTATGAGTTTTGAAAGTAAACAAGTCGAGTATAATCATTAAGCCCTCACAAAGCTTATTATAACTAGAAATCGTTTTTTAGAGGCTTAAATTCATGTAGGGAACGTGGGAAATAGGACGATAATGAAGTTTCAATGATGTTGTATAAAATCGTAAATCTAAGAGTTTTAAGATTTATCAAGCCGAGCATAAACATATTTTATCGACAAACGCTTATATTGAATAGAAATCGTTGTTTTAAGCCCTAACTTCACGTTGGAAACGTTGGAAATCGAGCAATAATGAAGTTTTACCCATTTTGACAAAAATAATCAAGCTAAGAGTTTTGAAAGTATACAAGCCGAGTATAATCATTAAGCTCTTACAAAGCTTATTGTAACTAGAAATCGTTGTTTAGAGCCTTAACTTCACGTAGGGAACGTGGGAAATAGGACGATAATGAAGTTTCAACGATTTTGTATAAAATCATAATTCAAAGAGTTTTAAAATTTAACAAGCCGAGTATAAACATATTTTGTCTACAAACGCTTATTTTTAATAGAAATAGTTGTTTTAAGCCTTACCTTCACATTGGGAACATTGGAAATCGAACTATAATGAAGTTTTACCATTTTGATTCAAATAATCAAACTAAGAGTTTTGAAAGTAAACAAGCCGAGTATAATCATTAAGCTATCACAAAGCTTATTGTAAATAGAAATCATTGTTTTGAGCCTTAACTTCACTTAGAGAACGTGGGAAATAGAACGATAATGAAGTTTTAACGATTTTTTATAAAATCGTAATTTTAAGAGTTTTAAAATTTAACAAGCCGAGCATAAACATATTTTATTTACAAACGCTTATTTTGAATGGAAATCGTTGTTTTAAGCCATAACTTCACATTTGGAACGTTGGAAATCGAAATATATTGAAGTTTTACCCATTTTGATACAAATAATCAAACTAAGAGTTTTGAAAGTAAACAAGCCGAGTATAGTCATTAAGCTCTCACAATGCTTATTGTAACTAGAAATCGTTGTTTAGAGCCTTAACTTCACGTAGGGAACGTGGGAAATAGGACGATAATGAAGTTTTAACGATTTTGTATAAAATCATAATTCAAAGAGTTTTAAAATTTAACAAGCCGAGCATAAATATATTTTATCTACAAACACTTATATTGAATAGAAATCGTTGTTTTAAGCCTTAACTTCACATTGGAAACTTGGAAATCGAGCTATAATTAAGTTTTACCCATTTTGACACGAATAATCAAACTATGAGTTTTGAAAGTAAACAAGACGAGTATAATCATTAAGCTCTTACAAAGCTTATTGTAACTAGAAATCATTGTTTAGATCCTTAACTTCACGTAGGGAACGTAGGAAATAGGACGATAATGAAGTTTCAAAAATTTTGTATAAAATCATAATTCTAAGAGTTTTAAAATTTAACAAGCCGAGCATAAACATATTTTATCTACAAACACTTATTTTGAATGAAATCGTTGTTTTAAGCCCTAACTTCACATTGGAAACGTTGGAAATCGAACTATAATGAAGTTTTACCCATTTTGATACAAATAATCAATCTAAGAGTTTTGAAAGTAATCAAGCCGAGTATAATCATTAAGCTATCACGAAGCTTATTGTAACTAGAAATTGTTGTTTTGAGCCTTAACTTTACGTAGGGAACGTGGGAAATAAGGCGATAATGAAGTTTCAACGATTTTGTATAAAATTATAATTCTAAGAGTTTTAAAATTTAACAAGCCGAGCATCAACATATTTTATCTACAGACGCTTATTTTGAACGGAAATCTTTCTTTTAAGCCTTAACTTCACATTTGGAACGTTGGAAATCGAAATATAGTGAAGTTGTACCCATTTTGATACAAATAATCAAACTAAGAGTTTTGAAAGTAAACAAGCCGAGTATAGTCATTAAGCTCTCACAAAGCTTATTGTAACTAGAAATCGTTGTTCAGAGACTTAACTTCACGTAGGGAACGTGGAAAATAGAACGATAATGAAGTTTTAACGATTTTATATAAAATCATAATTCTAAGAGTTTTAAAATTTAACAAGCCGAGCATAAACATATCTTATCTACAAACGCTTATTTTGAATGGAAATCGTTGTTTTAAGCCTTAACTTCACATTTGGAACGTTGGAAATCGAAATATAATGAAGTTTTACCCATTTTGATACAAATAATCAAACTAAGAGTTTTGAAAGTAAACAAGCCGAGTATAGTCATTAAGCTCTCACAATGCTTATTGTAACTAGAAATCGTTGTTTAGAGCCTTAACTTCATGTAGAGAACGTAGGAAATAGGACGATAATGAAGTTTTAACGATTTTGTATAAAATCATAATTCAAAGAGTTTTAAAATTTAACAAGCCAAGCATAAACTTATTTTATCTACAAACGCTTATTTTGAATGGAAATCGTTGTTTTAGTCCTTAACTTCACATTTGGAACATTGGAAATCGAAATATAATGAAGTTTTACCCATTTTGATACAAATAATCAAACTAAGAGTTTTGAAAGTAAACAAGCCGAGTATAGTCATTGAGCTCTCACAAATCTTATTGTAACTAGAAATCGTTGTTTAGAGCCTTAATTTCACGTAGGGAACGTGGGAAATAGGACGATAATGAAGTTTTAACGATTTTGTATAAAATCATAATTCAAAGAGTTTTAAAATTTAACAAGCTGAGCGTAAACATAGTTTATCTACAAACGCTTATTTTGAATGGAAATCGTTGTTTTAAGCCTTAACTTCAAATTTTGAACGTTGTAAATCGAAATATAATGAAGTTTTACCCATTTTGATAAAATGATTAAACTAAGAGTTTTGAAAGTAAACAAGCCGAGTATAGTCATTAAGCTCTCACAAAGCTTATTGTAACTAGAAATCGTTGTTTAGAGCCTTAACTTCACGTAGGGAACGTAGGAAATAGGACAATAATGAAGTTTTAACGATTTTTTATAAAATCATAATTCAAATAGTTTTAAAATTTAACAAGCCGAGCATAAACATATTTTATCTACAAACGCTTATATTGAATAGAAATCGTTGTTTTAAGCCTTAACTTCACATTGGAAATGTTGGAAATCGAGCTATAATGAAGTTTCACCCATTATGACACAAATAATCAAACTATGAGTTTTGAAAGTAAACAAGCCGAGTATAATCATTAAGCTCTCACAAAGCTTATTGTAACTAGAAATCATTGTTTAGATCCTTAACTTCAGGTAGGGAACGTATGAAATTGGGCGAAAATGAAGTTTCAAAAATTTTGTATAAAATCATAATTCTAAGAGTTTTAAAATTTAACAAGCCGAGCATAAACATATTTTGTCTAGAAACGCTTATTTTGAATAGAAATCGTTGTTTTAAGCATTAACCTCACTTGGGAACGTGAGAAATAGAAATATAATGAAGTTTTACCCATTTTGATACAAATAATCAATCTAAGAGTTTTGAAAGTAATCAAGACGAGTATAATCATTAAGCTATCACGAAGCTTATTGTAACTAGAAATTGTTGTTTTGAGCATTAACTTCACGCAGGGAACGTGGCAAATGGGACGATAATTAAGTTTCAACGATTTTGTATAAAATCATAATTCTAAGAGTTTTAAAAGTTAACAAGCCGAGCATAAACATATTTTATCTACAAACGCTTATTTTTAAAAGAAATCATTGTTTTAAGCCTTACCTTCACTTTGGGAATGTTGGAAATTGAACTATAATGAAGTTTTACCATTTTGATTTAAATAATCAAACTAAGAGTTTTCAAAGTAGACAAGCCGAGTATAATCATTAAGCTGTCACAAAGCTTATTGTGACTAGAAATCGTTGTTTTAAGACTTAACTTCACGTAGGAAACGTGGGAAATAGGACGATAATTATGTTTCAACGATTTTGTATAAAATCATAATTCTAAGAGTTTTAAAATTTAACAAACCGAGCATAAACATATTTTATCTAGAAACGCTTATTTTGAATAGAAATCGTTGTTTTAAGCATTAACTTCACATTGGGAATGTGGGAAATAGAACTATAATGAAGTTTCACCCACTTTGATACAAATAATTAAACTAAGAGTTTTGAAAGTAAACAAGCCGAGTAAAATAATTAAGCTATCACAAAGCTTATATTAACTAGAAATCGTTGTTTAGAGCCTTAACTTCACGTAGGGAACGTGGGATTGGGCGATAATGAAGTTTCAACGATTTTGTATAAAATCATAATTCTAAGAGTTTTAAAATTTAACAAGCCGAGCATAAACATATTTTATCGACAAACGCTTATATTGAATAGAAATCGTTGTTTTAAGTGTTAACTTCACATTGGGAACGTGGGAAATAGAACTATAATGAAGTTTTACCCATTTTGATGCAAATAATTAAACTAAGAGTTTTGAAAGTTGACAAGCCGAGTATAATCATTAAGCTATCACAAAGCTTATATTAACTAGAAATCGTTGTTTTGAGCCTTAACTTCACGTAGGGAATGTGGGAAATAGGACGATAATGAAGTTTCAACGATTTTGTATAAAATCATAATTCTAAGAGTTTTAAAATTTAACAAGCCGAGCATAAACATATTTTATCTACAAACGCTTATATTGAATAGAAATCGTTGTTTTAAGCCTTAACTTCACATTGGAAACTTTGGAAATCGAGCTATAATGAAGTTTAACCCATTTCGACACAAATAATCAAACTAAGAGTTTTGAAAGTAAACAAGCCGAGTATAGTCATTAAGCTCTCACAAAGCTTATATTAACTAGAAATCGTTGTTTTGAGCCTTAACTTCACGTAGGAAATGTGGGAAATAGGACGATAATGAAGTTTCAACGATTTTGTATAAAATCATATTTCTAAGAGTTTTAAAATTTAACAAGCCGAGCATAAACATATTTTATCTACAAACGCTTATTTTGAATAGAAATCGTTGTTTTAAGCCTTAACTTCACATTGGAAACGTTGGAAATCGAGTTATAATGAAGTTTCTCCCATTTTGACACAAATAATCAAACTATGAGTTTTGAAAGTAAACAAGCCGAGTATAATCATTAAGCTCTCACAAAGCTTATTGTAACTAGATATCATTGTTTAGATCCTTAACTTAACGTACGGAACGTCGGAAATAGGACGATAATGAAGTTTGAAAAATTTTGTATAAAATCATAATTCTAAGAGTTTCAAAATTTAACAAGCCGAGCATAAATATATTTTATCTAGAAACGCTTATTTTGAATAGATATCGTTGTTTTAAGCATTAACTTCACATTGGAAACGTGAGAAATAGAACTATATTGAAGTTTTACCCATTTTGATACAAATAATCAATCTAAGAGTTTTGAAAGTAATCAAGCCGAGTATAATCATTAAGCTATCACGAAGCTTATTGTAATTAGAAATCGTTGTTTTGCGCCTTAATTTCACGTTGGGAACGTGGGAAATAGGACGATAATGAAGTTTCAACGATTTTGAATAAAATCATAATTCTAAGAGTTTTAAAATTTAACAAGCCGAGCGTAAACATATTTTATCTACAAATGCTTATATTGAATAGAAATCGTTGTTTTAAGCATTAACTTCACATTGGGAACGTGAGAAATAGAAATATAATGAAGTTTTACCCATTTTGATACAAATAATCAAACTAAGAGTTTTGAAAGTAAACAAGCCGTGTATAATCATTAAGCAATCACAAAGCTTATTGTAAATAGAAATCATTGTTTTGAGCCTTAACTTCACGTAGAGAACGTGGGAAATAGGACGATAATGAAGTTTTAACGATTTTGTATAAAATCATAATTCTAAGAGTTTCAAAATTTAACAAGCCGAGCATAAACATATTTTATCTACAAACGCTTATTTTGAATGGAAATCGTTGTTTTAAGCCATAACTTCACATTTGGAACGTTGGAAATCGAAATATAATGAAGTTTTACCCATTTTGATACAAATAATCAAACTAAGAGTTTTGAAAGTAAACAAGCCGAGTATAGTCATTAAGCTGTCATAATGCTTATTGTAACTAGAAATCGTTGTTTAGAGCCTTAACTTCATGTAGGAAACGTGGGAAATAGGACGATAATGAAGTTTTAACGATTTTGTATAAAATCATAATTCAAAGAGTTTTAAAATTTAACAAGCCGAGCAAAAACATATTTTATCTACAAACGCTTATATTGAATAGAAATCGTTGTTTTAAGCCTTAACTTCACATTGGAAATGTTTGAAATCGAGCTATAATGAACTTTCACCCATTTTGACACAAATAATCAAACTATGAGTTTTGAAAGTAAACAAGCGGAGTATAGTCATTAAGCTCTCACAATGCTTATTGTAACTAGAAATCATTGTTTAGATCCTTAACTTCACGTAGGGAACGTAGGAAATAGGAAGATAATGAAGTTTCAAAAATTTTGTATAAAATCATAATTCTAAGAGTTTTAAAATTTAACAAGCTGAGCATAAACATATTTTATCTAGAAACGATTATTTTGAATAGAAATCGTTGTTTTAAGCATGAACTTCACAATGGAAACGTGAGAAATAGAACTATAATGAAGTTTTACCCATTTTGATACAAATAATCAATCTAAGAGTTTGAAAGTAATCAAGCCGAGTATAATCATTAAGCTATAACGAAGCTTATTGTAACTAGAAATCGTTGTTTTGAGCCTTAACTTCACGTAGGGAACATGGAAAATAGGACGATAATGAAGTTTCAACGATTTTGTATAAAATCATAATTCTAAGAGTTTTAAGATTTAACTAGCCGAGCATAAACATATTTTATCGACAAACGCTTATATCGAATAGAAATCATTGTTTTAAGCATTAACTTCACATTGGGAACGTGGGAAATAGAACTATAATGAAGTTTTACCCATTTTGATGCAAATAATTAAACTAAGAGTTTTGAAAGTAAACAAGACGAGTATAGTCATTAAGCTCACACAAAGCTTATTGTAACTAGAAATCGTTGTTTAGAGCCTCAACTTCACATAGGAAACTTGGGAAATAGGACGATAATGAAGTTTTAACGATTTTGTATAAAATCATATTTCTAAGAGTTTTAAAATTTAACAAGCCGAGCATAAACATATTTTATCTACAAACGCATATTTTGAATGGAAATCTTTCTTTTAAGCCTTAGCTTCACATTTGGAACGTTGAAAATCGAAATATAATGAAGTTTTACCCATTTTAATACAAATAATCAAACTAAGAGTTTTGAAAGTAAACAAGCCGAGTATAGTCATTAAGCTCTCACAAAGCTTATTGTAACTAGAAATCGTTGTTTAGAGCCTTAACTTCACGTAGGGAATGTAGGAAATTGGACGATAATGAAGTTTCAAAAATTTTTTATAAAATCATAATTTTAAGAGTTTTAAAATTTAACAAGCTGATCATAAACATATTTTATCTAGAAACGCATATTTTGAATAGAAATCGTTGTTTCAAACAATAACTTCACATTGGGAACGTGGGAAATAGAACTATAATGAAGTTTTACCCATTTTGATGCAAATAATTAAACTAAGAGTTTTGAAAGTAAACAAGCCGAGTATAATCATTAAGCTCTCACAAAGTTATTGTAACTAGAAATCATTGTTTAGATCCTTAACTTCACGTAGGGAACGTAGGAAATAGGACGATAATGAAGTTTCTAAAATTTTGTATAAAATCATAATTCTAAGAGTTTCAAAATTTAACAAGCCGAGCATAAATATATTTTATCTAGAAACGCTTATTTTGAATAGAAATCGTTGTTTTAAGCATTAACTTCACATTGGAAAAGTGAAAAATAGAACTATATTGAAGTTTTACCCATTTTGATACAAATAATCAATTTAAGAGTTTTGAAAGTAATCAAGCCGAGTATAATCATTAAGCTATCACGAAGCTTATTGTAACTAGAAATCGTTGTTTTGAGCCTTAATTTCACGTTGGGAACGTGGGAAATAGGACGATAATGAAGTTTCAACGATTTTGTATAAAATCATAATTCTAAGAGTTTTAAAATTTAACAAGCCGAGCATAAACATATTTTATCTACAAATGCTTATATTGAGTAGAAATCGTTGTTTTAAGCATTAACTTCACATTGGGAACGTGAGAAATAGAAATATAATGAAGTTTTACCCATTTTGATACAAATAATCAAACTAAGAGTTTTGAAAGTAAACAAGCCGAGTATAATCATTAAGCAATCACAAAGCTTATTGTAAATAGAAATCATTGTTTTGAGCCTTAACTTCACGTAGAGAACGTGGGAAATAGGACGATAATGAAGTTTTAACGATTTTGTATAAAATCATAATTCTAAGAGTTTCAAATTTTAACAAGCCGAGCATAAACATATTTTATCTACAAACGCTAATTTTGAATGGAAATCGTTGTTTTAAGCCATAACTTCACATTTGGAACGTTGGAAATCGAAATATAAAGAAGTTTTACCCATTTTGATACAAATAATCAAACTAAGAGTTTTGAAAGTAAACAAGCCGAGTATAGTCATTAAGCTCTCACAATGCTTATTGTAACTAGAAATCGTTGTTTAGAGCCTTAACTTCATGTAGGGAACGTGGGAAATAGGACGATAATGATGTTTTAACGATTTTGTATAAAATCATAATTCAAAGAGTTTTAAAATTTAACAAGCCGAGAATAAACATATTTTATCTACAAACGCTTATATTGAATAGAAATCGTTGTTTTAAGCCTTAACTTCACATTGGAAATGTTGGAAATCGAGCTATAATGAACTTTCACCCATTTTGACACAAATAATCAAACCATGAGTTTTGAAAGTAAACAAGCGGAGTATAATCATTAAGCTCTCACAATGCTTATTGTAACTAGAAATCATTGTTTAGATCCTTAACTTCACGTAGGGAACGTAGGAAATAGGAAGATAATGAAGTTTCAAAAATTTTGTATAAAATCATAATTCTAAGAGTTTTAAAATTTAACAAGCTGAGCATAAACATATTTTATCTAGAAACGATTATTTTGAATAGAAATCGTTGTTTTAAGCATGAACTTCACAATGGAAACGTGAGAAATAGAACTATAATGAAGTTTTACCCATTTTGATACAAATAATCAATCTAAGAGTTTGAAAGTAATCAAGCCGAGTATAATCATTAAGCTATAACGAAGCTTATTGTAACTAGAAATCGTTGTTTTGAGCCTTAACTTCACGTAGGGAACATGGGAAATAAGACGATAATGAAGTTTCAACGATTTTGTATAAAATCATAATTCTAAGAGTTTTAAGATTTAACTAGCCGAGCATAAACATATTTTATCGACAAACGCTTATATTGAATAGAAATCATTGTTTTAAGCATTAACTTCACATTGGGAATGTGGGAAATAGAACTATAATGAAGTTTTACCCATTTTGATGTAAATAATTAAACTAAGAGTTTTGAAAGTAAACAAGACGAGTATAGTCATTAAGCTCACACAAAGCTTATTGTAACTAGAAATCGTTGTTTAGAGCCTCAACTTCACATAGGAAACTTGGGAAATAGGACGATAATGAAGTTTTAACGATTTTGTATAAAATCATAATTCTAAGAGTTTTAAAATTTAACAAGCCGAGCATAAACATATTTTATCTACAAACGCTTATTTTGAATGGAAATCTTTCTTTTAAGCCTTAACTTCACATTTGGAACGTTGAAAATCGAAATATAATGAAGTTTTACCCATTTTGATACAAATAATCAAACTAAGAGTTTTGAAAGTAAACAAGCCGAGTATAGTCATTAAGCTCTCACAAAGCTTATTGTAACTAGAAATCGTTGTTTAGAGCCTTAACTTCACGCAGGGAATGTAAGAAATTGGACGATAATGAAGTTTCAAAAATTTTGTATAAAATCATAATTTTAAGAGTTTTAAAATTTAACAAGCCGATCATAAACATATTTTGTCTAGAAACGCTTATTTTGAATAGAAATCGTTGTTTCAAGCATTAACTTCACATTGGGAACGTGGGAAATAGAACTATAATGAAGTTTTACCCATTTTGATACGAATAATAGAACTAAGAGTTTTGAAAGTAAACAAGCCGAGTATAAACATTAAGCAATCACAAAGCTTATTGTAACTAGAAATCGTTGTTCAGAGACTTAACTTCACGTAGGGAACGTGGGAAATAGAACGACAATGATGTTTCAACGATTTTGTATAAAATCATAATTCTAAGTGTTTTAAAATTTAACAAGCCGAGCATAAACTTATTTTATCTAGAAACGCTTATTTTGAATAGAAATCGTTGTTTTAAGCATTAACTTCACATTGGGAACGTCGGAAATAGAACTATAATGAAGTTTTACCCATTTTGATGCAAATAATTAAACTAAGAGTTTTGAAAGTAAACAAGCCGAGTATAATCATTAAGCTCTCACAAAGCTTATTGTAACTAGAAATCGTAGTTTGGAGCCTTAACTTCACGTAGGGAACGTTGGAAATAGGACGATAATAAAGTTTCGACGATTTTGTATAAAATCATAATTCTAAGAGTTTTAATATTTAACAAGCAGAGCATAAACATATTTTATCTACAAACAATTATATTGAATAGAAATCGTTGTTTTAAGCCTTAACTTCACATTGGAAACGTTGGAAATCGAGCTATAATGAAGTTTCACCCATTTTTACACAAATAATCAAACTATGAGTTTTGAAAGTAAACAAGCCGAGCATAATTATTAAGCTCTCACAAAGCTTATTGTAACTAGAAATCGTTTTTTAGAGCCTTAAATTCACGTAGGGAACGTGGGAAATAGGACGATAATGAAGTTTCAACGATTTTGTATTAAATCGTAATTCTAAGAGTTTTAGGATTTAACAAGCCGAGCATAAACATATTTTATCGACAAACGCTTATATTGAATAGAAATCGTTGTTTTAAGTCCTAACTTCGCATTGGAAACGTTGGAAATCGAGCTATAATGAAGTCTTACCTATTTTGACACAAATAATCAAACTAAGAGTTTTGAAAGCAAACAAGCCGAGTATAATCATTAAGCTCTCACAAAACTTATTGTAACTAGAAATCATTGTTTAGCGCCTTAACTTCACGTAGGGAACGTGGGAAATAGGACGATAATGAAGTTTCAACGATTTTGTATAAAATCATAATTCTAAGAGTTTTAAAATTTAACAAGCCGAGCATAAACGTATTTTATCTACAAACGCTTATTTTTAATAGAAATCGTTGTTTTTAGCCTTACCTTCACATTGGGAACATTGGAAATCGAACTATAATGAAGTTTTACCATTTTGATTCAAATAATCAAACTATGAGTTTTGAAAGTAAACAAGCCGAGTATAATCATTAAGCTATTACAAAGCTTATTGTAAATAAAAATCATTGTTTTGAGCCTTAACTTCACGTAGAGAACGTGGGAAATAGGACGATAATGAAGTTTTAACGATTTTGTATAAAATCGTAATTTTAAGAGTTTTAAAATTTAACAAGCCGAGCATAAACATATTTTATCTACAAACGCTTATTTTGAATGGAAATCGTTGTTTTAAGTCATAACTTCACATTTGGAACGTTGGAAGTCGAAATATAATGAAGTTTTATCCATTTTGATACTAATAATCAATCTAAGAGTTTTGAAAGTAATCAAGCCGAGTAAAATCATTAAGCTATCACGAAGCTTATTGTAACTAGAAATCGTTGTTTTGAGCCTTAACTTCACGTAGGAAACATGAGAAATAGGACGATAATGAAGTTTCAACGATTTTGTATAAAATCATAATTCTAAGAGTTTTAAAATTTAACAAGCCGAGCATAAACATATTTTATCAACAAACGCTTATATTGAATAGAAATAGTTGTTTTAAGCCTTGACTTCACATTGAAAACGTTGGAAATCGAGCTATAATGAAGTTTTACCCATTATGACACAAATAATCAAACTAAGAGTTTTGAAAGTTAACAAGCCGAGTATAGTCATTAAGCTCTCACAAAGCATATATTAACTAGAAATCGTTGTTTTGAGCCTTAACTTCACTTAGGAAATGTGGGAAATAGGACGATAATGAAGTTTCAACGATTTTGTATAAAATCATATTTCTAAGAGTTTTAAAATTTAACAAGCCGAGCATAAACATATTTTATGTACAAACGCTTATTTTTAATAGAAATCGTTGTTTTAAGCCTTAACTTCACATTGAAAACGTTGCAAATCGAGCTATAATGAAGTTTCACCCATTTTGACACAAATAATCAAACTATGAGTTTTGAAAGTAAACAAGCCGAGTATAATCATTAAGCTCTCACAAGGCTTATTGTAACTAGAAATCATTGTTTAGATCCTTAACTTCACGTAGGGAACGTAGGAAATAGGACGATAATGAAGTTTCAAAAGTTTTGTATAAAATCATAATTCTAAGAGTTTTAAAATTTATCAAGCCGAGCATAAACATATTTAATCTAGAAATGCTTATTTTGAGTAGAAATCGTTGTTTTAAGCATTAACTTCACATTGGGAACGTGAGAAATAGAACTATAATGAAGTTTTACCCATTTTGATACAAATAATCAATCTAAGAGTTTTGAAAGTAATCAAGCCGAGTATAATCATTAAGCTATCACGAAGCTTATTGTAACTAGAAATCGTTGTTTTGAGCTTTAACTTCGCGTAGGGAACGTGAGAAATAGGACGATAATGAAGTTTCAACGATTTTGTATAAAATCATAATTCTAAGAGTTTTAAAATTTAACAAGCCGAGCATAAACATATTTTATCTACAAACGCTTATTTTTAATAGAAATCGTTGTTTTAAGCCTAACCTTCACTTTGGGAATGTTGCAAATCGAATTATAATGAAGTTTTACCATTTTGATTCAAACAATCCAACTAAGAGTTTTCAAAGTAGACAAGCCGAGTATAATTATTAAGTCATTTCACAAAGCTTATTGTGACTAGAAATCGTTGTTTTGAGACTTAACTTCACGTAGGAAATGTGGGAAATAGGACATTAATTATGTTTCAACGATTTTGTATAAAATCATAATTCTAAGAGTTTTAAAATTTAATAAGCCGAGCATAAACATAATTTATCTAGAAACGCTTAGTTTGAATAGAAATCGTTGTTTTAAGCATTAAATTCACATTGGGAACGTGGGAAATAGAACTATAATGAAGTTTTGCCCATTTTGATACAAATAATTAAACTAAGAGTTTTCAAAGTAAACCAGCCGAGTATAATCATTAAGCTATGACAAAGCTTATATTAACTAGAAATCGTTGTTTTGAGCCTTAACTTCATGTAGGGAACGTGAGAAATAGGACGATAATGAAGTTTCAACGATTTTGTATAAAATCATAATTCTAAGAGTTTTAAAATTTAACAAGCCGAGCATAAACAAATTTTATCTACAAACGCTTATATTGAATAGAAATCATTGTTTTAAGCCTTAACTTCACATTGGAAACGTTGGAAATCGAGCTATAATGAAGCTTTACCCATTTTGATACAAATAATCAATCTTAGAGTTTTGAAAGTAATCAAGCCGAGTATAATCATTAAGCTATCACGAAGCTTATTGTAACTAGAAATCGTTGTTTTGAGCCTTAACTTCACATATGGAACGTGGGAAATAGGACGATAATGAAGTTTCATCGATTTTGTATAAAATCATAATTCTAAGAGTTTTAAAATTTAACAAGCCGAGCATAAACTTATTTTATCTAGAAACGCTTATTTTGAATTGAAATCGTTGTTTTAAGCATTAACTTCACATTGGGAACGTGGAAAATAGAACTATAATGAAGTTTTACCCATTTTGATACAAATAATGAAACTAAGAGTTTTGAAAGTAAACAAGCCGAGTATAGTCATTAAGCTCTCACAATGCTTATTGTAACTAGAAATCGTTGTTTAGAGCCTTAACTTCACGTAGGGAACGTGGGAAATAGGACGATAATGAAGTTTTAACGATTTTGTATAAAATCATAATTCAAAGAGTTTTAAAATTTAACAAGCCGAGCATAAACATATTTTATCTACAAACGCTTATATTGAATAGAAATCGTTGTTTTAAGCCTTAACTTCACATTGGAAATTGAGCTATATTGAAGTTTTACCCATTTTGACACAAATAATCAAACTATGAGTTTTGAAAGTAAACAAGCCGAGTATAATCGTTAAGCTATCACGAAGCTTATTGTAACAAGAAATCGTTATTTTGAGCCTTAACTTCACGTAGGGAATGTGGGAAATAGGACGATAATGAAGTTTCAATGATTTTGTATAATATCATAATTCTAAGAGTTTTAAA
This sequence comes from Stephania japonica, assembly GCA_039657345.1. Taxonomy (NCBI): domain Eukaryota; kingdom Viridiplantae; phylum Streptophyta; class Magnoliopsida; order Ranunculales; family Menispermaceae; genus Stephania; species Stephania japonica. The sequence continues at coordinate 26,037,504 of CM077563.1, read as the reverse complement.
ATTTAACAAGCCGAGCATAAACATATTTTATCTACAAACGCTTATTTTGAATGGAAATCTTTCTTTTAAGCCTTAACTTCACATTTGGAACGTTGGAAATCGAAATATAGTGAAGTTTTACCCATTTTGATACAAATAATCAAACTAAGAGTTTTGAAAGTAAACAAGCCGAGTATAATCAATAAGCTATCACAAAGCTTATTGTAACTAGAAATCATTGTTTTGAGCCTTAACTTCACGTAGGGAACGTGGGAAATAGGACGACAATGAAGTTTTAACGATTTTGTATAAAATTATAATTCTAAGAGTTTCAAAATTTAACAAGCCAAGCATAAATATATTTTATCTACAAACGCCTATTTTGAATGAAATCGTTGTTTTAAGCATTTACTTCACTTTTGGCACGTTAGGAATCGAAATATAAAGAAGTTTTATCCAATTTGACACAAATAATCAAACTAAGAGTTTTAAAAGAAAACAAGACGAGTATAATCATTAAGCTCTTACAAAGCTTATTGTAACTAGAAATCGTTGTTCAAGGACTTAACTTCACGTAGGGAACGTGGGAAATAGAACGACAATGAAGTTTCAACGATTTTGTATAAAATCATAATTCTAAGAGTTTTAAAATTTAACAAGACGAGCATAAACTTATTTTATCAAGAAACGCTTATTTTGAATAGAAATCGTTGTTTTAAGCATTAACTTCACATTGGGAACGTGGGAAATAGAACTATAATGAAGTTTTACCCATTTTGATGGAAATAATTAAACTAAGAGTTTTGAAAGTAAACTAGCCGAGTATAATCATTAAGCTATCACAAAGCTTATATTATGCCTTAACTTCACATTGCAAACGTTGGAAATCGAGCTATAATGAAGTTTCACCCATTTTAACACAAATAATCAAACTATGAGTTTTGCAAGTAAACAAGCCGAGTATAATTATTAAGCTCTCATAAAGCTTATTGTAACTAGAAATCGTTTTTTAGAGCCTTAAATTCACGTAGAGAACGTGGGAAATAGGACGATAATGAAGTTTCAACGATTTTGTATAAAATCGTAATTCTAAGAGTTTTAAGATTTAACAAGCCGAGCATAAACATATTTTATCGACAAACGCTTATATTGAATAGAAATCGTTGTTTTAAGTCCTAACTTCGCATTGGAAACGTTGAAAATCGAGCTATAATGAAGTCTTACCTATTTTGACACAAATAATCAAACTAAGAGTTTTGAAAGCAAACAAGCCGAGTATAATCATTAAGCTCTCACAAAGCTTATTGTAACTAGAAATCATTGTTTAGCGCCTTAACTTCACGTAGGGAACGTGGGAAATAGGACGATAATGAAGTTTCAACGATTTTGTATAAAATCATAATTCTAAGAGTTTTAAAATTTAACAAGCCGAGCATAAACGTATTTTATCTACAAATGCTTATTTTTAATAGAAATCGTTGTTTTTAGCCTTACCTTCACATTGGGAACATTGGAAATCGAACTATAATGAAGTTTTACCATTTTGATTCAAATAATCAAACTATGAGTTTTGAAAGTAAACAAGCCGAGTATAATCATTAAGCTATCACAAAGCTTATTGTAAATAAAAATCATTGTTTTGAGCCTTAACTTCACGTAGAGAACGTGGGAAATAGGACGATAATGAAGTTTTAACGATTTTGTATAAAATCGTAATTTTAAGAGTTTTAAAATTTAACAAGCCGAGCATAAACATATTTTATCTACAAACGCTTATTTTGAATGGAAATCGTTGTTTTAAGCCATAACTTCACATTTGGAACGTTGGAAGTCGAAATATAATGACGTTTTATCCATTTTGATACTAATAATCAATCTAAGAGTTTTGAAAGTAATCAAGCCGAGTAAAATCATTAAGCTATCACGAAGCTTATTGTAACTAGAAATCGTTGTTTTGAGCCTTAACTTCACGTAGGGAACATGAGAAATAGGACGATAATGAAGTTTCAACGATTTTGTATAAAATCATAATTCTAAGAGTTTTAAAATTTAACAAGCCGAGCATAAACATATTTTATCAACAAACGCTTATATTGAATAGAAATAGTTGTTTTAAGCCTTGACTTCACATTGAAAACGTTGGAAATCGAGCTATAATGAAGTTTTACCAATTATGACACAAATAATCAAACTAAGAGTTTTGAAAGTTAACAAGCCGAGTATAGTCATTAAGCTCTCACAAAGCATATATTAACTAGAAATCGTTGTTTTGAGCCTTAACTTCACTTAGGAAATGTGGGAAATAGGACGATAATGAAGTTTCAACGATTTTGTATAAAATCATATTTCTAAGAGTTTTAAAATTTAACAAGCCGAGCATAAACATATTTTATGTACAAACGCTTATTTTTAATAGAAATCGTTGTTTTAAGCCTTAACTTCACATTGAAAACGTTGCAAATCGAGCTATAATGAAGTTTCACCCATTTTGACACAAATAATCAAACTATGAGTTTTGAAAGTAAACAAGCCGAGTATAATCATTAAGCTCTCACAAGGCTTATTGTAACTAGAAATCATTGTTTAGATCCTTAACTTCACGTAGGGAACGTAGGAAATAGGACGATAATGAAGTTTCAAAAGTTTTGTATAAAATCATAATTCTAAGAGTTTTAAAATTTATCAAGCCGAGCATAAACATATTTAATCTAGAAATGCTTATTTTGAGTAGAAATCGTTGTTTTAAGCATTAACTTCACATTGGGAACGTGAGAAATAGAACTATAATGAAGTTTTACCCATTTTGATACAAATAATCAATCTAAGAGTTTTGAAAGTAATCAAGCCGAGTATAATCATTAAGCTATCACGAAGCTTATTGTAACTAGAAATCGTTGTTTTGAGCCTTAACTTCGCGTAGGGAACGTGAGAAATAGGATGATAATGAAGTTTCAACGATTTTGTATAAAATCATAATTCTAAGAGTTTTAAAATTTAACAAGCCGAGCATAAACATATTTTATCTACAAACGCTTATTTTTAATAGAAATCGTTGTTTTAAGCCTAACCTTCACTTTGGGAATGTTGCAAATCGAATTATAATGAAGTTTTACCATTTTGATTCAAACAATCCAACTAAGAGTTTTCAAAGTAGACAAGCCGAGTATAATTATTAAGCTGTCACAAAGCTTATTGTGACTAGAAATCGTTGTTTTGAGACTTAACTTCACGTAGGAAATGTGGGAAATAGGACATTAATTATGTTTCAACGATTTTGTATAAAATCATAATTCTAAGAGTTTTAAAATTTAATAAGCCGAGCATAAACATAATTTATCTAGAAACGCTTAGTTTGAATAGAAATCGTTGTTTTAAGCATTAAATTCACATTGGAAACGTGGGAAATAGAACTATAATGAAGTTTTGCCCATTTTGATACAAATAATTAAACTAAGAGTTTTCAAAGTAAACCAGCCGAGTATAATCATTAAGCTATGACAAAGCTTATATTAACTAGAAATCGTTGTTTTGAGCCTTAACTTCATGTAGGGAACGTGAGAAATAGGACGATAATGAAGTTTCAACGATTTTGTATAAAATCATAATTCTAAGAGTTTTAAAATTTAACAAGCCGAGCATAAACAAATTTTATCTACAAACGCTTATATTGAATAGAAATCATTGTTTTAAGCCTTAACTTCACATTGGAAACGTTGGAAATCGAGCTATAATGAAGTTTTACCCATTTTGATACAAATAATCAATCTTAGAGTTTTGAAAGTAATCAAGCCGAGTATAATCATTAAGCTATCACGAAGCTTATTGTAACTAGAAATCGTTGTTTTGAGCCTTAACTTCACATAGGGAACGTGGGAAATAGGATGATAATGAAGTTTCAACGATTTTGTATAAAATCATAATTCTAAGAGTTTTAAAATTTAACAAGCCGAGCATAAACTTATTTTATCTAGAAACGCTTATTTTGAATTGAAATCGTTGTTTTAAGCATTAACTTCACATTGGGAACGTGGAAAATAAAACTATAATGAAGTTTTACCCATTTTGATACAAATAATGAAACTAAGAGTTTTGAAAGTAAACAAGCCGAGTATAGTCATTAAGCTCTCACAATGCTTATTGTAACTAGAAATCGTTGTTTAGAGCCTTAACTTCACGTAGGGAACGTGGGAAATAGGACGATAATGAAGTTTTAACGATTTTGTATAAAATCATAATGCAAAGAGTTTTAAAATTTAACAAGCCGAGCATAAACATATTTTATCTACAAACGCTTATATTGAATAGAAATCGTTGTTTTAAGCCTTAACTTCACATTGGAAATCGAGCTATAATGAAGTTTTACCCATTTTGACACAAATAATCAAACTATGAGTTTTGAAAGTAAACAAGCCGAGTATAATCGTTAAGCTATCACGAAGCTTATTGTAACAAGAAATCGTTATTTTGAGCCTTAACTTCACGTAGGGAATGTGGGAAATAGGACGATAATGAAGTTTCAATGATTTTGTATAAAATCATAATTCTAAGAGTTTTAAAATTTAACAAGCCGAGCATAAACATATTTTATCTACAAACGCTTATTTTGAATGGAAATCTTTCTTTTAAGCCTTAACTTCACATTTGGAACGTTGGAAATCGAAATATAGTGAAGTTTTACCCATTTTGATACAAATAATCAAACTAAGAGTTTTGAAAGTAAACAAGCCGAGTATAATCAATAAGCTATCACAAAGCTTATTGTAACTAGAAATCATTGTTTTGAGCCTTAACTTCACGTAGGGAACGTGGGAAATAGGACGACAATGAAGTTTTAACGATTTTGTATAAAATTATAATTCTAAGAGTTTCAAAATTTAACAAGCCAAGCATAAATATATTTTATCTACAAACGCCTATTTTGAATGAAATCGTTGTTTTAAGCATTTACTTCACTTTTGGCACGTTAGGAATCGAAATATAAAGAAGTTTTATCCAATTTGACACAAATAATCAAACTAAGAGTTTTAAAAGAAAACAAGACGAGTATAATCATTAAGCTCTTACAAAGCTTATTGTAACTAGAAATCGTTGTTCAAGGACTTAACTTCACGTAGGGAACGTGGGAAATAGAACGACAATGAAGTTTCAACGATTTTGTATAAAATCATAATTCTAAGAGTTTTAAAATTTAACAAGACGAGCATAAACTTATTTTATCAAGAAACGCTTATTTTGAATAGAAATCGTTGTTTTAAGCATTAACTTCACATTGGGAACGTGGGAAATAGAACTATAATGAAGTTTTACCCATTTTGATGGAAATAATTAAACTAAGAGTTTTGAAAGTAAACTAGCCGAGTATAATCATTAAGCTATCACAAAGCTTATATTATGCCTTAACTTCACATTGCAAACGTTGGAAATCGAGCTATAATGAAGTTTCACCCATTTTAACACAAATAATCAAACTATGAGTTTTGAAAGTAAACAAGCCGAGTATAATTATTAAGCTCTCACAAAGCTTATTGTAACTAGAAATCGTTTTTTAGAGCCTTAAATTCACGTAGAGAACGTGGGAAATAGGACGATAATGAAGTTTCAACGATTTTGTATAAAATCATAATTCTAAGAGTTTTAATATTTAAGAAGCCGAGCATAAACATATTTTATCGACAAACGCTTATATTGAATAGAAATCGTTGTTTTAAGCCTTACCTTCACATTGGAAACGTTGAAAATCGAGCTATAATGAAGTTTTACCCATTTTGACACAAATAATCAAACTAAGAGTTTTGAAAGTAAACAAGCCGAGTATAATCATTAAGCTTTCACAAAGCTTATTGTAACTAGAAATCATTGTTTAGAGCCTTAACTTCACGTAGGGAACGTGGGAAATAGGACGATAATGAAGTTTCAATGATTTTGTATAAAAACATAATTCTAAGAGTTTTAAAATTTAACAAGCCGAGCATAAACGTATTTTATCCACAAACGCATATTTTTATTAGAAATCGTTGTTTTAAGCCTTACCTTCACATTGGGAACATTGGAAATCGAACTATAATGAAGTTTTACCATTTTGATTCAAATAATCAAACTAAGAGTTTTGAAAGTAAACAAGCCGAGTATAATCATTAAGCTATCACAAAGCTTATTGTAAATAGAAATCATTGTTTTGAGCCTTAACTTCATGTAGAGAACATGGGAAATAGGACGATAATGAAGTTTTAACGATTTTGTATAAAATCATAATTCAAAGAGTTTTAAAATTTAACAAGCCGAGCATAAACATATTTTATCTACAAACGCTTATTTTGAATGGAAATCATTGTTTTAAGCCTTAACTTCACATTTGGAACGTTGGAAATCGAAATATAATGAAGTTTTGCCCATTTTGATACAAATAATCAAACTAAGAGTTTTGAAAGTAAACAAGCCGAGTATAGTCATTAAGCTCTCACAAAGCTTATTGTAACTAGAAAACGTTGTTTAGAGCCTTAACTTCACGTAGGGAACGTGGGAAATAGGACGATAATGAAGTTTTAACGATTTTTTATAAAATCATATTTCAAAGAGTTTTAAAATTTAACAAGCCGAGTGAAACATAGTTTATCTACAAACGCTTATTTTGAATGGAAATCATCGTTTTAAGCCTTAACTTCACATTTTGAACGTTGGAAATCGAAATATAATGAAGTTTTACCCATTTTGATAAAATTATCATACTAAGAGTTTTGAAAGTAAACCAGCCGAGTATAGTCATTAAGCTCTCACAAAGCTTATTGTAACTAGAAATCATTGTTTAGAGCCTTAATTTCACGTAGGGAACGTGGGAAATAGGACCTATAATGAAGTTATAACGATTTTTTATAAAATCATAATTCCAATAGTTTTAAAATTTAACAAGCCGAGCATAAACATATTTTATCTACAAACGCTTATATTGAATAGAAATCGTTGTTTTAAGCCTTAACTTCACATTGGAAACGTTGGAAATCGAGCTATAATGAAGTTTCACCCATTATGACACAAATAATCAAACTATGAGTTTTGAAAGTAAACAAGCCGAGTATAATTATTAAGCACTCACAAAGCTTATTGTAACTAGAAATCATTGTTTAGATCCTTAACTTCACGTAGGGAACGTAGGGAATTGGACGATAATGAAGTTTCAAAAATTTGGTATAAAATCGTAATTCTAAGAGTTTTAAAATTTAACAAGCCGAGGATAAACATATTTTATCTAGAAACGCTTATTTTGAATAGAAATCGTTGTTTTAGGCATTAACTTCACATTGGGAACGTGAGAAATAGAAATATAATGAAGTTTTACCCATTTTGATACAAATAATCAATCTAAGAGTTTTGAAAGTAATCAAGCCGAGTATAATCATTAAGCTATCACGAAGCATATTGTAACTAGAAATCGTTGTTTGGAGCCTTAACTTCACGTAGGGAACGTGGGAAATAGGACGATAATGAAGTTTCAACGATTTTGTATAAAATCATAATTCTAAGAGTTTTAAAATTAAACAAGCCAAGCGTAAACATATTTTATCTACAAACACTTATTTTTAATAGAAATCGTTGTTTTAAGCCTTACCTTCACTTTGGGAATGTTGGAAATCGAACTATAATGAAGTTTTACCATTTTGATTTAAATAATCAAACTAAGAGTTTTCAAAGTAGAAAAGCCGAGTATAATCATTAAGCTGCCAAAAAGCTTATTGTGACTAGAAATCGTTGTTTTGAGACTTAACTTCACGTAGGAAACGTGGGAAATAGGACGATAATTATGTTTTAACGATTTTGTATGAAATCACAATTCTATGAGTTTTAAAATTTAACAAGCCGAGCATAAACATATTTTATCTAGTAACGCTTACATTGATTAGAAATCGTTGTTTTAAGCATTAACTTCACATTAGGAACGTGGGAAATAGAACTATAATGAAGTTTCACCCATTTTGATACAAATAATTAAACTAAGAGTTTTGAAAGTAAACGAGCCGAGTAAAATAATTAAGCTATCACAAAGCTTATATTAACTAGAAATCGTTGTTTAGAGCCTTAACTTCACGTAGGGAACGTGGGAAATAGGGCGATAATGAAGTTTCAACGATTTTGTATAAAATCATAATTCTAAGAGTTTTAAAATTTAACAAGCCGAGCATAAACATATTTTACCGACAAACGCTTATATTGAATAGAAATCGTTCTTTTAAGCATTAACTTCACATTGGGAACGTGGAAGATAGAACTATAATGAAGTTTTACCCATTTTGATGCAAATAATTAAACTAAGAGTTTTGAAAGTAAACAAGCCGAGTATAATCATTAAGCTATCACAAAGCTTATATTAACTAGAAATCGTTGTTTTGAGCCTTAACTTCACGTAGGGAATGTGGGAAATAGGACGATAATGAAGTTTCAACGATTTTGTATAAAATCATAACTCTAAGAGTTTTAAAATTTAACAAGCCGAGCATAAACATATTTCATCTACAAACGCATATATTGAATAGAAATCGTTGTTTTAAGCCTTAACTTCACATTGGAAACGTTGGAAATCGAGCTATAATGAAGTTTTACCCATTTTGACACAAATAATCAAACTAAGAGTTTTGAAAGTAAACAAGCCGAGTATAGTTATTAAGATCTCACAAAGCTTATATTAACTAGAAATCGTTGTTTTGAGCCTTAACTTCACGTAGAGAATGTGGGAAATAGGACGATAATGAAGTTTCAATGATTTTGTATAAAATCATATTTCTAAGAGTTTTAAAATTTAACAAGCCGAGCATAAACATATTTTATCTACAAACGCTTTTATTGAATAGAAATCGTTATTATAAGAATTAACTTCACATTGGGAACATGAGAAATAGAAATATAATGAAGTTTTACCCATTTTGATACAAATAATCAAACTAAGAGTTTTGAAAGTAAACAAGCCGCGTATAATCATTAAGCAATCACAAAGCTTATTGTAAATAGAAATCATTGTTTTGAGCCTTAACTTCACGTAGAGAACGTGGGAAATAGGACGATAATGAAGTTTTAACGATTTTGTATAAAATCATAATTCTAAGAGTTTTAAAATCTAACAAGCCGAGCATAAACATATTTTATCTACAAACGCTTATTTTGAATGGAAATCGTTGTTTTAAGCCATAACTTCACATTTGGAACGTTGGAAATCGAAATATAATGAAGTTTTACCCATTTTGATACAAATAATCAAACTAAGAGTTTTGAAAGTAAACAAGCCGAGTATAGTCATTAAGCTCTCACAATGCTTATTGTAAGTAGAAATCGTTGTTTAGAGCCTTAACTTCATGTAGGGAACGTGGGAAATAGGACGATAATGAAGTTTTAACGATTTTGAATAAAATCATAATTCAAAGAGTTTTAAAATTTAACAAGCCGAGCATAAACATATTTTATCTGCAAACGCTTATATTGAATAGAAATCGTTGTTTTAAGCCTTAACTTCACATTGGAAACGTTGGAAATCGAGCTAAAATGAACTTTCACCCATTTTGACACAAATAATCAAACTATGAGTTTTGAAAGTAAACAAGGCGAGTATAATCATTAAGCTCTCACAATGCTTATTGTAACTAGAAATCATTGTTTAGATCCTTAACTTCACGTAATTAACGTAGGAAATAGGACGATAATGAAGTTTCAAAAATTTTGTATAAAATCATAATTCTTAGAGTTTTAAAATTTAACAAGCCGAGCATAAACATATTTTATCTAGAAACGATTATTTTGAATAGAAATCGTTGTTTTAAGCATTAACTTCACATTGGAAACGTGAGAAATAGAACTATAATGAAGTTTTACCCATTTTGATACAAATAATCAATCTAAGAGTTTGAAAGTAATCAAGCCGAGTATAATCATTAAGCTATAACGAAGCTTATTGTAACTAGAAATCGTTGTTTTGAGCCTTAACTTCACGTAGGGAACGTGGGAAATAGGACGATAATGAAGTTTCAACGATTTTGTATAAAATCATAATTCTAAGAGTTTTAAGATTTAACAAGCCGAGCATAAACATATTTTATTGACAAACGCTTATATTGAATAGAAATTTTTTTTTTAAGCATTAACTTCACATTGAGAACATGGGAAATTGAACTATAATGAAGTCTTACACATTTTGATGCAAATATTTAAACTAAGAGTTTTGAAAGTAAACAAGATGAGTATAGTCATTAAGCTCACACAAAGCTTATTGTAACTAGAAATCGTTGTTTAGAGCCTTAACTTCACATAGGAAACGTGGGAAATAGGACGATAATGAAGTTTTAACGATTTTGTATAAAATCATAATTCTAAGAGTTTTAAAATTTAACTAGCCGAGCATAAACATATTTTATCTACAAACGCTTATTTTGTATGGAAATCTTTCTTTTAAGCCTTAACTTCACATTTGGAACGTTGGAAATCGAAATATAGTGAAGTATTACCCATTTTGATACGAATAATCAAACTAAGAGTTTTGAAAGTAAACAAGCCGAGTATAATCATTAAGCAATCACAAAGCTTATTGTTACTAGAAATCGTTGTTTTGAGCCTTAACTTCACGTAGGGAACGTGGGAAATAGGACGATAATGAAGTTTCAACGATTTTGTATAAAATCAAAATTCTAAGAGTTTCAAAATTTAACAAGCCGAGCATAACATATTTTATCTACAAACGCCTATTTTGAATGAAATCGTTGTTTTAAGCCTTTACTTCACATTTGGCACGTTAGGAATCGAAATATAAAGAAGTTTTATCCATTTTGATACAAATAATCAAACTAAGAGTTTTAAAAGAAAACATGACGAGTATAATCATTAAGCTCTCACAAAGCATATTGTAACTAGAAATCGTTGTTCAGAGACTTAACTTCACGTAGGGAACGTGGGAAATAGAACGACAATGAAGTTTCAACAATTTTGTATAAAATCATAATTTTAAGAGTTTTAAAATCTAAAAAGCTGAGCATAAACTTTTTTTACCTAGAAACGCATATTTTGAATAGAAATCGTTGTTTTAAGCATTAACTTCACATTGGAAACGTGAGAAATAGAACTATAATGAAGTTTTACCCATTTTGATACAAATAATCAATCTAAGAGTTTGAAAGTAATCAAGCCGAGTATAATCATTAAGCTATAAAGAAGCTTATTGTAACTAGAAATCGTTGTTTAGAACCTTAACTTCACGTAGGAAACGTGGGAAATAGGACGATAATGAAGTTTTAACGATTTTGTATAAAATCATAATTCTAAGGGTTTTAAAATTTAACAAGCCGAGCATAAACATATTTTATCTACAAACGCTTATTTTGATTGGAAATCATTGTTTTAAGCCTTAACTTCACATTTGGAACATTGGAAATCAAAATATAGTGAAGTTTTACCCATTTTGATACAAATAATCAAACTAAGAGTTTTGAAAGTAAACAAGCCGAGTATAGTCATTAAGCTCTCACAAAGCTTATTGTAACTAGAAATCGTTGTTTAGAGCCTTAACTTCACGTAGGGAACGTGGGAAATAGGACGATAATGAAGTTTTAACGATTTTGTATAAAATCATAATTCTAAGAGTTTTAAAATTTAACAAGCTGAGCATAAACATATTTTATCTACAAACGCTTATTTTTAATAGAAATCGTTGTTTTAAGCCTTACCTTCACTTTGGGAATGTTGGAAATCGAAATATAATGAAGTTTTACCATTTTGATTCAAATAATCAAACTAAGAGTTTTCAAAGTAGACAAGCCGAGTATAATCATTAAGCTGTCACAAAGCTTATTGTGACTAGAAATCGTTGTTTTAGACTTAACTTCACGTATGAAATGTGGGAAATAGGTCGATAATTATGTTTCAACGATTTTGTATAAAATCATAATTCTAAGAGTTTTAAAATTTAACAAACCGAGCATAAACATATTTTATCTAGAAACGCTTATTTTGAATAGAAATTGTTGTTTTAAGCATTAACTTCACATTGGGAACGTGGGAAATAGAACTATAATGAAGTTTTACCCATTTTGATACAAATAATTAAACTAAGAGTTTTGAAAGTAAACAAGCCGAGTATAGTCATTAAGCTCTCACAAAGCTTATTGTAACTAGAAATCATTTTTTAGAGCCTTAACTTCACGTAGGGAACGTAGGAAATAGGACGATAATGAAGTTTCAAAAATTTTGTATTAAATCATAATTCCAAGAGTTTTAAAATTTAACAAACCGATCATAAACATATTTTATCTAGAAACGCTTATTTTGAATAGAAATCGTTGTTTTAAGCATTAACTTCACATTGGGAACGTGGGAAATAGAACTATAATGAAGTTTTACCCATTTTGATACTAATAATCAAATTAAGAGTTTTGAAAGTAAACAAGCCGAGTATAATCATTAATCTGTCACAAAGCTTACTGTGACTAGAAATCGTTGTTTTGAGCCTTAACTTCACGTTTGGAACGTGGGAAATAGGACGATAATGATATTTCCACGATTTTGTATAAAATCATAATTCTAAGAGTTTTAAAATTTAACAAGCCGAGCATAAACATATTTTATCTAGAAACGCTTATTTTGAATAGAAATCGTTTTTTTATGCCTTAACTTCACATTGGAGACGTTGGAAATTGAGCTATAATGAAGTTTTACCCATTTTGATACAAAAAATCAAGCTAAGACTTTTGAAAGTAAACAAGCCGAGTATAATCAATAAGCTATCACAAAGCTTATTGTGACTAGAAATTGTTGTTTTGAGCCTTAACTTCATGTAGGGAACGTGGGAAATAGGACGATAATGATGTTTCAACGATTTTGTATAAAATCATAATTTTAAAAGGTTTAAATTAATAAGCCGAGCATAAACATATTTTATCTAGAAACGCTTATTTTGAATAGAAATCGTTGTTTTAAGCATTAACTTCACATTGGGAACGTGGGAAATAGAAACTATAATGAAGTTTTACCCATTTTGATACAAATAATTAAACTAAGAGTTTTCAAAGTAAACAAGCCGAGCATAATCATTAAGCTATCACAAAGCTTATATTAACTAGAAATCGTTGTTTTGAGCCTTAACTTCACGTAGGGAACGTGGGAAATAGGACGATAATGAAGTTTTAACGATTTTTTATAAAATCAAAATTCTAAGAGTTTTAAAATTTAACAAGCCGAGCATCAACATATTTTATCTACAAACGCTTATTTTGAATAAAAATTGTTGTTTTAAGCATTAACTTCACATTGGGAACGTGGGAAATAGAACTATCATGAAGTTTTACCCATTTTGATACAAATAATCAATCTAAGAGTTTTGAAAGTAATCAAGCCGAGTATAAGCATTAAGCTATCACGAAGCTTATTGTAACTAGAAATCGTTGTTTTGAGCCTTAACTTTACGTAGGGAACGTTGGAAATAGGACGATAATAAAGTTTCAACGATTTTGTATAAAATCATAATTCTAAGAGTTTTAAAATTTAACAAGCCGAGCATAAACATATTTTATCTACAAAATCTTATTTTTAAAAGAAATCGTTGTTTTAAGCCTTACCTTCACTTTGGGAATGTTGGAAATAGAACTATAACGAAGTTTTACCATTTTGATTCAAATTATCAAACTAAGAGTTTTCAAAGTAGACAAGCCGAGTATAATCATTAAGCTGTCACAAAGCTTATTGTGATTAGAAATCGTTGTTTTGAGACTTAACTTCACTTATGAAACGTGGGAAATAGGACGATAATTATGTTTCAACGATTTTGTATAAAATCATAATTCTAAGGGTTTTAAAATTTAACAAGCCGAGCATAAATATATTTTATCTACAAACGCTTATTTTGATTGGAAATCATTGTTTTAAGCCTTAACTTCACATTTGGAACATTGGAAATCGAAATATAGTGAAGTTTTACCCATTTTGATACAAATAAACAAACTAAGAGTTTTGAAAGTAAACAAGCCGAGTATAGTCATTAAGCTCTCACAAAGCTTATCGTAACTAGAAATCGTTGTTTACAGCCTTAACTTCACGTAGGGAACGTGGGAAATAGGACGATAATGAAGTTTTAACGATTTTGTATAAAATCATAATTTTAAGAGTTTTAAAATTTAACAAGCCGAGCATAAACATATTTTATCTACAAACGCTTATTTTTAATAGAAATCGTTGTTTTAAGCCTTACCTTCACTTTGGGAATGTTGGAAATCGAACTATAATGAAGTTTTACTATTTTGATTCAAATAATCAAACTAAGAGTTTTCAAAGTAAACAAGCCGAGTATAAACATTAAGCTGTCACAAAGCTTATTATGACTAGAAATCGTTGTTTTGAGACTTAACTTCACGTATGAAACGTGGGAAATAAGACGATAATTATGTTTCAACGATTTTGTATAAAATCATAATTCTAAGAGTTTTAAAATTTAACAAGCCGAGCATAAGCATATTTTATCTAGAAACGCTTATTTTGAATAGAAATCGTTGTTTTAAGCATTAACTTCACATTGGGAACGTGGGAAATAGAACTATAATGAAGTTTCACCCATTTTGATACAAATAATTAAACTAAGAGTTTTGAAAGTAAACAAGCCGAGTAAAATAATTAAGCTATCACAAAGCTTATATTAACTAGAAATCATTGTTTTGAGCCTTAACTTCACGTAGGTAACGTGGGAAATAGGACGATAATGAAGTTTCAACGATTTTTTAAAAAATCATAATTCTAAGAGTTTTAAAATTTACCAAGCTGAGCATAAACATATTTTATCTACAAACGCTTATTTTGAATTGAAATCGTTGTTTTAAGCATTAACTTCACATTGGGAACGTGGGAAATAGAACTATAATGAAGTTTTACCCATTTTGATACAGATAATGAAACTAAGAGTTTCAAATGTAAACAAGCCGAGTATAATCATTAAGCTATCACAAAGTTTATTGTAACTAGAAATCGTTGTTTTGAGCCTTAACTTCACGTAGGGAACGTGGGAAATAGGACGATAATAAAATTTCAACGATTTTGTATAAAATCATAATTCTAAGAGTTTTAAAATTTAACAAGTCGAGCATAAACATATTTTATCTAGAAACACTTATTTTGAATAGAAAGCGTTGTTTTAAACATTAACTTCACATTGGGAACGTGGGAAATAGAACTATAATGAAGTTTTACCCATTTTTATACAAATAATCAAATTAAGAGTTTTGAAAGTAAACAAGCCGAGTATAATCATTAAGTTGTCACAAAAGCTTACTGTGACTAGAAATCGTTGTTTTGTGCCTTAACTTCACGTTGGGAACGTAGGAAATAGGACGATAATGATATTTCCACGATTTTGCATAAAATCATAATTCTAAGATTTTTAAAATTTAACAAGCCGAGCATAAACATATTTTATCTAGAAACGCTTATTTTGAATAGAAATCGTTGCTTTAAGCCTTAACTTCACATTGGAGACGTTGGAAATTGAGCTATAATGAAGTTTTACCCATTTTGATACAAAAAAGCAAGCTAAGACTTTTGAAAGTAAACAAGCTGAGTATAATCATTATGCTATCACAAAGCTTATTGTGACTAGAAATTGTTGTTTTTAGCCTTAACTTCATATAGGGAACGTGGGAAATAGGACGATAATGACGTTTCAACGATTTTGTATAAAATCATAATTCTAAGAGTTTTAAAATTTAACAAGCTGAGCATAAACATATTTTATCTAGGAACGCTTATTTTGAATAGAAATCATTGTTTTAAGCATTAACTTCACATTGGGAACGTGGCAAATAGAACTATAATGAAGTTTTACCCATTTTGATACAAATAATCAAATTAAGAGTTTTGAAAGTAAACAAGCCGAGTATAATCATTAAGCTGTCACAAAGCTTACTGTGACTAGAAATCGTTGTTTTGAGCCTTAACTTCACGTTGGGAACGTGGGAAATAGGACGATAATGATATTTCCACGATTTTGTATAAAATCATAATTCTAAGAGTTTTAAAATTTAACAAGCCGAGCATAAACATAGTTTATCTACAAACGCTTATTTGAATGGAAATCGTTGTTTTAAGCCTTAACTTCACATTTGGAACGTTGGAAATCGAAATATAATGAAATTTTACCCATTTTGATACAAATAATCAAACTAAGAGTTTTGAAAGTAAACAAGCCGAGTATAATCATTAAATTGTTACAAAGATAATTGTAAGTAGAAATCGTTGTTTAGAGCCTTAAATTCACGTAGGGAACGTGGGAAATAGGACGATAATGAAGTTTCAACGATTTTGTATAAAATCATAATTCTAAGAGTTTTAAAATTTACCAAGCTGAGCATAAATATATTTTATCTACAAACGCTTATTTTGAATAGAAATCGTTGTTTTAAGCATTAACTTCACATTGGGAACGTGGGAAATAGAAATATAATGAAGTTTTACCCATTTTGATACAAATAATCAAAATAAGAGTTTTGAAGGTAAACAAGCCGAGTATAATTATTAAGCTATCACAAAGCTTATTGTATCTAGAAATCATTGTTTTGAGCCTTAACTTCACGTAGGGAACGTGGGAAATATGACGATAATGAAGTTTTAATGATTTTGTATAAAATCAAAATTCTAAGAGTTTTAAAATTTAAGAAGGCGAGCATAAACATATTTTATCTACAAACGCTTATATTGAATATAAATCGTTGTTTTAAGCCTTAACTTCACATTGGAGACGTTGAAAATTGAGCTATAATGAAGTTTTACCCATTTTGATACAAATAATCAAACTAAGAGTTTTGAAAGTAAACAAGCCGAGTATAATCATTAAGCTATCACAAAGCTTATTCTAACTAGAAATCATTGTTTTGAGCCTTAACTTTACGTAGGGAACGTGGGAAATACGACGATAATGAAGTTTTAACGATTCTGTATAAAATCATAATTTTAAGAGTTTTAAAATTTAACAAGCCGAGCATAAACATATTTTATCTACAAACGCTTATTTTTAATAGAAATCGTTGTTTTAAGCCTTACCTTCACTTTGGGAATGTTGGAAATCGAACTATAATGAAGTTTTACTATTTTGATTCAAATAATCAAACTAAGAGTTTTCAAAGTAGACAAGCCGAGTATAAACATTAAGCTGTCACAAAGCTTATTATGACTAGAAATCGTTGTTTTGAGACTTAACTTCACGTATGAAACGTGGGAAATAAGACGATAATTATGTTTCAACGATTTTGTACAAAATCATAATTCTAAGAGTTTTAAAATTTAACAAGCTGAGCATAAGCATATTTTATCTAGAAACGCTTATTTTGAATAGAAATCGTTGTTTTAAGCATTAACTTCACATTGGGAACGTGGGAAATAGAACTATAATGAAGTTTCACCCATTTTGATAAAAATAATTAAACTAAGAGTTTTGAAAGTAAACAAGCCGAGTAAAATAATTAAGCTATCACAAAGCTTATATTAACTAGAAATCATTGTTTTGAGCCTTAACTTCACGTAGGTAACGTGGGAAATAGGACGATAATGAAGTTTCAACGATTTTTTATAAAATCATAATTCTAAGAGTTTTAAAATTTACCAAGCTGAGCATAAACATATTTTATCTACAAACGCTTATTTTGAATTGAAATCGTTGTTTTAAGCATTAACTTCACATTGGGAACGTGGGAAATAGAACTATAATGAAGTTTTACCCATTTTGATACAGATAATTAAACTAAGAGTTTTGAATGTAAACAAGCCGAGTATAATCATTAAGCTATCACAAAGTTTATTGTAACTAGAAATCGTTGTTTTGAGCCTTAACTTCACGTAGGGTACGTGGGAAATAGGACGATAATAAAATTTCAACGATTTTGTATAAAATCATAATTCTAAGAGTTTTAAAATTTAACAAGTCGAGCATAAACATATTTTATCTAGAAACGCTTATATTGAATAGAAATCATTGTTTTAAGCCTTAACTTCACATTGGAGACGTTGGAAATTGAGTTATAATGAAGTTTTACCCATTTTGATACAAAAAATCAAACTAAGAGTTTTGAAAGTAAACAAGCCGAGTATAATCATTAAGCTGTCACAAAGCTTACTGTGACTAGAAATCGTTGTTTTGAGCCTTAACTTCACGTTGGGAACGTGGGAAATAGGACGATAATGATATTTCCACGATTTTGTATAAAATCATAATTCTAAGAGTTTTAAAATTTAACAAGCCGAGCATAAACATAGTTTATCTACAAACGCTTATTTTGAATGGAAATCGTTGTTTTAAGCCTTAACTTCACATTTGGAACGTTGGAAATCGAAATATAATGAAATTTTACCCATTTTGATACAAATAATCAAACTAAGAGTTTTGAAAGTAAACAAGCCGAGTATAATCATTAAATTGTTACAAAGATAATTGTAAGTAGAAATCGTTGTTTAGAGCCTTAAATTCACGTAGGGAACGTGGGAAATAGGACGATAATGAAGTTTCAACGATTTTGTATAAAATCATAATTCTAAGAGTTTTAAAATTTACCAAGCCGAGCATAAACATATTTTATCTACAAACGCTTATTTTGAATAGAAATCGTTGTTTTAAGCATTAACTTCACATTGGGAACGTGGGAAATAGAAATATAATGAAGTTTTACCCATTTTGATACAAATAATCAAAATAAGAGTTTTGAAGGTAAACAAGCCGAGTATAATTATTAAGCTATCACAAAGCTTATTGTATCTAGAAATCATTGTTTTGAGCCTTAACTTCACGTAGGGAACGTGGGAAATAGGACGATAATGAAGTTTTAATGATTTTGTATAAAATCAAAATTCTAAGAGTTTTAAAATTTAACAAGGCGAGCATAAACATATTTTATCTACAAACGCTTATATTGAATATAAATCGTTGTTTTAAGCCTTAACTTCACATTGGAGACGTTGAAAATTGAGCTATAATGAAGTTTTACCCATTTTGATACAAATAATCAAACTAAGAGTTTTGAAAGTAAACAAGCCGAGTATAATCATTAAGCTATCACAAAGCTTATTCTAACTAGAAATCATTATTTTGAGCCTTAACTTTACGTAGGGAACGTGGGAAATACGACGATAATGAAGTTTTAACGATTCTGTATAAAATCTTAATCCTAAGAGTTTTAAAATTTAACAAGCTGAGCATAAACATATTTTATCTACAAACGCTTATATTGAATAGAAATCATTGTTTTAAGCCTTAACTTCACATTGGAGACGTTGGAAATTGAGTTATAATGAAGTTTTACCCATTTTGATACAAATAATCAAACTAAGAGTTTTGAAAGTAAACAAGCCGAGTATAATCATTAAGCTATCACAAAGCTTATTGTAACTAGAAATCGTTGTTTTGAGCCTTAACTTCACGTAGGGAACGTGAAAAATAGGATGATAATGAAGTTTCAACGATTTTGTATAAAATCATAATTCTAAGATTTTTCTAATTTAACAAGCCGAGCATAAATATATTTTATTTACAAACGCTTATTTTGAATGGAAATCGTTGTTTTAAGCCTTAACTTGACATTTGAAACGTTGGAAATCGAAATATAATGAAGTTTTACCCATTTTGATACAAATAATTAAACTAAGAGTTTTGAAAGTAAAAAAGCCGATTATAGTCATTAAGCTCTCATAAAGCTTATTGTAACTAGAAATCGTTGTTTAGAACCTTAACTTCACGTAGGGAACGTGGGAAATAGGACGATAATGAAGTTTTAACGATTTTGTATAAAATCATAATTCTAAGGGTTTTAAAATTTAACAAGCCGAGCATAAATATATTTTATCTACAAACGCTTATTTTGATTGGAAATCATTGTTTTAAGCCTTAACTTCACATTTGGAACATTGGAAATCGAAATATAGTGAAGTTTTACCCATTTTGATACAAATAAACAAACTAAGAGTTTTGAAAGTAAACAAGCCGAGTATAGTCATTAAGCTCTCACAAAGCTTATCGTAACTAGAAATCGTTGTTTACAGCCTTAACTTCACGTAGGGAACGTGGGAAATAGGACGATAATGAAGTTTTAACGATTTTGTATAAAATCATAATTTTAAGAGTTTTAAAATTTAACAAGCCGAGCATAAACATATTTTATCTACAAACGCTTATTTTTAATAGAAATCGTTGTTTTAAGCCTTACCTTCACTTTGGGAATGTTGGAAATCGAACTATAATGAAGTTTTACTATTTTGATTCAAATGATCAAACTAAGAGTTTTCAAAGTAGACAAGCCGAGTATAAACATTAAGCTGTCACAAAGCTTATTATGACTAGAAATCGTTGTTTTGAGACTTAACTTCACGTATGAAACGTGGGAAATAAGACGATAATTATGTTTCAACGATTTTGTACAAAATCATAATTCTAAGAGTTTTAAAATTTAACAAGCCGAGCATAAGCATATTTTATCTAGAAACGCTTATTTTGAATAGAAATCGTTGTTTTAAGCATTAACTTCACATTGGGAACGTGGGAAATAGAACTATAATGAAGTTTCACCCATTTTGATACAAATAATTAAACTAAGAGTTTTGAAAGTAAACAAGCCGAGTAAAATAATTAAGCTATCACAAAGCTTATATTAACTAGAAATCATTGTTTTGAGCCTTAACTTCACGTAGGTAACGTGGGAAATAGGACGATAATGAAGTTTCAACGATTTTTTATAAAATCATAATTCTAAGAGTTTTAAAATTTACCAAGCTGAGCATAAACATATTTTATCTACAAACGCTTATTTTGAATTGAAATCGTTGTTTTAAGCATTAACTTCACATTGGGAACGTGGGAAATAGAACTATAATGAAGTTTTACCCATTTTGATACAGATAATTAAACTAAGAGTTTTGAATGTAAACAAGCCGAGTATAATCATTAAGCTATCACAAAGTTTATTGTAACTAGAAATCGTTGTTTTGAGCCTTAACTTCACGTAGGGAACGTGGGAAATAGGACGATAATAAAATTTCAACGATTTTGTATAAAATCATAATTCTAAGAGTTTTAAAATTTAACAAGTCGAGCATAAATATATTTTATCTAGAAACACTTATTTTGAATAGAAATCGTTGTTTTAAGCGTTAACTTCACATTGGGAACGTGGGAAATAGAACTATAATGAAGTTTTACCCATTTTTATACAAATAATCAAATTAAGAGTTTTGAAGGTAAACAAGCCGAGTATAATCATTAAGCTGTCACAAAAGCTTACTGTGACTAGAAATCGTTGTTTTGAGCCTTAACTTCACGTTGGGAACGTAGGAAATAGGACGATAATGATATTTCCACGATTTTGCATAAAATCATAATTCTAAGAGTTTTAAAATTTAACAAGCCGGGCATAAACATATTTTATCTAGAAACGCTTATTTTGAATAGAAATCGTTGCTATAAGCCTTAACTTCACATTGGAGACGTTGGAAATTGAGCTATAATGAAGTTTTACCCATTTTGATACAAAAAAGCAAGCTAAGACTTTTGAAAGTAAACAAGCCGAGTATAATCATTAAGCTATCACAAAGCTTATTGTGACTAGAAATTGTTATTTTGAGCCTTAACTTCATATAGGGAACGTGGGAAATAGGACGATAATGACGTTTCAACGATTTTGTATAAAATCATAATTCTAAGAGTTTTCAAATTTAACAAGCTGAGCATAAACATATTTTATCTAGGAACGCTTATTTTGAATAGAAATCATTGTTTTAAGCATTAACTTCACATAGGGAACGTGGCAAATAGAACTATAATGAAGTTTTACCCATTTTGATACAAATAATCAAATTAAGAGTTTTGAAAGTAAACAAGCCGAGTATAATCATTAAGCTGTCACAAAGCTTACTGTGACTAGAAATCGTTGTTTTGAGCCTTAACTTCACGTTGGGAACGTGGGAAATAGGACGATAATGATATTTCCATGATTTTGTATAAAATCATAATTCTAAGAGTTTTAAAATTTAACAAGCCGAGCATAAACATAGTTTATCTACAAACGCTTATTTTGAATGGAAATCGTTGTTTTAAGCCTTAACTTCACATTTGGAACGTTGGAAATCGAAATATAATGAAATTTTACCCATTTTGATACAAATAATCAAACTAAGAGTTTTGAAAGTAAACAAGCCGAGTATAATCATTAAATTGTTACAAAGATAATTGTAAGTAGAAATCGTTGTTTAGAGCCTTAAATTCACGTAGGGAACGTGGGAAATAGGACGATAATGAAGTTTCAACGATTTTGTATAAAATCATAATTCTAAGAGTTTTAAAATTTACCAAGCTGAGCATAAATATATTTTATCTACAAACGCTTATTTTGAATAGAAATCGTTGTTTTAAGCATTAACTTCACATTGGGAACGTGGGAAATAGAAATATAATGAAGTTTTACCCATTTTGATACAAATAATCAAAATAAAAGTTTTGAAGGTAAACAAGCCGAGTATAATTATTAAGCTATCACAAAGCTTATTGTATCTAGAAATCATTGTTTTGAGCCTTAACTTCACGTAGGGAACGTGGGAAATAGGACGATAATGAAGTTTTAATGATTTTGTATAAAATCAAAATTCTAAGAGTTTTAAAATTTAACAAGGCGAGCATAAACATATTTTATCTACAAATGCTTATATTGAATATAAATCGTTGTTTTAAGCCTTAACTTCACATTGGAGACGTTGAAAATTGAGCTATAATGAAGTTTTACCCATTTTGATACAAATAATCAAACTAAGAGTTTTGAAAGTAAACAAGCCGAGTATAATCATTAAGCTATCACAAAGCTTATTCTAACTAGAAATCATTGTTTTGAGCCTTAACTTTACGTAGGGAACGTGGGAAATACGACGATAATGAAGTTTTAACGATTTTGTATAAAATCATAATCCTAAGAGTTTTAAAACTTAACAAGCTGAGCATAAACATATTTTATCTACAAACGCTTATATTGAATAGAAATCATTGTTTTAAGCCTTAACTTCACATTGGAGACGTTGGAAATTGAGTTATAATGAAGTTTTACCCATTTTGATACAAATAATCAAACTAAGAGTTTTGAAAGTAAACAAGCCGAGTATAATCATTAAGCTATCACAAAGCTTATTGTAACTAGAAATCGTTGTTTTGAGCCTTAACTTTACGTAGGGAACGTGAAAAATAGGATGATAATGAAGTTTCAACGATTTTGTATAAAATCATAATTCTAAGATTTTTCTAATTTAACAAGCCGAGCATAAATATATTTTATTTACAAACGCTTATTTTGAATGGAAATCGTTGTTTTAAGCCTTAACTTGACATTTGGAACGTTGGAAATCGAAATATAATGAAGTTTTACCCATTTTGATACAAATAATTAAACTAAGAGGTTTGAAAGTAAAAAAGCCGATTATAGTCATTAAGCTCTCATAAAGCTTATTGTAACTAGAAATCGTTGTTTAGAACCTTAACTTCACGTAGGGAACGTGGGAAATAGGACGATAATGAAGTTTTAACGATTTTGTATAAAATCATAATTCTAAGGGTTTTAAAATTTAACAAGCCGAGCATAAATATATTTTATATACAAACGCTTATTTTGATTGGAAATCATTGTTTTAAGCCTTAACTTCACATTTGGAACATTGGAAATCGAAATATAGTGAAGTTTTACCCATTTTGATACAAATAAACAAACTAAGAGTTTTGAAAGTAAACAAGCCGAGTATAGTCATTAAGCTCTCACAAAGCTTATCGTAACTAGAAATCGTTGTTTACAGCCTTAACTTCACGTAGGGAACGTAGGAAATAGGACGATAATGAAGTTTTAACGATTTTGTATAAAATCATAATTTTAAGAGTTTTAAAATTTAACAAGCCGAGCATAAACATATTTTATCTACAAACGCTTATTTTTAATAGAAATCGTTGTTTTAAGCCTTACCTTCACTTTGGGAATGTTGGAAATCGAACTATAATGAAGTTTTACTATTTTGATTCAAATAATCAAACTAAGAGTTTTCAAAGTAGACAAGCCGAGTATAAACATTAAGCTGTCACAAAGCTTATTAGGACTAGAAATCGTTGTTTTGAGACTTAACTTCACGTATGAAACGTGGGAAATAAGACGATAATTATGTTTCAACGATTTTGTATAAAATCATAATTCTAAGAGTTTTAAAATTTAACAAGCCGAGCATAAGCATATTTTATCTAGAAACGCTTATTTTGAATAGAAATCGTTGTTTTAAGCATTAACTTCACATTGGGAACGGGGGAAATAGAACTATAATGAAGTTTCACCCATTTTGATACAAATAATTAAACTAAGAGTTTTGAAAGTAAACAAGCCGAGTAAAATAATTAAGCTATCACAAAGCTTATATTAACTAGAAATCATTGTTTTGAGCCTTAACTTCACGTAGGTAACGTGGGAAATAGGACGATAATGAAGTTTCAACGATTTTTTATAAAATCATAATTCTAAGAGTTTTAAAATTTACCAAGCTGAGCATGAACATATTTTATCTACAAACGCTTATTTTGAATTGAAATCGTTGTTTTAAGCATTAACTTCACATTGGGAACGTGGGAAATAGAACTATAATGAAGTTTTACCCATTTTGATACAGATAATTAAACTAAGAGTTTTGAATGTAAACAAGCCGAGTATAATCATTAAGCTATCACAAAGTTTATTATAACTAGAAATCGTTGTTTTGAGCCTTAACTTCACGTAGGGAACGTGGGAAATAGGACGATAATAAAATTTCAACGATTTTGTATCAAATCATAATTCTAAGAGTTTTAAAATTTAACAAGTCGAGCATAAACATATTTTATCTAGAAACACTTATATTGAATAGAAATCGTTGTTTTAAGCATTAACTTCACATTGGGAACGTGGGAAATAGAACTATAATGAAGTTTTACCCATTTTTATGCAAATAATCAAATTAAGAGTTTTGAAAGTAAACAAGCCGAGTATAATCATTAAGCTGTCACAAAAGCTTACTGTGACTAGAAATCGTTGTTTTGAGCCTTAACTTCACGTTGGGAACGTAGGAAATAGGACGATAATGATATTTCCACGATTTTGCATAAAATCATAATTCTAAGAGTTTTAAAATTTAACAAGCCGAGCATAAACATATTTTATCTAGAAACGCTTATTTTGAATAGAAATCGTTGCTTTAAGCCTTAACTTCACATTGGAGACGTTGGAAATTGAGCTATAATGAAGTTTTACCCATTTTAATACAAAAAAGCAAGCTAAGACTTTTGAAAGTAAACAAGCCGAGTATAATCATTAAGCTATCACAAAGCTTATTGTGACTAGAAATTGTTGTTTTGAGCCTTAACTTCATATAGGGAACGTGGGAAATAGGACGATAATGGCGTTTCAACGATTTTGTATAAAATCATAATTCTAAGAGTTTTAAAATTTAACAAGCCGAGCATAAACATATTTTATCTAGGAACGCTTATTTTGAATAGAAATCATTGTTTTAAGCATTAACTTCACATTGGGAACGTGGCAAATAGAACTATAATGAAGTTTTACCCATTTTGATACAAATAATCAAATTAAGAGTTTTGAAAGTAAACAAGCCGAGTATAATCATTAAGTAATGCGTCGCAAAGCTTACTGTGACTAGAAATCGTTGTTTTGAGCCTTAACTTCACGTTGGGAACGTGGGAAATAGGACGATAATGATATTTCCACGATTTTGTATAAAATCATAATTCTAAGAGTTTTAAAATTTAACAAGCCGAGCATAAACATATTTTATCTAGAAACGCTTATTTTGAATAGAAATCGTTATTTTAAGCCTTAACTTCACATTGGAGACGTTGGAAATTGAGCTATAATGAAGTTTTACCCATTTTGATACAAAAAATCAAGCTAAGACTTTTGAAAGTAAACAAGCCGAGTATAATCATTAAGCTATCGAAAAGCTTATTGTAACTAGAAATCGTTGTTTTGAGCCTTAACTTCACGTACGGAACGTGGGAAATAGGACGATAATAAAGTTTCAATGATTTTGTATAAAAACATAATTTTAAGAGTTTTAAAATTTAACAAGCCGAGCATAAACATATTTTATCTAGAAACGCTTATTTTGAATAGAAATCGTTGTTTTAAGCATTAACTTCACATTGGGAACGTGGGAAATAGAACTATAATGAAGTTTTACCCATTTTGATCCAAATAATCAAACTAAGACTTTTCAAAGTAAACAAGCCGAGTATAATCATTAAGCCATAACTTGACATTTGGAACGTTGGAAATCGAAATATAATGAAGTTTCACCTATTTTGATACAAATAATCAAACTAAGAGTTTTGAAAGTAAAAAAGCCGAGTATAGTCATTAAGCTCTCATAAAGCTAATTGTAACTAGAAATCGTTGTTTAGAACCTTAACTTCACGTAGGGAACGTGGGAAATATGACGATAATGAAGTTTTAACGATTTTGTATAAAATCATAATTCTAAGAGTTTTAAAATTTAACAAGCCGAGCATAAACATATTTTATCTACAAACGCAGCTTATATTAACTAGAAATCGTTGTTTTGAGCCTTAACTTCACGTAGGGAACGTGGAAAATAGGACGATAATGAAGTTTCAATGATTTTGTATAAAATCATAGATCTAAGAGTTTTCAAATTTAACAAGCCGAGCATAAATATATTTTATCTACAAACGCTTATTTGGAATGGAAATCGTTGTTCATTCACAATACACTTTGTGACAGAATAATGATTATACTCGGTTTGTTGAATTTCAAAATTCTTAGAATGATTATTCGAAATAAAATGGGTAAAACTTCATTATCGTTCAATGTCCCACGTTCCGTAAGTGAAGTTAACGCTCAAAACAAAGATTTCTATTGAAAATAAGCGTCGTAGATGAAATATGATTATGCTCAGCTTGTTGAATTTCAAAACTCTTGGAATGATTAATTGAAACAAAATGGATAAAACTTCATTATTGTCCGATTTCCCATGTTCCCTGCGTGAAGTTAAGGCTCAAAACAACGATTTCTAGTCACAATAAGCTTAGTGACAGAATAATGATTATACTCGGCTTGTTGAATTTCAAAACTCGTATTATGATTATTTGAAACAAAATGGATCAAACTTCATTATTGTCCGATTTTCCACGTTCCCTACGTGAAGTTAAGGTTTAAAACAAGGATTTTTAGTCATAATAAACATTGTGATAGAATAATAATTATACTCGGCTTATTGAATTTCAAAACTCTTAGGATGATTATTTGAAATAAAATAAATAGAACTTTATTATTGTCTGATTTCCAACGTTCCCAATATGAAGTTAAGGCTCAAAATAACGATTTTTAGTCACAATAAGCTTTGTGACTAATAATGATGATTATACTCACTTGTTTACTTTCAAAACTCTTAGGATGATTATTTGAACCAAAATAGGTAAAACTTTATTATCGTCCGATTTCCCACGTTCCCTTAGTGAAGCTAAGGCTTAAAACAACGATTTCTATTAAAGACAAGAGTTGTTGATGAAATATGATTAAGCACAGCTTCTTGAATTTCAAAACTCTTAAAACGATTATTTGATAGAAAATGGTTAAATTTTGGTTATCGTTCAATTTTCCATGTTCGCTACGTGAAATTAAGGCTCAAAAAACAATTTCTAGTCACAATAAGCTTTGTAACAGAATAATAATTGTACTCGGCTTGTTGAATTTTAAAACTCTTAGAATTATTATTTGAAAAAAAATGGGTAAAACTTTATTATTGTTCAATTTCCCACGTTCCCAATATGAAGTTAAGGCTCCAAACAACAATTTCAAGTCACAAAAAGCTTTGCGACTAAATAATGATTATACTCGGCTTGTTTACTTTCAGAACTCTTAGGATGATTATTTGAACCAAAATGGGTGAAACTTTATTATCGTCCGATTTTCCACGTTCCCTTAGTGAAGCTAAGGCTCAAAACAACGATTTCTATTAAAGATAAAAGTTGTTGATGAAATATGATTATGCACGGCTTGTTGAATTTTAAAACTCTTAGAAAGATTATTTGATACAAAATCGTTAAATTTTCATTATCGTTCAATTTCCCACGTTCGATACGTGAAGTAAAGGCTCAAAAATGATATCTAGTTAGAATAAACTTTGTAACGAGAATATTGATTGTGCTCGGCTTGTTGAATTTCAAAACTCTTAGAATGATTATTTGAAAAAAAATGGGTAGAACTTCATTATCGTCTGATTTCTCAAGTTCCCTACGTCAAATTAAGGCTCGAAAAATGATTTCTAGTCACAATAAGCTTTGTAACATAATAATGATTATACTAGTTTTATTAAATTTCAAAACACTTAAGATGATTATTTTAAATAAAATAGATAAAACATCATTATCGTCCGATTTCCCACGTTCCCTTAGTGAAGTTATGGCTTAAAACAACGATTTTTATTCAAAATAAGCATTGTAGATGAAATATGAATATGCTCGTCTTGTTGAATTTTAAAACTCTTAGAATGATTATTTGATACAAAATAATTAAAACTACATTATCGTCCAATTTCCCACGTTACCTACGTGAAGTTAAAGCTCAAACCAACGATTTCTAGTCAAAATAAGCTTTGTAATAGAATATTGATTTTACTCGACTTGTTGAATTTCAAAACTCTTAGGATGATTATCTGAGACAAAATGGATAAAATTTCATTATTGTCCGATTTCCCACGTTCCCTAAGTGAAGTTAAGGATTAAAACAACGATTTCTAGTCAAAATAAACTTTGTGACTGAATAATGATTATACTCGGCTTGTTGAATTTCAAAACACTTAAGAATATTATTCGAAAAAATGGGTAAACCATCATTATCGTCCAATTTTCCACGTTCACTGCATGAAGTTAAAGTTCAAAACAACGATTTCTTGTCACATTAAGTTATGTAACGTAGATAATGATTATACTCGCCTTGTTGAATCTCAAAACACTTAAGATGATTATTTGAAACAAAATGGGTAAAACCTTATTATCGTTGAATTTCTCACATTCCCTAAGTGAAGTTAAGGCTTAAAACAACGATTTTTATTCAAATTAAGCGTTTGTAGATAAAATATGATTATGCTCGGCTTGTTGAATTTCAAAACACATAGAATAATTAATTGATACAATTTTGTTAAAACTTCATTATCGTCCAATTTCCCATGTTCCCTACGTGAAGTTAGGGCTCAAAACAAAAAATTTCTAGTCATTATTAGCGCTTTGTAACAGAATAATGATTATACTCGGCTTGTTGAATTTCAAAACTCTAAGGTTGATTATTTGAAACAAAATGGATAAAACTTCATTATAGTCCGATTTCTCACGTTCCTTTCGTGAAGTTAAGGCTTAAAACAACGATTTCTAGTCAAAATAAACTTTGTGACAGAATAATGATTATGTTCGGCTTGTTGAATTTCAAAGCACTTAAGATGATTATTTGAAACAAAATGGTTAAAAAAACATTATCGTCCAATTTCCCACGTTCTCTACATGAAGTTAAGGCTCAAAACAACGATTTCTAGTCACAATAAGCTTTGTAACAGAATATTGATTATACATGTCTTGTTGAATTCAAAAACACTTAAGATGATTATTTAAAAAAAATGGGTAAAACTTCATTATCGTCCTTTTTGCCATTTTTTTTTACGTGAAGTTAAGGCTCAAAACAACGATTTTTATTGAAAATAAGCGTTGTAGATGAAATATGATTATACTCGATTTAATGAATTCAAAACTCTTGGAATGATTATTTGATACAAGTTCTTAAAAGTACATTATCGTCCAATTTTCCACGTTCCCTACGTGAAGTAAAGCTCAAAACAACGATTTCTAGTCACAATAAGCTTTGTGACAGAATAACGATAATACTCGGTTTGTTGAATTTCAAAATTCTTAGAATGATTATTCGAAACAAGATGGGTAAAACTTCATTATCGTCCAATTTCCCACGTTCGCTAAGTGAAGTTAAGGCTCAAAACAACGATTTTTATTGAAAATAAGCGTCGCAGGTGAAATATGATTATGCTCGGCTTATTGAATTTCAAAACTCTTGGAATGATTAATTGAAACAAAATGGATAATACTTCATTATTGTCCGATTTCCCATGTTCCCTATGAGTAGTTAAGTCTCAAAACAACCATTTCTAGTCACAATAAGCTTAGTGACAGAATAATGATTATACTCGGCTTGTTGAATTTCAAAACTCTTAGGATGATTATTTGAAACAAAATGGATTAAACTTCATTATTGTCCGATTTTCGACGTTCCCTGCGTGAAGTTAAGGCCTAAAAAATGATTTTTAGTTATAATAAACTTTGTGATAGAATAATGATTATACTCGGCTTGTTGAATTTTAAAACTCTTAGGAGGATTATTTGTTACAAAATAGATAAAACTTTATTATTGTCCGATTTTCCACGTTCCCAATATGAAGTTAAGGCTCAAAATGACGATTTCTAGTCACAATAAGCTTTGTGACGGAATAATGATTATACTCGGCTTGTTTACTTTCAAAACTCTTAGGATGATTATTTGAACAAAAATGGGTAAAACTTTAATATCGTCCGATTTTCCACGTTCCCTTTGTGAAGTTAAGGCTCAAAACAACGATTTCTATTAAAGATAAGAGTTGTTGAGGAAATATGATTAAGCACAGCTTCTTGAATTTCAAAACTCTTAGAACGATTATTTGATACAAAATGGTTAAATTTTCATTATCGTTCATGTTCCCACGTTCGCTACGTGAAGTTAAGGCTCAAAAAATGATCTCGAGTCACAATAAACTTTGTAAAATAATAATAATTGTGCTCGGCTTGTTGAATTTTAAAACTCTTAGAATTATTATTTGAAAAAAATGGGTAAAACTTTATTATTGTTCAATTTCCCACGTTCCCAATATGAAGTTAAGGCTCAAAATAACAATTTCTAGTCACAAAACTTTGTGACTAAATAATGATTATACTCGGCTTGTTTACTTTCAAAACTCTTAGGATAATTATTTGAACTAAAATGGGTGAAACTTTATTATCGTCCGATTTCCCACGTTCCCTAATTGAAGTTAAGGCTGAAAATAACGATTTCTTTTGAAAATAAGCGTCGTAGATGAAATATGATTATGCTCGGCTTGTTGAATTTCAAAACTCTTAGAATGATTAATTCATACAAAATCGTTAAAACTTCATTACCGTCCAATTTTCCATATTCCCTACATGAAGTTAAGGCGCAAAACAACGATTTCTAGTCAAAATAAGCTTTGTGACAGAATAATGATTATACTCGGCTTGTTGAATTTCAAAACTCTTTGGATGATTATTTTTGACAAAATGGATAAAACTTCATTATTGTCCGATTTCCCATGTTCCCTAAGTGAAGTTAAGGCTTAAAACAACGATTTCTTGTCAAAATAAACTTTGTGACAGAATAATGATTATAGTCGGCTTGTTGAATTTTGAAACACTTAAGATAATTATTTGAAAAAAATGGGTAAACCATCATTATCGTCCAATTTTCCACGTTCACTACACGAAGTTAAAGGTCAAAACAACAATTTCTTGTCACAATAAGTTATGTAACAGAATAATGATTATACTCGCCTTGTTGAATCTCAAAACACTTAAGATGATTATTTGAAACAAAATGGGTAAAACCTTATTATCGTTCCATTTCGCACTTTCCCTAAGTGAAGTTAAGGCTTAAAACAACGATTTTTATTCAAATTAAGTGTTTGTAGATAAAATATTATTATGCTCGGCTTGTTGAATTTCAAAACTCTTAGAATAATTAATTAATACAATTTCGTTAAAACTTCATTATCGTCCAATTTCTCACGTTCCCTACGTAAAGTTAAGGCTCAAAACAAAAAATTTCTAGTCACTATTAGCTTTGTGAGAGAATAATGATTATACTCGGCTTGTTGAATTTCAAAACTCTAAGGTTGATTATTTGAAACAAAAGAGATAAAACTTCATTATAGTACAATTTCCCATGTTCCTTTCATGAAGTTAAGGCTTAAAACAACGATTTCTAGTCAAAATAAACTTTGTGACAGAATAATGATTATATTTAGCTTGTTGAATTTCAAAGCACTTAAGATGATTATTTGAAACAAAATGGGTAAATATTCATTATCGTCGAATTTCCCACGTTCTTTACATGAAGTTAAGGCTCAAAACAACGATTTCTAGTCACAATAAGATTTGTAACAGAATAATGATTATACTCTTATTGTTGAATTTAAAAACACTTAAGATGATTATTTGAAAAAAATGGGTAAAACTTCATTATCGCCAATTTTGCCATTTTCTTTTACATGAAGTTGAGGTTCAAAACAACGATTTGTATTGAAAATAAGCATTGTACATGAAATATGATTATACTCGATTTGATGAATTCAAAACTCTTAGAATGATCAGTTGATATAAGTTTGTTAAAACTACATTATCGTCCAATTTTCCACGTTCCCTACCTGAAGTTAAACCTCAAAAAATCGATTTCCATTCACAATAACCTTTGTGACAGAATAACGATTATACTCATTTGTTGAATTTCAAAATTCTTAGAATGATTATTCGAAACAAAATGGGTAAAACTTAATTATCGTCCGATTTGCTACGTTCCCTAAGTGAAGTTAAGGCTCAAAACAACGATTTCTATTGAAAATAAGCGTCGTAGATGAAATATGATTATGCTCGGCTTGTTGAATTTCAAAACTCTTGGAATGATTAATTGAAACAAAATGGGTAAAACTTCATTATTTTCCGATTTTCCATGTTCCCTACATGAAGTTAAGGCTCAAAACAACGATTTCTAGTCACAATAAGCTTTGTGACAGAATAATGATTATACTCAGCTTATTGAATTTCAAAACTCTTACGATGATTATTTGAAACAAAATGGATCAAACTTCATTATTGTCCGATTTCTCACGTTCCGTACGTGAAGTTAAGGCTTAAAACAATGATTTTTAGTCATAATAAACTTTGTGATAGAATAATGATTGTACTCGGTTTGTTGAATTTTAAAACTCTTAGGATGATTATTTAAAATAAAATAGATAAAACTTTATTATTGTCCGATTTTTCACGTTCCCAATATGAAGTTAAGGCTCAAAATAACGATTTCTAGTCACAATAAGCTTTGTGACGGAATAATGATTATACCCGGCTTGTTTAGTTTCAAAACTCTTAGTATGATTATTTGAACCAAAATGGGTGAAACTTTATTATCGTTCGATTTCCCACATTCCCTTAGTGAAGCTAAGGCTCAAAACAACGATTTCTATTAAAGATAAGAGTTGTTGATGAAATATGATTGTGCACGACTTGTTGAATTTCAAAACTCTTAGAACGATTATTTGATACAAAATGGTTAAATTTTCATTATCGTTCACTTTCCCACGTTCGATATGTGAAGTTAAGGCTCAAAAACGATTTCTAGTCACAATAAACTTTGTAACAGAATAATGATTGTGCTTGGCTTGTTGAATTTCAAAACTCTTATAATGATTATTTGATACAAAATGGGTAGAACTTCATTATCGTCCGATTTTCTAAGTTCTCTACGTCAAATTAAGGCTCAAAAAATGATTTCCAGTCACAATAAGCTTTGTAACATTATAATGATTATACTAGTTTTAAATTTCAAAACACTTAAGATGATTATTTGAAATAAAATAGAAAAAACGTCATTATCGTCTGATTTCCCACGTTCCCTTAGTGAAGTTAAGGCTTAAAACAACGATTTTTATTCAAAATAAGCATTGTAGATGAAATATGATTATGCTCGGCTTGTTGAATTTCAAAACACTTAGAATGATTATTTGATACAAAATCATTAAAATTACATTATCGTCGAATTTCCCACGTTTCCTAAGCACATTTAAGGCTTGAAACAACTATTTGTATTCAAATTAAGCGTATGTAGATAAAATATGATTATGCTCGGCTTGTTAAATTTCAAAACTCTTAGAATGATTAATTGAAACAAATTCGTTAATACTTCATTATCGTCTAATTTCCCACGTTCCCTACGTGAAGTTAAGGCTCAAAACAACGATATCAAATCACTATAAGCTTTTGTGACAGAATAATGATTATACTCGGCTTGTCAAATTTCAAAACTCTTACGATGATTATTAGAAACAAAATGGATAAAACTTCATTATTGACTGATTTCCTATGTTCCCTACGTGAAGTTAAGGCTTAAAACAACGATTTCTAGTCACAATAAGTTTTGTAATAGAATAATGATTATACTCGAATTGTTGAATTTCAAAACATTTAAGATGATTATTTGAAATAAAATGTGTAAAACTTCAGTATCGTCCAATTTCCCACGTTCTCTATACGAAGTTAAGGCTCAAAACAATAAGTTTTGTAACAAAATAATGATTATACTCGTCTTGTTAATTTTCAAAACAATTAAGATAATTATTTGAAACAAAATTGGTAATACTTCATTATCGTCCTATTTACCATGTTCTTTACGTGAAGTTAAGGCTCAAAACAATGATTTTTATTGAAAATTAGCGTTGTAAATGAAATATATAATGCTCGGCTTGTTGAATTTCAAAACTCTTAGAATAATTAATTGATACAAAATCATTAAAACTTCATTATTATCCAATTTCTCACGTTACGTACGAGAAGTTAAAGCTCAAAACAACGATTTCTACTCTCAATAAGCTTTGTGACAAAATAATGATTATACTCGGCTTGTTAACTTTCAAAACTCATAGATGATTATTTGAAACAAAATGGGTAAAATGTCATTATCGTCCAATTTCCCACATTCTCTACATGAATTTAAGGCTCAAAACAACGGTTTCTAGTCACAATAAGTTTTGTAACGAAATAATAATTATACTCGACTTGTTGAATTTCAAAATTCTTAGAATGATTATTCGAAAAAAAAATGGGTAAATCTTCATTAACGTCCGATTTCCCACGTTCCCCAATTGAAGTTAAGGCTCAAAATAATGATTTCTTTTGAAAATAAGCGTCGTAGATGAAATATGATTATGCTCCGCTTGTTGAATTTCAAAACTCTTAGAATGATTAATTCATACAAAATCGTTAAAACTTCATTACCGTCCAGTTTCCCATATTCCCTACGTGAAGTTAACGCACAAAACAACGATTTCTAGTCACAATAAGCTTTGTGACAGAATAATGATTAAACTCGTCTTGTTGAATTTCAAAACTCTTAGGATGATTATTTCAGACAAAATGGATAAAACTTCATTATTGTCCGATTTTCCACGTTCCCTACGTGAAGTTAAGGCTTAAAACAACGATTTCTAGTCAAAATAAACTTTGTGACAGAATAATGATTATACTTGCCATCATTATCGTCTAATTTTCTACGTTCATTACACGAAGTTAAAGCTCAAAAGAATGATTTCTTGTCACAACAAGTTAAGTAACAGAATAATGATTATACTTACCTTGTTGAATCTCAAAACATTTAAGATGATTATTTGAAACGAAATGGGTAAAACTTTATTATTTTTCAATTTCACACATTCCCTAAGTGAAGTAAAGGCTTAAAACAACGATTTTTATTCAAATTAAGCGTTTGTAGATAAAATATGATTATGCTCGGCATATTGAATTTCAAAACTCTTAGAATAATTAATTGATACAATTTCGTTAAAACTTCATTATCATCCAATTTTCCACGTTCCCTACGTGAAGTTAAGGGTCAAAACAAAAAATTTCTAGTCACTATTATCTTTGTGACGAGAATAATGATTATACTCGGCTTGTTGAATTTCAAAGATCTAAGGATGATTATTTGAAACAAAATGGATAAAACTTCATTATAGTCCGATTTCCCATGTTCCTTATTTGAAGTTAAGGCTTAAAACAACGATTTCTAGTCAAAATAAACTTTGTGACAGAATAATGATTATATTCGGCTTGTTGAATTTCAAAGCACTTAAGATGATTATTTGAAACAAAATGAGTAAAAATTCATTATCGTCCAATTTCCCACGTTCTCTACATGAAGTTAAGGCTCAAAACAATGATTTCTAGTCATAATAAGCTTTGTAACAGAATAATAATTATACTCGTCTTGTTGAATTTAAAAACACTTAAGATGATTATTTGAAAAAAAATGGGTAAAACTTCATTTTCGCCCTTTTTCCTATTTCTTTTATGTGAAGTTTAGGCTCAAAACAGCGATTTTTATTGAAAATAAGCATTGTAGATGAAATATGATTATACTCGATTTGATGAATTCAAAACTCTTAGAATGATTAGTTGATACAACTTCGCTAAAACAACATTATCGTCCAATTTTCTATATTCCCTACGTGAAGTTAAAGCTCAAAACAACGATTTCCATTCACAATAAGCTTTGTGAAAGAATAACGATTATACTCGATTTCTTGAATTTCAAAATTCTTAGAATGATTATTCGAAACAAAATGGGTAAAACTTCATTATCGTCTGTTTCCCACGTTTCCTAAATGAAGTTAAGGCTCAAAACAACGATTTCTAGTGAAAATAAGCGTCGTAGATGAAATATAAATATGCTCGACTTGTTGAATTTCGAAACTCTTGGAATGATTAATTGAAACAAAATGGATAAAACTTCATTATTGTCCAATTTCTCAAGTTCCCTACGTGAAGTTAAGGCTCAAAACAACGATTTCTAGTCACAATAAGCTTTGTGAGAGAATAATGATTATACTCGGCTTGTTGAATTTCAAAACTCTTAGGATGATTATTTCAGACAAAATGGATCAAACTTTATTATTGTCCGATTCCTCACGTTCCCTGCATGAAGTTAAGGCTTAAAATAATGATTTTTAGTCGTAATAAACTTTGTGATAGAATAATGATTATACTCGGCTTGTTGAATTTCAAAACTCTTAGGATGATTATTTGAAATAAAATAGATAAAACTTTATTATTGTCCAATTTTTCACGTTCCCAATATGAAGTTAAGGCTCAAAACAACGATTTCTAGGCCCAATAAGCTTTGTGACGAAATAATGATTATACTCGGCTTGTTAACTTTCAAAACTCTTAGGATGATTATTTGAACCAAAATGGGTAAAACTTTATTATCGTCCGATTTCCAACGTTCCCTTAGTGAAATTAAGGCTCAAAACAACGATTTCTATTAAAGATAAGAATTATTAATGAAATATGATTAAGCAAAGCTTCTTGAAGTTCAAAATTCTTAGAACGATTATTTGATACAAAATGGTGAAATTTTCATTATCGTTCAATTTCCCACGTTCGCTACGTGAAGTTAAGGCTCCAAAAATGATTTGTAGTCACAATAAGCTTTGTAACGGAATAATAATTTTACTCGGCTTGTTGAATTTTAAAACTCTTAGTATTATTATTTGAAAAAAATTGGTAAATCTTTATTATTGTTCAATTTCCCACGTTCCCAATCTGAAGTTAATGCTCAAAACAACGATTTCTAGTCACAAAAAGCTTTGTGACTAAATAATGATTATAATCGGCTTGTTTACTGTCAAAATTCTTAGGATGATTATTTGAACCAAAATGGGTGAAACTTTATTATCGTCCGATTTCCCATGCTCCCTTAGTGAAGCTAAGGCTCAAAACAACGATTTCTATTAAAGATAAGAGTTGTTGATGAAATATGATTATGCACGGCTTGTTGAATTTCAAAACTCTTAGAACGATTATTTGATACAAAATCGTTAAATTTTCATTATCGTTCAATTTCCCACGTTCGATACGTGATATTAAGGCTTAAAAAATGATTTCTAGTCACAATAAACTTTGTAACAGAATAATGATTGTGCTCGGCTTGTTGAATTTCAAAACTCTTAGAATTATTATTTGAAAAAAATGGGTAAAACTTTATTATTGTTCAATTTCGCACGTTCCCAATATGAAGTTAAGGCTCAAAACAACGATTTCTAGTCACAAAAAACTTTGTGACTAAATAATTATTATACTCGGCTTGTTTACTTTCAAAAGTCTTAGGATGATTATTTGAACCAAAATG
Source organism: Stephania japonica (assembly GCA_039657345.1). NCBI lineage: Eukaryota > Viridiplantae > Streptophyta > Magnoliopsida > Ranunculales > Menispermaceae > Stephania > Stephania japonica. Next base: position 25,999,456 of record CM077563.1, on the reverse strand, counting down.
GGTGAAACTTTATTATCGTCCGATTTCCCACATTCCCTTAGTGAAGCTAAGGCTCAAAACAACGATTTCTATTAAAGATAAGAGTTTTGATAAAATATGATTATGCACGGCTTGCTGAATTTCTAAACTCTTAGAACGATTATTTGATACAAAGTCGTTAAATTTTCATTAACGTTTAATTTTCCACGTTCGATACGTGAAGTTAAGGCTCAAAAAATGATTTCTAGTCACAATAAACTTTGTAACAGAATAATGATTGTGCTCGGCTTGTTGAATTTAAAAACTCTTAAATTGATTATTTGAAACAAAATGGGTAGAACTTCATTATCGTCCGATTTTCCAAGTTCCCTACGTCAAATTAAGGCTCAAAAATGATTTCTAGTCACAATAAGCTTTGTAACATAATAATTATTATACTAGTTTTAATAAATTGCAAAATACATAAGATGATTATTTGAAATAAAATAGATAAAACTTCATTATCGTCCGATTTCCCACGTTCCCCTAGTGAAGTTAAGGCTTAAAATAACGATTTTTATTCAAAATAAGCATTGTAGATGAAATATGATTTTGCTCGGCTTGTTGAATTTCAAAACTCTTAGAATGATTATTTGATACAAAATCGTTAAAACTACATTATCGTCCAATTTCCCACGTTCCCTAAGTGAAGTTAAAGCTTGAAACAACTATCTCTTTTCAAATTAAGCATTTGTAGATAAAATATGATTATACTCGGCTTGTTAAATTTCAAAACTCTTAGAATGATTAATTGATACAAATTCGTTAATACGTCATTATCGTCCGATTTCTCATGTTTTCTACGTGAAGTTAAAGCTCAAAACAATGATTTCAAGTCACTATAAGCTTTGTGACGAGAATAATGATTATACTCGGCTTGTTGAATTTCAAAACTCCTATGATGATTATTAGAAACAAAACGGATAAAGCTTTATTATTGACCGATTTACTATGTTCCCTACGTGAAGTTAAGGCTTAAAACAACGATTTCTAGTCACAATAAGTTTTTTAATAGAATAATGATTATACTCGAATTGTTGAATTTCAAAACATTTAAGATGATTGTTTGAAATAAAATGTGTAAAACTTCAGTATCGTCCAATTTTCCACGTTCTCTACATGAAGTTAAGGCTCAAAATAATAATTTCTAGTCACAATAAGTTTTGTAGCGTAAATAATGATTATACTCTTCTTGTTAATTTTAAAAACAGTTAAGATAATTATTTGAAACAAAATTGGTAAAACTTCATTATCGTCCTATTTAACATGTTCTTTACGTGAAGTTAAGGCTCAAAAAAATGATATTTATTGAAAATTAGCGTTGTAAATGAAATATATCATGCTCGGCTTGTTGAATTTCAAAACTCTTAGAATAATTAATTGATACAAAATCATTAAAACTTCATTATTATCCATTTTCTTACGTTACATATGTGAAGTTAAAGCTCAAACCAATGATTTCTACTCTTAATAAGGTTTGTGACAAAATAATGATTATACTCGGCTTGTTTACTTTCAAAACTCATAGATGATTAATTGAAACAAAATGGGTAAAACGTCATTATCGTCGAATTTCCCACGTTCTCTACATGAATTTAAGGCTAAAAAACAACGGTGTCTAGTCACATTAAGTTTTGTAACAGAATAATGATTATACTCAGCTTGTTGAATTTCAAAATTGTTAGAATGATTATTAGAAAGAAATGGGTAAATCTTCATTAACGTCCGATTTTTCACGTTCCCTAATTGAAGTTAAGGCTCAAAAAAATGATTTCTTTTGAAAATAAGCGTCGTAGATGAAATATGATTATGCTCGGCTTGTTGAATTTCAAAACTCTTAGAATGATTAATTTATACAAAATTGTTAAAACTTCATTACCGTCCAGTTTCCCATATTCCCTAAGTGAAGTTAAGGCACAAAACAATGATTTCTAGTCACAATAAGCTTTGTGACAGAATAATGATTAAACTCGTCTTGTTGAATTTCAAAACTCTTAGGATGATTATTTTAGACAAAATGGATAAAACTTCATTATTGTCCGATTTCCCACGTTCCCTAAGTGAAGTTAAGGCTTAAAATAACGATTTCTAATCAAAATAAACTTTGTGACAGAATAATGATTATACTCGGCTTGTTGAATTTTAAAACACTTAAGATGATTATTCTAAAAAAATGGGTAAACCATCATTATCGTCCAATATTTCACGTTCATTACACGAAGTTAAAGCTCAAAAGAATGATTTCTTGTCACAACAAGTTATGTAACAGAATAACGATTATACTCACCTTGTTGAATCTCAAAACATTTACGATGATTATTTGAAACGAAATGGGTAAAACTTTATTATCTTTCAATTTCACACATTCCCTAAGTGAAGTAAAGGCTTAAAACAACGATTTTTATTCAAATTAAGCGTTTGTAGATAAAATAAGATTATGCTCGGCATGTTGAATTTCAAAACTCTTAGAATAATTAATCGATACAATTTCGTTAAAACTTCATTATCATCCAATTTTTCACGTTCCCTACGTGAAGTTAAGGGTCAAAACAAAAAATTTCTAGTCACTATTATCTTTGTGACAGAATAATGATTATACTCGGCTTGTTGAACTTCAAAGATCTAAGGATGATTGTTTGAAACAAAATGGATAAAACTCATTATAGTCCGATTTCCTACGTTCCTTATTTGATGTTAAGGCTTAAAACCACAATTTCTAGTCAAAATAAACTTTGTGACAGAATAATGATTATATTCGGCTTGTTGAATTTCAAAGTACTTAAGATGATTATTTGAAAAAAAATAGGTAAAAATTCATTATCGTCCAATTTCCCACGTTCTCTACATGAAGTTATGGCTCAAAATAATGATTTCTAGTCATAATAAGCTTTGTAACAGAATAATAATTATACTCTTCTTGTTGAATTTAAAAACACTTAAGATGATTATTTGAAAAAAATGAGTAAAACTTCATTTTCGTCCTTTTTGCCATTTCTTTTACGTGAAGTTGAGGCTCCAAACAACGATTTTTATTGAAAATAAGCATTGTAGATGAAATATGATTATACTCGATTTGATGAATTCAAAACTCTTAGAATGATTAGTTGATACAACTTCGTTAAAACTACATTATCGTCGAATTTTCTATTTTCCCTACGTGAAGTTAAAGCTCAAAACAACGATTTCCATTCGCAATAAGCTTTGTGACGAATAACGATTATACTCGGTTTGTTGAATTTCAAAATTCTAAGAATGATTATTCGAAACAAAATGGGTAAAACTTCATTATCGTCTCGATTTCCAACGTTCCCTAAGTGAAGTTAAGGCTCAAAACAACGATTTCTACAGAAAATAAACGTCGTAGATGAAATATGATTATGCTCGGCTTGTTGAATTTTGAAACTCTTGGAATGATTAATTGAAACAAAATGGATAAAACTTCATTATTGTCCGATTTCTCATGTTCCCTACGTGAAGATAAGGCTCAAAACAACGATTTCTAGTCACAATAAGCTTTGTGACAGAATAATGATTATACTCGGCTTGTTGAATTTCAAAACTTTTAGGATGATTATTTGAGACAAAATAGATCAAACTTATTTATTGTCCGATTTCTCACGTTCCCTGCGTGAAGTTAAGGCTTAAAACAATGATTTTTAGTCGTAATAAACATTGTGATAGAATAATGATTATACTCGGCTTGTTGAATTTCAAAACTCTTAGGAAGATTATTTGAAACAAAATAGATAAATCTTTATTATTGTCCGATTTTTCACGTTCCCAATATGAATTTAAGGCTCAAAACAACGATTTCTAGGCCCAATAAGCTTTGTGATGAAATAATGATTATACTCGGCTTGTTTACTTTCAAAACTCTTAGGATGATTATTTGAACCAAAATGGGTAAAACTTTATTATTGTCCGATTTCCCACGTTCCCCTACAGAAGTTAAGGTTCAAAACGACGATTTCTATTAAAGATAAGAGTTGTTGATGAAATATGATTAAGCAAAGCTTCTTGAAGTTCAAAACTCTTAGAACGATTATTTGATATAAAATGGTGAAATTTTCATTATCGTTCAATTTCCCACGTTCGCTACATGAAGTTAAGGCTCCAAAAATGATTTGTAGTCACAATAAGCTTTGTAACGGAATAATAATTTTACTCGGCTTGTTGAATTTAAACTCTTAGAATTATTATTTGAAAAAAAATGGGTAAATCTTTATTATTGTTCAATTTCTCACGTTCCCAACATGATGTTAAGGCTCAAAACAACGATTTCTAGTCACAAATAGCTTTGTGACTAAATAATGATTATAATCGGCTTGTTTACTTTCAATATTCTTAGGATGATTATTCGAACCAAAATGGGTGAAACTTTATTATCGTCCGATTTCCCACGTTCCCTTGGTGAAGCTAAGGCTCAAAACAACGATTTCTATTAAAGATAAGAGTTGTTGATGAAATATGATTATGCACGGCTTGTTGAATTTCAAAACTCTTAGAACGATTATTTGATACAAAATCGTTAAATTTTCATTATCGTTCAATTTCCCACGTTCGATACGTGATATTAAGGCTCAAAAAATGATTTCTAGTCACAATAAACTTTGTAACAGAATAATGATTGTGCTCGGCTTGTTGAATTTCAAAACTCTTAGAATTATTATTTGAAAAAAAATGGGTAAAACTTTATTATTGTTCAATTTCCCACGTTCCCAATATGAAGTTAAGGCTCAAAACAACGATTTCTAGTCACAAAAAACTTTGTTACGAAATAATAATTATACTCGGCTTGTTTACTTTCAAAACTCTTAGGATGATTATTTGAACCAAAATGGGTGAAACTTTATTATCGTCCGAATTCCCACATTCCCTTAGTGAAGCTAAGGCTCAAAACAACGATTTCTATTAAAGATAAGAGTTGTTGATGAAATATGATTATGCACGGCTTGCTGAATTTCTAAACTCTTAGAACGATTATTTGATACAAAATCGTTAAATTTTCATTAACATTCAATTTCCCACATTCGATACGTGAAGTTAAGGCTCAAAAAATGATTTCTAGTCACAATAAACTTTGTAACAGAATAATGATTGTGCTCGGCTTGTTGAATTTAAAAACTCTTAAAATAATTATTTGAAACAAAATGGGTAGAACTTCATTATTGTCCGATTTTCCAAGTTCCCTACGTCAAATTAAGGCTCAAAAAATGATTTCAAGTCACAATAAGCATTGTAACATAATAATTATTATACTAGTTTTAATAAATTGCAAAACACTTAAGATGATTATTTGAAATAAAATAGATAAAACTTCATTATCGTCCGATTTCCGACGTTTCCTTAGTGAAGTTAAGGCTTAAAATAACGATTTTTATTCAAAATAAGCATTGTAGATGAAATATGATTATGCTCGGCTTGTTGAATTTCAAAACTCTTAGAATGATTATTTGATACAAAATCGTTAAAACTACATTATCGTCCAATTTCCCACGTTCCATAAGTGAAGTTAAAGCTTGAAACAACTATCTCTATTTAAATTAAGCGTTTGTAGATAAAATATAATTATGCTCGGCTTGTTGAATTTCAAAACTCTTAGAATGATTAATTGATGCAAATTCGTTAATACTTCATTATCGTCCGATTTCTCATGTTTTCTTCGTGAAGTTAAAGCTGAAAACAACGATTTCAAGTCACTATAAGCTTTGTGACAGAATAATGATTATACTCGGCTTGTTGAATTTCAAAACTCCTACGATGGTTATTAAAAACAAAATGGATAAAACTTTATTATTGACCGATTTACTATGTTCCCTACGTGAAGTTAAGGCTTAAAACGACGATTTCTAGTCACAATAAGTTTTTGTAATAGAATAATTATTATACTCGAATTGTTGAATTTCAAAACATTTAAGATGATTGTTTGAAACAAAATGTGTAAAAATTCAGTATCGTCCAATTTCCTACATTCTCTACATGACGTTAAGGCTCAAAACAATAATTTCTAATCACAATAAGTTTTGTAACAGAATAATGATTATACTCGTCTTGTTAATTTTCAAAGCAGTTAAGATAATTATTTGAAACAAAATTGGTAAAACTTCATTATCGTCCTATTTACCATGTTCTTTACCTGAAGTTAAGGCTCAAAAAAATGATTTTTATTGAAAATTAGCGTTGTAAATGAAATATATCATGCTCGGCTTGTTGAATTTCAAAACTCTTAGAATAATTAATTGATACAAAATCATTAAAACTTCATTATTATCCAATTTCTCAAGTTACGTATGTGAAGTTAAAGCTCAAAACAACGATTTCTACTCTCAATAAGCTTTGTGACAAAATAATGATTATACTCGGCTTGTTTACTTTCAAAACTCATAGATGATTAATTGAAATAAAATAGGTAAAACGTCATTATCGTCGAATTTCCCACGTTCTCTACATGAATTTATTGCTAAAAAACAACGGTTTCTAGTCACAACAAGTTTTGTAACAGAATAATGATTATACTCGGCTTGTGGAATTTCAAAATTCTTAGAATGATTATTCGAAAAAAAATGGGTAAATCTTCATTAACGTTCGATTTCCCACGTTCCCTAATTGAAGTTAAGGCACAAAAAATGATTATCGTTCTAAGAGTTTTGAAAAAATGATTTCTAGTCACAATAAACTTTGTAACAGAATAATGATTGTGCTCGGCTTGTTGAATTTCAAAACTCTTAGAATTATTATTTGAAAAAAAATGGGTAAAACTTTATTATTGTTCAATTTCCCACGTTCCCAATATGAAGTTAAGGCTCAAAACAATGATTTCTAGTCACAAAAAACTTTGTTACGAAATAATAATTATACTCGGCTTGTTTACTTTCAAAACTCTTAGGATGATTATTTGAACCAAAATGGGTGAAACTTTATTATCGTCCGAATTCCCACATTCCCTTAGTGAAGCTAAGGCTCAAGACAACGATTTCTATTAAAGATAAGAGTTGTTGATGAAATATGATTATGCACGGCTTGCTGAATTTCTAAACTCTTAGAACGATTATTTGATACAAAATCGTTAAATTTTCATTAACGTTCAATTTCCCACATTCGATACGTGAAGTTAAGGCTCAAAAAATGATTTCTAGTCACAATAAACTTTGTAACAGAATAATGATTGTGCTCGGCTTGTTGAATTTAAAAACTCTTAAAATAATTATTTGAAACAAAATGGGTAGAACTTCATTATCGTCCGATTTTCCAAGTTCCCTATGTCAAATTAAGGCTCAAAAAATGATTTCTAGTCACAATAAGCTTTGTAACATAATAATTATTATACTAGTTTTAATAAATTGGAAAACACTTAAGATGATTATTTGAAATAAAATAGATAAAACTTTATTATCGTCCGATTTCCCACATTCCCTTAGTGAAGTTAAGGCTTAAAATAACGATTTTTATTCAAAATAAACATTGTAGATGAAATATGATTATGTTCGGCTTGTTGAATTTCGAAACTCTTAGAATGATTATTTGATACAAAATTGTTAAAACTACATTATCATTCGGTTTCTCATGTTTTCTACGTGAAGTTAAAGCTCAAAACAACGATTTCAAGTCACTATAAGATTTGTGACAGAATAATGATTATACTCGGCTTGTTGAATTTCAAAACTCCTACGATGATTATTAGAAACAAAATGGATAAAACTTTATTATTGACCGATTTTCTATGTTCCCTACGTGATGTTAAGGCTTAAAACAACGATTTGTAGTCACAATAAGTTTTATAATAGAATAATGATTATACTCGAATTGTTGAATTTCAAAACATTTAAGATGATTGTGTGAAACAAAATGTGTAAAACTTCAGTATCGTCCAATTTCCCACGTTCTCTACACGAAGTTAAGGCTCAAAACAATAATTTCTAGTTACAATAAGTTTTGTAACAGAATAATGATTACACTCGTCTTGTTAATTTTCAAAATAGTAAAGATAATTATTTGAAACAAAATTGGTAAAACTTCATTATCGTCCTATTTTTATTGAAAATTAGCGTTGTAAATGAAATATATCATGCTCGGCTTGTTGAATTTCAAAACTCTTCGAATAATTAATTGATACAAAATCATTAAAACTTCATTATTATCCAATTTCTCAAGTTACGTCCGTGAAGTTAAAGCTCAAAACAATGATTTCTACTCGCAATAAGGTTTGTGACAAAATAATGATTATACTCGACTTGTTTACTTTCAAAACTCATAGATGATTAATTGAAACAAAATGGGTTAAACATCATTATCGTCTAATTTTTCACGTTCTCTACATGAATTTAAGGCTCAAAACAACGATTTCTAGTCACAATAAGTTTTGTAACAGAATAATGATTATACTCGGCTTGTTGAATTTCAAAATTCTTAGAATGATTATTCAAAAAAAATGGGTAAATCTTCATTAACGTTCGATTTCCCACGTTCCCTAATTGAAGTTAACGCTCAAAATAATGATTTCTTTTGAAAATAAGCGTCGTAGATGAAATATGATTATGCTCGGCTTGTTGAATTTGAAAACTCTTAGAATGATTAATTCATACAAAATCGTTAAAACTTCATTACTGTCCAGTTTCCCATCTTCCCTACGTGAAGTTAAGGCACAAAACAACGATTTCTAGTCACAATAAGCTTTGTGACGAGATAATGATTAAACTCGTCTTGTTGAATTTTAAAACTCTTAGGATGATTATTGGAGACAAAATGGATAAAACTTCATTATTGTCTCGATTTCCCACGTTCCCTAAGTGAAGTTAAGGCTTAAAACAACGATTTCGAGTCCAAAATAAACTTTGTGACGAATAATGACTATACTCGGCTTGTTGAATTTTAAAACACTTAAGATGACTATTTGAAAAAAAATAGGTAAACCATCATTATCGTCCAATTTTCCATGTTCACTACACGAAGTTAAAGCTCAAAACAACAATTTCTTGTCACAATAAGTTATGTAACAGAATAATGATTATACTCGCCTTGTTGAATCTCAAAACACTTAAGATGATTATTTGAAATGAAATGGGTAAAACTTTATTATCGTTCAATTTCGCGCATTCCATAAGTGAAGTTCAGCTTAAAACAACTATTTTTATTCAAATTAAGCATTTGAAGTTAAAATATGATTATGTTCGGCTTGTTGAATTTCAAAACTCTTGAAATGATTAATTGAACCAAAATGGATAAAATTTCATTATTGTCCGATTTCCCATGTTCCCTACGTGAAGTTAAGGCTCAAAACAATGATTTCTAGTCACAATAAGCTTTGTGACGAATAATGATTAAACTCGTCTTGTTGGATTTCAAAACTGTTAGGATGATTATTTGAGACAAAATGGATAAAACTTCATTATTGTCCGATTTTCCACGTTCCCTAAGTGAAGTTAAGGCTTAAAACAACGATTTCTAGTCAAAATAAACTTTGTGACAGAATAATGATTATACTCGGCTTGCTGAATTTTAAAACACGTAAGATGATTATTTGAAAAAAGGGTAAACCATCATTATCGTCCAATTTTTCACGTTCACTACACGAAGTTAAAGTTCACAACAATGATTTCTTGTCACAATAAGTTATGTAACAGAATAATGACTATACTCGCCTTGTTGAATCTCAAAACACTTAAGATGATTATTTGAAACGGAATGGGTAAAACTTTATTATCGTTCAATTTCGCACATTACGTAAGTGAAGTTAAGGCTTAAAACAACGATTTTTTATTCAAATTAAGCATTTGTAGTTAAAATATGATTATGCTCAGCTTGTTGAATTTCAAACCTCTTAGAATAATTAATTGATACAATTTCTTTAAAACTTCATTATCGTCTAATTTCTCACGTTCCCTACGTTAAGTTAAGGCACAAAACAAAAAATTTCTAGTCACTATTAGCTTTGTGACAGAATAATGATTATACTCGGCTTGTTGAATTTCAAAACTCTAAGGATGATTATTTGAAACAAAATGGATAAAACATCATTATAGTCCGATTTCCCACGTTCCTTACGTGAAGTTAAGGCTTAAAACAACGATTTCTAGTCAAAATAAACTTTGTGACAAAATAATGATTATATTCGGCTTGTTGAATTTCAAAGCACTTAAGATGATTAATTGAAACAAAATGGGTAAAAATTCATTATTGTCCAATTTCCCACGTTCTCTACATGAAGTTAAGGCTCGAAACAACGATTTCTAGTCACAATAAGCTTTGTAACCGAATAATGATTATACTCGTCTTGTTGAATTCTAAAACATTTAAGATGATTGTTTGAAAAAAAATGGGTAAAACTTCATTATCGTCCTTTTAGCCATTTTTTTACGTTAAGTTGAGGCTCAAAAAAATGATTTTTATTGAAAATAAGCGTTGTAGATGAAATATGATTATACTCGATTTGATGAATTCAAAATTCTTAGAATGATTAGTTGATACAAGCTCGTTAAAACTACTTTGTCGTCCAATTTTCCACGTTCCCTACGTGAAGTTACAGCTCAAAACAATGATTTCCATTCACAATAAGCTTTGGGACATAATAACGATTATACTCGGTTTGTTGAATTTCAAAATTCTAAGAATGATTATTCGAAACAAAATGGGTAAAACTTCATTATTGTCCGATTTCCCATATTCCCTAAGTGAAGTTAAGGCTCAAAACAACGATTTCTATTGAAAATAAGCGTCGTAGATGAAATATGATTATGCTCAGCTTGTTGAATTTCAAAACTCTTGGAATGATTAATTGAAACAAAATGGATAAAACTTCATTATTGTCCGATTTCCCATGTTCCCTACGTGAAGTTAAGGCTCAAAACAACGATTTCTAGTCACAATAAGCTTTGTGATAGAATAATGATTATACTCGGATTGTTGAATTTTAAAACTCTTTGGATGATTATTTGAGACAAAATTGATCAAACTTCATTATTGTCCGATTTCTCACATTCTCTGCGTGAAGTTAAGGCCTAAAATAATGATTTTTAGTCATAATAAACTTTGTGATAGTATAATGATTATACTCGGCTTGTAGAATTTCAAAACTCTTAGGATCATTATTTGAAACAAAATAGATAAAACTTTATTATTGTCTGATTTCCCATGTTCCCAATATGAAGTTAAGGCTCAAAACAACGATTTCTAGTCACAATAAGCTTTGTGACGGAATAATGATTATACTCAGCTTGTTTACTTTCAAAACTCTTAGGATGAATATTCGAACCAAAATGGGTAAAACTTTATTATCGTCCGATTTCCCACGTTCCCTTAGTGAAGTTAAGGCTCAAAACAACGATTTCTATTAAAGATAAGAGTTGTTGATGAAATATGATTAAGCACAGTTTCTTGAATTTCAAAACTCTTAGAATGATTATTTGATACAAAATGGTTAAATTTTCATTATCATTCAATTTCCCACGTTCCCTGCGTGAAGTTAAGGCTTCAAAGTAGACAAGCCGAGTATAAACATTAAGCTGTCACAAAGCTTATTATGACTAGAAATCGTTGTTTTGAGACTTAACTTCACGTATGAAACGTGGGAAATAAGACGATAATTATGTTTCAACGATTTTGTATAAAATCATAATTCTAAGAGTTTTAAAATTTAACAAGCCGAGCATAAGCATATTTTATCTAGAAACACTTATTTTGAATAGAAATCGTTGTTTTAAGCATTAACTTCACATTGGGAACGGGGAAATAGAACTATAATGAAGTTTCACCCATTTTGATACAAATAATTAAACTAAGAGTTTTGAAAGTAAACAAGCCGAGTAAAATAATTAAGCTATCACAAAGCTTATATTAACTAGAAATCATTGTTTTGAGCCTTAACTTCACGTAGGTAACGTGGGAAATAGGACGATAATGAAGTTTCAACGATTTTTTATAAAATCATAATTCTAAGAGTTTTAAAATTTACCAAGCTGAGCATGAACATATTTTATCTACAAACGCTTATTTTGAATTGAAATCGTTGTTTTAAGCATTAACTTCACATTGGGAACGTGGGAAATAGAACTATAATGAAGTTTTACCCATTTTGATACAGATAATTAAACTAAGAGTTTTGAATGTAAACAAGCCGAGTATAATCATTAAGCTATCACAAAGTTTATTGTAACTAGAAATCGTTGTTTTGAGCCTTAACTTCACGTAGGGAACGTGGGAAATAGGACGATAATAAAATTTCAACGATTTTGTATCAAATCATAATTCTAAGAGTTTTAAAATTTAACAAGTCGAGCATAAACATATTTTATCTAGAAACACTTATATTGAATAGAAATCGTTATTTTAAGCATTAACTTCACATTGGGAACGTGGGAAATAGAACTATAATGAAGTTTTACCCATTTTTATGCAAATAATCAAATTAAGAGTTTTGAAAGTAAACAAGCCGAGTATAATCATTAAGTCTGTCACAAAAGCTTACTGTGACTAGAAATCGTTGTTTTGAGCCTTAACTTCACGTTGGGAACGTAGGAAATAGGACGATAATGATATTTCCACGATTTTGCATAAAATCATAATTCTAAGAGTTTTAAAATTTAACAAGCCGAGCATAAACATATTTTATCTAGAAACGCTTATTTTGAATAGAAATCGTTGCTTTAAGCCTTAACTTCACATTGGAGACGTTGGAAATTGAGCTATAATGAAGTTTTACCCATTTTAATACAAAAAAGCAAGCTAAGACTTTTGAAAGTAAACAAGCCGAGTATAATCATTAAGCTATCACAAAGCTTATTGTGACTAGAAATTGTTGTTTTGAGCCTTAACTTCATATAGGGAACGTGGGAAATAGGACGATAATGGCGTTTCAACGATTTTGTATAAAATCATAATTCTAAGAGTTTTAAAATTTAACAAGCTGAGCATAAACATATTTTATCTAGGAACGCTTATTTTGAATAGAAATCATTGTTTTAAGCATTAACTTCACATTGGGAACGTGGCAAATAGAACTATAATGAAGTTTTACCCATTTTGATACAAATAATCAAATTAAGAGTTTTGAAAGTAAACAAGCCGAGTATAATCATTAAGCTGTCGCAAAGCTTACTGTGACTAGAAATCGTTGTTTTGAGCCTTAACTTCACGTTGGGAACGTGGGAAATAGGACGATAATGATATTTCCACGATTTTGTATAAAATCATAATTCTAAGAGTTTTAAAATTTAACAAGCCGAGCATAAACATATTTTATCTAGAAACGCTTATTTTGAATAGAAATCGTTATTTTAAGCCTTAACTTCACATTGGAGACGTTGGAAATTGAGCTATAATGAAGTTTTACCCATTTTGATACAAAAAATCAAGCTAAGACTTTTGAAAGTAAACAAGCCGAGTATAATCATTAAGCTATCACAAAGCTTATTGTAACTAGAAATCGTTGTTTTGAGCCTTAACTTCACGTACGGAACGTGGGAAATAGGACGATAATAAAGTTTCAATGATTTTGTATAAAAACATAATTTTAAGAGTTTTAAAATTTAACAAGCCGAGCATAAACATATTTTATCTAGAAACGCTTATTTTGAATAGAAATCGTTGTTTTAAGCATTAACTTCACATTGGGAACGTGGGAAATAGAACTATAATGAAGTTTTACCCATTTTGATCCAAATAATCAAACTAAGACTTTTCAAAGTAAACAAGCCGAGTATAATCATTAAGCCATAACTTGACATTTGGAACGTTGGAAATCGAAATATAATGAAGTTTCACCTATTTTGATACAAATAATCAAACTAAGAGTTTTGAAAGTAAAAAAGCCGAGTATAGTCATTAAGCTCTCATAAAGCTAATTGTAACTAGAAATCGTTGTTTAGAACCTTAACTTCACGTAGGGAACGTGGGAAATAGGACGATAATGAAGTTTTAACGATTTTGTATAAAATCATAATTCTAAGAGTTTTAAAATTTAACAAGCCGAGCATAAACATATTTTATCTACAAACGCAGCTTATATTAACTAGAAATCGTTGTTTTGAGCCTTAACTTCACGTAGGGAACATGGGAAATAGGACGATAATGAAGTTTCAATGATTTTGTATAAAATCATAGATCTAAGAGTTTTCAAATTTAACAAGCCGAGCATAAATATATTTTATCTACAAACGCTTATTTGGAATGGAAATCGTTGTTCATTCACAATACACTTTGTGACAGAATAATGATTATACTCGGTTTGTTGAATTTCAAAATTCTTAGAATGATTATTCGAAATAAAATGGGTAAAACTTCATTATCGTTCAATGTCCCACGTTCCCGTAAGTGAAGTTAACGCTCAAAACAAAGATTTCTATTGAAAATAAGCGTCGTAGATGAAATATGATTATGCTCACTTGTTGAATTTCAAAACTCTTGGAATGATTAATTGAAACAAAATGGATAAAACTTCATTATTGTCCGATTTCCCATGTTCCCTAACGTGAAGTTAAGGCTCAAAACAACGATTTCTAGTCACAATAAGCTTAGTGACGAATAATGATTATACTCGGCTTGTTGAATTTCAAAACTCGTATTATGATTATTTGAAACAAAATGGATCAAACTTCATTATTGTCCGATTTTCCACGTTCCCTACGTGAAGTTAAGGTTTAAAACAAGGATTTTTAGTCATAATAAACATTGTGATAGAATAATAATTATACTCGGCTTATTGAATTTCAAAACTCTTAGGATGATTATTTGAAATAAAATAAATAGAACTTTATTATTGTCTGATTTCCAACGTTCCCAATATGAAGTTAAGGCTCAAAATAACGATTTTTAGTCACAATAAGCTTTGTGACGGAATAATGATTATACTCAGCTTGTTTACTTTCAAAACTCTTAGGATGATTATTTGAACCAAAATAGGTAAAACTTTATTATCGTCCGATTTCCCACGTTCCCTTAGTGAAGCTAAGGCTTAAAACAACGATTTCTATTAAAGACAAGAGTTGTTGATGAAATATGATTAAGCACACCTTCTTGAATTTCAAAACTCTTAAAATGATTATTTGATAGAAAATGGTTAAATTTTGGTTATCGTTCAATTTTCCATGTTCGCTACGTGAAATTAAGGCTCAAAAAACAATTTCTAGTCACAATAAGCTTTGTAACAGAATAATAATTGTACTCGGCTTGTTGAATTTTAAAACTCTTAGAATTATTATTTGAAAAAAAATGGGTAAAACTTTATTATTGTTCAATTTCCCACGTTCCCAATATGAAGTTAAGGCTCCAAACAACAATTTCAAGTCACAAAAAGCTTTGCGACTAAATAATGATTATACTCGGCTTGTTTACTTTCAGAACTCTTAGGATGATTATTTGAACCAAAATGGGTGAAACTTTATTATCGTCCGATTTTCCACGTTCCCTTAGTGAAGCTAAGGCTCAAAACAACGATTTCTATTAAAGATAAAAGTTGTTGATGAAATATGATTATGCACGGCTTGTTGAATTTTAAAACTCTTAGAAAGATTATTTGATACAAAATCGTTAAATTTTCATTATCGTTCAATTTCCCACGTTCGATACGTGAAGTAAAGGCTCAAAAATGATATCTAGTTAGAATAAACTTTGTAACAGAATATTGATTGTGCTCGGCTTGTTGAATTTCAAAACTCTTAGAATGATTATTTGAAAAAAAATGGGTAGAACTTCATTATCGTCTGATTTCTCAAGTTCCCTACGTCAAATTAAGGCTCGAAAAATGATTTCTAGTCACAATAAGCTTTGTAACATAATAATGATTATACTAGTTTTATTAAATTTCAAAACACTTAAGATGATTATTTTAAATAAAATAGATAAAACATCATTATCGTCCGATTTCCCACGTTCCCTTAGTGAAGTTATGGCTTAAAACAACGATTTTTATTCAAAATAAGCATTGTAGATGAAATATGAATATGCTCGTCTTGTTGAATTTTAAAACTCTTAGAATGATTATTTGATACAAAATAATTAAAACTACATTATCGTCCAATTTCCCACGTTACCTACGTGAAGTTAAAGCTCAAACCAACGATTTCTAGTCAAAATAAGCTTTGTAATAGAATATTGATTTTACTCAGCTTGTTGAATTTCAAAACTCTTAGGATGATTATCTGAGACAAAATGGATAAAATTTCATTATTGTCCGATTTCCCACGTTCCCTAAGTGAAGTTAAGGATTAAAACAACGATTTCTAGTCAAAATAAACTTTGTGACCAATAATGATTATACTCGGCTTGTTGAATTTCAAAACACTTAAGAATATTATTCGAAAAAATGGGTAAACCATCATTATCGTCCAATTTTCCACGTTCACTGCATGAAGTTAAAGTTCAAAACAACGATTTCTTGTCACATTAAGTTATGTAACGAGAATAATGATTATACTCGCCTTGTTGAATCTCAAAACACTTAAGATGATTATTTGAAACAAAATGGGTAAAACCTTATTATCGTTGAATTTCTCACATTCCCTAAGTGAAGTTAAGGCTTAAAACAACGATTTTTATTCAAATTAAGCGTTTGTAGATAAAATATGATTATGCTCGGCTTGTTGAATTTCAAAACACATAGAATAATTAATTGATACAATTTTGTTAAAACTTCATTATCGTCCAATTTCCCATGTTCCCTACGTGAAGTTAGGGCTCAAAACAAAAAATTTCTAGTCATTATTAGCGCTTTGTAACAGAATAATGATTATACTCGGCTTGTTGAATTTCAAAACTCTAAGGTTGATTATTTGAAACAAAATGGATAAAACTTCATTATAGTCCGATTTCTCACGTTCCTTTCGTGAAGTTAAGGCTTAAAACAACGATTTCTAGTCAAAATAAACTTTGTGACAGAATAATGATTATATTCGGCTTGTTGAATTTCAAAGCACTTAAGATGATTATTTGAAACAAAATGGTTAAAAAAACATTATCGTCCAATTTCCCACGTTCTCTACATGAAGTTAAGGCTCAAAACAACGATTTCTAGTCACAATAAGCTTTGTAACAGAATATTGATTATACATGTCTTGTTGAATTCAAAAACACTTAAGATGATTATTTAAAAAAAATGGGTAAAACTTCATTATCGTCCTTTTTGCCATTTTTTTTACGTGAAGTTAAGGCTCAAAACAACGATTTTTAT
The DNA here is from genome assembly GCA_039657345.1 of Stephania japonica. Lineage (NCBI taxonomy): Eukaryota > Viridiplantae > Streptophyta > Magnoliopsida > Ranunculales > Menispermaceae > Stephania > Stephania japonica. The sequence goes on along the minus strand of CM077563.1, from coordinate 25,982,280 downwards.
TGAAAATAAGCGTTGTAGATGAAATATGATTATACTCGATTTAATGAATTCAAAACTCTTGGAATGATTATTTGATACAAGTTCTTAAAAGTACATTATCGTCCAATTTTCCACGTTCCCTACGTGAAGTAAAGCTCAAAACAACGATTTCTAGTCACAATAAGCTTTGTGACAGAATAACGATAATACTCGGTTTGTTGAATTTCAAAATTCTTAGAATGATTATTCGAAACAAGATGGGTAAAACTTCATTATCGTCCAATTTCCCACGTTCGCTAAGTGAAGTTAAGGCTCAAAACAACGATTTTTATTGAAAATAAGCGTCGCAGGTGAAATATGATTATGCTCGGCTTATTGAATTTCAAAACTCTTGGAATGATTAATTGAAACAAAATGGATAATACTTCATTATTGTCCGATTTCCCATGTTCCCTATGAGTAGTTAAGTCTCAAAACAACGATTTCTAGTCACAATAAGCTTAGTGACAGAATAATGATTATACTCGGCTTGTTGAATTTCAAAACTCTTAGGATGATTATTTGAAACAAAATGGATTAAACTTCATTATTGTCCGATTTTTGACGTTCCCTGCGTGAAGTTAAGGCCTAAAAAATGATTTTTAGTTATAATAAACTTTGTGATAGAATAATGATTATACTCGGCTTGTTGAATTTTAAAACTCTTAGGAGGATTATTTGTTACAAAATAGATAAAACTTTATTATTGTCCGATTTTCCACGTTCCCAATATGAAGTTAAGGCTCAAAATGACGATTTCTAGTCACAATAAGCTTTGTGACGGAATAATGATTATACTCGGCTTGTTTACTTTCAAAACTCTTAGGATGATTATTTGAACAAAAATGGGTAAAACTTTAATATCGTCCGATTTTCCACGTTCCCTTTGTGAAGTTAAGGCTCAAAACAACGATTTCTATTAAAGTTAAGAGTTGTTGAGGAAATATGATTAAGCACACTTCTTGAATTTCAAAACTCTTAGAACGATTATTTGATACAAAATGGTTAAATTTTCATTATCGTTCATGTTCCCACGTTCGCTACGTGAAGTTAAGGCTCAAAAAATGATCTCGAGTCACAATAAACTTTGTAAAATAATAATAATTGTGCTCGGCTTGTTGAATTTTAAAACTCTTAGAATTATTATTTGAAAAAAATGGGTAAAACTTTATTATTGTTCAATTTCCCACGTTCCCAATATGAAGTTAAGGCTCAAAATAACAATTTCTAGTCACAAAACTTTGTGACTAAATAATGATTATACTCGGCTTGTTTACTTTCAAAACTCTTAGGATAATTATTTGAACTAAAATGGGTGAAACTTTATTATCGTCCGATTTCCCACGTTCCCTAATTGAAGTTAAGGCTGAAAATAACGATTTCTTTTGAAAATAAGCGTCGTAGATGAAATATGATTATGCTCGGCTTGTTGAATTTCAAAACTCTTAGAATGATTAATTCATACAAAATCGTTAAAACTTCATTACCGTCCAATTTTCCATATTCCCTACATGAAGTTAAGGCGCAAAACAACGATTTCTAGTCAAAATAAGCTTTGTGACAGAATAATGATTACACTCGGCTTGTTGAATTTCAAAACTCTTTGGATGATTATTTGAGACAAAATGGATAAAACTTCATTATTGTCCGATTTCCCATGTTCCCTAAGTGAAGTTAAGGCTTAAAACAACGATTTCTTGTCAAAATAAACTTTGTGACAGAATAATGATTATAGTCGGCTTGTTGAATTTTGAAACACTTAAGATAATTATTTGAAAAAAATGGGTAAACCATCATTATCGTCCAATTTTCCACGTTCACTACACGAAGTTAAAGGTCAAAACAACAATTTCTTGTCACAATAAGTTATGTAACGAATAATGATTATACTCGCCTTGTTGAATCTCAAAACACTTAAGATGATTATTTGAAACAAAATGGGTAAAACCTTATTATCGTTCCATTTCGCACTTTCCCTAAGTGAAGTTAAGGCTTAAAACAACGATTTTTATTCAAATTAAGTGTTTGTAGATAAAATATTATTATGTTCGGCTTGTTGAATTTCAAAACTCTTAGAATAATTAATTAATACAATTTCGTTAAAACTTCATTATCGTCCAATTTCTCACGTTCCCTACGTAAAGTTAAGGCTCAAAACAAAAAATTTCTAGTCACTATTAGCTTTGTGAGAGAATAATGATTATACTCGGCTTGTTGAATTTCAAAACTCTAAGGTTGATTATTTGAAACAAAAGAGATAAAACTTCATTATAGTACAATTTCCCATGTTCCTTTCATGAAGTTAAGGCTTAAAACAACGATTTCTAGTCAAAATAAACTTTGTGACGAATAATGATTATATTTAGCTTGTTGAATTTCAAAGCACTTAAGATGATTATTTGAAACAAAATGGGTAAATATTCATTATCGTCGAATTTCCCACGTTCTTTACATGAAGTTAAGGCTCAAAACAACGATTTCTAGTCACAATAAGATTTGTAACAGAATAATGATTATACTCTTATTGTTGAATTTAAAAACACTTAAGATGATTATTTGAAAAAAATGGGTAAAACTTCATTATCGCCAATTTTGCCATTTTCTTTTACATGAAGTTGAGGTTCAAAACAACGATTTGTATTGAAAATAAGCATTGTACATGAAATATGATTATACTCGATTTGATGAATTCAAAACTCTTAGAATGATCAGTTGATATAAGTTTGTTAAAACTACATTATCGTCCAATTTTCCACGTTCCCTACCTGAAGTTAAACCTCAAAAAATCGATTTCCATTCACAATAACCTTTGTGACAGAATAACGATTATACTCATTTGTTGAATTTCAAAATTCTTAGAATGATTATTCGAAACAAAATGGGTAAAACTTAATTATCGTCCGATTTGCTACGTTCCCTAAGTGAAGTTAAGGCTCAAAACAACGATTTCAATTGAAAATAAGCGTCGTAGATGAAATATGATTATGCTCGGCTTGTTGAATTTCAAAACTCTTGGAATGATTAATTGAAACAAAATGGGTAAAACTTCATTATTTTCCGATTTTCCATGTTCCCTACATGAAGTTAAGGCTCAAAACAACGATTTCTAGTCACAATAAGCTTTGTGACAGAATAATGATTATACTCAGCTTATTGAATTTCAAAACTCTTACGATGATTATTTGAAACAAAATGGATCAAACTTCATTATTGTCCGATTTCTCACGTTAAATGTACGTGAAGTTAAGGCTTAAAACAATGATTTTTAGTCATAATAAACTTTGTGATAGAATAATGATTGTACTCGGTTTGTTGAATTTTAAAACTCTTAGGATGATTATTTAAAATAAAATAGATAAAACTTTATTATTGTCCGATTTTCCACGTTCCCAATATGAAGTTAAGGCTCAAAATAACGATTTCTAGTCACAATAAGCTTTGTGACGGAATAATGATTATACCCGGCTTGTTTAGTTTCAAAACTCTTAGTATGATTATTTGAACCAAAATGGGTGAAACTTTATTATCGTTCGATTTCCCACATTCCCTTAGTGAAGCTAAGGCTCAAAACAACGATTTCTATTAAAGATAAGAGTTGTTGATGAAATATGATTGTGCACGACTTGTTGAATTTCAAAACTCTTAGAACGATTATTTGATACAAAATGGTTAAATTTTCATTATCGTTCACTTTCCCACGTTCGATATGTGAAGTTAAGGCTCAAAAAACGATTTCTAGTCACAATAAACTTTGTAACAGAATAATGATTGTGCTTGGCTTGTTGAATTTCAAAACTCTTATAATGATTATTTGATACAAAATGGGTAGAACTTCATTATCGTCCGATTTTCTAAGTTCTCTACGTCAAATTAAGGCTCAAAAAATGATTTTCAGTCACAATAAGCTTTGTAACATTATAATGATTATACTAGTTTTAAATTTCAAAACACTTAAGATGATTATTTGAAATAAAATAGAAAAAACGTCATTATCGTCTGATTTCCCACGTTCCCTTAGTGAAGTTAAGGCTTAAAACAACGATTTTTATTCAAAATAAGCATTGTAGATGAAATATGATTATGCTCGGCTTGTTGAATTTCAAAACACTTAGAATGATTATTTGATACAAAATCATTAAAATTACATTATCGTCGAATTTCCCACGTTTCCTAAGCACATTTAAGGCTTGAAACAACTATTTGTATTCAAATTAAGCGTATGTAGATAAAATATGATTATGCTCGGCTTGTTAAATTTCAAAACTCTTAGAATGATTAATTGAAACAAATTCGTTAATACTTCATTATCGTCTAATTTCCCACGTTCCCTACGTGAAGTTAAGGCTCAAAACAACGATATCAAATCACTATAAGCTTTTGTGACAGAATAATGATTATACTCGGCTTGTCAAATTTCAAAACTCTTACGATGATTATTAGAAACAAAATGGATAAAACTTCATTATTGACTGATTTCCTATGTTCCCTACGTGAAGTTAAGGCTTAAAACAACGATTTCTAGTCACAATAAGTTTTGTAATAGAATAATGATTATACTCGAATTGTTGAATTTCAAAACATTTAAGATGATTATTTGAAATAAAATGTGTAAAACTTCAGTATCGCCCAATTTCCCACGTTCTCTATACGAAGTTAAGGCTCAAAACAATAATTTCTAATCAGAATAAGTTTTGTAACAAAATAATGATTATACTCGTCTTGTTAATTTTCAAAACAGTTAAGATAATTATTTGAAACAAAATTGGTAATACTTCATTATCGTCCTATTTACCATGTTCTTTACGTGAAGTTAAGGCTCAAAACAATGATTTTTATTGAAAATTAGCGTTGTAAATGAAATATATAATGCTCGGCTTGTTGAATTTCAAAACTCTTAGAATAATTAATTGATACAAAATCATTAAAACTTCATTATTATCCAATTTCTCACGTTACGTACGAGAAGTTAAAGCTCAAAACAACGATTTCTACTCTCAATAAGCTTTGTGACAAAATAATGATTATACTCGGCTTGTTAACTTTCAAAACTCATAGATGATTATTTGAAACAAAATGGGTAAAATGTCATTATCGTCCAATTTCCCACATTCTCTACATGAATTTAAGGCTCAAAACAACGGTTTCTAGTCACAATAAGTTTTGTAACAGAATAATAATTATACTCAGCTTATTGAATTTCAAAATTCTTAGAATGATTATTCGAAAAAAAAAATGGGTAAATCTTCATTAACGTCCGATTTCCCACGTTCCCCAATTGAAGTTAAGGCTCAAAATAATGATTTCTTTTGAAAATAAGCGTCGTAGATGAAATATGATTATGCTCCGCTTGTTGAATTTCAAAACTCTTAGAATGATTAATTCATACAAAATCGTTAAAACATCATTACCGTCCAGTTTCCCATATTCCCTACGTGAAGTTAACGCACAAAACAACGATTTCTAGTCACAATAAGCTTTGTGACAGAATAATGATTAAACTCGTCTTGTTGAATTTCAAAACTCTTAGGATGATTATTTCAGACAAAATGGATAAAACTTCATTATTGTCCGATTTTCCACGTTCCTACGTGAAGTTAAGGCTTAAAACAACGATTTCTAGTCAAAATAAACTTTGTGACAGAATAATGATTATACTTGCCATCATTATCGTCTAATTTTCTACGTTCATTACACGAAGTTAAAGCTCAAAAGAATGATTTCTTGTCACAACAAGTTAAGTAACAGAATAATGATTATACTTACCTTGTTGAATCTCAAAACATTTAAGATGATTATTTGAAACGAAATGGGTAAAACTTTATTATTTTTCAATTTCACACATTCCCTAAGTGAAGTAAAGGCTTAAAACAACGATTTTTATTCAAATTAAGCGTTTGTAGATAAAATATGATTATGCTCGGCATATTGAATTTCAAAACTCTTAGAATAATTAATTGATACAATTTCGTTAAAACTTCATTATCATCCAATTTTCCACGTTCCCTACGTGAAGTTAAGGGTCAAAACAAAAAATTTCTAGTCACTATTATCTTTGTGACAGAATAATAATTATACTCGGCTTGTTGAATTTCAAAGATCTAAGGATGATTATTTGAAACAAAATGGATAAAACTTCATTATAGTCCGATTTCCCATGTTCCTTATTTGAAGTTAAGGCTTAAAACAACGATTTCTAGTCAAAATAAACTTTGTGACAGAATAATGATTATATTCGGCTTGTTGAATTTCAAAGCACTTAAGATGATTATTTGAAACAAAATGAGTAAAAATTCATTATCGTCCAATTTCCCACGTTCTCTACATGAAGTTAAGGCTCAAAACAATGATTTCTAGTCATAATAAGCTTTGTAACAGAATAATAATTATACTCGTCTTGTTGAATTTAAAAACACTTAAGATGATTATTTGAAAAAAAATGGGTAAAACTTCATTTTCGCCCTTTTTCCCATTTCTTTTATGTGAAGTTTAGGCTCAAAACAGCGATTTTTATTGAAAATAAGCATTGTAGATGAAATATGATTATACTCGATTTGATGAATTCAAAACTCTTAGAATGATTAGTTGATACAACTTCGCTAAAACAACATTATCGTCCAATTTTCTATATTCCCTACGTGAAGTTAAAGCTCAAAACAACGATTTCCATTCACAATAAGCTTTGTGAAAGAATAACGATTATACTCGATTTCTTGAATTTCAAAATTCTTAGAATGATTATTCGAAACAAAATGGGTAAAACTTCATTATCGTCTGTTTCCCACGTTTCCTAAGTGAAGTTAAGGCTCAAAACAACGATTTCTAGTGAAAATAAGCGTCGTAGATGAAATATAAATATGCTCGACTTGTTGAATTTCGAAACTCTTGGAATGATTAATTGAAACAAAATGGATAAAACTTCATTATTGTCCAATTTCTCAAGTTCCCTACGTGAAGTTAAGGCTCAAAACAACGATTTCTAGTCACAATAAGCTTTGTGAGAGAATAATGATTATACTCGGCTTGTTGAATTTCAAAACTCTTAGGATGATTATTTCAGACAAAATGGATCAAACTTTATTATTGTCCGATTCCTCACGTTCCCTGCATGAAGTTAAGGCTTAAAATAATGATTTTTAGTCGTAATAAACTTTGTGATAGAATAATGATTATACTCGGCTTGTTGAATTTCAAAACTCTTAGGATGATTATTTGAAATAAAATAGATAAAACTTTATTATTGTCCAATTTTTCACGTTCCCAATATGAAGTTAAGGCTCAAAACAACGATTTCTAGGCCCAATAAGCTTTGTGACGAAATAATGATTATACTCGCTTGTTAACTTTCAAAACTCTTAGGATGATTATTTGAACCAAAATGGGTAAAACTTTATTATCGTCCGATTTCCAACGTTCCCTTAGTGAAATTAAGGCTCAAAACAACGATTTCTATTAAAGATAAGAATTATTAATGAAATATGATTAAGCAAAGCTTCTTGAAGTTCAAAATTCTTAGAACGATTATTTGATACAAAATGGTGAAATTTTCATTATCGTTCAATTTCCCACGTTCGCTACGTGAAGTTAAGGCTCCAAAAATGATTTGTAGTCACAATAAGCTTTGTAACGGAATAATAATTTTACTCGGCTTGTTGAATTTTAAAACTCTTAGTATTATTATTTGAAAAAAATTGGTAAATCTTTATTATTGTTCAATTTCCCACGTTCCCAATCTGAAGTTAATGCTCAAAACAACGATTTCTAGTCACAAAAAGCTTTGTGACTAAATAATGATTATAATCGGCTTGTTTACTGTCAAAATTCTTAGGATGATTATTTGAACCAAAATGGGTGAAACTTTATTATCGTCCGATTTCCCATGCTCCCTTAGTGAAGCTAAGGCTCAAAACAACGATTTCTATTAAAGATAAGAGTTGTTGATGAAATATGATTATGCACGGCTTGTTGAATTTCAAAACTCTTAGAACGATTATTTGATACAAAATCGTTAAATTTTCATTATCGTTCAATTTCCCACGTTCGATACGTGATATTAAGGCTTAAAAATGATTTCTAGTCACAATAAACTTTGTAACATGAATAATGATTGTGCTCGGCTTGTTGAATTTCAAAACTCTTAGAATTATTATTTGAAAAAAATGGGTAAAACTTTATTATTGTTCAATTTCGCACGTTCCCAATATGAAGTTAAGGCTCAAAACAACGATTTCTAGTCACAAAAAACTTTGTGACTAAATAATTATTATACTCGGCTTGTTTACTTTCAAAAGTCTTAGGATGATTATTTGAACCAAAATGGGTGAAACTTTATTATCGTCCGATTTCCCACATTCCCTTAGTGAAGCTAAGGCTCAAAACAACGATTTCTATTAAAGATAAGAGTTGTTGATGAAATATGATTATGCACGGCTTGCTGAATTTCTAAACTCTTAGAACGATTATTTGATACAAAGTCGTTAAATTTTCATTAACGTTTAATTTTCCACGTTCGATACGTGAAGTTAAGGCTCAAAAATGATTTCTAGTCACAATAAACTTTGTAACGAGTAATAATGATTGTGCTCTCATTGTTGAATTTAAAAACTCTTAAATTGATTATTTGAAACAAAATGGGTAGAACTTCATTATCGTCCGATTTTTCCAAGTTCCCTACGTCAAATTAAGGCTCAAAAATGATTTCTAGTCACAATAAGCTTTGTAACATAATAATTATTATACTAGTTTTAATAAATTGCAAAATACATAAGATGATTATTTGAAATAAAATAGATAAAACTTCATTATCGTCCGATTTCCCACGTTCCCTAGTGAAGTTAAGGCTTAAAATAACGATTTTTATTCAAAATAAGCATTGTAGATGAAATATGATTTTGCTCGGCTTGTTGAATTTCAAAACTCTTAGAATGATTATTTGATACAAAATCGTTAAAACTACATTATCGTCCAATTTCCCACGTTCCCTAAGTGAAGTTAAAGCTTGAAACAACTATCTCTTTTCAAATTAAGCATTTGTAGATAAAATATGATTATACTCGGCTTGTTAAATTTCAAAACTCTTAGAATGATTAATTGATACAAATTGTTAATACGTCATTATCGTCCGATTTCTCATGTTTTCTACGTGAAGTTAAAGCTCAAAACAATGATTTCAAGTCACTATAAGCTTTGTGACGAATAATGATTATACTCGGCTTGTTGAATTTCAAAACTCCTATGATGATTATTAGAAACAAAACGGATAAAGCTTTATTATTGACCGATTTACTATGTTCCCTACGTGAAGTTAAGGCTTAAAACAACGATTTCTAGTCACAATAAGTTTTTTAATAGAATAATGATTATACTCGAATTGTTGAATTTCAAAACATTTAAGATGATTGTTTGAAATAAAATGTGTAAAACTTCAGTATCGTCCAATTTTCCACGTTCTCTACACGAAGTTAAGGCTCAAAATAATAATTTCTAGTCACAATAAGTTTTGTAGCAGAATAATGATTATACTCTTCTTGTTAATTTTAAAAACAGTTAAGATAATTATTTGAAACAAAATTGGTAAAACTTCATTATCGTCCTATTTAACATGTTCTTTACGTGAAGTTAAGGCTCAAAAAAATGATATTTATTGAAAATTAGCGTTGTAAATGAAATATATCATGCTCGGCTTGTTGAATTTCAAAACTCTTAGAATAATTAATTGATACAAAATCATTAAAACTTCATTATTATCCATTTTCTTACGTTACATATGTGAAGTTAAAGCTCAAACCAATGATTTCTACTCTTAATAAGGTTTGTGACAAAATAATGATTATACTCGGCTTGTTTACTTTCAAAACTCATAGATGATTAATTGAAACAAAATGGGTAAAACGTCATTATCGTCGAATTTCCCACGTTCTCTACATGAATTTAAGGCTAAAAAACAACGGTGTCTAGTCACATTAAGTTTTGTAACAGAATAATGATTATACTCAGCTTGTTGAATTTCAAAATTGTTAGAATGATTATTAGAAAGAAATGGGTAAATCTTCATTAACGTCCGATTTTTCACGTTCCCTAATTGAAGTTAAGGCTCAAAAAAATGATTTCTTTTGAAAATAAGCGTCGTAGATGAAATATGATTATGCTCGGCTTGTTGAATTTCAAAACTCTTAGAATGATTAATTTATACAAAATTGTTAAAACTTCATTACCGTCCAGCTTTCCCATATTCCCTAAGTGAAGTTAAGGCACAAAACAATGATTTCTAGTCACAATAAGCTTTGTGACAGAATAATGATTAAACTCGTCTTGTTGAATTTCAAAACTCTTAGGATGATTATTTTAGACAAAATGGATAAAACTTCATTATTGTCCGATTTCCCACGTTCCCTAAGTGAAGTTAAGGCTTAAAATAACGATTTCTAATCAAAATAAACTTTGTGACAGAATAATGATTATACTCGGCTTGTTGAATTTTAAAACACTTAAGATGATTATTCTAAAAAAATGGGTAAACCATCATTATCGTCCAATATTTCACGTTCATTACACGAAGTTAAAGCTCAAAAGAATGATTTCTTGTCACAACAAGTTATGTAACGTATAACGATTATACTCACCTTGTTGAATCTCAAAACATTTACGATGATTATTTGAAACGAAATGGGTAAAACTTTATTATCTTTCAATTTCACACATTCCCTAAGTGAAGTAAAGGCTTAAAACAACGATTTTTATTCAAATTAAGCGTTTGTAGATAAAATAAGATTATGCTCGGCATGTTGAATTTCAAAACTCTTAGAATAATTAATCGATACAATTTCGTTAAAACTTCATTATCATCCAATTTTTCACGTTCCCTACGTGAAGTTAAGGGTCAAAACAAAAAATTTCTAGTCACTATTATCTTTGTGACAGAATAATGATTATACTCGGCTTGTTGAACTTCAAAGATCTAAGGATGATTGTTTGAAACAAAATGGATAAAATTCATTATAGTCCGATTTCCTACGTTCCTTATTTGATGTTAAGGCTTAAAACCACAATTTCTAGTCAAAATAAACTTTGTGACAGAATAATGATTATATTCGGCTTGTTGAATTTCAAAGTACTTAAGATGATTATTTGAAAAAAATAGGTAAAAATTCATTATCGTCCAATTTCCCACGTTCTCTACATGAAGTTATGGCTCAAAATAATGATTTCTAGTCATAATAAGCTTTGTAACAGAATAATAATTATACTCTTCTTGTTGAATTTAAAAACACTTAAGATGATTATTTGAAAAAAATGAGTAAAACTTCATTTTCGTCCTTTTTGCCATTTCTTTTACGTGAAGTTGAGGCTCCAAACAACGATTTTTATTGAAAATAAGCATTGTAGATGAAATATGATTATACTCGATTTGATGAATTCAAAACTCTTAGAATGATTAGTTGATACAACTTCGTTAAAACTACATTATCGTCGAATTTTCTATTTTCCCTACGTGAAGTTAAAGCTCAAAACAACGATTTCCATTCGCAATAAGCTTTGTGACAGAATAACGATTATACTCGGTTTGTTGAATTTCAAAATTCTAAGAATGATTATTCGAAACAAAATGGGTAAAACTTCATTATCGTCTGATTTCCAACGTTCCCTAAGTGAAGTTAAGGCTCAAAACAACGATTTCTACAGAAAATAAACGTCGTAGATGAAATATGATTATGCTCGGCTTGTTGAATTTTGAAACTCTTGGAATGATTAATTGAAACAAAATGGATAAAACTTCATTATTGTCCGATTTCTCATGTTCCCTACGTGAAGATAAGGCTCAAAACAACGATTTCTAGTCACAATAAGCTTTGTGACAGAATAATGATTATACTCGGCTTGTTGAATTTCAAAACTTTTAGGATGATTATTTGAGACAAAATAGATCAAACTTATTTATTGTCCGATTTCTCACGCTCCCTGCGTGAAGTTAAGGCTTAAAACAATGATTTTTAGTCGTAATAAACATTGTGATAGAATAATGATTATACTCGGCTTGTTGAATTTCAAAACTCTTAGGAAGATTATTTGAAACAAAATAGATAAATCTTTATTATTGTCCGATTTTTCACGTTCCCAATATGAATTTAAGGCTCAAAACAACGATTTCTAGGCCCATAAAGCTTTGTGATGAAATAATGATTATACTCGGCTTGTTTACTTTCAAAACTCTTAGGATGATTATTTGAACCAAAATGGGTAAAACTTTATTATTGTCCGATTTCCCACGTTCCCCTACAGAAGTTAAGGTTCAAAACGACGATTTCTATTAAAGATAAGAGTTGTTGATGAAATATGATTAAGCAAAGCTTCTTGAAGTTCAAAACTCTTAGAACGATTATTTGATATAAAATGGTGAAATTTTCATTATCGTTCAATTTCCCACGTTCGCTACATGAAGTTAAGGCTCCAAAAATGATTTGTAGTCACAATAAGCTTTGTAACTAATAATAATTTTACTCGGCTTGTTGAATTTAAACTCTTAGAATTATTATTTGAAAAAAATGGGTAAATCTTTATTATTGTTCAATTTCTCACGTTCCCAACATGATGTTAAGGCTCAAAACAACGATTTCTAGTCACAAATAGCTTTGTGACTAAATAATGATTATAATCGGCTTGTTTACTTTCAATATTCTTAGGATGATTATTCGAACCAAAATGGGTGAAACTTTATTATCGTCCGATTTCCCACGTTCCCTTGGTGAAGCTAAGGCTCAAAACAACGATTTCTATTAAAGATAAGAGTTGTTGATGAAATATGATTATGCACGGCTTGTTGAATTTCAAAACTCTTAGAACGATTATTTGATACAAAATCGTTAAATTTTCATTATCGTTCAATTTCCCACGTTCGATACGTGATATTAAGGCTCAAAAATGATTTCTAGTCACAATAAACTTTGTAACAGAATAATGATTGTGCTCGGCTTGTTGAATTTCAAAACTCTTAGAATTATTATTTGAAAAAAAATGGGTAAAACTTTATTATTGTTCAATTTCCCACGTTCCCAATATGAAGTTAAGGCTCAAAACAACGATTTCTAGTCACAAAAACTTTGTTACGAAATAATAATTATACTCGGCTTGTTTACTTTCAAAACTCTTAGGATGATTATTTGAACCAAAATGGGTGAAACTTTATTATCGTCCGAATTCCCACATTCCCTTAGTGAAGCTAAGGCTCAAAACAACGATTTCTATTAAAGATAAGAGTTGTTGATGAAATATGATTATGCACGGCTTGCTGAATTTCTAAACTCTTAGAACGATTATTTGATACAAAATCGTTAAATTTTCATTAACATTCAATTTCCCACATTCGATACGTGAAGTTAAGGCTCAAAAAATGATTTCTAGTCACAATAAACTTTGTAACAGAATAATGATTGTGCTCGGCTTGTTGAATTTAAAAACTCTTAAAATAATTATTTGAAACAAAATGGGTAGAACTTCATTATTGTCCGATTTTCCAAGTTCCCTACGTCAAATTAAGGCTCAAAAAATGATTTCAAGTCACAATAAGCATTGTAACATAATAATTATTATACTAGTTTTAATAAATTGCAAAACACTTAAGATGATTATTTGAAATAAAATAGATAAAACTTCATTATCGTCCGATTTCCGACGTTTCCTTAGTGAAGTTAAGGCTTAAAATAACGATTTTTATTCAAAATAAGCATTGTAGATGAAATATGATTATGCTCGGCTTGTTGAATTTCAAAACTCTTAGAATGATTATTTGATACAAAATCGTTAAAACTACATTATCGTCCAATTTCCCACGTTCCATAAGTGAAGTTAAAGCTTGAAACAACTATCTCTATTTAAATTAAGCGTTTGTAGATAAAATATAATTATGCTCGGCTTGTTGAATTTCAAAACTCTTAGAATGATTAATTGATGCAAATTCGTTAATACTTCATTATCGTCCGATTTCTCATGTTTTCTTCGTGAAGTTAAAGCTGAAAACAACGATTTCAAGTCACTATAAGCTTTGTGACGTAATAATGATTATACTCGGCTTGTTGAATTTCAAAACTCCTACGATGGTTATTAAAAACAAAATGGATAAAACTTTATTATTGACCGATTTACTATGTTCCCTACGTGAAGTTAAGGCTTAAAACGACGATTTCTAGTCACAATAAGTTTTTGTAATAGAATAATTATTATACTCGAATTGTTGAATTTCAAAACATTTAAGATGATTGTTTGAAACAAAATGTGTAAAAATTCAGTATCGTCCAATTTCCTACATTCTCTACATGACGTTAAGGCTCAAAACAATAATTTCTAATCACAATAAGTTTTGTAACAGAATAATGATTATACTCGTCTTGTTAATTTTCAAAGCAGTTAAGATAATTATTTGAAACAAAATTGGTAAAACTTCATTATCGTCCTATTTACCATGTTCTTTACCTGAAGTTAAGGCTCAAAAAAATGATTTTTATTGAAAATTAGCGTTGTAAATGAAATATATCATGCTCGGCTTGTTGAATTTCAAAACTCTTAGAATAATTAATTGATACAAAATCATTAAAACTTCATTATTATCCAATTTCTCAAGTTACGTATGTGAAGTTAAAGCTCAAAACAACGATTTCTACTCTCAATAAGCTTTGTGACAAAATAATGATTATACTCGCTTGTTTACTTTCAAAACTCATAGATGATTAATTGAAATAAAATAGGTAAAACGTCATTATCGTCGAATTTCCCACGTTCTCTACATGAATTTATTGCTAAAAAACAACGGTTTCTAGTCACAACAAGTTTTGTAACAGAATAATGATTATACTCGGCTTGTGGAATTTCAAAATTCTTAGAATGATTATTCGAAAAAAAATGGGTAAATCTTCATTAACGTTCGATTTCCCACGTTCCCTAATTGAAGTTAAGGCACAAAAAATGATTATCGTTCTAAGAGTTTTGAAAAAATGATTTCTAGTCACAATAAACTTTGTAACAAAATAATGATTGTGCTCGGCTTGTTGAATTTCAAAACTCTTAGAATTATTATTTGAAAAAAAATGGGTAAAACTTTATTATTGTTCAATTTCCCACGTTCCCAATATGAAGTTAAGGCTCAAAACAATGATTTCTAGTCACAAAAAACTTTGTTACGAAATAATAATTATACTCGGCTTGTTTACTTTCAAAACTCTTAGGATGATTATTTGAACCAAAATGGGTGAAACTTTATTATCGTCCGAATTCCCACATTCCCTTAGTGAAGCTAAGGCTCAAGACAACGATTTCTATTAAAGATAAGAGTTGTTGATGAAATATGATTATGCACGGCTTGCTGAATTTCTAAACTCTTAGAACGATTATTTGATACAAAATCGTTAAATTTTCATTAACGTTCAATTTCCCACATTCGATACGTGAAGTTAAGGCTCAAAAATGATTTCTAGTCACAATAAACTTTGTAACGTAATAATGATTGTGCTCGGCTTGTTGAATTTAAAAACTCTTAAAATAATTATTTGAAACAAAATGGGTAGAACTTCATTATCGTCCGATTTTCCAAGTTCCCTATGTCAAATTAAGGCTCAAAAATGATTTCTAGTCACAATAAGCTTTGTAACATAATAATTATTATACTAGTTTTAATAAATTGGAAAACACTTAAGATGATTATTTGAAATAAAATAGATAAAACTTTATTATCGTCCGATTTCCCACATTCCCTTAGTGAAGTTAAGGCTTAAAATAACGATTTTTATTCAAAATAAACATTGTAGATGAAATATGATTATGTTCGGCTTGTTGAATTTCAAACTCTTAGAATGATTATTTGATACAAAATTGTTAAAACTACATTATCATTCGGTTTCTCATGTTTTCTACGTGAAGTTAAAGCTCAAAACAACGATTTCAAGTCACTATAAGATTTGTGACGAAATAATGATTATACTCGGCTTGTTGAATTTCAAAACTCCTACGATGATTATTAGAAACAAAATGGATAAAACTTTATTATTGACCGATTTTCTATGTTCCCTACGTGATGTTAAGGCTTAAAACAACGATTTGTAGTCACAATAAGTTTTATAATAGAATAATGATTATACTCGAATTGTTGAATTTCAAAACATTTAAGATGATTGTGTGAAACAAAATGTGTAAAACTTCAGTATCGTCCAATTTCCCACGTTCTCTACACGAAGTTAAGGCTCAAAACAATAATTTCTAGTTACAATAAGTTTTGTAACAGAATAATGATTACACTCGCTTGTTAATTTTCAAAATAGTAAAGATAATTATTTGAAACAAAATTGGTAAAACTTCATTATCGTCCTATTTTTATTGAAAATTAGCGTTGTAAATGAAATATATCATGCTCGGCTTGTTGAATTTCAAAACTCTTCGAATAATTAATTGATACAAAATCATTAAAACTTCATTATTATCCAATTTCTCAAGTTACGTCCGTGAAGTTAAAGCTCAAAACAATGATTTCTACTCGCAATAAGGTTTGTGACAAAATAATGATTATACTCGACTTGTTTACTTTCAAAACTCATAGATGATTAATTGAAACAAAATGGGTTAAACATCATTATCGTCTAATTTTTCACGTTCTCTACATGAATTTAAGGCTCAAAACAACGATTTCTAGTCACAATAAGTTTTGTAACAGAATAATGATTATACTCGGCTTGTTGAATTTCAAAATTCTTAGAATGATTATTCAAAAAAAAATGGGTAAATCTTCATTAACGTTCGATTTCCCACGTTCCCTAATTGAAGTTAACGCTCAAAATAATGATTTCTTTTGAAAATAAGCGTCGTAGATGAAATATGATTATGCTCGGCTTGTTGAATTTGAAAACTCTTAGAATGATTAATTCATACAAAATCGTTAAAACTTCATTACTGTCCAGTTTCCCATCTTCCCTACGTGAAGTTAAGGCACAAAACAACGATTTCTAGTCACAATAAGCTTTGTGACAGAATAATGATTAAACTCGTCTTGTTGAATTTTAAAACTCTTAGGATGATTATTGGAGACAAAATGGATAAAACTTCATTATTGTCTGATTTCCCACGTTCCCTAAGTGAAGTTAAGGCTTAAAACAACGATTTCGAGTCCAAAATAAACTTTGTGACAATAATGACTATACTCGGCTTGTTGAATTTTAAAACACTTAAGATGACTATTTGAAAAAAATAGGTAAACCATCATTATCGTCCAATTTTCCATGTTCACTACACGAAGTTAAAGCTCAAAACAACAATTTCTTGTCACAATAAGTTATGTAACGTAATAATGATTATACTCGCCTTGTTGAATCTCAAAACACTTAAGATGATTATTTGAAATGAAATGGGTAAAACTTTATTATCGTTCAATTTCGCGCATTCCATAAGTGAAGTTCAAAGCTTAAAACAACTATTTTTATTCAAATTAAGCATTTGAAGTTAAAATATGATTATGTTCGGCTTGTTGAATTTCAAAACTCTTGAAATGATTAATTGAACCAAAATGGATAAAATTTCATTATTGTCCGATTTCCCATGTTCCCTACGTGAAGTTAAGGCTCAAAACAATGATTTCTAGTCACAATAAGCTTTGTGACGAATAATGATTAAACTCGTCTTGTTGGATTTCAAAACTGTTAGGATGATTATTTGAGACAAAATGGATAAAACTTCATTATTGTCCGATTTTCCACGTTCCCTAAGTGAAGTTAAGGCTTAAAACAACGATTTCTAGTCAAAATAAACTTTGTGACAGAATAATGATTATACTCGGCTTGCTGAATTTTAAAACACGTAAGATGATTATTTGAAAAAAGGGTAAACCATCATTATCGTCCAATTTTTCACGCTCACTACACGAAGTTAAAGTTCACAACAATGATTTCTTGTCACAATAAGTTATGTAACAGAATAATGACTATACTCGCCTTGTTGAATCTCAAAACACTTAAGATGATTATTTGAAACGGAATGGGTAAAACTTTATTATCGTTCAATTTCGCACATTACGTAAGTGAAGTTAAGGCTTAAAACAACGATTTTTTATTCAAATTAAGCATTTGTAGTTAAAATATGATTATGCTCACTTGTTGAATTTCAAACCTCTTAGAATAATTAATTGATACAATTTCTTTAAAACTTCATTATCGTCTAATTTCTCACGTTCCCTACGTTAAGTTAAGGCACAAAACAAAAAATTTCTAGTCACTATTAGCTTTGTGACAGACGAATAATGATTATACTCGGCTTGTTGAATTTCAAAACTCTAAGGATGATTATTTGAAACAAAATGGATAAAACATCATTATAGTCCGATTTCCCACGTTCCTTACGTGAAGTTAAGGCTTAAAACAACGATTTCTAGTCAAAATAAACTTTGTGACAAAATAATGATTATATTCGGCTTGTTGAATTTCAAAGCACTTAAGATGATTAATTGAAACAAAATGGGTAAAAATTCATTATTGTCCAATTTCCCACGTTCTCTACATGAAGTTAAGGCTCGAAACAACGATTTCTAGTCACAATAAGCTTTGTAACCGAATAATGATTATACTCGTCTTGTTGAATTCTAAAACATTTAAGATGATTGTTTGAAAAAAAATGGGTAAAACTTCATTATCGTCCTTTTAGCCATTTTTTTACGTTAAGTTGAGGCTCAAAAAAATGATTTTTATTGAAAATAAGCGTTGTAGATGAAATATGATTATACTCGATTTGATGAATTCAAAATTCTTAGAATGATTAGTTGATACAAGCTCGTTAAAACTACTTTGTCGTCCAATTTTCCACGTTCCCTACGTGAAGTTACAGCTCAAAACAATGATTTCCATTCACAATAAGCTTTGGGACATAATAACGATTATACTCGGTTTGTTGAATTTCAAAATTCTAAGAATGATTATTCGAAACAAAATGGGTAAAACTTCATTATTGTCCGATTTCCCATATTCCCTAAGTGAAGTTAAGGCTCAAAACAACGATTTCTATTGAAAATAAGCGTCGTAGATGAAATATGATTATGCTCAGCTTGTTGAATTTCAAAACTCTTGGAATGATTAATTGAAACAAAATGGATAAAACTTCATTATTGTCCGATTTCCCATGTTCCCTACGTGAAGTTAAGCTCAAAACAACGATTTCTAGTCACAATAAGCTTTGTGATAGAATAATGATTATACTCGGATTGTTGAATTTTAAAACTCTTTGGATGATTATTTGAGACAAAATTGATCAAACTTCATTATTGTCCGATTTCTCACATTCTCTGCGTGAAGTTAAGGCCTAAAATAATGATTTTTAGTCATAATAAACTTTGTGATAGTATAATGATTATACTCGGCTTGTAGAATTTCAAAACTCTTAGGATCATTATTTGAAACAAAATAGATAAAACTTTATTATTGTCTGATTTCCCATGTTCCCAATATGAAGTTAAGGCTCAAAACAACGATTTCTAGTCACAATAAGCTTTGTGACGGAATAATGATTATACTCAGCTTGTTTACTTTCAAAACTCTTAGGATGAATATTCGAACCAAAATGGGTAAAACTTTATTATCGTCCGATTTCCCACGTTCCCTTAGTGAAGTTAAGGCTCAAAACAACGATTTCTATTAAAGATAAGAGTTGTTGATGAAATATGATTAAGCACAGTTTCTTGAATTTCAAAACTCTTAGAATGATTATTTGATACAAAATGGTTAAATTTTCATTATCATTCAATTTCCCACGTTCCCTGCGTGAAGTTAAGGCTTCAAAGTAGACAAGCCGAGTATAAACATTAAGCTGTCACAAAGCTTATTATGACTAGAAATCGTTGTTTTGAGACTTAACTTCACGTATGAAACGTGGGAAATAAGACGATAATTATGTTTCAACGATTTTGTATAAAATCATAATTCTAAGAGTTTTAAAATTTAACAAGCCGAGCATAAGCATATTTTATCTAGAAACACTTATTTTGAATAGAAATCGTTGTTTTAAGCATTAACTTCACATTGGGAACGGGGGAAATAGAACTATAATGAAGTTTCACCCATTTTGATACAAATAATTAAACTAAGAGTTTTGAAAGTAAACAAGCCGAGTAAAATAATTAAGCTATCACAAAGCTTATATTAACTAGAAATCATTGTTTTGAGCCTTAACTTCACGTAGGTAACGTGGGAAATAGGACGATAATGAAGTTTCAACGATTTTTTATAAAATCATAATTCTAAGAGTTTTAAAATTTACCAAGCTGAGCATGAACATATTTTATCTACAAACGCTTATTTTGAATTGAAATCGTTGTTTTAAGCATTAACTTCACATTGGGAACGTGGGAAATAGAACTATAATGAAGTTTTACCCATTTTGATACAGATAATTAAACTAAGAGTTTTGAATGTAAACAAGCCGAGTATAATCATTAAGCTATCACAAAGTTTATTGTAACTAGAAATCGTTGTTTTGAGCCTTAACTTCACGTAGGGAACGTGGGAAATAGGACGATAATAAAATTTCAACGATTTTGTATCAAATCATAATTCTAAGAGTTTTAAAATTTAACAAGTCGAGCATAAACATATTTTATCTAGAAACACTTATATTGAATAGAAATCGTTATTTTAAGCATTAACTTCACATTGGGAACGTGGGAAATAGAACTATAATGAAGTTTTACCCATTTTTATGCAAATAATCAAATTAAGAGTTTTGAAAGTAAACAAGCCGAGTATAATCATTAAGCTGTCACAAAAGCTTACTGTGACTAGAAATCGTTGTTTTGAGCCTTAACTTCACGTTGGGAACGTAGGAAATAGGACGATAATGATATTTCCACGATTTTGCATAAAATCATAATTCTAAGAGTTTTAAAATTTAACAAGCCGAGCATAAACATATTTTATCTAGAAACGCTTATTTTGAATAGAAATCGTTGCTTTAAGCCTTAACTTCACATTGGAGACGTTGGAAATTGAGCTATAATGAAGTTTTACCCATTTTAATACAAAAAAGCAAGCTAAGACTTTTGAAAGTAAACAAGCCGAGTATAATCATTAAGCTATCACAAAGCTTATTGTGACTAGAAATTGTTGTTTTGAGCCTTAACTTCATATAGGGAACGTGGGAAATAGGACGATAATGGCGTTTCAACGATTTTGTATAAAATCATAATTCTAAGAGTTTTAAAATTTAACAAGTTTGAGCATAAACATATTTTATCTAGGAACGCTTATTTTGAATAGAAATCATTGTTTTAAGCATTAACTTCACATTGGGAACGTGGCAAATAGAACTATAATGAAGTTTTACCCATTTTGATACAAATAATCAAATTAAGAGTTTTGAAAGTAAACAAGCCGAGTATAATCATTAAGTCATCATCGCAAAGCTTCTTTGTGACTAGAAATCGTTGTTTTGAGCCTTAACTTCACGTTGGGAACGTGGGAAATAGGACGATAATGATATTTCCACGATTTTGTATAAAATCATAATTCTAAGAGTTTTAAAATTTAACAAGCCGAGCATAAACATATTTTATCTAGAAACGCTTATTTTGAATAGAAATCGTTATTTTAAGCCTTAACTTCACATTGGAGACGTTGGAAATTGAGCTATAATGAAGTTTTACCCATTTTGATACAAAAAATCAAGCTAAGACTTTTGAAAGTAAACAAGCCGAGTATAATCATTAAGCTATCACAAAGCTTATTGTAACTAGAAATCGTTGTTTTGAGCCTTAACTTCACGTACGGAACGTGGGAAATAGGACGATAATAAAGTTTCAATGATTTTGTATAAAAACATAATTTTAAGAGTTTTAAAATTTAACAAGCCGAGCATAAACATATTTTATCTAGAAACGCTTATTTTGAATAGAAATCGTTGTTTTAAGCATTAACTTCACATTGGGAACGTGGGAAATAGAACTATAATGAAGTTTTACCCATTTTGATCCAAATAATCAAACTAAGACTTTTCAAAGTAAACAAGCCGAGTATAATCATTAAGCCATAACTTGACATTTGGAACGTTGGAAATCGAAATATAATGAAGTTTCACCTATTTTGATACAAATAATCAAACTAAGAGTTTTGAAAGTAAAAAAGCCGAGTATAGTCATTAAGCTCTCATAAAGCTAATTGTAACTAGAAATCGTTGTTTAGAACCTTAACTTCACGTAGGGAACGTGGGAAATAGGACGATAATGAAGTTTTAACGATTATAAAATCATAATTCTAAGAGTTTTAAAATTTAACAAGCCGAGCATAAACATATTTTATCTACAAACGCAGCTTATATTAACTAGAAATCGTTGTTTTGAGCCTTAACTTCACGTAGGGAACATGGGAAATAGGACGATAATGAAGTTTCAATGATTTTGTATAAAATCATAGATCTAAGAGTTTTCAAATTTAACAAGCCGAGCATAAATATATTTTATCTACAAACGCTTATTTGGAATGGAAATCGTTGTTCATTCACAATACACTTTGTGACAGAATAATGATTATACTCGGTTTGTTGAATTTCAAAATTCTTAGAATGATTATTCGAAATAAAATGGGTAAAACTTCATTATCGTTCAATGTCCCACGTTCCGTAAGTGAAGTTAACGCTCAAAACAAAGATTTCTATTGAAAATAAGCGTCGTAGATGAAATATGATTATGCTCAGCTTGTTGAATTTCAAAACTCTTGGAATGATTAATTGAAACAAAATGGATAAAACTTCATTATTGTCCGATTTCCCATGTTCCCTGCGTGAAGTTAAGGCTCAAAACAACGATTTCTAGTCACAATAAGCTTAGTGACAGAATAATGATTATACTCGGCTTGTTGAATTTCAAAACTCGTATTATGATTATTTGAAACAAAATGGATCAAACTTCATTATTGTCCGATTTTCCACGTTCCCTACGTGAAGTTAAGGTTTAAAACAAGGATTTTTAGTCATAATAAACATTGTGATAGAATAATAATTATACTCGGCTTATTGAATTTCAAAACTCTTAGGATGATTATTTGAAATAAAATAAATAGAACTTTATTATTGTCTGATTTCCAACGTTCCCAATATGAAGTTAAGGCTCAAAATAACGATTTTTAGTCACAATAAGCTTTGTGACGGAATAATGATTATACTCAGCTTGTTTACTTTCAAAACTCTTAGGATGATTATTTGAACCAAAATAGGTAAAACTTTATTATCGTCCGATTTCCCACGTTCCCTTAGTGAAGCTAAGGCTTAAAACAACGATTTCTATTAAAGACAAGAGTTGTTGATGAAATATGATTAAGCACAGCTTCTTGAATTTCAAAACTCTTAAAACGATTATTTGATAGAAAATGGTTAAATTTTGGTTATCGTTCAATTTTCCATGTTCGCTACGTGAAATTAAGGCTCAAAAAACAATTTCTAGTCACAATAAGCTTTGTAACAGAATAATAATTGTACTCGGCTTGTTGAATTTTAAAACTCTTAGAATTATTATTTGAAAAAAATGGGTAAAACTTTATTATTGTTCAATTTCCCACGTTCCCAATATGAAGTTAAGGCTCCAAACAACAATTTCAAGTCACAAAAAGCTTTGCGACTAAATAATGATTATACTCGCTTGTTTACTTTCGAACTCTTAGGATGATTATTTGAACCAAAATGGGTGAAACTTTATTATCGTCCGATTTTCCACGTTCCTTAGTGAAGCTAAGGCTCAAAACAACGATTTCTATTAAAGATAAAAGTTGTTGATGAAATATGATTATGCACGGCTTGTTGAATTTTAAAACTCTTAGAAAGATTATTTGATACAAAATCGTTAAATTTTCATTATCGTTCAATTTCCCACGTTCGATACGTGAAGTAAAGGCTCAAAAATGATATCTAGTTAGAATAAACTTTGTAACAGAATATTGATTGTGCTCGGCTTGTTGAATTTCAAAACTCTTAGAATGATTATTTGAAAAAAAATGGGTAGAACTTCATTATCGTCTGATTTCTCAAGTTCCCTACGTCAAATTAAGGCTCGAAAAATGATTTCTAGTCACAATAAGCTTTGTAACATAATAATGATTATACTAGTTTTATTAAATTTCAAAACACTTAAGATGATTATTTTAAATAAAATAGATAAAACATCATTATCGTCCGATTTCCCACGTTCCCTTAGTGAAGTTATGGCTTAAAACAACGATTTTTATTCAAAATAAGCATTGTAGATGAAATATGAATATGCTCGTCTTGTTGAATTTTAAAACTCTTAGAACGATTATTTGATACAAAATAATTAAAACTACATTATCGTCCAATTTCCCACGTTACCTACGTGAAGTTAAAGCTCAAACCAACGATTTCTAGTCAAAATAAGCTTTGTAATAGAATATTGATTTTACTCAGCTTGTTGAATTTCAAAACTCTTAGGATGATTATCTGAGACAAAATGGATAAAATTTCATTATTGTCCGATTTCCCACGTTCCCTAAGTGAAGTTAAGGATTAAAACAACGATTTCTAGTCAAAATAAACTTTGTGACTGAATAATGATTATACTCGGCTTGTTGAATTTCAAAACACTTAAGAATATTATTCGAAAAAATGGGTAAACCATCATTATCGTCCAATTTTCCACGTTCACTGCATGAAGTTAAAGTTCAAAACAACGATTTCTTGTCACATTAAGTTATGTAACAGAATAATGATTATACTCGCCTTGTTGAATCTCAAAACACTTAAGATGATTATTTGAAACAAAATGGGTAAAACCTTATTATCGTTGAATTTCTCACATTCCCTAAGTGAAGTTAAGGCTTAAAACAACGATTTTTATTCAAATTAAGCGTTTGTAGATAAAATATGATTATGCTCGGCTTGTTGAATTTCAAAACACATAGAATAATTAATTGATACAATTTTGTTAAAACTTCATTATCGTCCAATTTCCCATGTTCCCTACGTGAAGTTAGGGCTCAAAACAAAAAATTTCTAGTCATTATTAGCGCTTTGTAACGTAATAATGATTATACTCGCTTGTTGAATTTCAAAACTCTAAGGTTGATTATTTGAAACAAAATGGATAAAACTTCATTATAGTCCGATTTCTCACGTTCCTTTCGTGAAGTTAAGGCTTAAAACAACGATTTCTAGTCAAAATAAACTTTGTGACAGAATAATGATTATATTCGGCTTGTTGAATTTCAAAGCACTTAAGATGATTATTTGAAACAAAATGGTTAAAAAAACATTATCGTCCAATTTCCCACGTTCTCTACATGAAGTTAAGGCTCAAAACAACGATTTCTAGTCACAATAAGCTTTGTAACAGAATATTGATTATACATGTCTTGTTGAATTCAAAAACACTTAAGATGATTATTTAAAAAAAATGGGTAAAACTTCATTATCGTCCTTTTTGCCATTTTTTTTTACGTGAAGTTAAGGCTCAAAACAACGATTTTTATTGAAAATAAGCGTTGTAGATGAAATATGATTATACTCGATTTAATGAATTCAAAACTCTTGGAATGATTATTTGATACAAGTTCTTAAAAGTACATTATCGTCCAATTTTCCACGTTCCCTACGTGAAGTAAAGCTCAAAACAACGATTTCTAGTCACAATAAGCTTTGTGACGAATAACGATAATACTGGTTTGTTGAATTTCAAAATTCTTAGAATGATTATTCGAAACAAGATGGGTAAAACTTCATTATCGTCCAATTTCCCACGTTCGCTAAGTGAAGTTAAGGCTCAAAACAACGATTTTTATTGAAAATAAGCGTCGCAGGTGAAATATGATTATGCTCGGCTTATTGAATTTCAAAACTCTTGGAATGATTAATTGAAACAAAATGGATAATACTTCATTATTGTCCGATTTCCCATGTTCCCTATGAGTAGTTAAGTCTCAAAACAACGATTTCTAGTCACAATAAGCTTAGTGACAGAATAATGATTATACTCGGCTTGTTGAATTTCAAAACTCTTAGGATGATTATTTGAAACAAAATGGATTAAACTTCATTATTGTCCGATTTTTGACGTTCCTCGCGTGAAGTTAAGGCCTAAAAAATGATTTTTAGTTATAATAAACTTTGTGATAGAATAATGATTATACTCGGCTTGTTGAATTTTAAAACTCTTAGGAGGATTATTTGTTACAAAATAGATAAAACTTTATTATTGTCCGATTTTCCACGTTCCCAATATGAAGTTAAGGCTCAAAATGACGATTTCTAGTCACAATAAGCTTTGTGACGGAATAATGATTATACTCGGCTTGTTTACTTTCAAAACTCTTAGGATGATTATTTGAACAAAAATGGGTAAAACTTTAATATCGTCCGATTTTCCACGTTCCCTTTGTGAAGTTAAGGCTCAAAACAACGATTTCTATTAAAGTTAAGAGTTGTTGAGGAAATATGATTAAGCACAGCTTCTTGAATTTCAAAACTCTTAGAACGATTATTTGATACAAAATGGTTAAATTTTCATTATCGTTCATGTTCCCACGTTCGCTACGTGAAGTTAAGGCTCAAAAAATGATCTCGAGTCACAATAAACTTTGTAAAATAATAATAATTGTGCTCGGCTTGTTGAATTTTAAAACTCTTAGAATTATTATTTGAAAAAAAATGGGTAAAACTTTATTATTGTTCAATTTCCCACGTTCCCAATATGAAGTTAAGGCTCAAAATAACAATTTCTAGTCACAAAACTTTGTGACTAAATAATGATTATACTCGGCTTGTTTACTTTCAAAACTCTTAGGATAATTATTTGAACTAAAATGGGTGAAACTTTATTATCGTCCGATTTCCCACGTTCCCTAATTGAAGTTAAGGCTGAAAATAACGATTTCTTTTGAAAATAAGCGTCGTAGATGAAATATGATTATGCTCGGCTTGTTGAATTTCAAAACTCTTAGAATGATTAATTCATACAAAATCGTTAAAACTTCATTACCGTCCAATTTTCCATATTCCCTACATGAAGTTAAGGCGCAAAACAACGATTTCTAGTCAAAATAAGCTTTGTGACAGAATAATGATTACACTCGGCTTGTTGAATTTCAAAACTCTTTGGATGATTATTTGAGACAAAATGGATAAAACTTCATTATTGTCCGATTTCCCATGTTCCCTAAGTGAAGTTAAGGCTTAAAACAACGATTTCTTGTCAAAATAAACTTTGTGACAGAATAATGATTATAGTCGGCTTGTTGAATTTTGAAACACTTAAGATAATTATTTGAAAAAAATGGGTAAACCATCATTATCGTCCAATTTTCCACGTTCACTACACGAAGTTAAAGGTCAAAACAACAATTTCTTGTCACAATAAGTTATGTAACAGAATAATGATTATACTCGCCTTGTTGAATCTCAAAACACTTAAGATGATTATTTGAAACAAAATGGGTAAAACCTTATTATCGTTCCATTTCGCACTTTCCCTAAGTGAAGTTAAGGCTTAAAACAACGATTTTTATTCAAATTAAGTGTTTGTAGATAAAATATTATTATGTTCGGCTTGTTGAATTTCAAAACTCTTAGAATAATTAATTAATACAATTTCGTTAAAACTTCATTATCGTCCAATTTCTCACGTTCCCTACGTAAAGTTAAGGCTCAAAACAAAAAATTTCTAGTCACTATTAGCTTTGTGAGAGAATAATGATTATACTCGGCTTGTTGAATTTCAAAACTCTAAGGTTGATTATTTGAAACAAAAGAGATAAAACTTCATTATAGTACAATTTCCCATGTTCCTTTCATGAAGTTAAGGCTTAAAACAACGATTTCTAGTCAAAATAAACTTTGTGACGAATAATGATTATATTTAGCTTGTTGAATTTCAAAGCACTTAAGATGATTATTTGAAACAAAATGGGTAAATATTCATTATCGTCGAATTTCCCACGTTCTTTACATGAAGTTAAGGCTCAAAACAACGATTTCTAGTCACAATAAGATTTGTAACAGAATAATGATTATACTCTTATTGTTGAATTTAAAAACACTTAAGATGATTATTTGAAAAAAATGGGTAAAACTTCATTATCGCCAATTTTGCCATTTTCTTTTACATGAAGTTGAGGTTCAAAACAACGATTTGTATTGAAAATAAGCATTGTACATGAAATATGATTATACTCGATTTGATGAATTCAAAACTCTTAGAATGATCAGTTGATATAAGTTTGTTAAAACTACATTATCGTCCAATTTTCCACGTTCCCTACCTGAAGTTAAACCTCAAAAAATCGATTTCCATTCACAATAACCTTTGTGACAGAATAACGATTATACTCATTTGTTGAATTTCAAAATTCTTAGAATGATTATTCGAAACAAAATGGGTAAAACTTAATTATCGTCCGATTTGCTACGTTCCCTAAGTGAAGTTAAGGCTCAAAACAACGATTTCAATTGAAAATAAGCGTCGTAGATGAAATATGATTATGCTCGGCTTGTTGAATTTCAAAACTCTTGGAATGATTAATTGAAACAAAATGGGTAAAACTTCATTATTTTCCGATTTTCCATGTTCCCTACATGAAGTTAAGGCTCAAAACAACGATTTCTAGTCACAATAAGCTTTGTGACGGAATAATGATTATACTCAGCTTATTGAATTTCAAAACTCTTACGATGATTATTTGAAACAAAATGGATCAAACTTCATTATTGTCCGATTTCTCACGTTCCGTACGTGAAGTTAAGGCTTAAAACAATGATTTTTAGTCATAATAAACTTTGTGATAGAATAATGATTGTACTCGGTTTGTTGAATTTTAAAACTCTTAGGATGATTATTTAAAATAAAATAGATAAAACTTTATTATTGTCCGATTTTCCACGTTCCCAATATGAAGTTAAGGCTCAAAATAACGATTTCTAGTCACAATAAGCTTTGTGACGGAATAATGATTATACCCGGCTTGTTTAGTTTCAAAACTCTTAGTATGATTATTTGAACCAAAATGGGTGAAACTTTATTATCGTTCGATTTCCCACATTCCCTTAGTGAAGCTAAGGCTCAAAACAACGATTTCTATTAAAGATAAGAGTTGTTGATGAAATATGATTGTGCACGACTTGTTGAATTTCAAAACTCTTAGAACGATTATTTGATACAAAATGGTTAAATTTTCATTATCGTTCACTTTCCCACGTTCGATATGTGAAGTTAAGGCTCAAAAAACGATTTCTAGTCACAATAAACTTTGTAACAGAATAATGATTGTGCTTGGCTTGTTGAATTTCAAAACTCTTATAATGATTATTTGATACAAAATGGGTAGAACTTCATTATCGTCCGATTTTCTAAGTTCTCTACGTCAAATTAAGGCTCAAAAAATGATTTTCAGTCACAATAAGCTTTGTAACATTATAATGATTATACTAGTTTTAAATTTCAAAACACTTAAGATGATTATTTGAAATAAAATAGAAAAAACGTCATTATCGTCGATTTCCCACGTTCCTTAGTGAAGTTAAGGCTTAAAACAACGATTTTTATTCAAAATAAGCATTGTAGATGAAATATGATTATGCTCGGCTTGTTGAATTTCAAAACACTTAGAATGATTATTTGATACAAAATCATTAAAATTACATTATCGTCGAATTTCCCACGTTTCCTAAGCACATTTAAGGCTTGAAACAACTATTTGTATTCAAATTAAGCGTATGTAGATAAAATATGATTATGCTCGGCTTGTTAAATTTCAAAACTCTTAGAATGATTAATTGAAACAAATTCGTTAATACTTCATTATCGTCTAATTTCCCACGTTCCCTACGTGAAGTTAAGGCTCAAAACAACGATATCAAATCACTATAAGCTTTTGTGACAGAATAATGATTATACTCGGCTTGTCAAATTTCAAAACTCTTACGATGATTATTAGAAACAAAATGGATAAAACTTCATTATTGACTGATTTCCTATGTTCCCTACGTGAAGTTAAGGCTTAAAACAACGATTTCTAGTCACAATAAGTTTTGTAATAGAATAATGATTATACTCGAATTGTTGAATTTCAAAACATTTAAGATGATTATTTGAAATAAAATGTGTAAAACTTCAGTATCGTCCAATTTCCCACGTTCTCTATACGAAGTTAAGGCTCAAAACAATAATTTCTAATCAGAATAAGTTTTGTAACAAAATAATGATTATACTCGTCTTGTTAATTTTCAAAACAGTTAAGATAATTATTTGAAACAAAATTGGTAATACTTCATTATCGTCCTATTTACCATGTTCTTTACGTGAAGTTAAGGCTCAAAACAATGATTTTTATTGAAAATTAGCGTTGTAAATGAAATATATAATGCTCGGCTTGTTGAATTTCAAAACTCTTAGAATAATTAATTGATACAAAATCATTAAAACTTCATTATTATCCAATTTCTCACGTTACGTACGAGAAGTTAAAGCTCAAAACAACGATTTCTACTCTCAATAAGCTTTGTGACAAAATAATGATTATACTCGGCTTGTTAACTTTCAAAACTCATAGATGATTATTTGAAACAAAATGGGTAAAATGTCATTATCGTCCAATTTCCCACATTCTCTACATGAATTTAAGGCTCAAAACAACGGTTTCTAGTCACAATAAGTTTTGTAACAGAATAATAATTATACTCAGCTTATTGAATTTCAAAATTCTTAGAATGATTATTCGAAAAAAAAATGGGTAAATCTTCATTAACGTCCGATTTCCCACGTTCCCCAATTGAAGTTAAGGCTCAAAATAATGATTTCTTTTGAAAATAAGCGTCGTAGATGAAATATGATTATGCTCCGCTTGTTGAATTTCAAAACTCTTAGAATGATTAATTCATACAAAATCGTTAAAACATCATTACTGTCCAGTTTCCCATATTCCCTACGTGAAGTTAACGCACAAAACAACGATTTCTAGTCACAATAAGCTTTGTGACAGAATAATGATTAAACTCGTCTTGTTGAATTTCAAAACTCTTAGGATGATTATTTCAGACAAAATGGATAAAACTTCATTATTGTCCGATTTTCCACGTTCCCTACGTGAAGTTAAGGCTTAAAACAACGATTTCTAGTCAAAATAAACTTTGTGACAGAATAATGATTATACTTGCCATCATTATCGTCTAATTTTCTACGTTCATTACACGAAGTTAAAGCTCAAAAGAATGATTTCTTGTCACAACAAGTTAAGTAACAGAATAATGATTATACTTACCTTGTTGAATCTCAAAACATTTAAGATGATTATTTGAAACGAAATGGGTAAAACTTTATTATTTTTCAATTTCACACATTCCCTAAGTGAAGTAAAGGCTTAAAACAACGATTTTTATTCAAATTAAGCGTTTGTAGATAAAATATGATTATGCTCGGCATATTGAATTTCAAAACTCTTAGAATAATTAATTGATACAATTTCGTTAAAACTTCATTATCATCCAATTTTCCACGTTCCCTACGTGAAGTTAAGGGTCAAAACAAAAAATTTCTAGTCACTATTATCTTTGTGACGAATAATAATTATACTCGGCTTGTTGAATTTCAAAGATCTAAGGATGATTATTTGAAACAAAATGGATAAAACTTCATTATAGTCCGATTTCCCATGTTCCTTATTTGAAGTTAAGGCTTAAAACAACGATTTCTAGTCAAAATAAACTTTGTGAGAATAATGATTATATTCGGCTTGTTGAATTTCAAAGCACTTAAGATGATTATTTGAAACAAAATGAGTAAAAATTCATTATCGTCCAATTTCCCACGTTCTCTACATGAAGTTAAGGCTCAAAACAATGATTTCTAGTCATAATAAGCTTTGTAACAGAATAATAATTATACTCGTCTTGTTGAATTTAAAAACACTTAAGATGATTATTTGAAAAAAAATGGGTAAAACTTCATTTTCGCCCTTTTTCCCATTTCTTTTATGTGAAGTTTAGGCTCAAAACAGCGATTTTTATTGAAAATAAGCATTGTAGATGAAATATGATTATACTCGATTTGATGAATTCAAAACTCTTAGAATGATTAGTTGATACAACTTCGCTAAAACAACATTATCGTCCAATTTTCTATATTCCCTACGTGAAGTTAAAGCTCAAAACAACGATTTCCATTCACAATAAGCTTTGTGAAAGAATAACGATTATACTCGATTTCTTGAATTTCAAAATTCTTAGAATGATTATTCGAAACAAAATGGGTAAAACTTCATTATCGTCTGTTTCCCACGTTTCCTAAGTGAAGTTAAGGCTCAAAACAACGATTTCTAGTGAAAATAAGCGTCGTAGATGAAATATAAATATGCTCGACTTGTTGAATTTCGAAACTCTTGGAATGATTAATTGAAACAAAATGGATAAAACTTCATTATTGTCCAATTTCTCAAGTTCCCTACGTGAAGTTAAGGCTCAAAACAACGATTTCTAGTCACAATAAGCTTTGTGAGAGAATAATGATTATACTCGGCTTGTTGAATTTCAAAACTCTTAGGATGATTATTTCAGACAAAATGGATCAAACTTTATTATTGTCCGATTCCTCACGTTCCTGCATGAAGTTAAGGCTTAAAATAATGATTTTTAGTCGTAATAAACTTTGTGATAGAATAATGATTATACTCGGCTTGTTGAATTTCAAAACTCTTAGGATGATTATTTGAAATAAAATAGATAAAACTTTATTATTGTCCAATTTTTCACGTTCCCAATATGAAGTTAAGGCTCAAAACAACGATTTCTAGGCCCAATAAGCTTTGTGACGAAATAATGATTATACTCGCTTGTTAACTTTCAAAACTCTTAGGATGATTATTTGAACCAAAATGGGTAAAACTTTATTATCGTCCGATTTCCAACGTTCCCTTAGTGAAATTAAGGCTCAAAACAACGATTTCTATTAAAGATAAGAATTATTAATGAAATATGATTAAGCAAAGCTTCTTGAAGTTCAAAATTCTTAGAACGATTATTTGATACAAAATGGTGAAATTTTCATTATCGTTCAATTTCCCACGTTAAACTACGTGAAGTTAAGGCTCCAAAAATGATTTGTAGTCACAATAAGCTTTGTAACGGAATAATAATTTTACTCGGCTTGTTGAATTTTAAAACTCTTAGTATTATTATTTGAAAAAATTGGTAAATCTTTATTATTGTTCAATTTCCCACGTTCCCAATCTGAAGTTAATGCTCAAAACAACGATTTCTAGTCACAAAAAGCTTTGTGACTAAATAATGATTATAATCGGCTTGTTTATCTTGTCAAAATTCTTAGGATGATTATTTGAACCAAAATGGGTGAAACTTTATTATCGTCCGATTTCCCATGCTCCCTTAGTGAAGCTAAGGCTCAAAACAACGATTTCTATTAAAGATAAGAGTTGTTGATGAAATATGATTATGCACGGCTTGTTGAATTTCAAAACTCTTAGAACGATTATTTGATACAAAATCGTTAAATTTTCATTATCGTTCAATTTCCCACGTTCGATACGTGATATTAAGGCTTAAAAAATGATTTCTAGTCACAATAAACTTTGTAACAGAATAATGATTGTGCTCGGCTTGTTGAATTTCAAAACTCTTAGAATTATTATTTGAAAAAAAATGGGTAAAACTTTATTATTGTTCAATTTCGCACGTTCCCAATATGAAGTTAAGGCTCAAAACAACGATTTCTAGTCACAAAAAACTTTGTGACTAAATAATTATTATACTCGGCTTGTTTACTTTCAAAAGTCTTAGGATGATTATTTGAACCAAAATGGGTGAAACTTTATTATCGTCCGATTTCCCACATTCCCTTAGTGAAGCTAAGGCTCAAAACAACGATTTCTATTAAAGATAAGAGTTGTTGATGAAATATGATTATGCACGGCTTGCTGAATTTCTAAACTCTTAGAACGATTATTTGATACAAAGTCGTTAAATTTTCATTAACGTTTAATTTTCCACGTTCGATACGTGAAGTTAAGGCTCAAAAAATGATTTCTAGTCACAATAAACTTTGTAACAGAATAATGATTGTGCTCGGCTTGTTGAATTTAAAAACTCTTAAATTGATTATTTGAAACAAAATGGGTAGAACTTCATTATCGTCCGATTTTCCAAGTTCCCTACGTCAAATTAAGGCTCAAAAAATGATTTCTAGTCACAATAAGCTTTGTAACATAATAATTATTATACTAGTTTTAATAAATTGCAAAATACATAAGATGATTATTTGAAATAAAATAGATAAAACTTCATTATCGTCCGATTTCCCACGTTCCCCTAGTGAAGTTAAGGCTTAAAATAACGATTTTTATTCAAAATAAGCATTGTAGATGAAATATGATTTTGCTCGGCTTGTTGAATTTCAAAACTCTTAGAATGATTATTTGATACAAAATCGTTAAAACTACATTATCGTCCAATTTCCCACGTTCCCTAAGTGAAGTTAAAGCTTGAAACAACTATCTCTTTTCAAATTAAGCATTTGTAGATAAAATATGATTATACTCGGCTTGTTAAATTTCAAAACTCTTAGAATGATTAATTGATACAAATTCGTTAATACGTCATTATCGTCCGATTTCTCATGTTTTCTACGTGAAGTTAAAGCTCAAAACAATGATTTCAAGTCACTATAAGCTTTGTGACAGAATAATGATTATACTCGGCTTGTTGAATTTCAAAACTCCTATGATGATTATTAGAAACAAAACGGATAAAGCTTTATTATTGACCGATTTACTATGTTCCCTACGTGAAGTTAAGGCTTAAAACAACGATTTCTAGTCACAATAAGTTTTGTAATAGAATAATGATTATACTCGAATTGTTGAATTTCAAAACATTTAAGATGATTGTTTGAAATAAAATGTGTAAAACTTCAGTATCGTCCAATTTTCCACGTTCTCTACACGAAGTTAAGGCTCAAAATAATAATTTCTAGTCACAATAAGTTTTGTAGCAGAATAATGATTATACTCTTCTTGTTAATTTTAAAAACAGTTAAGATAATTATTTGAAACAAAATTGGTAAAACTTCATTATCGTCCTATTTAACATGTTCTTTACGTGAAGTTAAGGCTCAAAAAAATGATATTTATTGAAAATTAGCGTTGTAAATGAAATATATCATGCTCGGCTTGTTGAATTTCAAAACTCTTAGAATAATTAATTGATACAAAATCATTAAAACTTCATTATTATCCATTTTCTTACGTTACATATGTGAAGTTAAAGCTCAAACCAATGATTTCTACTCTTAATAAGGTTTGTGACAAAATAATGATTATACTCGGCTTGTTTACTTTCAAAACTCATAGATGATTAATTGAAACAAAATGGGTAAAACGTCATTATCGTCGAATTTCCCACGTTCTCTACATGAATTTAAGGCTAAAAAACAACGGTGTCTAGTCACATTAAGTTTTGTAACGAGAATAATGATTATACTCACTTGTTGAATTTCAAAATTGTTAGAATGATTATTAGAAAGAAATGGGTAAATCTTCATTAACGTCCGATTTTTCACGTTCCCTAATTGAAGTTAAGGCTCAAAAAAATGATTTCTTTTGAAAATAAGCGTCGTAGATGAAATATGATTATGCTCGGCTTGTTGAATTTCAAAACTCTTAGAATGATTAATTTATACAAAATTGTTAAAACTTCATTACCGTCCAGTTTCCCATATTCCCTAAGTGAAGTTAAGGCACAAAACAATGATTTCTAGTCACAATAAGCTTTGTGACAGAATAATGATTAAACTCGTCTTGTTGAATTTCAAAACTCTTAGGATGATTATTTTAGACAAAATGGATAAAACTTCATTATTGTCCGATTTCCCACGTTCCCTAAGTGAAGTTAAGGCTTAAAATAACGATTTCTAATCAAAATAAACTTTGTGACGAATAATGATTATACTCGGCTTGTTGAATTTTAAAACACTTAAGATGATTATTCTAAAAAATGGGTAAACCATCATTATCGTCCAATATTTCACGTTCATTACACGAAGTTAAAGCTCAAAAGAATGATTTCTTGTCACAACAAGTTATGTAACAGAATAACGATTATACTCACCTTGTTGAATCTCAAAACATTTACGATGATTATTTGAAACGAAATGGGTAAAACTTTATTATCTTTCAATTTCACACATTCCCTAAGTGAAGTAAAGGCTTAAAACAACGATTTTTATTCAAATTAAGCGTTTGTAGATAAAATAAGATTATGCTCGGCATGTTGAATTTCAAAACTCTTAGAATAATTAATCGATACAATTTCGTTAAAACTTCATTATCATCCAATTTTTCACGTTCCCTACGTGAAGTTAAGGGTCAAAACAAAAAATTTCTAGTCACTATTATCTTTGTGACAGAATAATGATTATACTCGGCTTGTTGAACTTCAAAGATCTAAGGATGATTGTTTGAAACAAAATGGATAAAACTCATTATAGTCCGATTTCCTACGTTCCTTATTTGATGTTAAGGCTTAAAACCACAATTTCTAGTCAAAATAAACTTTGTGACAAATAATAATGATTATATTCGGCTTGTTGAATTTCAAAGTACTTAAGATGATTATTTGAAAAAAATAGGTAAAAATTCATTATCGTCCAATTTCCCACGTTCTCTACATGAAGTTATGGCTCAAAATAATGATTTCTAGTCATAATAAGCTTTGTAACAGAATAATAATTATACTCTTCTTGTTGAATTTAAAAACACTTAAGATGATTATTTGAAAAAAATGAGTAAAACTTCATTTTCGTCCTTTTTGCCATTTCTTTTACGTGAAGTTGAGGCTCCAAACAACGATTTTTATTGAAAATAAGCATTGTAGATGAAATATGATTATACTCGATTTGATGAATTCAAAACTCTTAGAATGATTAGTTGATACAACTTCGTTAAAACTACATTATCGTCGAATTTTCTATTTTCCCTACGTGAAGTTAAAGCTCAAAACAACGATTTCCATTCGCAATAAGCTTTGTGACAGAATAACGATTATACTCGGTTTGTTGAATTTCAAAATTCTAAGAATGATTATTCGAAACAAAATGGGTAAAACTTCATTATCGTCTGATTTCCAACGTTCCCTAAGTGAAGTTAAGGCTCAAAACAACGATTTCTACAGAAAATAAACGTCGTAGATGAAATATGATTATGCTCGGCTTGTTGAATTTTGAAACTCTTGGAATGATTAATTGAAACAAAATGGATAAAACTTCATTATTGTCCGATTTCTCATGTTCCCTACGTGAAGATAAGGCTCAAAACAACGATTTCTAGTCACAATAAGCTTTGTGATGTAATAATGATTATACTCGGCTTGTTGAATTTCAAAACTTTTAGGATGATTATTTGAGACAAAATAGATCAAACTTATTTATTGTCCGATTTCTCACGTTCCCTGCGTGAAGTTAAGGCTTAAAACAATGATTTTTAGTCGTAATAAACATTGTGATAGAATAATGATTATACTCGGCTTGTTGAATTTCAAAACTCTTAGGAAGATTATTTGAAACAAAATAGATAAATCTTTATTATTGTCCGATTTTTCACGTTCCCAATATGAATTTAAGGCTCAAAACAACGATTTCTAGGCCCAATAAGCTTTGTGATGAAATAATGATTATA
Organism: Stephania japonica; assembly: GCA_039657345.1. Classification (NCBI taxonomy): domain Eukaryota; kingdom Viridiplantae; phylum Streptophyta; class Magnoliopsida; order Ranunculales; family Menispermaceae; genus Stephania; species Stephania japonica. The sequence goes on along the minus strand of CM077563.1, from coordinate 25,944,586 downwards.
CTCGGCTTGTTTACTTTCAAAACTCTTAGGATGATTATTTGAACCAAAATGGGTAAAACTTTATTATTGTCCGATTTCCCACGTTCCCCTACAGAAGTTAAGGTTCAAAACGACGATTTCTATTAAAGATAAGAGTTGTTGATGAAATATGATTAAGCAAAGCTTCTTGAAGTTCAAAACTCTTAGAACGATTATTTGATATAAAATGGTGAAATTTTCATTATCGTTCAATTTCCCACGTTCGCTACATGAAGTTAAGGCTCCAAAAATGATTTGTAGTCACAATAAGCTTTGTAACGGAATAATAATTTTACTCGGCTTGTTGAATTTAAACTCTTAGAATTATTATTTGAAAAAAAATGGGTAAATCTTTATTATTGTTCAATTTCTCACGTTCCCAACATGATGTTAAGGCTCAAAACAACGATTTCTAGTCACAAATAGCTTTGTGACTAAATAATGATTATAATCGGCTTGTTTACTTTCAATATTCTTAGGATGATTATTCGAACCAAAATGGGTGAAACTTTATTATCGTCCGATTTCCCACGTTCCCTTGGTGAAGCTAAGGCTCAAAACAACGATTTCTATTAAAGATAAGAGTTGTTGATGAAATATGATTATGTACGGCTTGTTGAATTTCAAAACTCTTAGAACGATTATTTGATACAAAATCGTTAAATTTTCATTGTCGTTCAATTTCCCACGTTCGATACGTGATATTAAGGCTCAAAAAATGATTTCTAGTCACAATAAACTTTGTAACGTATAATGATTGTGCTCGGCTTGTTGAATTTCAAAACTCTTAGAATTATTATTTGAAAAAAAATGGGTAAAACTTTATTATTGTTCAATTTCCCACGTTCCCAATATGAAGTTAAGGCTCAAAACAACGATTTCTAGTCACAAAAAACTTTGTTACGAAATAATAATTATACTCGGCTTGTTTACTTTCAAAACTCTTAGGATGATTATTTGAACCAAAATGGGTGAAACTTTATTATCGTCCGAATTCCCACATTCCCTTAGTGAAGCTAAGGCTCAAAACAACGATTTCTATTAAAGATAAGAGTTGTTGATGAAATATGATTATGCACGGCTTGCTGAATTTCTAAACTCTTAGAACGATTATTTGATACAAAATCGTTAAATTTTCATTAACGTTCAATTTCCCACATTCGATACGTGAAGTTAAGGCTCAAAAATGATTTCTAGTCACAATAAACTTTGTAACGAGAATAATGATTGTGCTCGGCTTGTTGAATTTAAAAACTCTTAAAATAATTATTTGAAACAAAATGGGTAGAACTTCATTATTGTCCGATTTTCCAAGTTCCCTACGTCAAATTAAGGCTCAAAAAATGATTTCAAGTCACAATAAGCATTGTAACATAATAATTATTATACTAGTTTTAATAAATTGCAAAACACTTAAGATGATTATTTGAAATAAAATAGATAAAACTTCATTATCGTCCGATTTTCGACGTTTCCTTAGTGAAATTAAGGCTTAAAATAACGATTTTTATTCAAAATAAGCATTGTAGATGAAATATGATTATGCTCGGCTTGTTGAATTTCAAAACTCTTAGAATGATTATTTGATACAAAATCGTTAAAACTACATTATCGTCCAATTTCCCACGTTCCATAAGTGAAGTTAAAGCTTGAAACAACTATCTCTATTCAAATTAAGCGTTTGTAGATAAAATATAATTATGCTCGGCTTGTTGAATTTCAAAACTCTTAGAATGATTAATTGATGCAAATTCGTTAATACTTCATTATCGTCCGATTTCTCATGTTTTCTTCGTGAAGTTAAAGCTGAAAACAACGATTTCAAGTCACTATAAGCTTTGTGACAGAATAATGATTATACTCGGCTTGTTGAATTTCAAAACTCCTACGATGGTTATTAAAAACAAAATGGATAAAACTTTATTATTGACCGATTTACTATGTTCCCTACGTGAAGTTAAGGCTTAAAACGACGATTTCTAGTCACAATAAGTTTTGTAATAGAATAATTATTATACTCGAATTGTTGAATTTCAAAACATTTAAGATGATTGTTTGAAACAAAATGTGTAAAAATTCAGTATCGTCCAATTTCCTACATTCTCTACATGACGTTAAGGCTCAAAACAATAATTTCTAATCACAATAAGTTTTGTAACAGAATAATGATTATACTCGTCTTGTTAATTTTCAAAGCAGTTAAGATAATTATTTGAAACAAAATTGGTAAAACTTCATTATCGTCCTATTTACCATGTTCTTTACCTGAAGTTAAGGCTCAAAAAAATGATTTTTATTGAAAATTAGCGTTGTAAATGAAATATATCATGCTCGGCTTGTTGAATTTCAAAACTCTTAGAATAATTAATTGATACAAAATCATTAAAACTTCATTATTATCCAATTTCTCAAGTTACGTATGTGAAGTTAAAGCTCAAAACAACGATTTCTACTCTCAATAAGCTTTGTGACAAAATAATGATTATACTCGGCTTGTTTACTTTCAAAACTCATAGATGATTAATTGAAATAAAATAGGTAAAACGTCATTATCGTCGAATTTCCCACGTTCTCTACATGAATTTATTGCTAAAAAACAACGGTTTCTAGTCACAACAAGTTTTGTAAATGTAACAGAATAATGATTATACTCGGCTTGTGGAATTTCAAAATTCTTAGAATGATTATTCGAAAAAAAATGGGTAAATCTTCATTAACGTTCGATTTCCCACGTTCCCTAATTGAAGTTAAGGCACAAAAAATGATTATCGTTCTAAGAGTTTTGAAAAAATGATTTCTAGTCACAATAAACTTTGTAACGAGAATAATGATTGTGCTCGGCTTGTTGAATTTCAAAACTCTTAGAATTATTATTTGAAAAAAATGGGTAAAACTTTATTATTGTTCAATTTCCCACGTTCCCAATATGAAGTTAAGGCTCAAAACAATGATTTCTAGTCACAAAAAACTTTGTTACGAAATAATAATTATACTCGGCTTGTTTACTTTCAAAACTCTTAGGATGATTATTTGAACCAAAATGGGTGAAACTTTATTATCGTCCGAATTCCCACATTCCCTTAGTGAAGCTAAGGCTCAAGACAACGATTTCTATTAAAGATAAGAGTTGTTGATGAAATATGATTATGCACGGCTTGCTGAATTTCTAAACTCTTAGAACGATTATTTGATACAAAATCGTTAAATTTTCATTAACGTTCAATTTCCCACATTCGATACGTGAAGTTAAGGCTCAAAAAATGATTTCTAGTCACAATAAACTTTGTAACAGAATAATGATTGTGCTCGGCTTGTTGAATTTAAAAACTCTTAAAATAATTATTTGAAACAAAATGGGTAGAACTTCATTATCGTCCGATTTTCCAAGTTCCCTATGTCAAATTAAGGCTCAAAAATGATTTCTAGTCACAATAAGCTTTGTAACATAATAATTATTATACTAGTTTTAATAAATTGGAAAACACTTAAGATGATTATTTGAAATAAAATAGATAAAACTTTATTATCGTCCGATTTCCCACATTCCCTTAGTGAAGTTAAGGCTTAAAATAACGATTTTTATTCAAAATAAACATTGTAGATGAAATATGATTATGTTCGGCTTGTTGAATTTCGAAACTCTTAGAATGATTATTTGATACAAAATCGTTAAAACTACATTATCATTCGGTTTCTCATGTTTTCTACGTGAAGTTAAAGCTCAAAACAACGATTTCAAGTCACTATAAGATTTGTGACAGAATAATGATTATACTCGGCTTGTTGAATTTCAAAACTCCTACGATGATTATTAGAAACAAAATGGATAAAACTTTATTATTGACCGATTTTCTATGTTCCCTACGTGATGTTAAGGCTTAAAACAACGATTTGTAGTCACAATAAGTTTTATAATAGAATAATGATTATACTCGAATTGTTGAATTTCAAAACATTTAAGATGATTGTGTGAAACAAAATGTGTAAAACTTCAGTATCGTCCAATTTCCCACGTTCTCTACACGAAGTTAAGGCTCAAAACAATAATTTCTAGTTACAATAAGTTTTGTAACAGAATAATGATTACACTCGTCTTGTTAATTTTCAAAATAGTAAAGATAATTATTTGAAACAAAATTGGTAAAACTTCATTATCGTCCTATTTATCATGTTCTTTACGTGAAGTTAAGGCTAAAAAAAATGATTTTTATTGAAAATTAGCGTTGTAAATGAAATATATCATGCTCGGCTTGTTGAATTTCAAAACTCTTCGAATAATTAATTGATACAAAATCATTAAAACTTCATTATTATCCAATTTCTCAAGTTACGTCCGTGAAGTTAAAGCTCAAAACAATGATTTCTACTCGCAATAAGGTTTGTGACAAAATAATGATTATACTCGACTTGTTTACTTTCAAAACTCATAGATGATTAATTGAAACAAAATGGGTTAAACATCATTATCGTCTAATTTTTCACTTCTCTACATGAATTTAAGGCTCAAAACAACGATTTCTAGTCACAATAAGTTTTGTAACAGAATAATGATTATACTCGGCTTGTTGAATTTCAAAATTCTTAGAATGATTATTCAAAAAAAAATGGGTAAATCTTCATTAACGTTCGATTTCCCACGTTCCCTAATTGAAGTTAACGCTCAAAATAATGATTTCTTTTGAAAATAAGCGTCGTAGATGAAATATGATTATGCTCGGCTTGTTGAATTTGAAAACTCTTAGAATGATTAATTCATACAAAATCGTTAAAACTTCATTACTGTCCAGTTTCCCATCTTCCCTACGTGAAGTTAAGGCACAAAACAACGATTTCTAGTCACAATAAGCTTTGTGACAGAATAATGATTAAACTCGTCTTGTTGAATTTTAAAACTCTTAGGATGATTATTGGAGACAAAATGGATAAAACTTCATTATTGTCTGATTTCCCACGTTCCCTAAGTGAAGTTAAGGCTTAAAACAACGATTTCGAGTCCAAAATAAACTTTGTGACAGAATAATGACTATACTCGGCTTGTTGAATTTTAAAACACTTAAGATGACTATTTGAAAAAAAATAGGTAAACCATCATTATCGTCCAATTTTCCATGTTCACTACACGAAGTTAAAGCTCAAAACAACAATTTCTTGTCACAATAAGTTATGTAACAGAATAATGATTATACTCGCCTTGTTGAATCTCAAAACACTTAAGATGATTATTTGAAATGAAATGGGTAAAACTTTATTATCGTTCAATTTCGCGCATTCCATAAGTGAAGTTCAGGCTTAAAACAACTATTTTTATTCAAATTAAGCATTTGAAGTTAAAATATGATTATGTTCGGCTTGTTGAATTTCAAAACTCTTGAAATGATTAATTGAACCAAAATGGATAAAATTTCATTATTGTCCGATTTCCCATGTTCCCTACGTGAAGTTAAGGCTCAAAACAATGATTTCTAGTCACAATAAGCTTTGTGACAGAATAATGATTAAACTCGTCTTGTTGGATTTCAAAACTGTTAGGATGATTATTTGAGACAAAATGGATAAAACTTCATTATTGTCCGATTTTCCACGTTCCCTAAGTGAAGTTAAGGCTTAAAACAACGATTTCTAGTCAAAATAAACTTTGTGACAGAATAATGATTATACTCGGCTTGCTGAATTTTAAAACACGTAAGATGATTATTTGAAAAAAAGGGTAAACCATCATTATCGTCCAATTTTTCACGTTCACTACACGAAGTTAAAGTTCACAACAATGATTTCTTGTCACAATAAGTTATGTAACAGAATAATGACTATACTCGCCTTGTTGAATCTCAAAACACTTAAGATGATTATTTGAAACGGAATGGGTAAAACTTTATTATCGTTCAATTTCGCACATTACGTAAGTGAAGTTAAGGCTTAAAACAACGATTTTTTATTCAAATTAAGCATTTGTAGTTAAAATATGATTATGCTCAACTTGTTGAATTTCAAACCTCTTAGAATAATTAATTGATACAATTTCTTTAAAACTTCATTATCGTCTAATTTCTCACGTTCCCTACGTTAAGTTAAGGCACAAAACAAAAAATTTCTAGTCACTATTAGCTTTGTGACAGAATAATGATTATACTCGGCTTGTTGAATTTCAAAACTCTAAGGATGATTATTTGAAACAAAATGGATAAAACATCATTATAGTCCGATTTCCCACGTTCCTTACGTGAAGTTAAGGCTTAAAACAACGATTTCTAGTCAAAATAAACTTTGTGACAAAATAATGATTATATTCGGCTTGTTGAATTTCAAAGCACTTAAGATGATTAATTGAAACAAAATGGGTAAAAATTCATTATTGTCCAATTTCCCACGTTCTCTACATGAAGTTAAGGCTCGAAACAACGATTTCTAGTCACAATAAGCTTTGTAACCGAATAATGATTATACTCGTCTTGTTGAATTCTAAAACATTTAAGATGATTGTTTGAAAAAAATGGGTAAAACTTCATTATCGTCCTTTTAGCCATTTTTTTACGTTAAGTTGAGGCTCAAAAAAACGATTTTTATTGAAAATAAGCGTTGTAGATGAAATATGATTATACTCGATTTGATGAATTCAAAATTCTTAGAATGATTAGTTGATACAAGCTCGTTAAAACTACTTTGTCGTCCAATTTTCCACGTTCCCTACGTGAAGTTACAGCTCAAAACAATGATTTCCATTCACAATAAGCTTTGGGACATAATAACGATTATACTCGGTTTGTTGAATTTCAAAATTCTAAGAATGATTATTCGAAACAAAATGGGTAAAACTTCATTATTGTCCGATTTCCCATATTCCCTAAGTGAAGTTAAGGCTCAAAACAACGATTTCTATTGAAAATAAGCGTCGTAGATGAAATATGATTATGCTCAGCTTGTTGAATTTCAAAACTCTTGGAATGATTAATTGAAACAAAATGGATAAAACTTCATTATTGTCCGATTTCCCATGTTCCCTACGTGAAGTTAAGGCTCAAAACAACGATTTCTAGTCACAATAAGCTTTGTGATAGAATAATGATTATACTCGGATTGTTGAATTTTAAAACTCTTTGGATGATTATTTGAGACAAAATTGATCAAACTTCATTATTGTCCGATTTCTCACATTCTCTGCGTGAAGTTAAGGCCTAAAATAATGATTTTTAGTCATAATAAACTTTGTGATAGTATAATGATTATACTCGGCTTGTAGAATTTCAAAACTCTTAGGATCATTATTTGAAACAAAATAGATAAAACTTTATTATTGTCTCGATTTCCCATGTTCCCAATATGAAGTTAAGGCTCAAAACAACGATTTCTAGTCACAATAAGCTTTGTGACGGAATAATGATTATACTCAGCTTGTTTACTTTCAAAACTCTTAGGATGAATATTCGAACCAAAATGGGTAAAACTTTATTATCGTCCGATTTCCCACGTTCCCTTAGTGAAGTTAAGGCTCAAAACAACGATTTCTATTAAAGATAAGAGTTGTTGATGAAATATGATTAAGCACAGTTTCTTGAATTTCAAAACTCTTAGAATGATTATTTGATACAAAATGGTTAAATTTTCATTATCATTCAATTTCCCACGTTCCCTGCGTGAAGTTAAGGCTTAAAATAATGATTTTTAGTCATAATAAACTTTGTGATAGTATAATGATTGTACTCGGCTTGTTGAATTTTAAAACTCTTTGAATTATTATTTGAAAAAAAATGGGTAAAAATTTATTATTGTTCAATTTCTCACATTCCAAATATGAAGTTAAGGCTCAAAACAACGATTTCTAATCACAAAAAGCTTAATGACTAAATAATGATTATACTCGGCTTAGTTACTTTCAAAAATCTTAGGATGATTATTTGAACTAAAATGGGTGAAACTTTATTATCGTCTGATTTCCCACATTCCCTTAGTGAAGCTAAGGCTCAAAACAACAATTTCTATTAAAGATAAGAGTTGTTGATGAAATATGATTATGCACAGCTTGTTGAATTTTTAAACTCTTAGAACGATTATTTGATACAAAATCGTTAAATTTTCATTATCGTTCGATACGTGAAGTTAAGGCTCAAAAAATGATTTCTAGTCACAATAAACTTTGTAACAGAATAATGATTGTGCTCGGCTTGTTGAATTTAAAAACTCTTAAAATGATTATTTGAAACAAAATGGGTAGAACTTCATTATCGTCTGATTTTCCAAGTTCCCTACGTCAAATTAAGGCTCAAAAAATGATTTCTAGTCACAATAAGCTTTGTAACATAATAATGATTATACCAGTTTTAATAAATTGCAAAACACTTAAGATGATTATTTGAAATAAAATAGATAAAACTTCATAATCGTCCGATTTTCCACGTTCCCTTAACGAAGTTAAGGCTTAAAACAATGATTTTTATTCAAAATAAGCATTGTAGATGAAATATGATTATGCACGGCTTGTTGAGTTTCAATACTCTTAGAATGATTATTTGATACAAAATCGTTAAAACTACATTATCGTCTAATTTCCCACGTTCCCTACGTGAAGTTAAAGCTCAAACCAATGATTTCCAGTCGAAATAAGCTTTGTGACAGAATACTGATTATATTTAGCTTGTTGAATTTCAAAACTCTTAGAATGATTATTCGAAGCAAAATGGATAAAACTTTATTATCGTCCGATTTCCCACGTTTCCTACGTGAAGTTAATGATCAAAACAGCGATTTATAGTCGCGATAAGCTTTGTAACAGAATAATGATTATACTCGACTTGTTGAATTTTAAAACTCTTACGATGATTATTTGAAACAAAATGGGTAAAACTTTATTATCATCCGATTTTCCAGGTTCTTGAAGTGAAGTTAAGGCTCAAACCAACGATTTCTATTGAAAATAAGCATCGTAGATGAAATATGATAATGCTCAGATTGTTGAATTTCAAAACTCTTGGAATGATTAATTGATACAAAATCGTTAAAACTTCATTATCGTCTAATTTCCCAAGTTCCCTACGTGAAATTAATGATCAAAACAACGATTTCTAGTCACAACAAGCTTTGTGGTAGAATAACGACTATACTCGGCTTGTTGAATTTCAAAACTCTTATGAAGATTATTTGAAACAAAATGGATAAAACTTCATTATTGTCCGATTTGCCACGTTCCTTATATGAAGTTAAAGCTAAAAACAATGATTTCTAATCAAAATAAACTTTGTGAAAGAATAATGATTATTCTTGGCTTGTTGATTTTCTAAGCACTTAAGATGATTATTTGAAACAAAATGTGTAAAACTTCATCATCGTCTAATTTTTCATGTTCTCTACATGAAGTTAAGGCTCAAAACAATGATTTCTAGTCACAATAAGTTTTGTAACAGAATAATGATTATACTCGTCTTGTTGAATTACAAAACACTTAAGATGATTATTTAAAACAAAATGTGTAAAACTTCATTATCATCCTATTTGCCATGTTCTCTACGTAAAGTTAAGGCTCAAAACAACGATTTTTATTAAAAATAGTCATTGTAGATGAAATATGATTATGCTCGACTTGTTGAATTTCAAAACTCTTAGAATGATTAATTGATACAAAATCGTTAAAACTTCATTATTATCCAATTTCCCCACGTTCCCTACGTGAAGTTAGGGCTTAAAACAACGATTTCTACTCTTAATAAGTTTGTGACAGAATAATGATTATACTCGGCTTGTTTACTTTCAAAACTATTAGGATAATTATTTGAAATAAAATAGGTAAAAACTTCATTATCGTCCAATTTCTCACGTTCTCTACATGAAGTTAAGGCTCAAAATAATGATTTCAAGTCACAATAAGTTTTGTAACAGAATAATGATTATACTCGTCTTGTTGAATTTCAAAACACTTAAGATGATTATTTGAAACAAAATGGGTAAAACTTCATTATAGTCCAATTTCCCACATTCCCTAAGTGAAGTGAAGGCTTAAAACAACGATTTCTATTCAAATTTAGCGGTTGTAGATAAAATATGATTATGCTAGACTTGTTGAATTTCAAAACTCTTAGGATGATTATTTGATACAAAATCGTTAAAACTACATTATTATAAAATCTCCCATGTTCCCTATGTAAAGTTACAGCTCAAAACAACAATTTCTAGTCACAATAAGCTTTATGACAGAATACTAATTATATTGGGCTTGTTGAATTTCAAAATTCTTAAAATGATTATTCATAACAAAATGGGTAAATCTTCATTATCGCCTGATTTCCCACATTCCCTAAGTGAAGTTAAGTCTCAAAATAACGATTTCTATTGAAAATAAGCGTCGTAGATAAAGTATGATTATGTTCGGCTTGTTGAATTTTAAAACTCTTAGAATGATTAATTTATACAAAATTGTTAAAACCTCATAATCGTCCAATTTTCGATGTTCCCTACGTTAAGTTAAGGTACAAAACAACTATTTCTATTCATAATAAGTTTTGTAATAGAATAATGATTATACTCGGTTTGTTGAATTTCAAAACACTTAAGTTGATTATTTTAAACAAAATGTGCAAAACTTCATTATCGTCCAATTTCCCACGTTCTCTACGTGAAGTTAAGGCTCAAAACAACGATTTTTAGTCACAATAAGTTTTATTACAGAATAATGATTATACTCGTCTTGTTGAATTTCAAAACACTTAATATGATTATTTGAAACAAAATGGGTAAAACTTCATTATCTTCCTATTTCCCATCTTCTCTAAGTAAAGTTAAGGCTCAAAACAACAATTTTTATTGAAAATAAGAGTTGTAGATGAAATATGATTATACTCGCCTTGATGAATTTCAAAACACATAGAATGATTAATTCATACAAAATCGTTAAAACTTCATTATCATCCAATTTCTCACGTTCCCTGCGTGAAGTTAAGGCTCAAAACAACGATTTCTACCATCAATAAGCTTTGTGATAGAATAACGAATATACTCAGCTTGTTTACTTTCGAAATTCTTTGGATGATTATTTGAAACAAAATAGGTAAAACTTCATTATCGTCCAATTTCCCACGTTCTGTACGTGAACTTAAGGCACAAAACAATGATTTCTAGTCACAATAAGTTATGTTGCAGAATAATAATTATACTAATCTTGTTGAATTTCAAAACACTTAAGATGATTATTTGAAACAAAATGGATAAAACTTCATTATCGTCCAATTTTCACGTTCCCTAAGTGAAGTTAAGGCTTAAAACAATGATTTCTACTCAAATTAAGCGTTTGTACATAAAATATGATTATGCTCAGCTTGTTGCATTTCAAAACTCTTTGAATAATTAATTAATTCAATTTCGTTAAAACTTCATTATCGTCTAATTTCCCACGTTCCCTACGTGAAGTTAAAGCTCAAAACAACGATTTTCAGTCACAATAAGCTTTGTGATAGAATAATGATTATACTTGGCATGTTGATTTTCAAAATTCTTATAATGATTATTCATAACAAAATGGGTAAAACTTCATTATCGTTCGATTTCCCAAGTTCCCTAAGTGAAGTTAAGGCTCAAAACAAAATAAGCGTCGCAGATGAAGTATGATTATGTTTGGCTTGTTGAATTTTAAAGCTCTTAGAATGATTAATTTATACAAAATCTTTAAAACTTTATTATCATCCAATTTCACATGTTCCCTACGTGATGTTAAGGCTCAAAACAACACTTTCTAGTCACAATAAGCTTTTTTGACAGAATAATGGTTATACTCGGCTTGTTGAATTTAAAAACTCTTAAGATGATTATTTGAAACAAAATGGATAAAACTTCATTATTGTTCGATTTCCCACGTTCCTTATGCAAAGTTAAGGCTTAAAACAACTATTTCTAGTCAAAATAAACTTTGTGACAGAATAATGATTATACTCGACTTGTTGAATTTCAAACACTTAAGATGATTGTTTGAAAAAAATGGGTAAAACTTCATTATCGTCCAATTTCCCACGTTCTCTGCATGAAGTTAAAGCTCAAAACAAAGATTTCTAGTCAAAATAAGTTTCATAACAGAATAATGATTGTACTCGGCTTGTTGAATTTCAAAACTCTTAGAATGATTAATTGATACGAAATTATTAAAACTTCATTATTATCCAATTTCCCACGTTCCCTACATGAAGTTAGGGCTCAAAACAACGATTTCTACTCTCAATAAGCTTTGTGACAGAATAACGATTATACTCGGCTTGTTTACTTTCAAAACTCTTAGGATGATTATTTGAAATAAAATAAGTAAAACTTCATTATCCTCCAATTTTCCAGGTTCTCTACATGAAGTTAAGGATTAAAACAACGATTTCTAGTCACAATAGTTTTTGTACCAGAATAATCATTATACTAGTCTTGTTGAATTTCAAAACACTTAAGATAATTATTTGAAACAAAATGGGTAAAACCTCATTATCGTCCAATTTCTCACGTTCTTTAAGTGAAGTTAAGGCTTAAAACAATGATTTCTATTCAAATTAAGCGGTTGTAGATACTCGGCTTGTTGAATTTCAAAACTCTTAGAATGATTATTGGATACAAAATCATTAAAACCACATTATCGTCAAATGTCCCACGTTCCCTACGTGAAGTTAAAGCTCAAAACAACGATTACTAGTTACAATAAGCTTTGTGACAGAATAATAATTATACTGGGCTTGTTGAATTTGAAAATTCTTAGAATGATTATTCATAACAAAATTGGTAAAATTTCATTATCGTCCGATTTCCCGCGTTCCCTAAGTGAAGTTAAGGCTCAAAACAATGATTTCTATCGAAAATGAGCATCGTAGATGAAGTACGATTATGCTCAGCTTGTTGAATTTTAAAACTTTTAAAATGATTAATTTATACAAAATCGTTAAAACTTCGTTATTGCCCAATTTCCCATGTTCCCAATGTGAAGTTAAGGCTAAAAAAAAGATTTCTAGTCTCAATAAGCTTTTTTGACAGAATTATGGTTATACTTGGCTTGTTGAATTTAAAAACTTTTAGGATGATTATTTGAAACAAAATGAATAAAACTTCATTATTGTTTGATTTCCCACGTTCCTTATGTGAAGTTAAGGCTTAAAACAACTATTTCTCGTCAAAATAAACTTTGTGACAGAATAATGATTATACTCGGCTTGTTGAATTTCAAACACTTAAAATGACTATTTGAAAAAAATGGGTAAAACTTAATTATCGTCCAATTTCCCACGTTCTCAACATGAAGTTAAAGCTCAAAACAAAGATTTTTAGTCAAAATAAGATTTTTAACAGAATAATGATTATACTCGGCATGTTGAATTTCAAAACTCTTAAAATGATTAATTGATACAAAATTGTTAAAACTTTATTATTATCCAATTTCCCACGTTCCCTACATGAAGTTAAGGCTCAAAACAATGATTTCTACTCTCAATAAGCTTTGTGTCAGAATAATGATTATACTCGGCTTGTTTACTTTCAAAACTCTTAGAATGATTATTGGAAACAAAATAGGTAAAACTTCATTATCGTCAAATTTTTCACGTTCTCTACATGAAGTTAAGGCTCAAAACAACGATTTCTAGTCACAATAAGTTATGTAGCAGAATAATAATTATACTAGTCTTGTTGAATTTCAAAACACTCAAGATGATTATTTGAAACAAAATGGGTAAAACTTCATTATCGTCCAATTTTTCACGTTCCCTAAATGAAGTTAAGGGTTAAAACAACGATTTCTATTCAAATTAAGCATTTGTAGATAAAATATAATTACGCTCAGCTTGTTGAATTTCAAAACTCTTTGAATGATTAATTGATACAAATTTGTTAAAACTTCATTATCGTCTAATTTTTTACTTTCCCTACGTGAAGTTAAAGCTCGAAACAACAATTTCCAGTCACAATAAGCTTTTGTGACAGAGTAATGATTATACTCAGCTTATTGAATTTCAAAATTCTTAGAATGATTATTCATAACAAAATAGGTAAAACTTCATTATCGTTCGATTTCCCACGTTCCCTCAGTGAAGTTAAGGCTCTATACAACGATTTCTATTGAAAATAAGCATCGTAGTTGAAGTATGATTGTGCTCGGCTTGTTGAATTTCAAAACTCTAAGATAGATTAATTGATACAAAATCTTTAAAACTTCATTATCGTCCAATTTCCCACGTTCCCTACGTGAAGTTAAGGTTCAAAACAATGATTTCTAGTCACAATAAGATTTTTTGACAAAATAATGGTTATACTCGGCTTGTTGAATTTAAAAACTCTTAGGATGATTATTTGAAACAAAATGGATAAAACTTCATTATTGTTTGATTTTCCACGTTCGCGACGTGAAATTAAGGCTTAAAACAACGATTTCTACTCAAAATAAACTTTGTGACAGAATAATGATTATACTCGGCTTGTTGAATTTCAAAACACTTAAGATGATTATTTGAAACAAAATGGGTAAAACTTCATTGTCGTCAAATTTCCCACGTTCTCTACATGAAGTTAAGGCTCAAAACCACAATTTCTAGTCACAATAAGTTTTGTAACAGAATTTTGATTATACTCATCTTGTTGAATTTAAAACACTTAAGATGATTATTTGAAACAAAATGGATAAAACTTTATTATCTTCCAATTTCCACATTCCCTAAGTGAAGTTATGGCTTAAAACAACAATTTCTATTCAAAACATGCGTTTGTAGATAAAATATGATTATGCTTGGCTCGTTAAATTTCAAGACGCTTAGAATTATTAACTGATACAAAATCGTTAAAACTTTATTATCGTCCAATTTTTCACATTACCAAGGTGAAGTTAAGGCTTAAAATAAGGATTTCTAGTTACAATAAGCTTTATGACAGAATAATGATTACACTCGGCTTGTTGAATTTCAAAACTCCTAGGATGATTATTTGAAACAAAATGGATAAAATTTCATTATTGTCCGATTTCTCATGTTCCATACGTATTAAGTCTCAAAACAACGATTTCTAGTTACAATTAGTTTTGTAATAGAATAATGATTATACTCGGTTTGTTGAATTTCAAAAACTTAAAATTATTATTTGAAAAAAAATGTGTAAAACATCATTATCGTCTAATTTCTCAAGTTTTTTTACATGAAGTTAAGGCTCAAAACAATGATTTCTAGTCACAATAAGTTTTGCAACAGAATAATGATTATACTCGTCTTTATTGAATTTCAAAACACTTAAGATGAATATTTGAAACAAAATGGGTAAAACTTCATTATCGTCCTATTTGCCATGTTCTCTACGTGAAGTTATGGCACAAAACAACGATTTTTTATTCAAAATAAGAGTTGTAGATGAAATATGATTATGCTCGGCTTGTTGAATTTCAAAACTCTTAGATTTATTATTTGATTCAAAATCGTTAAAACTTCATTATCGTTCAATTTTTCATGTTCGCTACGTGAAGTTAGGCCTCAAAAAAATGATTTCTAGTCACAATAGGCTTTGTAATAGAATAATAATTGTACTCGGCTTGTTGAATTTCAAAACTCTTAGAATGATTATTTGAAACAAAATGGGTAAAACTTCATTATCGTCTGTTTTTCCACGTTCCCTAAGTGAAGTTTAGGCATAAAACAATAATTTCTATTCAAAATAAGCGTTTGTAGATAAAATATGATTATGCTCGGCTTGTTGAATTTTAAAACTCTTAGAAATATTATTTGAAAAAAAATCGGTAAATCTTTATTATCGTCCAATTTCCCACATTCCCAACGTGAAGTTAAGACTCAAAACAATGATTTCTAGTTACAATAAGCTTTGTAGCAGAATAATGATTATAGTCGGCTTGATTACTTTCAAAACACTTAGAATGATTATTTGATCTAAAATAGGTAAAACTTTATTATCGTCCGATTTCCCACGTTCCCTTAGTGAAGTTGAGGCTCAAACAAACGATTTCTATTAAAGATAAGAGTTGTAGATGAAATATGATTATGCACAGCTTGTTGAATTTCAAAACTCGTAGAATGATTATTTGATACAAAATCGTTAAATTTTCATTATCGTTCAATTTCTCACGTTCGCAACGTGAAGTTAAGGCTCAAAACAACAATTTCTAATCACAATAAGCTTTGTAACATAATAATGATTATACTAGTCTTGTTGAATTTCAAAACACTTAAGATAATTATTTGAAATAAAATGGGTTAAACTTCATTATTGTCCAATTTCCTACGTTCCCTTAATGAAGTTAAGGCTCAAAACAATGATTTTTATTCAAAAAAAGCATTGTAGATAAAATATAATTACGCTCGACTTGTTGAATTTCAAAACTCTTAGAATGATTAATTGATACAAATTCGTTAAAACTTCATTATCGTCCAATTTCTCATGTTCTCTACGTGAAGTTAAGGCACAAAACAACGATTTCTAGTTACTATAAGCTATGTGACAGAATAATGATTATACTCGGCTTGTTGAATTTCAAAACTCTTAGGATGATTATTTGAAATAAAATGGATAAAACTTCATTATTGTCCGATATCCCATGTTCCCTACATGAAGTTAAGGCTGAAAATAACGATTTCTAGTTACAATAAGTTTTGAAATAGAATAATGATTATACTCGGTTTGTTGAATTTCAAAACATTTAGGATGATTATTTGAAACACAATGTGTAAAACTTCATTATCGTCCAATTTCCCACGTTCTCAACATAAAGTTAAGGCACAGAAAATGATTTCTAGTCACAATAAGTTTGGTAATAGAATAATGATTATACTCGTCTTGTTGAATTTCAAAATAACATGGGTAAAACATCATTATCGTCCTATTTGCTATGTTCTCAACGTGAAGTTAAGGCTCAAAACAACGATTTTTATTGAAAATAAGCGTTGTAGATGAAATATGATTATACTCGGCTTGTTGAATTTCAAAACTCTTGGAATGATTAATTGATACAAAATCGTTAAAACTTCATTATTATCCAATTTCCCACATTCCCTACGTTAAGTTAAGGCTCAAAACAACGATTTCTACTCTCAATAAGCTTTATGACAGAATAATGATTATACACGGCTTGTTGAATTTAAAACTCTTAGGATGATTATTTGAAACAAAATAGGTAAAAATTCATTATCGTCCAATATCCCATGTTCTCTACATGAACTTAAGGCTAAAAACAATGATTTCTAGTCACAATAAGTTTTGTAACAGAATAATGATTATACATGTCTTGTTGAATTTCGAAACACTTAAGATGATTATTTGAAACAAAATGGGTAAAACTTCATTATCGTCCAATTTTCCACGTTCTCTAAGTGAAGTTAAGGCTTAAAACAATGATTTCTATTCAAACTAAGCGTTTGTAGATAAAATATAATTATGCTCGACTTGTTAAATTTCAAAACTCTTAAAATGATTATTAGATACAAAATCGTTACAACTACATTATCGTCCAATTTCTCACGTTCCCTACGTGAAGTTAAAGCTCAAAACAACGATTTCGAGTAACAATAAGTTTTGCGACAGAATAATGATTATACTCGGCTTGTTGAATTTCAAAACACTTAAGTTGATTATTTGAAACAAAATGGGTAAAACTTCATTATCGTCCAATTTCCCACGTTCTCTACATGAAGTAAGGCTCAAACAACAATTTCTAGTCACAATAAGTTTTGCAATAGAATTTTAATTATACTCATCTTGTTGAATTTCAAAACACTTAAGATAATTATTTGTAACAAAATGGGTAAAACTTTATTATCGTCCAATTTCCCACGTTCCCTAAGTGAAGTTACGGCTTACAATAACAATTTCTATTTAAAATAAGCATTTGTAGATAAAATTTGATTATGCATGGCTTGTAAAATTTCAAAACTCTTAGAATGATTAATTGATTCAAATCGTAACAACTTCATTATCGCCTAATTTTCTACGTTCCCTACGTGAAGTTAAAGCTCAAAACAACGATTTTCAGTCACCATAAGCTTTGTGATAGAATAATGATTATACTTGGCTTGTTGAATTTCAAAATTTTTGGAATGATTGTTCATAACAAAATGGGTAAAACTTAATTATCATCCGATTTTCCACATTCCCTAAGTGAAGTTAACGCTCAAAACAACGATTTCTATTGAAAATAAGCATCATAGATGAAGTATGATTATGCTCGGCTTGTTTAATTTCAAAACTCTTAGAATGATTAATTGATACAAAATCGTTAAAACTTTAGTATCGTCCAATTTCCCACGTTCCCTACGTGAAGTTAAGGCTCAAAACAACGATTTCTAGTCACAATAAACTTTTTTGACAGAATAATGGTTTTACTCGGCTTGTTGAATTTAAAAACTCTTAGGATGATTATTTGAAACAAAATGGATAAAACATCATTATTATTTGATTTCCTACGTTCGCTACGTGAAGTTACGGCTTACAACAACGATTTCTAGTCAAAATAAACTTTGTGAAAGAATAATGATTATACTCTGCTTGTTGAATTTCAAAAAACTTAAGATGATTATTTAAAACAAAATGGGTAAAACATTATTGTCGTCCAATTTCCCACGTTCCCTAAATGAAGTTAAGGCTTAAAACAACGATTTCTATACAAAATAAGCGTATGTAGATAAAATATGATTATGCTCGGCTTGTTAAATCTCAAAACTCTTAGAATAATTAATTGATACAAAATCGTTAAAACTTCATTATGGTTCAATTTTCCACATTCCCTATGTGAAGTTAAGGCTCAAAGCAACGATTTCTAGTCACAATAAGCTTTGTGACAAAATAATGATTGTACTCGGCTTGTTGAATTTCAAAACTCCTAGGATGATTATTTGAAACAAAATGGATAAAACTTCATTATTGTCCGATTTCCCATGTTCCTTACGTGAAGTTAAGGCTCAAAACAACGATTTCTAGTTAAAATAAGTTTTGTAATAGAATAATGATTATACTCGGTTTGTCGAATTTCAAAACACTTAAGATGATTATTTGAAATAAAATGTGTAAAACATCATTATCGTCTAATTTCCCATGTTCTTTACATGAAGTCTCAAAATAATGATTTGTAGTCACAATAAGTTTTGTAATAGAATAATGACTATACTCGTCTTGTTGAATTTCAAAACACTTAAGATGATTATTTGAAACGAAATGAATAAAACTTCATTATCGTCCTATTTGCCATGTTCTCTACATAAAGTTAAGGCACAAAACAACGATTTTTATTGAAAATAAGTGTTGTAGATGAAATACGATTATGCTTGGCTTGTTGTATTTCAAAACTCTTAGACTGATTATTTGATTCAAAATCGTTAAAACCTCATTATCGTTCAATTTTTCACGTTCGCTACGTAAAGTTAAGCCTCAAAACAACGATTTCAAGTACCAATAAGCTTTGTAACAGAATAATGATTGTACTCGTCTTGTTTAATTTCAAAACTCTTAAAATGATTATTTGAAATAAAATGGGTAAAACTTCATTATCATCCATTTTCCCACGTTCCCTAAGTGAAGTTTAAGCTTAAAACAACGATTTCTATTCAAAATAAGCGTTTGTATATAAAATATGATTATGCTCGGCTTGTTGAATTATATATAATTATGCTCGGCTTGTTGAATTATGAAACTCTTAGAATTATTATTCGAAAAAATGGGTAAATCTTTATTATCGTCCAATTTCTCACGTTCCCAACGTGAAGTTAAGGATCAAAACAACGATTTCTAATTACAATAAGCTTTGTAACAGAATAAGGATTATACTCGGCTTGATTACTTTCAAAACTCTTTGGATGTTTATTTGAACTAAAACGGGTAAAACTTTATTATCGTCCGATTTCCCACGTTCCCTTAGTGAAGTTGAGGCTCAAAAAAACAATTTCTATAAGAGATAAGAGTTGTAGATGAAATATAATAATGCATGGCTTGTTGAATTTCAAAACTCTTAGAACGATTATTTCATACAAAATCGTTAAATTTTCATTATCGTTCAATTTCCCACGTTCGCTACGTGAAGTTAAGGCTCAAAACAACGATTTCTAGTCACAATAAGCTTTGTAACAGAATAATGATTGTACTCGGCTTGTTGAATTTCAAAACACTTATAATGATTATTTGAAAAAAAATAGGTAAATCTTCATTATCGTCCGATTTTCCAAGTTCCCTACGTGAAATTAAGGCTCAAAAAATGATTTCTACTCACAGTAAGCTTTGTAACATAATAATGATTATACTTGTCTTGTTGAATTTCAAAACGCTTAAGATGATTATTTGAAATAAAATGGGTTAAACTTCATTAACGTCCGATTTCCCACGTTCGCTTAGTGAAGTTAAGGATCAAAACAATAACTTTTATTCAAAATAAGCGTTGTAGCTGAAATATTATTATGCTTGGCTTGTTGAATTTCAAAACTCTTAGAATGATTATTTGATACAAAATCGTTAAAACTACATTATTATCCAATTTTTCACATTCCCTACGTGAAGTTAAAGCTCAAACCAATGATTTCTAGTCAAAATAAGCTTTGTGACAGAATACTGATTATACTCGGCTTGTTGAATTTCAAAACTCCTAGAATGATTATTCGAAACAAAAT
The DNA here is from genome assembly GCA_039657345.1 of Stephania japonica. Classification (NCBI taxonomy): domain Eukaryota; kingdom Viridiplantae; phylum Streptophyta; class Magnoliopsida; order Ranunculales; family Menispermaceae; genus Stephania; species Stephania japonica. The sequence continues at coordinate 25,923,989 of CM077563.1, read as the reverse complement.
AGGTAAAGCTTCATTATCGTCCGATTTCTTACGTTCCCTAATTGAAGTTAAGGCTCAAAACAACGGTTTCAATTGAAAATAAGCGTCGTTGATGAAATATGATTATGCTCGGCTTGTTGAATTTCAAAACTCTTAGAACGATTAGTTGCTACAAAATCGTTAAATCATCATTATCGTTCAATTTTCCACGTTCCCTACGTGAAGTTAAGGATCAAAACAACAATTTCTAATCACAATAAGCTTTTTGACAGAATGATGATTATACTCAGCTTGTTGAATTTCAAAACTCTTTTGATGATTATTTGAAACAAAACGGATAAAACTTCATTGTTGTCCGATTTCCCATGTTCCCTACGTGAAGTTAAGTATTAAAAGAATGATTTCTAGTCAAAATAAACTTTGTGACCGAATAATGATTATATTCGGCTTGTTGAATTTCAAAATACTTCAGATGATTATTTGAAATGAAATTGGTAAAACTTCATTATCTTCCAATTTCTCACGTTCTCTACATGAAGTTAAGGCTCAAAACAATGATTTCTTGTCAAAATAAGTTTTGTAACAGAATAAAGATGATACTCGTCTTGTTGAATTTCAAAACTCTTAGGACGATTATATGAAACAAAATGGATAAATCTTCATTATCGTCCGATTTTTCACGTTCCCTACGTGAAGTTAAGTCTCAAAACAACAATTTTTATTGAAATTAAGCGTTATAGATGAAATATGATTATGCTCGGCTTGTTGAATTTGAAAACTCTTAGAATGATTAATTGATACAAAATCATTAAAATTTCCTTATCATCCAATTTCTCACGTTCCTTACGTAAAGTTAAGGCTCAAAACAACAATTTCTACTCCCAATAAGCTTTTTGACAGAATAATAATTATACTCGGCTTGTTTACTTTCAAAACTCTCAGGATAATTGTTTGAAACAAAATGGGTAAAACTTCATTATCGTCCGATTTCCCACGTCCCTTTAATGAAATTAAGGCTCAACACAATGATTTCTAGTCATAGTAAGCTTTGTAAAAGAATCATGATTGTACTCAGCTTGTTGAATTTTAAAACTCTTAAAATGATTATTTGAAATAAAATAAGTAAAACTTAATTATCGTATGATTTTCCAAGTTCCCTACGTGAAATTACGACACAAAAAATAATTTCTAGTTAAAATAAGCTTTGTAACAGAATAATGATTATAGTCTGCTTGTTGAATTTCAAAACTTTTAAGATGATTTTTTGAATCAAAATGGGTAAAACTTCATTATCGTCCGATTTCCCACGTTCCCTTAGTGAAGTGAAGGCTTAAAACAACAACTTCTATTCAAAGTAAGCGTTTGTAGATAAAATATGATTATGCTCGACTTGTTGAATTTTAAAACTCTTAAAATGATTATTCGATACAAAGTCGTTAAAACTTCATTATCGTCCAGTTTCCCACGTTCCCTACGTGAAGATAAAGATTAAAGAACGTTTTCTAGTCAAAATAAACTTTGTGATAGAATAATGATTATACTCGGCTTGTTGAATTTCAAAACACTTAAGATGATTATTTGAAACAAAATGGGAAAAACTTCATTATCGTCCAATTTCCCACGTTCTTTACATGAATGTAAGGCTCAAAACAACGATTTCTAGTCACAATAAGTTTTGTAACAGAATAATGATTATACTCGTCTTGTTGAATTTCAAAACACATAAGATGATTATTTGTAACAAAATGGGTAAAAATTTATTATCTTCCAATTATCAACATTCCCTAAGTGAAGTTAAGGCTTAAAACAACGATTTGTATTCAAAATAAGCATTTGTAGATAAAATATGATTATGCTCAGCTTGTTAAATTTCAAAACTCTTAGAATGATTAAATGATACAAAATCGTTAAAACTTTATTATCCAATTTTTCACGTTCCATACGTGAAGTTAATGCTCAAAACAACGATTTCTAGTCACAATAAGCTTTGTGACAGAGTAATGATTATATTCAGCTTGTTGAATTTCAAAACTCCTAGAATGATTATTTGAAACAAAATGGATAAGACTTCATTATTGTCTGATTTTCCATGTTCCCTACGTAAAGTTAAAGCTCAAAACAACAATTTCTAGTTATAATAAGTTTTGTAATAGAATAATGATTATACTTGGTTTGTTGAAGTTCAAAACACTTAAGTTGATTATTTGAAACAAAATGTGTAACACTTCATTATTGTTCAGTTTTCCACGTTCTCTATATGAAGTTAAGGCTCAAAACAACGATTTCTAGTCACAGTGAGTTTTGTAACAGAATAATGATTATGCTCGTCTTGTTGAATTTCAAAACATTTAAGATGATTATTTGAAATAAAATGGGTAAAACATCATTATCTTCCTATTTCCCATGTTCTCTAAGTGAAGTTAAGGCTCAAAACAACGATTTTTATTGAAAATAAGCGTTGTAGATGATATATGATTATGCTCAACTTGATGAATTTCAAAACTCTTAGAATGATTAATTCATACAAAATCGTTAAAACTTTATTATCATCCAATTTTTCACGTTCCCTACGTGAAGTTAAGGCTCAAAACAACGATTTCTACTCTCAATAAGCTTTGTGATAGAATAATGATTATACTCGGCTTGTTTACTTTCAAAACTCTTAGGATGATTATTTGAAATAAAATGGTTAAACTTCATTGTAGTCTGATTTCCCACGTTCCCTTAGTGAAGATAAGGCTCCAAACAACGATTTCAATTGAAAAAAGCATTGTAGATGAAATATGATTATGCTCGGCTTGTTGAATTTCAAAACTCTTAGAATGATTATTTGATACAAAATCGTTAAAACTTCATTATCATTCAATTTCCCACATTCACAATGTGAGTTAAGGCTCAAAACAATGATTTCTAGTCATAATATGCTTTGTAACAGAATAATGATTGTACTCAGCTTATTGAATTTCAAAACTCTTAGGATGATCATTGGAAGCAAAATGGATAAAACTTCATTATCGTCTAATTTCCCACTTTCGCTACGTGAAGTTATGGCTCAAAACAACTATTTTTAGTCACAATAAGCTTTGTAACAGAATAATGATTATATTCGGCTTGTTGAATTTCAAAACACTTAAGATACTTATTTAAAACAAAATGCTTAAAATATTATTATCGTCCAACTTCCCACGTTCCCTATGTGAAGTTAAGGAACAAAACAATGATTTCTAGTTGCAATAAGCTTTGGGACAGAATAATGATTATACTCGGCGTGTTGAATTTCAAAACTCTTAGGATGATTATTTGAACAAAAATGGATAAAACTTTAGTATCGTCCGATTTCCTACGTTCTCTAAGTGAAGTTAAGGCTTAAAACAACGATTTCTTTTCAAAATAAGCGTTTGTAGATAAAATTTGATTATGCTTGGCTTGTTGAATTTTAAAGCTCTTAAAATGATTATTTCATACAAAATCAGTAAAACTTCATTATCGTCCAATTTCCTACGTTCCCTACGTGAAGTTAAGAATCAAAACAACGATTTCTAGTCACAATGAGCTTTATGTTGCAGTAATGATTATATTAAGCTTGTTGAATTTCAAAACTCTTAGGCTAATTATTTGAAACAAAATGGGTAAAACTTCAATATGAACCGATTTCACACGTTCCCTAAGTGAAGTTAAGGCTCAAAACAACGATTTCTATTGAAAATAAGCGTCGTAGATGAAGTATGATTATGCTCAGCTTGTTGAATTTCAAAACTCTTAGAATGATTAATTGATACAAAATCGTTAAAACGTCATTATCGTCCAATTTCCCACGTTCCCTACGTAAAGTTATGGCTTAAAATAACGATTTCAAGTCACAATAAGCTTTTTTGACAGAATAATGGTTATACTCGGCTTGTTGAATTTTAAAACTCTTAGGATGATTATTTGAAATAAAATGGATGAAACTTCATTATTGTTTGATTTTCCACATTCGCTACGTGAAGTTAAGGCTTAAAACAACAATTTCTAGTCAAAATAAACTTTGTAACAGAATAATGATTATACTCGGCTTGTTGAATTTCAAAACATTTAAGATGATTATTTGAAACAAAATGGGTAAAACATCATTATCGCCCAATTTTCCACATTCTCTACATGAAGTTAAGGCTCAAAACAACGATTTCTAGTCACAATAAGTTTCGTAACAGAATTTTGATTAAACACGTCTTGTTGAATTTCAAAACACTTAAGAAAATTATTTGAAATAAAATGGGTAAAACTTTATTATCGTCCAATTTCCCACGTTGCCTAAGTGAAGTTAAGGCTTAAAACAACGATTTCTATACAAAATAAGCGTATGTAGGTAAAATATGATTATGCTCGGCTTGTTAAATTTCAAAACTCTTAGAATGATTAATTGATACAAAATAGTTAAAACTTCATTATTGTCCAGTTTTCCACGCTCCCTACGGGAAGTTACGGCTCAAAGCAACAATTTCTAGTTACAATAAGCTTTGTGACAAAATAATGATTATACTCGGCTTGTTGAATTTCAAAACTCCTAGGATGATAATTTGAAACAAAATAGATAAAATTTCATTATTTTCCAATTTCCCATGTTCTTTACGTGAAGTTAAGGCTCAAAACAACGATTTCTAGTTAAAATAAGTTTTGTAATAGAGTAATGATTATACTCGGTTTGTTGAATTTCAAAACACTTAAGATGATTACTTGAAGTAAAGGCTCAAAAGAGCGATTTCTAGTCACAATAAACTTTATAACAGAATAATGATTATACTCGGCTTATTGAATTTCAAAACTCTTAAAATGATTACTTGAAAAAAATAGGTAAAAATTCATTATCGTCCAATTTTCCAAGTCCCTGCGTAAAATTAAGGCTCAAAAAATGATTTCTACTCACAATAAGCTTTTGTGACAGAATAATGATTATGCTCGGCTTGTTGAATTTCAAAACTCTTAGAATGTTTATTCGAAACAAAATGGGTAAAACTTCATTATCACCCAATTTCCCTTGTTCTCTACGTGAAGTTAAGATTCAAAATAACGATTTCTATTCAAAATAAGCTTTGTAGATGAAATATGATTATGTACGGCTTGACAAATTTCAAAACTCTTAGAATGATTAATCGATACAAAATCGTAAAATCTTCATTGTCGCCTAATTTCCCAAGTTCCCTACGTGAAGTTAACGCTCAAAACAACGATTTCCATTCACAATAAGCTTTGGGACAGAATAATGATTATACTCATCTTGTTAAATTTCAAAATTCTTAGAGTCATTATTCATAACAAAATGGGTAAAACTTCATTATCGTCCGATTTCCCACGTTCCCTAAGTGAAGTTAAGGCTCAAAACAACGATTTCTATTGAAAATAAGCGTCGTAGATGAAGTATGATTATGCTCGGCTTGTTGAATTTCAAAACTCTTAGAATGATTAATTGATACAAAATCGTTAAAACTTCATTATCGTCCAATTTCCCACGTTCCCTACGTAAAGTTATGGCTTAAAACAACGATTTCATGTCACAATAAGCTTTTTTGACAGAATAATGGTTATACTCGGCTTGTTAAATTTTAAAACTCTTAGGATGATTATTTGAAACAAAATGGATGAAACTTCATTATTATTTGATTTCCCACATTCGCTACGTGAAGTTAAGGCTTAAAACAACGATTTCTAGTCAAAATAAACTTTGTGACAGAATAATGATTATACTCGGCTTGTTGAATTTCAAAACATTTAAGATGATTATTTGAAACAAAATGGGTAAAACATCATTTCGTCCAATTTCCCACATTCTCTACATGAAGTTAAGGCTCAAAACAACGATTTCTAGTCACAATAAGCTTCGTAACAGAATTTTGATTAAACACGTCTTGTTGAATTTCAAAACACTTAAGAAGATTATTTGAAATAAAATGGTAAAACTTTAGTATTGTCCAATTTTCCACGTTCCCTAAGTGATGTTAATGCTTAAAACAACGATTTCTATTCAAAATAAGCATTTGTAGATAAAATATGATTAGGCTCGGCTTGTTAAATTTCAAAACTCTTAGAATGATTAATTGATACAAAATCGATAAAACTACATTATCGTCCAATTTTTCATGTTCCCTATGTGTAGTTAAGACTCAAAGCAACAATTTCTAGTCACAATAATCTTTGTAACAGAATAATGATTATACTCGGCTTGTTGAATTTTAAAACTTTATTTGAAACGAAACGGATAAAACTTCATTATTGTTCGATTTCCCATGTTCCTTACATGAAGTTAAGGCTCAAAACAACGATTTCTAGTTAAAATAAGTTTTGTAATAGAATAATTATTATACTCTGTTTGTTGAAATTCCAAACACTTAAGATGTTTATTTGAAAAAAAATGTGTAGAACTTCATTATCGTCTAATTTTCCATGTTCTTTACATGAAGTAAAGGCTTAAAATAATGATTTCTAGTCAAAATAAATTTTGTAACAGAATAATGATTATACTCGTCTTGTTGAATTTAAAAACACTTAAGATGATTATTTGAAACAAAAAGGGTAAAACTTCATTATCATCCTATTTGCCATGTTCTCTACGTGATGTCAAGGCATAAAACAACGATTTTATTGAAAATAAGCGTTGTAGATGAAATATGATTATACTCAGCTTATTGAATTTTAAAACTCTTAGACTGATTATTTGATTCAAAATCGTTGAAACTTCATTATCGTTCAATTTTCCACATTTGCTACGTGAAGTTAAGCTTCAAAACAACGATTTCAAGTCACAATAAGCGTTGTAGCAGAATAATGATTGTATTCGGCTGTTGAATATCAAAATTCTTAGAATGATTATTTGAAACAAAATTGTTAAAACTTTATTATTGTCCATTTTCCCACGTTCCCTAAGTGAAGTTTAAGCTTAAAACAACGATTTCTATTCAAAATAAGCGTTAGTAAATAAAATATGAGTATGCTCGGCTTGTTGAATTTTGAAACTCTTAGAATTATTATTTGATAAAAAATGGGTAAATCTTTATTATCATCCAAGTTCCCACGTTCCCAACGTGAAGTTAAGCCTCAAAACAACGATTTCTAGTTACAATAAGCTTTGTAATAGAATAATGATTATTCTTGGCTTGATTACTTTCAAAACTCTTATGATGATTATTTGAATTAAAATGGGTTAAACTTTATTATCGTCCGATTTCCCGCGTTCTCTTAGTGAAGTTGAGGCTCAAAACAACGATTTCTATTAAAGTTAAGAGTTGTAGATGAAATATGATTATGCACGGCTTGTTAAATTTCAAAACGCTTAGAAGGATTCTTAGATACAAAATCGTTAAATTTTCATTATCGTTCAATTTTTCACGTTCGCTACATGAAGTAAAGGCTCAAAACAACGATTTCTAGTCACAATAAGCTTTATAAAAGAATAATGATTGTACTCGGCTTATTGAATCTCAAAACTCTTAAAATAATTATTTGAAATAAAATGGGTTAAACTTCATTATCGTCCGATTTTCCACGTTCCCTTAGTGAAGTTGAGGATCAAAATACTGATTTCTATTCAAAATAAGCGTTGTAGATGAAATATGATTATGTACGGCTTTTTAAATTTCAAAACTCTTAGAATGATTAATTGATAAAAAATCGTAAAAACTTCATTATCGCATAATTTTCCACGTTCCCTACGTGAAGTTAACGCTCAAAACAACGATTTCCAGTCACAATAAGCTTTGTGACAGAATAATGATTATACTCGGCTTGTTGAATTTCAAAATTCTTAGAATGATTATTCATAACAAAATGGGTAAAACTTCATTATCGTCCGATTTCTGACGTTCCCGAAGTGAAGTTAAGGCTCAAAACAATGATATCTATTGAAAATAAGCGTCGTAGATAAAGTATGATTATGCTCGGCTTGTTGAATATCAATACTCTCAGAAACATTAATTGATACAAAATCGTTAAAACTTCAATATTGTTCAAGTTCTCACGTTCCCTACGTAAAGTTAAGGCTCAAAACAACGATTTCTAGTCACAATAAGCTTTTTTGACAGAATAATGGTTATACTCAACTTCTTAAATTTTAAAACTCTTAGGATGATTATTTGAAACAAAATGGATAAAACTTCATTATTGTTTGATTTTCCACATTCGCTACGTGAAGTTAAGGCTTAAAACAACAATTTCTAGTCAAAATAAACTTTGTGACAGAATAATGATTATACTCGGCTTATTGAATTTCAAAACACTTAAGATGATTATTACAAAAAAAATGGGTAAAACATCATTATCGTCCAATTTCCCACGTTCTCTACATGAAGTTAAGGCTCAAAATAACGATTTTTTGTCACACTAAGTTTTGTAACAGAATTTTGATTAAACGCGTCTTGTTGAATTTCAAAACACTTAAGAAGATTATTTTAAATAAAATGGTTAAAACTTTATTATCACCTAATTTCCCACGTTCCCTAAGTGAAGTTAAGGCTTAAAACAACGATTTCTATTCAAAATAAGCGTTTGTAGATAAAATATGATTATACTCTGCTTGTTAAATTTCAAAACTCTTAGAATGATTAATTGATACAAAATCGTTAAAACTTCATTATCGTCCAATTTTCCACGCTCCCTACGCGAAGTTACGGCTCAAAGCAACAATTTCTAGTCACAATAAGCTTTGTGACAGAATAATTATTATACTCGGCTTGTCGAATTTCAAAACTCCTCGGATTATTATTTGAAATAAAATGGATAAAACTTCATTATTTTCCGATTTTCCATGTTCCTTACGTGAAGTTATGGCTCAAAACAACGATTTCTAGTTAAAATAAGTTTTGTAATAGAATAATAATTATACTCGGTTTGTTGAATTTCAAAACACTTAAGATGATTAATTGAAGTTAAGGCTCAAAACAACGATTTCTAGTCACAATAAGCTTTTATAACAGAATAACGATTGTACTCGGCTTGTTGAATTTCAAAACTCTTAAAATGATTACTTGAAAAAAATAGGTAAAAATTAATTATCGTCTGATTTTCCAAGTCCCTACGTAAAATTAAGGCTCAAAAAATGATTTCTACTCACAATAAGCTTTTGCGACAGAATAATGATTATACTCGGCTTGTTAAATTTCAAAACTCTTAGAATGTTTATACGAAACAAAATGGGTAAAACTTCATTATCATCTAATTTCCCTTGCTCTCTACGTGAAGTTAAGATTCAAAATAACGTTTTCTATTAAAATTAAGCATTGTAGATGAAATATGATTATGTACGGCTTGATAAATTTCAAAACTCTTAGAATGATTAATCAATACAAAATCGTAAAATCTTCATTGTCGCCTAATTTTTCACGTTCCCTACGTGAAGTTAAGGCTCAAAACAACGATTTCCAGTCAAAATAAGCTTTGTGATAGAATAATGATTATACTCAGCTTGTTAAATTTCAAAATTCTTAGAGTCATTATTCATAACAAAATCGGTAAAACTTCATTATCGTCTGATTTTTCACGTTCCCTAAGTGAAGTTAAGGCTCAAAACAACGATTTCTATTGAAAATAAGCGTCGTAGATGAAGTATGATTATGCTCGGCTTGTTGAATTTCAAAACTCTTAGAATGATTAATTGATACAAAATCGTTAAAACTTCATTATCGTCCAATTTCCCACATTCCCTACGTAAAGTTATGGCTCAAAACAACGATTTCAAGTCACAATAAACTTTTTTGATAGAATAATGGTTATACTCGGCTTGTTGAATTTTAAAACTCTTAGGATGATTATTTGAAACAAAATAGATGAAACTTCATTATTGTTTGATTTCCCACATTCGCTACGTGAAGTTAAGGCTTGAAACAACAATTTCTAGTCAAAATAAACTTTGTGACAGAATAATGATTATACTCGGCTTGTTCAATTTCAAAACATTTAAGATGATTATTTGAAACAAAATGGGTAAAACATCATTATCATCTAATTTCCCATATTCTCTACATGAAGTTAAGGCTAAAAACAACGATTTCTAGTCACAATAAGTTTTGTAATAGAATTTTGATTAAACACGTCTTGTTTTATTTCAAAACACTTAAGATGATTATTTGAAATAAAATGGGTAATACTTTATTATCGTCCAATTTCCCACGTTCCCTAAGCGAAGTTAAGGCTCAAAACAACGGTTTCTATTCAAAATAAGCGTTTGTAGATAAAATATGATTAGGCTCGGCTTGTTAAATTTCAAAACTCTTAGAATGATTAATTGATACAAAATTGATAAAACTACATTATCGTCCAATTTTTCACGTTCCCTATGTGAAGTTTCGACTGAAAGCAACAATTTCTAGTCACAATAATCTTTGTGACAGAATAATGATTATACTCAGCTTGTTGAATTTCAAAACTTTATTTGAAATGAAATGGATAAAACTTCATTATTGTCCGATTTCCCATGTTCATTACGTGAAGTTAAGTCTCAAAACAACGATTTCTAGTTAAAATAAGTTTTGTAATAGAATAATGATTATACTCGATTTGTTGAAATTCAAAACACTTAAGATGATTATTTGAAACAAAATGTGTAAAACTTCATTATCGTCTAATTTTCCATGTTCTTTACATGAAGTAAAGGCTCAAAATAATGATTTCTAGTCACAATAAGTTTTGTAACAGAATAATGATTATACTCGTCTTGTTGAATTTCAAAACACTTAAGATGATTATTTGAAACAAAATGGGTAAAACTTCATTATCATCCTATTTGCCATATTCTTTACGTGATGTTAAGGCACAAAACAACGATTTTATTGAAAATAAGCATTGTAGATGAAATATGATTATGCTCAGCTTATTGAATTTCAAAACTCTTAGACTAATAATTTGTTCAAAATCGTTGAAACTTCATTATCGTTAAATTTTCCACATTTGCTACGTGAAGTTCAGCTTCAAAACAACGATTTCAAGTCACAATAAGCTTTGTAGCAAAATAATGCTTGTATTCGGCTGTTGAATATCAAAACTCTTAGAATGATTATTTGAAACAAAATTGTTAAAACTTTATTATTGTCCGTTTTCCCACGTTCCCTAAGTGAAGTTTAAGCTTAAAACAACAATTTCTATTCAAAATAAGCGTTAGTAAATAAAATATGAGTATGCTCGGCTTGTTGAATTTTGAAACTCTTAGAATTATTATTTGATAAAAAAATGGGTAAATCTTTATTATCGTTCAATTTCCCACGTTCCCAACGTGAAGTTAAGCCTCAAAACAACGATTTCTAGTTACAATAAGCTTTGTAATAGAATAATGATTATATTCGGCTTGATTACTTTCAAAACTCTTATGATGATTATTTGAACTAAAATGGGTAAAACTTTATTATCGTCCGATTTTCCTCGTTCTTTTAGTGAAGTTGAGGCTCAAAACAACGATTTCTATTAAAGATAAGAGTTGTAAATGAAATATGATTATGCACGGCTTGCTGAATTTCAAAACTCTTAGAAGGGTTATTCGATACAAAATCGTTAAATTTTCATTATTGTTCAATTTTCCACGTTCGCTACGTGAAGTAAAGGCTCAAAACAACGATTTCTAGTCACAATAAGCTTTATAACAGAATAATGATTGTACTCGGCTTGTTGAATTTCAAAACTCTTAAAATCATTATTTGAAAAAAATAGGTAAAACTTCATTATCGTCCGATTTTCCAAGTTCCTTACATAAAATTAAGGCTCAAAAAATGATTTCTACTCACAATAAGCTTTCTAACATAATAATGAGTATACTTGTCTTGTTGAGTTTCAAAACACTTAAAATGATTATTTGAAATAAAATGGGTTAAACTTCATTATCGTCCGATTTCCCACGTTCCCTTAGTGAAGTTGAGGATCAAAATAATGATTTCTATTAAAAATAAGCGTTGTAGAAGAAATATGATTTTGTACGGGTTGTTAAGTTTCAAAACTCATAGAATGATTAATTGATAAAAAATCGTAAAAACTTCATTATCGCATAATTTTCCACGTTCCCTATGTGAAGTTAACGCTCAAAACAACGATTTCCAATCACAATAAGCTTTGTGACAGAATAATGATTTTACTCGGCATGTTGAATTTCAAAATTCTTGGAATGATTATTCATAATAAAATGGATAAAACTTCATTATTGTCCGATTTCCCACTTTCCCGAAGTGAAGTTAAGGCTCAAAACAATGATATCTATTGAAAATAAGCGTCGTAGATGAAGTATGATTATGCTCGGCTTGTTGAATTTCAATACTCTTAGAAAGATTAATTGATACAAAATTGTTCAAACTTTAATATTGTCCAATTTCTCACGTTCCCTATGTAAAGTTAAGGCTCAAAACAACGATTTCTAGTCACAATAAGCTTTTTTGACAGAATAATGGTTATACTCGACTTGTTAAATTTTAAAACTCTTACGATGATTATTTGAAACGAAATGGATAAAACTTTATTATTGTTTGATTTCCCACATTCGCTACGTGAAGTTAAGGCTTAAAACAACAATTTCTTGTCAAAATAAACTTTGTGATAGAATAATGATTATACTCGGCTTGTTGAATTTCAAAACACTTAAGATGATTATTTGAAACAAAATGGGTAAAACATCATTATCGTCCAATTTCCCACGTTCTCTACATGAAGTTAAGGCTCAAAACAACGATTTTTAGTCACACTAAGTTTTGTAACAGAATTTTTATTAAACGCGTCTTGTTGAATTTCAAAACACTTAAGATGATTATTTTAAACAAAATTGGTAAAACTTTATTATCACCCAATTTCCCACGTTCCCTAAGTGAAGTTAAGGCTTAAAACAAGGATTTCTATTCAAAATAAGCGTTTGAAGATAAAATATGATTATGCTCGGCTTGTTAAATTTCAAAACTCTTAGAATGATTAATTGATACAAAATTGTTAAAACTTCATTATCGTCCAATTTTCCACGCTCCTTACGCGAAGTTACGGCTCAAAGCAACAATTTCTAGTCACAATAAGCTTTGTGATAGAATAATTATTATACTCGGCTTGTCGAATTTCAAAACTCCTAGGATGATTATTTGAAATAAAATGGATAAAACTTCATTATTTTCTAATTTTCCATGTTCCTTACATGAAGTTAAGGCTCAAAACAACGATTTCTAGTTAAAATAAGTTTTGTAATAGAATAATGATTATACTCGGTTTGTTGAATTTCAAAACAATTAAGATGATTAATTGAAGTTAAGGCTCAAAACAACGATTTCTAGTCAAAATAATCTTTTATAACAGAATAATGATTGTACTCGGCTTGTTGAATTTCAAAACTCTTAAAATGATTACTTGAAAAAAAAAAAGGTAAAAATTAATTATCGTCTGATTTTCCAAGTCCCTACGTAAAATTAAGGCTCAAAAAATGATTTCTACTCACAATAAGCTTTTGTGACAGAATAATGATTATACTCGGCTTGTTGAATTTCAAAACTCTTAGAATGTTTCTTCGAAACAAAATGGGTAAAACTTCATTATCATCTAATTTCCCTTGTTCTCTACGTGAAGTTAAGATTCAAAATAACGATTTCTATTCAAAATAAGCGTTGTAGATGAAATATGACTATGTACGGCTTGTTAAATTTCAAAACTATTAGAATGATTAATCGATACAAAATCGTAAAAACTTCATTAACGCCTAATTTTCCACGTTCCCTACGTGAAGTTAACGCTCAAAGTAACGATTTCCAATCACAATAAGCTTTGTGACAGAATAATGATTTACTCGGCTTGTTGAATTTAAAAATTCTTAAAGTCATTATTCATAACAAAATAGATAAAACTTCATTATCGTCTGATTTCCCACATTCCCTAAGTGAAGTTAAGGCTCAAAACAACGATTTCTATTGAAAATAAGCGTCATAGATGAAGTATGATTATGCTCGGCTTGTTGAATTTCAAAACTCTTAGATTGATTAATTGATACAAAATCGTTAAAACTTCATTATCGTCCAATTTCCCACGTTCCCTATGTAAAGTTAAGGCTCAAAATAACGATTTCAAGTCACAATAAGCTTTTTTGACAGAATAATGGTTCTATTCTGCTTGTTGAATTTTAAAACTCTTAGGATGATTATTTGAAACAAAATAGATAAAACTTCATTATTGTTTGATTTCCCACATTCGCTACGTGAAGTTAAGGCTTAAAACAACGATTTCTAGTCAAAATAAACTTTGTGACAGAATAATGATTATACTCGGCTTGTTGAATTTCAAAACACTTAAGATGATTATTTGAAACAAAATGGGTAAAACATCATTATTGCTAATTTCCCACATTCACTACATGAAGTTAAGGCTCAAAACAACGATTTCTAGTCACAATAAGTTTTGTAACAGAATTTTGAGTAAACACGTCTTGTTGAATTTCAAAACAGTTAATATGATTATTTGAAATAAAATGGGTAAAACTTTATTATCGTCCAATTTCTCACGTTCCCTAAGTGAAGTTAAGACTGAAAACAATGATTTCTATTCAAAATAAGCATTTGTAGATGAAATATGATTATGCTCGGCTTCAAAACTCTTACAATGATTAATTGATACAAAATCGATATAACTACTTTATCGTCCAATTTTTCACATTCCCTACGTGAAGTTACGGCTCAAAGCAACAATTTCTAGTCACAATAAGCTTTGTGATAGAATAATGATTATACTCGGCTTGTTGAATTTCAAAACTTTATTTGAAACGAAATGGATAAAACTTCATTATTATTTGATTTCTCATGTCCTTACGTGAAGTTAAGGCTCAAAACAACGATTTTTAGTCACTATAAGTTCTGTAATAGAATAATGATTATACTAGGTTTGTTGAATTTCAAAACACTTAAGTTCATTATTTGAAACAAAATGAGTAAAATATCATTATTGTCCAATTTCCCACGTTCTGTACATGAATTTAGGGCTCAAAACAACGATTTCTAGATACAATAAGTTTTGTTGCAGAATAAAAATTATACTTGTCTAGTTGAATTTCAAAACACTTAAGATGATTATTTGAAACAAAATGGATAAAACTTCATTATCGTCCTATTTTCCATGTTCTCTACATGAAGTTAAGGCTCAAAACAACGATTTTTATTGAAATTAAGCGTTGTAGATGAAACATGATTATGCTCGGCTTGTTGAATTTCAAAACTCTTAGAATGATTAATTGATATAAAATCGTTAAAAGTTCATTATCATTCAATTTCTCACGTTACTTACGTGAAGTTAAGGCTCAAAACAACGATTTCTACTCTTAATAAGCTTTGTGACAGAATAATGATAATACTCGGCTTGTTTACATTTAAAACTCTTAGGATGATTATTTGAAACAAAATAGGTAAAACTTTATTATAGTCCGATTTCCCATGTTCCCTTAGTGAAGGTAAGGCTCAAAACTATGATTTCAATTGAAAAAAGCGTTGTAGGTGAAATATGATTATGCTCGGCTTATTAAATTTCAAAACTCTTAGAATGATTATTTGATACAAAATAGTTATTCATTATCATTTAATTCCCACGTTAACAACATGAAGTTAAGGCTCAAAACAACGATTTCTACACACGAAAAGCTTTGTTACAGAATAATGATTGTACTCGGCTTGTTGAATTTCAAAACACTTAGAATGATTATTTGAAACAAAATGGGTAAAACTTTTTTATTGTCAGATTTTTCAAGTTCCCTTCATGAAGTTAAGGCTCAAAAAAATGATTTATAGTCACAATAAGCTTTGTAACAAAATAATGATTATAGACAGCTTGTTGAATTTCAAAACTCTTCTGATGATTAATTGTAACAAAATAGATAAAACTTCATTATCGTTCGATTTCTCATGTTCCCTTAGTGAAATTAAGGCTCAAAACAACAATTCTAATGAAAATAAGCATTGTAGATGAAATATGATTATGCTCAGCTTCTCGAATTTCAAAACTCTCAGAATGATTATTAGATACAAAATCCTTAAAACTTCATTATCATTCAATTTCCCACGTTCGCTATGTGAAGTTAAGGCTCAAAACAACGTTTTCTAGTACCAATCAGCTTTGTGAAAGAATAATGATTGTACTCGGCTTGTTGAATTTCAAAACTCTTAGAATGATTATTAGAAACAAAATAGGTAAAACTTCATTATCGTCTAATTTTCCAAGTTCCTTATGTGAAGTTAAGGTTCAAAAAACGATTTCTAGTCACAATAAGATTTGTAACGGAATAATGATTATATTTGGCTTGTTGAATTTCAAAATTCTTCGGATGATTATTTGAAACAAAATTGATGAATCTTCATTATCGTCCAATTTTCCACGTTCCCTACGTGAAGTTATGTCTCAAAACAACGATTTCTAGTCACAAAAAGCTTTGTAACAGAATAATGATTATATTCGGCTTGTTGAATTTCAAAACACTTAAGATGATTATTTCAAACATAATGGGTGAAACATTATTATCATCCAATGTCCCATGTTCCTTACGTGAAGTTAAGGGTCCAAACAACGATTTCAAGCTACAATAAGCTTTGTAACAGAATAATGATTATACTCAGCTTGATGAATTTCAAAACTCTTAAGATGATTATTTGAACCAAAATGGGTAAAACTTTATTATCGTCCGATTTTTCTCGTTCCCTAAGTGAAGTTAAGGCTTCAAACAATGATTTCTAATCAAAATAAGCGTTTGTAGATAAAATATGATTATGCTCAGCTTATTTAATTTTAAAACTCTTAAAATTATTATTTGATACAAAATCGTTAAAACTTCGTTATCATCCAATTTTCCACGTTCCCTACGTGGAGTTAAGGATCAAAACAACGATTTATAGTCACAATAAGCTTTGTGTTAGAATAATGATTATATTCGGCTTATTGAATTTCAAAACTCTTAGGTTGATTATTTGAAACAAAATGGAAAAAACTACATTATCGTCCAATTTTTCACGTTCCCTTAGTGAAGTTAAGGCTTAAAACAACGATTTTTATTCAAAATAAGCGTTGTAGATGAAATATAATTATGCTCGGCTTGTTGAATTTTAAAACTATTAGAATGATTATTTGATACAAAATCGTTAAAACTACATTATCGTTCAATTTCTAACATTCCCCACATGAAGTTAATCCTCTAAATAAAGATTTCTAGTCATAATAAGCTTTGTGACAGGATATTGATTATACTCGGCTTGCTGAATTTCAAAACATTTAGAATGATTATTCGAAATAAAATTGGCGAAACTTCATTATCGTCCGATTTTCCAAGTTCCCTAAGTGAAGTTAAGGCTCAAAACAACGATTTCTATTAAAAATAAGCGTTGTAGATGAAATATGATTAAGCTCAGCTTGTTGAATTTCAAAACTCTTAGAATGATTAATTGATACAAAATCGTTAAAACTATATTATCGTCCAATTTTTCACATTCCCCACGTGAAGTTAAGGCTCAAAACAACAATTTCTAGTCACAATAAGCTTTGCGATAGAATAATGATTATACTTAGCTTATTGAATTTCAAAACTCTTAGAATGATTATTTGAAACAAAATGGATAAAACTTAATTATTGTCCGATTTCCCATATTCCCTGCATGAAGTTAAGGATCAAAACAATGATTTCTAGTCACAATAAGTTTTGTAATAGAATAATGATTATACTTGGTTTGTTGAATTTCAAAACACTTAAGTTGATTATTTGAAACAAAATGTGTAAAACATCATTACTGTCCAATTTCCCATGATCTGTACATGAAGTTAAGGCTCAAAACAATGATTTTTAGATACAATAAGTTTTGCTACAGAATAATAATTATACTCATCTAGTTGAATTTGAAAACACTTAAAATGATTATTTGAAACAAAATGGGTAAAACTTCATTATCGTTCTATTTCCCATGTTCTCTACATGAAGTTAAGGCTCAAAACAACGATTTTTATTGAAATTAAGTGTTGTAGATGAAATATGATTAGGCTCGGCTTGTTGAATTTCAAAACTCTTAGAATAATTAATTGATACAAAATCATTAAAACTTCACTATCATCAAATTTCTCACGTTCCTTACGTGAAGTTAAGACACAAAACAACGATTTCTACTCTCAATAAGCTTTGTGAAAGAATAATGATTATACTCGGCTTGTTTACATTTAAAACTCTTAGGATGATTATTTGAAACAAAATAGGTAAAACTTCATTATAATCCGATTTCCCACGTTCCCTTAGTGAAGGTAAGGCTCAAAACTATGATTTCAATTGAAAAAAGCGTTGTAAATGAAATATGATTATGCTTGGCTTGTTAAATTTCAAAACTCTTAAAATGATTATTTTATACAACATGTTCTTCATTGTCATTCAATTGCCCACGTTCGCAACGTGAAGTTAAGGCTCAAAACAATGATTTCTAGTCACAAAAATCTTTGTAACAGAATAATGATTGTACTCAGCTTGTTGAATTTCAAAACACTTAGAATGATTATTTGAAACAAAATGAGTAAAACTTCTTTATTGTCCGATTTTTCAAGTTCCCCACGTGAAGTTAAGGCTCAAAAAAATAATTTATAGTCACAATATGCTTTGTAACAGAATAATGATTATAGACGGCTTGTTGAATTTCAAAACTCTATTAATGATTAATTGTAACAAAATAGGTAAAACTTCATTATCATTCGATTTCTCATGTTCCCTTAGTGAAGTTAAGGCTCAAAACAATGATTTCTATTGACAATAAGCGTTGTGGATGAAATATGATTATGCTCAGCTTATTGAATTTCAAAACTCTTAGAATGATTATTAGATCCAAATTCGTTAAAACTTCATTATCGTTCAATTTCCCACGTTCGCTATGTGAAGTTAAGACTCAAAATAACATTTTCTAGTCACAATAAGCTTTGTAATAGAATAATGATTGTACTCGGCTTGTTGAATTTGAAAACTCTTAGAATGATTATTGGAAACTAAATAGGTAAAACTTCATTATCGTCCGATTTTTCAAGTTCCTTACGTGAAGTTAAGGCTCAAAAAACGATTTCTAGTCACAGTAAGATTGGTAACAGAATAATGATTATAGTCTGCTTATTGGATTTAAAATTCTTCGGATGATTATTGAAAACAAAATGGATAAATCTTCATTATTGTCTGATTTATCACGTTCCTTACGTGTAGTTAAGTCTCAAAACAACGATTTCTAGATACAATAAACTTTGCAAAAGAATAATGATTATATTCAGCTTGTTAAATTTCAAAACACTTAAGATGATTATTAGAAACAAAATGGGTCAAAATTTGTTATCGTCCAATGTCCCAGGTTCCCTATGTGAAGTTAAGGATCAAAACAACGATTTCTTGCTACAATAAGCTTTGTAACAGAATAATGAATATACTCAGCTTGTTGAATTCCAAACTTCTTAGGATGATTATATTAAACAAAATGGATAAAACTTCATTATCGTCCGATTTCCCACGTTCCCTACGTGAAGTTAAGTCTTAAAACAATGATTTCGAGTTACAATAAGCTTTGTGACAGAACAATGATTATACTCGGCTTGTTTACTTTCAAAACTCCTAGGATGATTATTTGAAATAAAATGGGTAAAACTTCAATATAGTCTAATTTTCCACGTTCCCTTAGTGAAGGTAAGGCTCAAAACCACGATTTCAATTGAAAAAAGTGTTGTAGATGAAATATGATTATGCTCGGCTTGTTTAATTTCAAAACTTTTAGAATGATTATTTGATACAAAGCGTTCTTCAATATCATTCAATTTCCCATGTTTGCAACGTGACGTTACAATGATTTCTAGTAACAATAAGCTTTGTAACAGAACAATGATTATACTGGGCTTGTTGAATTTCTAAACTCTTAGAATGATTATTTGAAACAAAATAGGTAAAACTTCATTATCGTCTGATTTTCCAAGTTTCCTACGTGAAGTTAATACTCGAAAAACGATTTATAATCACAATAAACTTTGTAACAAAATAATGATTATAGTAGGCTTGTTGAATTTCAAAACTCTTAGGATGATTATATGAAACAAAATGGATAAAACTTCATTATCGTCCGATTTTCCACGTTCCCAACGTGAAGTTAAAGTCTCAAACCAACAATTTTTATTGAAATTAAGCGTTGTAGATGAAATATGATTATCCTCGGCTTGTTGAATTTGAAAACTCTTAGAATGATTAATTGATACAAAATTGTTAAAACTTCATTATCATCAAATTTCTCACGTTCCTTACGTGAAGTTAACGCTCAAAACAACGATTTTCACTCCCAATAAGCTTTTTGACAGAATAATGATTATACTCGGCTTGTTTACTTTCAAAACTCTCAGAATGATTGTTTGATACAAAATGGGTAAAACTTCATTATCGTCCGATTTCCCACGTTCCCTTGTAGAAGTTAAGGCTCAACACAATGATTTCTAGTCACAATAAGCTTTGTAAAAGAATAATGATTGTACTCAGCTTATTGAATTTCAAAACTCTTAGAACGATTATTTGAAATAAAATGGGTTAAACTTAATTGTTGTCTGATTTTCCAAGTACCCTACGTGAAATTACGGCTCAAAAAATAATTTCTAGTCAAAATAAGCTTTGTAACAGAATAATGATTATAGTCAGCTTGTTGAATTACAAAACTTTTAGGATGATTATTTGAACCAAAATGGGTAAAACTTCATCATCGTCCAATTTCCCACGTTCCCTTACTAAAGTTAAGGCTTAAAACAACAATTTCTATTCAAAATAAGCGTTTGTAGATAAAATATGATTATGCTCGGCTTGTTAAATTTTAAAACTCTTCAAATGATTATTTGATACAAAGTCGTTAAAACTTCATTATCGTCCAGTTTCCCACGTTCCCTACGTGAATATAAAGATTAAAGAACGATTTCTAGTCAAAATAAACTTTGTGACAGAATAATAATTATACTCGGCTTGTTGAGTTTCAAAACACTTAAGATAATTATTTGAAACAAAATGGAAGAAACTTCATTATCGTCCAATTTCCCACGTTATCTACATGAATGTAAGGCTCAAAACAACGATTTCTAGTTACAATAAGTTTTGTAAAAGAATAATGATTATGATTTTCCAAGTTCCCTACTTGAATTTAAGGCTCAAAAAATGATTTCAAGTCACAATAATCTTTATAATAGAATAATGATTATAGCCGGCTTGTTGAATTTCAAAACTCTTAGGATGATTAATCTGAAACAAAATAGATAAATCTTCATTATCGTCCGATTTCCCACACGTGAAGTTAAGTCTCAAAACTACGATTTCTAGTCACAATAAGCTTTATAACAAAATAATGATTATATTCGGCTTGTTGAATTTCAAAACACTTAAGATGATTATTTTAAACAAAATGGGTAAAACTTTATTATGGTGCAATGTCCCACGTTCCCTACGTGAAGTTAAGGATCAAAATAATGATTTCTAGCTACAATAAGCTTTGTAACAAAACAATGATTATACTCGGCTTGCCGAATTTCAAAACTCTTAAGATGATTATTTTAACCAAAATGGATAAAACTTTATTATCGTTCGATTTTCCACGTTCTCTAGGTGAAGTTAAGGCTTAAAACAACGATTTCTATTCAAAATAAGCATTTGTAGATAAAATATGATTATGCTCGGCTTGTTTAATTTTTAAACTCTTAAAATGATTATTTGATACAAAAATTTTCCACATTCCCTACGTGAAGTTAAAGATCAAAACAACGATTTTTAGTCACAATAAGCTTTGTTTTAGAATAATGATTATATTCGGCTTGCTGAATTTCAAAACACTTAGGTTGATTATTTGAAACAAAATGGGTAAAACTTCATTACCATCCGATTTTCCACATTCCCTTAGTGAAGTTAAGGCTCAAAACAACAATTTCTATTCAAAATAAGCGTTGTAGATGAAATATGATTATGCATGGCTTGTTGAATTTCAAAACTCTTAGAATAATTATTTGATACAAAATCGTTAAAACTACATTACCGTCCAATTTCCCACATTCCCTACATGAAGTTAAAGCTCAAAACAATGATTTCTAGTCAAAATAAGTTTTGTGATAGAATGCTAATTATACTCAATTTATTGAATTTCAAAAACTCTTAGAATGATTATTCGAAACAAAATGAATAAAACTTCATTATTTTTCGATTTCTCATGTTCCCTACGTGAAGTTAAGGCTCAAAACAACGATTTCTAGTCAAAATAAGTTTTGTAAAAGAATAATGATTATACTCGGTTTGTTGAATTTCAAAACACTTAAGTTGATTATTTGAAGCAAAATGTGTAAAACTTCATTATCGTCCAATTTCTCACGTTCTCTAAATGAAGTTAAGGCTCAAAACAACGATTTCTAGACACAATAAGTTTTGTAACAGAATAATGATTATATTCGTCTTGTTGACTTTCAAAACACATAAAATGATTATTTGAAACAAAACGGGTCAAACTTCATTATCGTCCTATTTCCCATGTTCTTTACATGAAGTTAAGGCTCAAAACGACGACTTTTATTGAAAATAAGCGTTGTAGATGAAATATTATTATGCTCGGCTTGTTGAATTTCAAAACTCTTAGAATAATTAATTGATAGAAAATCATTAAAACTTTATTATCTTCCAATTTCTCACGTTCCCTACGTGAAGTTAAGGCCCAAAACAACGATTTCTACTCTCAATAAGCTTTGTGACAGAATAATGATTATACTTGGCTTATTTAGATTTAAAACTCTTAGGATGATTATTTGAAACAAAATGGGTAAAACTTCATTATAGTCCGATTTCCCACGTTCCCTTAGTAAAGGCAAGGCTCAAAACCACAATTTCAATTGAATAAATCATTGTAGATGAAATATGATTATACTCGGCTTGTTGAATTTCAAAACTCTTAAAATGATTAATTGACACAAAATCGTTAAATCTTCATTATCATCCAATTTCGAACATTCCTTACGTGAAGTTAAGACTCAAAACAACGATTTCTACTCTCAATAAGGTTTGTGTCACAATAATGACTATACTTGGCTTGTTTACATTTAAAACTCTTAGGATGATTATTTAAAACAAAATGGGTAAAACTTCATTATAGTCCGATTTCCCACGTTCCCTTAGTGAAGGTAAGGCTCAAAACCACGATTTCAATTGAATAAAGCGTTGTAAATCAAATATAATTATGCTTGGCTTGTTGAATTTCAATAGTCTTATAATGATTATATGATACAAAATTGATCTTCATTATCATTCAATTTCCCACGTTTGCAACCTGAAGTTATGGCTCAAAACAACTATTTCTAGTCACAAAAAGCTTTGTAACAGAATAATGATTGTACTCGGCTTGTTGAATTTCAAAACTGTTAGAATGATTATTTCAAACAAAATGGGTAAAACTTCATTATTGTCCGATTTTTCAAGTTCCCTACGTGAAGTTAAGGCTAAAAAAAACGATTTATAGTCTTAATAAGCTTTGTAACAGAATAATGATTATAGACAGCTTGTTTAATTTCATAACGCCTAGGATGATTATTTGTAACAAAATAGGTAGAACTTCATTATTGTTCGATTTCCCATGTTCCCTTAGTGAAGTTACGGCTCAAAACTACGATTTCTAATATAACAATGATTATACTCGGCTTGTTGAATTTCAAAACACTTAAGATGATTATTTGAAACAAAATGGGTAAAACTTCATTATCGTCCAATTTCTCATGTTCTCTACATGAAGTTAAGGCTCAAAACGACGATTTTTATTGAAAATAAGCATTGTAGATGAAATATGATTATGCTCGGATTGTTGAATTTCAAAACTCTTAGAATGATTAATTGATAGAAAATCATTAAAACTTCATTATCATCCAATTTGTCATGTTCCCCATGTGAAGTTAAGGCTCAAAACAACGATTTCTACTCTCAATAAGCTTTGTGACAGAATAATGATTATACTTGGCTTGTTTACATTTAAAACTCTTAGGATGATTATTTGAAACAAAATGGGTAAAACTTCATTATAGTCCGATTTTCGACGTTCCCTTAGAGAAGGTAAGGCTCAAAACTACTATTTCAATTGAATAAAGCATTGTAGATGAAATATGATTATGCTCAGCTTGTTGAATTTCAAAACTCTTAGAATGATTATTTGATGCAAAATCGTTCTTCATTATCATTCAATTTCCCACGTTCGCAACCTGAAGTTATGGCTCAAAACAACGATTTCTAGTCACAAAAAACTTTGTAACAGATTAATGATTGTACTCAGCTTGTTGAATTTCAAAACACTTAGAATGATTATTTGAAACAAAATGGGTAAAACTTCATTATTGTCTGATTTTCAAAGTTTCCTACGTGATGTTAAGGCTCAAAAAAATGATTTATAGTCACAATAAGCTTTGTAACAGAATAATGATTATAGACGACTTGTTTAATTTCAATACTCCTAGGATAATTATTTGTAACAAAATAGGTAAAACTTCATTATCGTTCGATTTCCCATGTTTCCTTAGTGATGTTAAGGCTCAAAACAACGATTTCTATTGAAAATAAACGTTGTAGATGAAATATGATTATGCTTGGCTTTTTGAATTTCAAAACTCTTAGAATGATTATTCGATGTAAAATCATTAAAACATCATTATCATTCAATTTCCTAAGTTCGCTATGTGAAGTTAAGGCTCAAAGTAACGATTTCTAGCTACAATAAGCTTTGTAACAGAATAATGATTATACTCGGCTTGTTGAATGTCAAAACTCTTAGGATGATTATATGCAACAAAATGGATAAAACTTCATTATCATTCGATTTCCCACGTTCCCTACGTGAAGTTAAGTCTCAAAACAACGATTTCTAGTTACAATAAGCTTTGAGACAGAATAATGATTATACACAGCTTGCTTACTTTCAAAACTCTTAGGATGATTATTTGAACCAAAATGGGTAAAACTTTATTATCATCCGATTTACCATGTTCACTTAGTGAAGTTAAGGCTCAAAATAACGACTTTTATTGAAAGTAAGCATTGAATTTCAAAACTCTTAGAACAGTTATTGGATAAAAAATCGTTAAAACTTCATTATCGTCCAATTTCCCATGTTCGCTACGTAAAGTTAAGGCTCAAAGCAACAATTTCCGACCACAATATGCTTTGTAACATATTAATGATTGTACTTGGTTGTTTGAATTTCAAAACTCTTAGAATGATTATTTAAAACAAAATGGATAAAACTTCATTATCATCCGATTTTCCAAGTTTCCCTACTTGAAGTTAAGGCTCAAAAAACGATTTCAAGTCACAATAATCTTTGTAGCAGAATAATGATTATAGTCGGCTTGTTGAATTTCAAAACGCATAGGATGATTATTTGAAACAAAATGGATAAATCTTCATTATCGTCCAATTTCCCACGTTCCCTACGTGAAGTTAAGTCTCAAAACAACGATTTCTAGATACAATAAGTCTTGTTACAAAATAATAATTATAGTCATCTAGTTGAATTTCAAAACATTTAAGATGATTATTT
Source organism: Stephania japonica (assembly GCA_039657345.1). Lineage (NCBI taxonomy): Eukaryota > Viridiplantae > Streptophyta > Magnoliopsida > Ranunculales > Menispermaceae > Stephania > Stephania japonica. Next base: position 25,898,490 of record CM077563.1, on the reverse strand, counting down.
GAAACAAAATGGGTAAAACTTCATTATCGTCCTATTTACCATGTTCTCTACATGAAGTTAAGGCTCAAAACAACGATTTTTATCGAAATTAAGTGTTGTAGATGAAATATGATTATGCTCGACTTGTTGAATTACAAAACTCTTAGAATGATTAATTGATACAAAATCGTTAAAACTTCATTATCATCCAATTTATCACGTTTCTTACGTGAAGTTAAGGCTCAAAATAACGATTTCTACTCTCGATAAGCTTTGTGACAGAATAATGATTGTACTCGGCTTATTTACATTTAAAACTCTTAGGATGATTATTTGAAAGAAAATAGGTAAAACTTCATTATAGTCCGATTTCCCACGTTCCCTTAGTGAAGGTAAGGCTCAAAACTACGATTTCAATTGAAAAAAAGCGTTGTAGATGAAATATGATTATTCTCAGCTTGTTAAATTTCAAAACTCTTAGAATGGTTATTTGATACAAAATCGTTCTTCATTATCATTCAATTTCCCACGTTCGCAACATGAAGTTAAGGCTCAAAACAACGATTTCTAGTCACAAAAAGCTTTGTAACAGAATAATAATTGTACTCGGCTTGTTGAATTTCAAAATACATAGAATGATTATTTGAAACAAAATGGGTAAAACTTCTTTATTGTCCGATTTTTCAAGTTCCCTACGTGAAGTTAAGGCTCAAAAAAACAATTTATAGTCACAATAAGCTTTGTAACAGAATAATCATTATAGACGGCTTGTTGAATTTCAAAACTCTTATGATGATTAATTGTAATAAAATAGGTAAAACTTCATTATCGTTCGGTTTCCCATGTTCCCTTAGTGAAGTTAAGGTTCAAAACAAAGATTTCTATTGAAAATAAGCGTTGTAGATGAAATATGATTATGCTCGGCTTGTTGAATTTCAAAACTCTCAGAATGATTATTAGATACAAAATCGTTAAAACTTCATTATCATTCAATTTTTCACGTTCGCTATGTGAAGTTAAGGCTCAAAACAACGTTTTCTAGTCACAATAAACTTTTGTGACAGAATAATGAATGTACTCGGCTTGTTGAATTTCAAAACTCTTAGAATAATTATTGGAAACAAAATAGGTAAAACTTCATTATCGTCCAATTTTCCAAGTTCCTTACGTGAAGTTAAGGCTCAAAAAATGATTTCTAGTCACAATAAGATTTGTAACAGAATAATGATTATAGTCGGCTTGTTAAATTTTAAAATTCTTCGAATTATTATTTAAAACAAAATGGATAAATCTTCATTATCGTCTGATTTCCCACGTTCCCTACGTGAAGTTATATCTCAAAACAACGATTTCTAGTCACAAAAAGCTTTGTAACAAAATAATGATTATATTCGGCTTATTGAATTTCAAAACACTTAAGATGATTATTAGAAACAAAATGGTAAAAACTTTATTATCATCCAATGTCCCACATTCTCTACATGAAGTTATGGCTCAAAATAACGATTTCTAGCTACAATAAGCTTTGTAACAGAATAATGGTTATACTCAGCTTGATGAATTTCAAAACACTTAAGATGATTATTTGAACCAAAATAGGTAAAACTTTATTATCGTCCGACTTTACCTATTCCCTTAGTGAAGTTAAGGCTTAAAACAACGATTATGCTCGGCTTGTTGAATTTTAAAGCTCTTAAAATGATTATTTGATACAAAATCGTTAAAACTTCATTATCGTAAAATTTCTCAAGTTCCCTACGTGAAGTTAAGGATCAAAACAACGATTTCAAGTCCCAATAAGCTTTATGTTAGAATAATGATTATATTCGGCTTCTTAAATTTTAAAACTCTTAAGCTGATTATTTGAAACAAAATAGGTAAAACTTCAATATCAACTGATTACACACGTTCCCTTAGTGAAGTTAAGGCTCAAAAGACCGATTTCTATTCAAAATAAGCGTTGTAGATGAAATAAGATTATGCTCGGGTTGTTGAATTTCAAAACTCTTAAATTGATTATTTGATACAAAATCGTTTTAAACTTCATTATCGTCCAATTTTCTACTTTTCCTTCGTGAAGTTACAGCTTAAAACAACAATTTCTTGTCACAATAAGCTTTGTGACAGAATAATGATTATACTCGGCTTGTTGAATTTCAAAACTCTTAGAATGATTATTCGAAACGAAATGGGTAAAACTTCATTATCATCCTATTTCCCATGTTCTCTACATGAAGTTAAGGTTCAAAACAACGATTTCTATCAAAAATAAGAGTTGTAGATGAAATATGATTATGTACGGCTTGTTGAATTTCAATACTCTTAGAATGATTAATTGATAAAAAATCATTAAAACTTTATTATCGTCCAATTTCTCACGTTCCCTACGTGAAGTTAAGGCTCAAAACAACGATTTCTAGTTAAAATAAGCTTTGTGATAAAATAATGATTACACTCGGCTTGTTTACTTTCAAAGCTCTTAGAATGGTTATTTGAACCAAAATGGGTAAAACTTTATTATCGTCCGATTTTTCATGTTCCCTTAGTGATGTTAAGGCTCAAAACAACGATTTCTATTAAAAATAAGCGTTGTAGAGGAAATATGATTATGCACGTCTTATGGAATTTCAAAACTCATAGAATAATTATTTCATACAAAATCGTTAAAACTTCATTATCGTTCAAATTCCCATGTTCGCTACGTAAAGTTAAGGCTCAAAACAACAATTTCTAATCACAATAAGCTTTGTAACAGAATAATTATTGTACTTATTTTTTTTAATTTCAAAACTCTTGGAATGATTATTTGAAACAAAATGGGTAAAACTTCATTATCGTCCGATTTTCCAAGTTTCCCTACTTGAAGTTAAGGCTCAAAAAACGATTTCAAGTCAAATAAATCTTTGTAACAGAATAATGATTATAGTCGGCTTGTTGAATTTCAAAACTCTAAGGATGATTATTTGAAATAAAATGGATAAATCTTCATTATCGTCCAATTTCCCACTTTCCCTACGTGAAGTTAAGTCTCCAAACAACGATTTCTAGGCACAAAAAGTTTTGTAACTGAATAATAATTATATTCGGCTTGTTGAGTTTCAAAACACTGAAGATGATTATTTGAAACAAAATGGGTAAAACTTTATTATCATCTAATGTCCCACATTCCCTATGTGAAGTTAAGGATCAAAACAACGATTTCTAGCTACAATAAGCTTTGTAACAGAATAATGATTATACTCAGCTTGATGAATTTCAAAACACTTAAGATGATTATTTAAACTAAAATGGGTAAAACTTTATTATCATCCGATTTTCCCCATTCCCTAAGTGAAGTTAAGGCTTAAAATAAGGATTTCTAATCAAAATAAGCATTTTTAGATAAAACATGATTATGATCGGCTTGTTTAATTTTAAAACTTTTAAAATTATTATTTGATACAAAATCGTTAAAACTTCATTATCATCCAATTTCCCACGTTCCCTATGTGGAGTTAAGGTTCAAAACAATGATCTCTAGTCACAATAAATTTTGTATTAGAATAAGGATTATATTTGGCTTGTTGAATTTCAAAACTCTTAGGTTAATTATTTAAAACAAAATGGGTAAAACTTTATTATTGTCCGATTTTCCATGTTCCCTTAGTGAAGTTAAGGCTCAAAACAACGATTTTTATTCAAAATAAGCATTATAGGTGAAATATAATTATGCTCGGCTTGTTGAATTTAAAAACTATTAGAATGATTATTTGATACAAAATTGTTAAAACTACATTATCGTTCAATTTCTCACATTCCCTACGTGAAGTTAATGCTCTAAACAACGATTTCTAGTCACAATAAGCTTTGCGGCAGAATATTGATTATACTCGGCATGTTGCATTTCAAAACTCTTAAAATGATTATTCGAAATAAAATAGGTAAAACTTCATTATCGTCCGATTTCTCACGTTCCCTAAGCAAAGTTAAGGCTCAAAACAATGATTTCTATTGAAAATAAGCGTTGTAGATGAAATATGATTAAGTTCGGCTTGTTGAATTTCAAAACTCTTAGAATGATTAATTGATACAAAGTCGTTAAAACTTTATTATCGTCAAATTTTTCACGTTCCCTACTCAAAATAACAATTTCTAGTCACAATAAGCTTTGTGACAGAATAATGATTATACTCAGCTTATTGAATTTCAGAACTCTTAGAATGATTATTTGATACAAAATGGATAAAACTTCATTATTGTCCGATTTCCCATGTCCCCTACGTGAAGTTAAGGATCAAAATAACGATTTTTAGTCACTATAAGTTTTGTAATAGAATAATGATTATACTCGGTTTGCTGAATTTCAAAACACTTAAGTTGATTATTTGAAACAAAATGTGTAAAACATGATTATTGTCCAATTTCCCACGTTCTATACATGAAGTTAAGGCTTAAAATCACGGTTTCTAGTTACAATAAGTTTTGTTACAGAATAATAATTATACTCGTCTGGTTGAATTTCAAAACACTTAGGATGATTATTTGAAACAAAATCGATAAAACTTCATTATCATTCGATTTTTCATGTTTTCTACATGAAGTTAAGGCTCCAAACAACGATTTTTATTGCAATTAAGCGTTGTAGATGAAATATGATTATGCTCGGCTTGTTGAATTTCAAAACTCTTAGAATGATTAATTGATACAAAATCATTAAAACTTCATTATCATCCAATTTCTCACGTTCCTTACTTGAAGTTAAGGCTCAAAACAACGATTTCTACTCTTAATAAGCTTTGTGACAGAATAATGATTATACTCGGCTTGTTTACATTTAAAACTCTTATGATGATTATTTGAAACAAAATAAGTAAAACTTCTTTATAGTTCAATTTCCCACGTTCCCTTAGTGAAGGTAAGGCTCAAAACTACGATTTCAATTGAAAAAAGCGTTGTAGATGTAATATGATTATGCTTGGCTTGTTAAATTTCAAAACTCTTATAATGATTATTTGATACAAAATCGTTCTGCATTATCATTCAATTTCCCACATTCGCAACGTGAAGTTAAGTCTCAAAACAACAATTTCTAGTCACAAAAGCTTTTGTAACAGAATAATGATTGTACTTGGCTTCTTGAATTTCAAAAAACTTTAAATGATTATTTGAAACAAAGTGGGTAAAACTTCTTTATTGTCCGATTTTTCAAGTTCCCTACGTCAAGTTAAGGCTCAAAAAATGATTTATAGTCACAATATTCTTTGTAAAAGAATAATGATTATAGACAGCTTGTTAAATGTAAAAACTCTCATGATGATTAATTGTAACAAAATAGGTAAAACTTCATTATCGTTTGATTTCCCATGTTCCCTTAGTTAAGTTAAGGCTCAAAACAACGATTTCTATTGAAAATAAGCATTGTAAATGAAATATGATTATGCCCGGCTTGTTGAATTTCAAAACTCTTAGATTGATAATTAGATACAAAATCATTAAAACTTCATTATCGTTCAATTTCCCACGTTCGCTATATGAAGTTAAGGCTCAAAACAACGTTTTCTAGTCACAATAAACTTTGTGACAGAATAATGATTATACTCGGCTTGTTGAATTTCAAGACTTTTAGAATTATTATTGGAAACAAAATAGGTAAAACTTCAATATCGTCCAATTTTTCAAGTTCCTTACTTGAAGTTAAGGCTCAAAAAACGATTTCTAGTCACAATAAAATTTGTAACAGAATAATAATTATAGTCGGCTTGTTGAATTTCAAAATTCTTCGGCTGATTATTTGAAACAAAATGGATAAATCTTCATAATCGTCCGATTTCCCACATTCCATACGTGAAGTTAAGTCTCAAAAGAACGATTTCTAGACACAATAAACTTTGGAACAGAATAATAATTATATTCAGCTTGTTGAATTTCAAAATACTTAAGATGATTATTAGAAACAAAATGGGTAAAACTTTAATATCGTCCAATATCCCAGGTTCCCTTCGTGAAGTTAAGGCTCAGAACAACGATTTCTAACTACAATAAGCTTTGTAACAGAATAATGAATATACTCGGCTTGTTGAATTTCAAAACTCTTAGGATGATTATACGAAACAAAATGGATAAACTTCATTATCGTTCGATTTCCCACATTCCCTACGTGAAGTTAAGTCTCAAAACAACGATTTCGAGTTACAATAAGCTTTATGACAGAACAATAATTATACTCGGCTTGTTTACTTCCAAAACTCTTAGGATGATTATTTGAAACAAAATGGGTAAAACTTCATTATAGTCCAATTTCTCACGTTCCCTTAGTGAAGGTAAGGCTGAAAACCATGATTTCAATTGAGAAAAGTGTTGTAGATGAAATATGATTCTGCTCGCCTTGTTGAATTTCAAAATTTTTAGAATGATTATTTGATACAAAAGTATTCTTCAATATCATTCAATTTCCCACATTCACAACGTGACATTAAGGCTCGAAACAACCACAATAAGCTTTGTAACAGAATAATAATTGTACTCGGATTGTTGAATTTCAAAACTCTTAGAATGATTATTTGAAACAGAATAGGTAAAACTTCATTATCGTCCGATATTCCAAGTTTCCTACGTGAAGTTTAGGCTTAAAAAATGATTTATAGTCACAATAAACTTTGTAACAAAATAATGATTATAGTTGGCTTTTTGAATTTCAAAACTCTTAGGATGATTATATGAAACAAAATGGATAAAACTTCATTATCGTTCGATTTCCCATGTTGCCTATGTGAAGTTAAGTCTCAAAACAACGATTTCTAGTTACAATAAGCAATGCGACCGAATAATGATTATACTCGGCTTGTTGAATTTTAAAACTGTTAGGATGATTATTTGAAATAATATGGGTAAAACTTCATTACCATCCAATTTCTCATGTTCCTTACGTGAAGTTAAGGTTCAAAACAACGATTTCTATTCACAATAAGCATTGTCGCAGAATAGTGTTTATACTCGGCTTGTTAACTTTAAAAACTCTTACGATGATTATTTGAAACAAAATGGGTAAATCTTTATTATTGTCCGATTACGCACATTCCCTTAATGAAATTAAGGCTAAAAACAACGATTTTTATTGAAAATAAGCGTTTTAGATGAAATATGATAATGATCGGCTTATTAATTTCAAAACTCTTAGAATGATTATTCGAAACAAAATGGATAAAACTTCATTATTGTCCTATTTCCCATGTTCTTTACGTGAAGTTATGGTTCAAAACAACGATTTCTAGTCACAATAAGCTTTGTAACAGAATAATAATTGCACTCCGCTTGTTGCATTTCAAAACTCTTAGAATGATTGTTTGAAACAAAATAGGTAAAACTTCAATATCGTCCGATTTTTCAAGTTCCCTATGTGAAGTTAAGGCTCAAAAAGCGATTTATAGTCACAATAAGCTTTGTAACAGAATAATGATTATAGTCGGCTTGTTGAATTTCAAAACTCTTAGAATGATTATTTGAAACAAAATGGGTAAAACTTCTTTATCGTTCGATTTTCCAAGTTCCCTACGTGAAATTAAGGCTCAAAAAATGATTTCTAGTCACAATATGTTTTGTAACAGAATAATGATTATAGTCGGCTTGTTGAATTTCAAAACTCTTTGTATGATTATTTAAAACAAAATAGATAAAACTACATTATCATCCGATTTTTCACGTTTGCTACGTGAAGTTATGGCTCAAAACAACTATTTCTAGTCACAATAAGTTTTGTAGCAGAATAATGATTATATTTGGCTTTTTAAATTTCAAAACACTTAAGATGATTATTTGAAACAAAATGTTTAAAACTTTATTATCGTCCAATTTCTCACGTTCCCTACGAGAAGTTAAGGCTCAAAACAACAATTTCTAGTTGCAATAAGCTTTGTGACAGAATAATGAGTATACTTGGCTTGTTGAAATTCAAAACTCATAGGATGATTATTTGAACCAAAATGGGTAAAACTTTATTATCGTTCAATTTCCCACGTTTCCTAAGTGAAGTTAAGGCTTAAAACAACGATTTTTATTCAAAATAAGTGTTTAAAGATAAAATATTATTATGCTCAGCTTGTTGAATTTTAAAGCTCTTAAAATGATTATTTGATACAAAATCGTTAAAACTTCATTATCGTTCAATTTCTCACGTTCCCTACGAGAAGTTAAGGATCAAAACAATGATTCTAGTCACAATAAGTTTTATGTTAGAATAATGTTCATATTCGGCTCGTTGAATTTCAAAACTCTTAGGCTAATTACTTGAAACAAAATGGGTGAAACTTTAATATCACCTGATTTCCCACGTTGCCTTAATGAAGCTAAGGCTCAAAACAACTATTTCTATTCAAAAGAAGCGTTGTAGATGAAATATGATTATGCTCAGCTTGTTGAATTTGAAAACTCTTAAAATGATTATTTAATACAAAACCGTTTTAAACTTCATTACCCTCCAATTTCCCACGTTCGCGATGTAAAGTTAAGGCTCAAAACAACGATTTGTAACAACAAAAAGCTTTGTAACAGAATAATGATTGTACGTGGCTTTTTGAATTTTAAAACTCTTAAAATGATTATTTGAAATAAAATGGGTAAAGCTTCATTATCGTCAGATTTTCCAAGTTTCCCTACTTGAAGTTAAGGTTCAAAAAACGATTTAAAGTCACAATAATCTTTGTAACAGAATAAGGATTATAGTCGGCTTGTTGAATTTCAAAACTCTTAGGATGATTATTTGAAACAAAATGGATAAATCTTCATTATCGTCCGATTTCCCATGTTCCCTACGTGAAGTTATGTCTCAAAACAACGATTTCTTGTCAATAAAAGCTTTGTAACAGAATAATGATTATATTCGACTTGTCGAATTTCAAAACACTTAAGATGATTATTTGAAATAAAATGGGTAAAACTTTATTATCATCCAATGTCCCACATTCCCTACGTGAAGTTAAGGCTCAAAACAATGATTTCTAGCCACGGTATGCTTTGTAACAGAATAATGATTACACTCAACTTGATGAATTTCAAAACTCTTAAGATGATTATTTGAACCGAAATGGGTAAAAATTTATTTTCGTCCGATTTTCCCCGTTCCCTAAGTGAAGGCTTAAAACAACGATTTCTAATCAAAATAAGCGTGTGTAGATAAAATATGATTATGCTCTGCTTGTTCAATTTTAAAACTCTTAAAATTATTATTTGATACAAAATCGTTAAAACTTCATTATCATCCAATTTTCTACGTTCCCTAAGTGGAGTTAAGGATCAAAACAACGATTTCTAGTCACAATAAGCTTTGTGTTAGAATAATGATTATATTTGGCTTGTTGAATTTCAAACTCTTAGGTTGATTATTTGAAACAAAATGGGTAAAACGTCATTATCGTCCGATTTCCAACCTTCCCTTAGTGATGTTAAGGCTCAAAACAACGATTTTTATTCAAAATAAGCGTTGTAGATGAAATATGATTATGCTCGGCTCATTTAATTTCAAAACTATTAGAATGATTATTTGATACAAAATCGTTAAAACTACATTATCATTCAATTTCCCACATTCTTTACGTGAAGTTAAGGCTCTAAACAACGATTTCTAGTCACAATAAGCTTTGTGACAGAATATTGATTATACTCGGCTTGTTGCATTTCAAAACTCTTAGAATGATTATTCGAAATAAAATGGGTAAAACTTCATTATCATCCGATTTCCCACGTTTCCTAAGTGAAGTTAAGGCTCAAAACAACGATTTCTATTGAAAATAAGGGTTGTAGATGAAATATGATTAAGCTCGGCTTGTTGAATTTCAAAACTCTTAGAATGATTAATTGATACAAAATCGTTAAAACTTTTACGTTCCCTACGTGAAGTTAAGGCTCAAAACAACAATTTCTAGTCACAATAAGCTTTGTGATAGAATAATGATTATACTCGGCTTATTGAATTTCAAAACTTTTAGAATGATTATTTGAAACAAAATTGTTAAAACCTCATTATTGTCCGATTTCCCAAGTTTCCTACGTGAAGTTAAATCTCAAAACAACGATTTCTAGCTACAATAAGCTTTGTAACAGAATAATGATTATACTCAGTTTGATGAATTTCAAAACTCTTAAGATGATTATTTGAACTAAAATGGGTTAAACTTTATTATCATCCGATTTTTCCTGTTCCCTAAGTGAAGTTAAGGCTTAAAATAAGGATTTCTAATCAAAATAAGCGTTTGTAGATAAAACATAATTATGATCGGCTTATTTAATTTTAAAACTTTTAAAATTTTTATTTGATACAAAATCGTTAAAACTTCATTATCATCCAATTTCCCACGTTCCCTACGTGGAGTTAAGGTTCAAAACAACGATTTCTAGTCACAATAAATTCTGTGTTTGAATAATGATTATATTTGGCTTGTTGAATTTCAAAACTCTTAGGTTGATTATTTGAAACAAAATGGGTAAAACTTTATTATCTTCCGATTTTCAATGTTCTCTTAGTGAAGTTAAGGCTCAAAACAATGATTTTTATTCAAAATAAGCATTATAGATGAAATATAATTATACTCGGCTTGTTGAATTTCAAAACTATTAGAATGAATATTTGATACAAAATTGTTAAAACTACATTATCGTTCAGTTTCTCACATTCCCTACGTGAAGTTAATTCTCTAAACAACGATTTCTAGTCACAATAAGCTTTGTGGCAGAATATTGATTATACTCGGCTTGTTGCATTTCAAAACTCTTAGAATAATTATTTGAAATAAAATGGGTAAAACTTCATTATCGTCCAATTTCTCACGTTCCCTAAGTGAAGTTAAAGCTCAAAACAAAGATTTCTATTGAAAATAAGCCGTGTAGATGAAATATGATTAGGTTCGGCTTGTTGAATTTCAAAACTCTTAGAACGATTAATTGATACAAAGTCGTTAAAACTTCATTATCATCCAATTTTTCACATTCCCTACGTGAAGTTAAGACTCAAAACAACAATTTCTAGTCACAATAAGCTTTGTGACAGAATAATGATTATACTCTGCTTATTGAATTTCAGAACTCTTAGAATGATTATTTGATACAAAATGGATAAAACTTCATTATAGTCTGATTTCCCATGTCCCCTACGTGAAGTTAAGGATCAAAACAACGATTTTTAGTCACAATAAGTTTTGTAATAGAATAATGATTATACTCGGTTTGCTGAATTTCAAAACACTTAAGTTGACTATTTGAAACAAAATGTGTAAAACGTCATTATTGTCCAATTTCCCACGTTCTATATATGAAGTTAAGGCTCAAAATAACGGTTTCTAGTTACAATAAGTTTTGTTACAGAATAATAATTATACTCGTCTAGTTAAATTTCAAAACACTTATGATGATTATTTGAAATAAAATGGGTAAAACTTCATTATCGTCCGATTTTCCATGTTCTCTACATGAAGTTAAGGCTCCAAACAACGATTTTTATTGAAATTAAGCGTTGTAGATGAAATATGATTATGCTCGGCTTGTTGAATTTCAAAACTCCTTGAATAATTAATTGATACAAAATCGTTAAACTTCATTATCATCCAATTTCTCATGTTCCTTACGTGAAGCTAAGGCTCAAAACAACGATTTCTACTCTCAATAAGCTTTGTGACAGAATAATGATTATACTCGGCTTGTTTACATTTAAAACTCTTATGATGATTATTTGAAACAAAATATGTAAAACTTCTTTATAGTCCGATTTCCAACATTCCCTTAGTGAAGGTAAGGCTCAAAACTACGATTTCAATTGAAAAAAGCGTTGTAGATTAAATATGATTATCATTGGCTTGTTAAATTTCAAAACTCTTATAATGATTATTTGATACAAAATCATTCTGCATTATCATTCAATTTCCCACATTCGCAACGTGAAGTTAAGTCTCAAAACAACGATTTCTACTCACAAAAAGCTTTTGTAACAGAATAATGATTGTTCTCGGCTTGTTGAATTTCAAAAAACTTTGAATGATTATTTGAAGCAAAATGGGTAAAACTTCTTTATTGTCCGATTTTTCAAGTTCCCTACGTGAAGTTAGGGCTCAAAGAAACGATTTATAGTCACAATACTTTGTAAAAAAATAATGATTATAGACGGCTTGTTGAATTTCAAAACTCTCATGATGATTAATTGTAACAAAATAGGTAAAACTTCATTATCGTTCGATTTCTCATGTTCCCTTAGCGAAGTTAAGGCTCAAAACAACGATTTCTATTGAAAATAAGCATTGTAGATGAAATATGATTATGCTTGGCTTGTTGAATTTCAAAACTCTCAGATTGATAATTAGATACAAAATCGTTAAAACTTCATTATCGTTCAATTTTTCACGTTCGCTATGTGAAGTTAAGGCTCAAAACAACGTTTTCTAGTCACTATAAACATTGTGACAAAATAATGATTATACTCGGCTTGTTGAATTTCAAAACTCTTTGAATGAATATTCGAAACGAAATGAGTAGAACTTCATTATAAACCTATTTCCCATGTTCTCTACATCAAGTTAAAGTTCAAAACAACGATTTCTATTGAAAATAAGAGTTGTAGATGAAATATGATTATGTACGGCTTGTTGAATTTCAAAACTCTTAGAATGATTAATTGATAAAAAATTGTTAAAACTTTATTATCGTCCAATTTCCCACGTTCCCTACGTGAAGTGAAGGCTCAAAATAACGATTTCTATTTAAAATAAGCTTTGTGACAAAATAATGATTACACTCGGCTTGTTTACTTTCAAACTCTTAGAATGGTTATTTGAACCAAAATGGGTAAAACTTTATTATCGTCCGATTTCTCTTGCTCCCTTAGTGATGTTAAGGCTCAAAACAACGATTTCTATTAAAAATAAGCGTTGTAGAGGAAATATGATTACGCACAGCTTATTGAATTTCAAAACTCTTAGAACAATTATTTCCTAAAAATTCGTTAAAACTTTATTATTGTTCAAATTCCCATGTTCGCTACGTAAAGTTAAGGCTCAAAACAACAATTTCTAATCACAATAAGCTTTGTAACAGAATAATGATTGTACTTATTTTTTTTAATTTCAAAACTCTTAGAATGATTATTTGAAATAAAATGGGTTAAACTTTATTATCGTCCGATTTTCCAAGTTTCCCTACTTGAAGTTAAGGCTCAAAAAATGATTTCAAGTCACAATAATCTTTGTAACAGAATAATGATTATAGTCGGCTTGTTGAATTTCAAAACTCTTAGGATGATTATTTGAAATAAAATGGATAAATCTTCATTATCATCCGATTTCCCACGTTCCCTACGTGAAGTTAAGTCTCCAAACAATGATTTCTAGTCACAAAAAGCTTTGTAACAGAATAATGATTATATTCAGCTTTTTGAATTTCAAAACACTGAAGATGATTATTTGAAACAAAATGGGTAAAACTTTATTATCATCCAATGTCCCACGTTCCCTATGTGAAGTTAAGGCTCAAAACAACGATTTCTAGCTATAATAAGCTTTGTAACAGAATAATGATTATAATCAGCTTGATGAATTTCAAAACTCTTAAGATGATTATTTGAACTAAAATGGGTTAAACTTTATTATCATCCGATTTTTCCCGTTCCCTAAGTGAAGTTAAGGCTTAAAATAAGGATTTCTAATCAAAATAAGCATTTGTAGATAAAACATAATTATGATCAGCTTATTTAATTTTAAAACTTTTAAAATTATTATTTGATACAAAATCGTTAAAATATCATTATCATCCAATTTCCCACGTTCCCTACGTGGAGTTAAGGTTCAAAACAACGATTTCTAGTCACAATAAATTTTGTGTTAGAATAATAATTATATTCGGCTTGTTGAATTTCAAAACTCTTAGGTTGATTATTTGAAACAAAATGGATAAAACTTCATTATCGTCCAATTTTCCATGTTCCCTTAGTGAAGTTAAGGCTCAAAACAACGATTTTTTTTCAAAATAAGCATTATAGATGAAATATAATTATACTCGGCTTGTTGAATTTCAAAACTATTAGAATGATTATTTTATACAAAATTTTTAAAACTACATTATCGTTCAGTTTCCCATATTCCCTACGTGAAGTTAATGCTCTAAACAACGATTTCTAGTCACAATAAGCTTTGTGGCAGAATATTGATTATACTCGGCTTGTTGCATTTCAAAACTCTTAGAATGATTATTCGAAATAAAATGGGTAAAACTTCATTATCATCCAATTTCTCACGTTCCCTAAGTGAAGTTAAAGCTCAAAACAATGATTTCTATTGAAAATAAGCCGTGTAGATGAAATATGATTAAGTTCGGCTTGTTGAATTTCAAAACTCTTAGAATGATTAATTGATACAAAGTCGTTAAAACTTCATTATCATCCAATTTTTCACATTCCCTACGTGAAGTTAAGACTCAAAACAACAATTTCTAGTCACAATAAGCTTTGTGACAGAATAATGATTATACTCTGCTTATTGAATTTCAGAACTCTTAGAATGATTATTTGATACAAAATGGATAAAACTTCATTATTGTCAGATTTCCCATGTCTCCTACGTGAAGTTAAGGATCAAAACAACGATTTTGAGTCACAATAAGTTTTGTAATAGAATAATGATTATACTCGGTTTGCTGAATTTCAAAATACTTAAGTTGACTATTTGAAACAAAATGTGTAAAACATCATTATTTTCCAATTTCCCACGTTCTATACATAAAGTTAAGGCTCAAAATAACGGTTTCTAGTTACAATAAGTTTTGTTACAGAATAATAATTATACTCGTCTAGTTGAATTTCAAAACACTTAGGATGATTATTTGAAACAAAATGGGTAAAACTTCATTATCGTCCGATTTTCCATGTTCTCTACATGAAGTTAAGGCTGGAAACAACGATTTTTATTGAAATTAAGCGTTGTAAATGAAATATGATTATGCTCGGCTTGTTGAATTTCAAAACTCTCAAAATGATTAATTGATACAAAATCGTTGAAACTTCATTATCAACCAATTTCTCACGTTCCTTACGTGAAGCTAAGGCTCAAAACAACCATTTCTACTCTCAATAAGCTTTGTGACAGAATAATGATTATACTCGGCTTGTTTACATTTAAAACTCTTATGATGATTATTTGAAACAAAATAGGTAAAACTTCTTTATAGTCCGATTTTTCACGTTCCCTTAGTGAAGGTAAGGCTCAAAACTACGATTTCAATTGAAAAAAGCGTTGTAGATTAAATATGATTATGCTTGGCTTGTTAAATTTCAAAACTCTTATAATGATTATTTGATACAAAATCGTTCTGCATTATCATTCAATTTCCCACATTCGTAACGTGAAGTTAAGTCTCAAAACAACGATTTCTAGTCACAAAAAGCCTTTGTAACAGAATAATGATTGTACTCGGCTTGTTGAATTTCAAAAAACTTTGAATGATTATTTGAAACAAAATGGGTAAAACTTCTTTATTGTCTGATTTTTCATGTACCCTACGTGAAGTTAGGGCTCAAAAAAATGATTTATAGTCACAATATGCTTTGTAAAAGAATAATGATTATAGACGGCTTGTTGAATTTCAAAACTCTCATGATGATTAATTGTAACAAAATAGGTAAAACTTCATTATCGTTCGATTTCCCATGTTCCCTTAGTGAAGTTAAGGCTCAAAACAACGATTTCTATTGAAAATAAGCATTGTAGATGGAATATGATTATGCTCGGCTTGTTGGATTTCATAACTCTCAGATTGATAATTAGATACAAAATGGTTAAAACTTCATTATTGTTCAATTTCCCATGTTCGCTATGTGAAGTTAAGGCTCAAAACAACGTTTTCTAGTCACTATAAACTTTGTGACAGAATAATGATTATACTCGGCTTGTTGAAGTTCAAAACTCTCAGAATGATTATTGGAAACAAAATAGGTAAAACTTCATTATCGTCCGATTTTCCAAGTTCCTTACGTGAAGTTAAGGCTCATAACATGATTTCTAGTCACAATAAGATTTGTAACAGAATAATGATTATAGTCGGCTTGTTGAATTTCAAAATTCTTCGGATGATTATTTGAAACAAAATGGATAAATCTTCATAATCGTCCGATTTCCCACGATCCCTACGTGATGTCAAGTCTCAAAACAACGATTTCTAGCCACAATAAACTTGGTAACAGAATAATGATTATATTCAGCTTGTTGAATTTCAAAACACTTAAGATTATTATTAGAAACAAAATGGGTAAAACTTTATTATCGTCCAATGTCCCAGGTTCCCTACGTGAAGTTAAGGCTTAGAACAACGATTTCTAGCTACAATAAGCTTTGTAACAGAATAATGAATATATTCAGCTTGTTGAATTTCAAAACTCTTAGGATGATTACACAAAACAAAATGGATAAAACTTCATTATCGTCCGATTTTCCACGTTCCCTACGTGAAGTTAAGTCTCAAAAGAATGATTTCGAGTTACAATAAGCTTTGTGACAGAACAATAATTATACTCAACTTTTTTACTTTCAAAACTCTTAAGATGATTATTTGAAACAAAATGGGTAAAACTTCATTATAGTCCAATTTCTCACGTTCCCTTAGAGAAGGTAAGGCTGAAAACCACGATTTCAATTGAAAAAAACGTTGTAGATGAAATATGATTCTGCTCACCTTGTTGAATTTCAAAACTTTTAGAATGATTATTTGATACAAAAGTATTTTTCAATATCATTCAATTTCCCACGTTCGCAACGTGACATTAAGGCTCAAAACAACCATAATAAGCTTTGTAACAGAATAATGATTGTACTCAGATTGTTGAATTTCAACACTCTTAGAATGATTATTTGAAACAGAATAGGTAAAACTTCATTATCGTCCGATTTTTCAAGTTTCCTACGTGAAGTTTAGGCTCAAAAACGATTTATAGTCACAATAAACTTTGTAACAAAATAATGATTATAGTTAGCTTGTTGAATTTCAAAACTCTTAGGATGATTATATGAAACAAAATGAATAAAACTTCATTATCATTCGATTTCCTATGTTGCCTATGTAAAGTTAAGTCTCAAAACAATGATTTCTAGTTACAATAATCAATGCGACCGAGTAATGATTATACTCGGCTTGTTGAATTTTAATACTGTTAGGATGATTATTTGAAATAATATGGGTAAAGCTTCATTATCATCCAATTTCTTACGTTCCCTATGTGAAGTTAAGGCTCAAAACAACGATTTTTATTCACAATAAGCTTTGTCGCAGAATAATGTTTATACTCGGCTTGTTTACTTTCAAAACTCTTACGATGATTATTTGAAACAAAATGGGTAAATCTTTATTATTGTCTGATTAAGCTCATTCCCTTAATGAAATTAAGGCTAAAAATAACGATTTTTATTGAAAATAAGCGTTTTAAATGAAATATGATAATGATCAGCTTATTAATTTCAAAACTCTTAGAATGATTATTCGAAAAAAAATTGGTAAAACTTCATTATTGTCCTATTTTCCATGTTCTCTACGTGAAGTTATGGTTCAAAACAATGATTTCTAGTCACAATAAGCTTTGTAACAGAATAATAATTGCACTCGGCTTGTTGAATTTCAAAACTCTTAGAATGATTATTTGAAACAAAATAGGTAAAACTTCATTATCGTCCGATTTTTCAAGTTCCCTACGTGAAGTTAAGGCTCAAAAAATGATTTATAGTCACAATAAGCTATGTAACAGAATAATGATTATAGTCAGCTTGTTGAATTTCAAGACTCTTAGAATGATTATTTGAAATAAAATGGTAAAACTTCTTTATCGTTCGATTTTCCAAGTTCCCTACGTGAAATTAAGGCTCAAAAAATGATTTCTAGTCACAATAAGCTTTGTAACAGAATAATGATTATAGTCGGCTTGTTGAATTTCAAAACTCTTAGTATGATTATTTAAAAGAAAATGGATAAAACTTCATTATCATCCGATTTCTCACGTTTGCTATGTGAAGTTATGGCTCAAAACAACTATTTCTAGTCACAATAAGCTTTGTAACAGAATAATGATTATATTCAGCTTGTTGAATTTCAAAACACTTAAGATGATTATTTGAAACAAAATGTTTAAAGCTTTATTATTGTCCAATTTCTCACGTTCCCTATGAGAAGTTAAGGCTCAAAATAATGATTTCTAGATGCAATAAGCTTTGTGACAGAATAATGAGTATACTTGGCTTGTTGAAATTTAAAACTCATAGGATGATTATTTGAACCAAAATGGGTAGAACTTTATTATCGTTCAATTTCCCACGTTCCCTAAGTGAAGTTAACGCTTAAAACAACGATTTTTATTAAAAATATGCGTTTAAAGATAAAATATAATTATGCTCAGCTTGTTGAATTTTAATGCTCTTAAAATGATTATTTGATACAAAATCGTTAAAACATCATTACCGTTCAATTTCTCACGTTACCTACGTGAAGTTAAGGATCAAAATAATGATTTCTAGTAACAATAAGCTTTATGTTAGAATAATGTTTATATTCGGCTTGTTAAATTTCAAAACTCTTAGGCTAATTATTTGAAACAAAATGGGTGAAACTTTAAATATCACCTGATTTGCCACGTTGCCTTAATGAAGCTAAGGCTCAAAACAACTATTTCTATTCAAAAGAAGCGTTGTAGATGAAATATGATTATGCTCAGCTTGTTGAATTTGAAAACTCTTAAAATGATTATTTGATACAAAACCATTTTAAACTTCATTACCCTCCAATTTTCCACGTTCGCGATGTAAAGTTAAGGCTTAAAACAACGATTTGTAACCACAAAAAGCTTTGTAACAGAATAATGACTGTACTTGGCTTTTTGAATTTCAAAACTATTAAAATGATTATTTGAAACAAAATGGGTAAAACTTCATTATCGTCCGATTTTCCAAGTTTTCCTACTTGAAGTTAAGGCTCAAAAAACGATTTAAAGTCACAATAATCTTTGTAACAAAATAAGGATTATAGTCGGCTTGTTAAATTTCAAAACTCTTAGGATGATTATTTGAAACAAAATGGATAAATCTTCATTATCGTCCGATTTTCCATGTTCCCTACGTGAAGTTATGTCTCAAAACAATGATTTCTAGTCACAAAAAGCTTTGTAACAGAATAATGATTATATTCGGCTTGTTGAATTTCAAAACACTTAAGATGATTATTTAAAACAAAATGGGTAAAACTTTATTATCATCCAATGTCCAACGTTCCCTACTTGAAGTTAAGGCTCAAAACAACAATTTCTAGCTATAATAAGCTTTGTAACAGAATAATGATTATACTCAGCTTGATGAATTTCAAAACTCTTAAGATGATTATTTGAACCAAAATGGGTAAAACTTTATTATCATCCGTTTTTCCCCGTTCCCTAAGTGAAAGCTTAAAACAACGATTTCTAATCAAGTGTTTGTAGATAAAATATGATTATGCTCAGCTTGTTTAGTTTTAAAACTCTTAAAATTATTATTTGATACAAAATCGTTAAAACTTCATTATCATCCAATTTCTCACGTTCCCTACGTGGAGTTAAGGATCAAAACAACGATTTCTAGTCACAATAAGCTTTGTGATAGAATAATGACTATATTCGGTTTGTTGAATTTCAAAACTCTTAGGTTGATTATTTGAAACAAAATGGGTAAAATATCATTATCGTCTGGTTTCCCACGTTCCCTTAGTGATGTTAAGGCTCAAAACAACGATTTTTATTCAAAATAAGCGTTGTAGATGAAATATGATTATGCCCGGCTTGTTGAATTTAAAAACTATTAGAATGATTATTTGATACAAAATCGTTAAACCTACATTATCGTTCAATTTCCCACATTCCTTACGTGAAGTTAAGGCTATAAACAACGATTTCTAGTCACAATAAGTTTTGTGGCAGAATATTGATTATACTCGGTTTGTTGCATTTCAAAACTCTTAGAATGATTATTTGAAATAAAATGGGTAAAACTTCATTATCGTCCGATTTCCCACGTTCCCTAAGTGAAGTTAAGGCTCAAAACAACAATTTCTATTGAAAATAAATGTTGTAGATGAAATATGATTAAGCTCGGCTTGTTGAATTTCAAAACTCTTAGAATGATTAATTAATACAAAATCGTTAAAACTTCATTATCGTCCAATTTTTCACGTTCCCTACGTGAAGTTAAGGCTCAAAACAACAATTTCTAGTCACAATAAGCTTTGTGATAGAATAATGATTATACTCGGCTTATTGAATTTCAAAACTTTTAGAATGATTTTTTAAAACAAAATTGATAAAACCTCATTATTGTCCGATTTCCTATGTTCCCTACGTGAAGTTGAGGATCAAAACAACGATTTCTAGTCACAATAAGTTTTGTAATAGAATAATGATTATACTCGGTTTGCTGAATTTAAAAACACTTAAGTTGATTATTTGAAACAAAATGTGTAAAACATCATTATTGTCCAATTTCCCACGTTCTGTACATGAAGTTAAGGCTCAAAACAACGATTTTTAGATACAATAAGTTTTATTATAGAATAATAATTATACTCGTCTAGTTGAATTTCAAAACACCTAAGATGATTATTTGAAACAAAATGGGTAAAACTTCATTATCGTCCTATTTCTCATGTTCTCTACATGAAGTTAAGGCTCAAAACAACGATTTTTATTGAAATTAAGCGTTGTAGATGAAATATGATTATGCTCGGCTTGTTAAAACTCTTAGAATGATTATTTGATACAAAATTGTTCTTCATTATCATTCAATTTCTCACGTTCGCAACGTGAAGTTAAGGCTCAAAACAACGATTTCTAGTCACAAAATACTTTGTAACAGAATAATGATTATACTCGGCTTGTTGGATTTCAAAACACTTTGAATGATTATTTGAAACAAAATAGGTAAAACTTCTTTATTTTACGATTTTTCAAGTTCCCTATGTTAAGGCTGAAAAAAACGATTTACAGTCACAATAAGCTTTGAAACAGAATAATGATTATAGACCGCTTGTTGAATTTCAAAACTCTTAATATAATTAATTTTAACAAAATAGGTAAGACTTCATTATCGTTCGATTTCCCATGTTCCCTTAGCGAAGTTAAGGCTCAAAACAATTATTTCTATTAAAAATAAGCGTTATAGATAAAATATGATTATGCTCGGCTTGTTGAATTTCAAAACTCTCAGCATGATTATTAGATGCAAAATCGTCAAAACTTCATTATCATTCAATTTCCCACGTTCGCTATGTGAAGTTAAGGCTCAAAACAACGTTTTCTAGTCACAATAAGCTTTGTAACAGAATAATGAATGTACTCGGCTTGTTGAATTTCAAAACTCTTACTATGATTATTGGAAACAAAATAGGTAAAACTTCATTATCGTCCGATTTTTCAAGTTCCTTACGTGTAGTTAAGGCTCAAAAAATAATTACTAGTCACAATAAGATTTGTCATAGAATAATGATTATAGTCGGCTTGTTGAATTTTAAAATTCTTCGGATTATTATTTAAAACAAAATGGATAAATCTTCATTATCGTCTGATTTCCCAAGTTCCCTACGTGAAGTTATGTCTCAAAACAACAATTTCTAGTCACAAAAAGCTTTGTATCAGAATAATGATTATATTCGGCTTATAGAATTTCATAACACTTAAGGTGATTATTTGAAATAAAATGGGTAAAACTTTATTATCATCCAATGTCCCACGTTCCCTACGTGAAGTTAAGGCTCAAAACAAAGATTTCTAGCTATAGTAAGCTTTGTAAACGAATAATGATTATACTCAACTAGACGAATTTCAAAACTCTTAAGACGATTATTTTAACCAAAATGGGTAAAACTTTATTATCATCCGATTTATCCCGTTCCCTAAGTGAAGTTAAGGCTTAAAACAACAATTTCTAATCAAAATAAGAGTTTGTATATAAAATTTGATTATGCTCAGCCTGTTGAATTTTAAAGCTCTTAAAATGATTATTTGATACAAAATCATTAAAACTTCATTATCGTCAAATTTTTCACGTTCCCAACGTGAAGTTAAGGATCAAAACAATGATTTCTAGTCACAATAAGCTTTATGTTGGAATAATGATTATATTTGGCTTGTTAAATTTTAAAACTCTTAGGCTGATTATTTGAAACAAAATGGGTAAATCTTCAATATCAACCGAGTTCACATGTTCTCTTAGTGAAGTTAAGGCTCAAAATAACGATTTCTATTCAAAATAAGGGTTGTAGATGAAATATGATTATGCTTGGCTTGTTGAATTTCAAAACTCTTGAAATGATTATTTGATACAAAATCGTTTTAAACTTCATTATCGTCCAATTTTCTACTTTTCCTACGTGAAGTTAAAGCTCAAATCAATAATTTCTGGTCACAATAAGCTTTGTGACAGAATAATGATTATACTCGGCTTGTTGAATTTCAAAACTCTTAGAATGATTATTCGAAACGAAATGGGTAAAATTCATTATCATCCTATTTCCCATGTTCTCTACATGAAGTTAAGGTTCAAAACAACGATTTCTGTTGAAAGTAAGAGTTGAAGATGAAATATGATTATGTACGGCTTGTTGAATTTCAAAACTCTTAGAATGATTAACTAATAAAAAATCGTTAAAACTTTATTATCGTCCAATTTCCCACATTCCCTACGTGAAGTTAAGGCTCAAAACAACGATTTCTAGTTAAAATAAGCTTTTGACGAAACAATGATTATACTCGGCTTGTTTACTTTCAAAACTCTTAGAATGGTTATTTGAACCAAAATGGGTAAAACTTTATTATCGTCTGATTTCCCATGTTCCCTTAGTGAAATTAAGGCATTAAACAACGATTTCTATTAAAAATAAGCGTTGTAGATGAAATATGATTATGCACAGCTTATTGAATTTCAAAACTCTTAGAACAATTATTTGATAAAAAATCGTTAAAACTTCATTATCGTTCAAATTCCTACGTTAACTACGTAAAGTTAAAGCTCAAAACAACGATATCTAATCACAATAAGCTTTGTAATAGAATAACGATTGTACTTATTTTTTTTAATTTCAAAACTCTTAGAATGATTATTTGAAACAAAATGGATAAAACTTCATTATCGTACGATTTTCCAAGTTCCCTACTTGAATTTAAGGCTCAAAAAACGATTTCAAGTCACAAAAATCTTTATAATAGAATAATGATTATAGATGGCTTGTTGAATTTCAAAACTCTTAGGATGATTATTTGAAACAAAATGGATAAATCTTCATTATCGTCTGATTTTCCACGTTTCCTACGTGAAGTTAAGTCTCAAAACTAAGATTTCAAGTCACAATAAGCTTTGTAACAAAATAATGATTATATTCGTCTAGTTGAATTTTAAAACACTAAAGATGATTATTTGAAACAAAATGGGTAAAACATTATTATCATCCAATGTCCCACGTTCCCTACGTGAAGTTAAGGCTCAAAACAACGATTTCTAGCTACAATAAGCTTTGTAACAGAATAATGATTGTACTCAGCTTGATGAATTTCAAAACTTTTAAGATGATTATTTCAACCAAAATGGGTAAAACTTTATTATCGTCCGATTTTTCCCATTCCCTAAGTGAAGGCTTAAAACAATGATTTCTAATCAAAATAAGCGTTTGTAGATAAAATATGATTTAAGCTCAGCTTGTTTAATTTTAAAACTCTTAAAATTATTATTTGATACAAAATCGTTAAAACTTCATTATCATCCAATTTCCCACGTTCCCTACGTGGAGTTAAGGATCAAAACAACGATTTCTAGTCACAATAAGCTTTGTGTTAGAATAATGATTATATTCGGCTTGTTGAATTTCAAAACTCTTAGGTTGATTATTTGAAACAAAATGGGTAAAACGACATTATCGTTCAGTTTCCCACGTTCCCTTAGTGATGTTAAGGCTCAAAACAACGATTTTTATTCGAAATAAGCGTTGTAGATGAAATATGATTATGCTCGGCTTGTTGAATTTCAAAACTATTGGAATGTTTATTTGATACAAAATCGTTAAACCTACATTATCGTTCAATTTCCCACATTCCTTACGTGAAGTAAAGGCCATAAACAACGATTTCTAGTCACAATAAACTTTGTGGCAGAATATTGATTATACCCGGCTTGTTGCATTTCAAAACTCTTAGAATGATTATTCGAAATAAAATGGGTAAAACTTCATTATCGTCCGATTTCCCACGTTCCCTAAGTGAAGTTAAGGCTCAAAACAACGATTTCTATTGAAAATAAGCGTTGTAGATGAAATATGATTAAGCTCGGCTTGTTGAATTTCAAAACTCTTAGAATGATTAATTGATACAAAATCGTTAAAACTTCATTATCGTCCAATTTTTCACGTTCCCTATGTGAAGTTAAGGATCAAAACAACAATTTCTAGTAACAATAAGCTTTGTGATAGAATAATGATTATACTCGGCTAATTGAATTTCAAAACTTTTAGAATGATTATTTGAAACAAAATTGATAAAACCTCATTATTGTCCAATTTTCTAAGTTCCCTACGTGAAGTTAAGGATCAAAACAACGATTTCTAGTTACAACAAGTTTTGTAATAGAATAATGATTATACACGGTTTGTTGAATTTGAAAACACTTAAGTTGATTATTTGAAACAAAATGTGTAAAACATCATTATTGTCCAATTTTCCACGTTTTGTACATGAAGTTAAGGCTCAAAACAACGATTTTTAGATACAATAAGTTTTGATATAGAATAATAATTATACTCGTCTAGTTGAATTTCAAAACACTTAAGATGATTATTTGAAACAAAATGATTAAACTTCATTATCATCCTATTTCCCATGTTCTCTACCTGAAGTTAAGGCTCGAAACAACGATTTTTATTAAAATTAAGCGTTGTAGATGAAATATGATTATGCTTGGCTTATTGAATTTCAAAACTCTTAGAATGATTAATTTATAAAAAATCGTTAAAACTTTATTATCATCCAATTTCTCACGTTCCTTACGTGAAGTTAAGGCTCAAAACGACGATTTCTACCCTCAATAAGCTTTGTGACAGAATAATGATTATACTCGGCTTGTTTATATTTAAAACTCTTAGGATGATTATTTAAAACAAAATAGGTAAAACTTCATTATAGTCCGATTTCCCACGTTCCCTTAGCGAAGGTAAGGCTCAAAACTACGATTTCAATTGAAAAAAGCGTTGTAGATGAAATATGATTATGATCGGCTTGTTAAATTTCAAAACTCTTAGAATGATTATTTGATACAAAATTGTTCTTCATTATCATTCAATTTCTCACGTTCGCAACGTGAAGTTAAGGCTCAAAACAACGATTTCTAGTCACAAAAAGCTTTGTAACAGAATAATGATTATACTCGGCTTGTTGAATTTCAAAACACATTGAATGATTAGTTGAAACAAAATGGATAAAACTTCTTTATTGTTCGATTTTTCAAGTTCCCTACACGAAGATAAGGCTGAAAAAACGATTTATAGTCACAATAGGCTTTGTAACAGAATAATGATTATAGACGGCTTGTTGAATTTCAAAACTCTTTTGGTAATTAATTTTAAAAAAAAGGTAAAACTTCATTATCGTTCGATTTCCCATGTTCCCTTAGTGAAGTTAAGGCTCAAAACAATTATTTCTATTGAAAATAAGCGTTGTAGATGAAATATGATTATGCTCGGCTTGTTGAATTTCAAAACTCTCAGAATGATTATTAGATGCAAAATAGTCAAAACTTCATTATCATTCAATTTCTCATGTTCGCTATGTGAAGTTAAGGTTCAAAACAACGTTTTCTAGTTACAATAAGCTTTGTAACAGAATAATGAATGTACTCGGCTTGTTGAATTTCAAAACTCTTAGAATGATTATTGGAAACAAAATAGGTAAAACTTCATTATCGTTCGATTTTTCAAGTTCCTTACGTGAAGTTAAGGCTCAAAAAATGATTTCTAATCACAATAAGATTTGTAACAGAATAAAGTTTATAGTCGGCTTGTTGAATTTTGAAATTCTTCAGATTATTATTTAAAATAAAATGGATAAATCTTCATTATCGTCCGATTTCCCAAGTTCCCTACGTGAAGTTACGTCTCAAAACAACAATTTCTAGTCACAAAAAGCTTTGTTACAGAATAATGATTATATTCGGCTTATAGAATTTCAAAACACTTAAGATGATTATTTGGAACAAAATGAGTAAAACTTTATTATCATCCAATGTCCCACGTTCCCTACGTGAAGTTAAGGCTCAAAACAAAGATTTCTAGATACAGTAAGCTTTGTAACATAATAATGATTATACTCAGCTTAATGAATTTCAAAACTCTTAAGATGATTATTTTAACCAAAATGGGTAAAACTTTATTATCATCCGATTTTTCCCGTTCCCTAAGTGAAGTTAAGGCTTAAAACAACGATTTCTAATCAAAATAAGCGTTTGTATATAAAATATGATTATGCTCAGCTTGTTGAATTTTAAAGCTCTTAAAATGATTATTTGATACAAAATCATTAAAACTTCATTATCGTCAAATTTTCCACGTTCCCTACGTGAAGTTAAGGATCAAAACAATTATTTCTAGTCACAATAAGCTTTATGTTGGAATAATGATTATATTTGGCTTGTTGAACTTTAAAACTCTTAGGCTGATTATTTGAAACAAAATGGGTAAATCTTTAATATCAACCGAGTTCACATGTTATCTTAGTGAAGTTAAGGCTCAAAACAACGATTTCTATTCAAAATAAGGGTTGTAGATGAAATATGATTATGCTCGGGTTGTTGAATTTCAAAACTCTTGAAATGATTATTTGATACAAAATCATTTTAAACTTCATTATCATCCAATTTTCTACTTTTCCTACGTGAAGTTAAAGCTCAAATCAACAATTTCTTGTCACAATAAGCTTGTGACAGAATAATGATTATACTCGGCTTGTTGAATTTCAAAACTCTTAGAATGATTATTCGAAACGAAATGGGTAAAATTCGTTATCATCCTATTTCCCATGTTCTCTATATGAAGTTAAGGTTCAAAACAACGATTTCTGTTGAAAGTAAGAGTTGTAGATGAAATATAATTATGTACAGCTTGTTGAATTTCAAAGCTCTTAGAATGATTAACTGATAAAAAATCATTAAAACTTTATAATCGTCCAATTTCCCACGTTCCCTACGTGCAGTTAAGGCTCAAAACAACGATTTCTAGTTAAAATAAGCTTTGTGACAAAATAATGATTATACTTGGCTTGTTTACTTTCAAAACTCTTAGAATGGTTATTTGAACCAAAATGGGTAAAACTTTATTATCGTCCGATTTCCCATGTTCCCTTAGTGAAGTTAAGGCACTAAACAACAATTTCTATTAAAAATAAGCGTTGTACATGAAATATGATTATGCACAGCTTATTGAATTTCAAAACTCTTAGAACAATTATTTGATACAAAATCGTTAAAACTTCATTATCGTTCAAATTCCTATGTTCGCTACGTAAAGTTAAAGCTCAAAACAACGATATCTAAACACAATAAGCTTTATTATAGAATAATGATTGTACTTATTTTTTTTTAATTTCAAAACTCTAAGAATGATTATTTGAAACAAAATGGATAAAACTTCATTATGGTACGATTTTCCAAGTTCCCTACTTGAATTTAAGGCTCAAAAAACGATTTCAAGTCACAATAATCTTTATAATAGAATAATGATTATAGATGGCTTCTTGAATTTCAAAACTCTTAGGATGATTATTTGAAACAAAATGGATAACTCTTCATTATCATCCGATTTCCCACGTTTCCTACGTGAAGTTAAGTCTCAAAACTAAGATTCAAGTCACAATAAGCTTTGTAACAAAATAATGATTATATTCGTCTTGTTGAATTTCAAAATACTTAAGATGATTATTTGAAACAAAATGGGTAAAACTTTATTATCATCCAATGTCCCACGTTCCCTACGTGAAGTTAAGGCTCAAAACAACGATTTCTAGCTACAATAAGCTTTGTAACAGAATAATGATTATACTCAGCTTGATGAATTTCAAAACTCTTAAGATGATTATTTCAACCAAAATGGGTAAAACTTTATTATCGTCCGATTTTCCCCGTTCCCTAAGTGAAGGCTTAAAACAACGATTTCTAATCAAAATAAGCGTTTGTAGATAAAATATGATTATGCTCAGCTTGTTTAATTTTAAAACTCTTAAAATTATTATTTGATACAAAATTGTTAAAACTTCATTATCATCCAATTTTCCACGTTCCCTACGTGGAGCTAAGGATCAAAACTACGATTTCTAGTCACAATAAGCATTGTGTTAGAATAATGATTATATTCGGCTTGTTGAATTTCAAAACTCTTAGGTTGATTATTTGCAACAAAATGGGTAAAACATCATTATCGTCCGATTTCCCACGTTCCCTTAGTGATGTTAAGGCTCAAAACAACGATTTTTATTCAAAATAAGCGTTGTAGATGAAATGATTATGCTCGGCTTGTTGAATTTTAAAACTATTAGAATGATTATTTGATACAAAATCATTAAATCAACATTATCGTTCAATTTCCCACATTCCTTAAGTGAAGTTAACGCTATAAACAACGATTTCTAGTCATAATAAGCTTTGTGGCAGAATATTGATTATACTCGGCTTGTTGCATTTCAAAACTCTTAGAATGATAATTCGAAATAAAATGGGTAAAACTTCATTATCATCCGATTTCCCACGTTCCCTATGTGAAGTTAAGGCTCAAAACAACGATTTCTATTGAAAATAAGCGTTGTAGATGAAATATGATTAAGCTCGGCTTGTTGAATTTCAAAACTCTTAGAATGATTAATTGATACAAAATTGTTAAACTTCATTATCGTCCAATTTTTCAAGTTCCCTACGTGAAGTTAAGGCTCAAAACAATAATTTCTAGTCACAATAAGCTTTGTGATAGAATAATGATTATACTCGGCTTATTGAATTTCAAAACTTTTAGAATGATTATTTGAAACAAAATTGATAAAACCTCATTATTGTCCGATTTCCTAAGTTCTCTACGTGAAGTTAAGGATCAAAACAACGATTTCTTGTCACAATAAGTTTTGTAATAGAATAATGATTATACTCGATTTGTTGAATTTGAAAACACTTAAGTTGATTATATGAAACAAAATGTGTAAAACATCATTATTGTCCAATTTCCCACGTTCTGTACATAAAGTTACGGCTCAAAAAAACGATTTTTAGATACAATAAGTTTTGTTAGAGAATAATAATTATACTCGTCTAGTTGAATTTCAAAACACTTAAGATGATTATTTGAAACAAAATGGGTAAAACTTCATTATCGTCCTATTTCCCATGTTCTCTACATGAAGTTAAGGCTCAAAACAACGATTTTTATTGAAATTAAGCGTTGTAGATGAAATATGATTATGCTCGGCTTATTGAATTTCAAAACTATTAGAATGATTAATTGATACAAAATCGTTAAAACTTTATTATCATCCAATTTCTCACGTTCCTTACGTGAAGTTAAGTCTCAAAACAACGATTTCTACCCTCAATAAGCTTTGTGACAGAATAATGATTGTACTCGGCTTGTTTATAATTAAAACTCTTGGATGATTATTTGAAACAAAATAGGTAAAACTTCATTATAGTCCGATTTCCCACGTTCTTTTAGTGAAGGTAAGGCTCAAAACTACGATTTCAATTGAAAAAAACGTTGTAGATGAAATATGATTATGCTCGGCTTCTTAAATTTCAAAACTCTTAGAATGATTATTTGATACAAAATTGTTCTTCATTATCATTCAATTTCTCACGTTCGCAACGTGAAGTTAAGGCTCAAAACAACGATTTTTAGTCACAAAAAGCTTTGTAACAGAATAATTATTATACTCAGCTTGTTGAATTTCAAAACACTTTGAATGATTATTTGAAACAAAATGGGTAAAACTTCTTTATTGTCCGATTTTTCAAGTTCTCTACGTGAAGTTAAGGCTCAAAAAAACGATTTATAGTCACAATAAGCTTTGTAACAGAATAATGATTATAGACGGCTTGTTGAATTTCAAAACACTTATGATAATTAATTGTAACAAAATAGGTAAAACTTCATTATCGTTCGATTTCCCATATTCCCTTAGTGAGGTTAAGGCTCAAAACAATGATTTCGATTGAAAATAAGCATTGTAGATGAAATATGATTATGCACAGCTTATTGAATTTCAAAAATCTTAGAACAATTATTTGATACAAAATCGTTAAAACTTCATTATCGTTCAAATTCCTACGTTCGCTACGTAAAGTTAAAGCTCAAAACAACGATATCTAATCACAATAAGCTTTGTAATTGAATAATGATTGTACTTATTTTTTTTAATTTCAAAACTCTAAGAATAATTATTTGAAACAAAATGGATAAAACTTCATTATGGTACGATTTTCCAAGTTCCCTACTTGAATTTAAGGCTCAAAAAACGATTTCAAGTCACAATAATCTTTATAATAGAATAATGATTATAGATGGCTTGTTGAATTTCAAAACTCTTAGGATGATTATTTGAAACAAAATGGATAACTCTTCATTATCATCCGATTTCCCACGTTTCCTACGTGAAGTTAAGTCTCAAAACTAAGCTTCAAGTCACAATAAGCTTTGTAACAAAATATGATTATATTCGTCTTGTTGAATTTCAAAATACTTAAGATGATTATTTGAAACAAAATGGGTAAAACTTTATTATCATCCAATGTCCCACGTTCCCTACGTAAAGTTAAGGCTTAAAACAACGATTTCTAGCTACAATAAGCTTTGTAACAGAATAATGATTATACTCAGCTTGATGAATTTCAAAACTCTTAAGATGATTATTTCAACCAAAATGGGTAAAACTTTATTATCGTCCGATTTTCCCCGTTCCCTAAGTGAAGGCTTAAAACAACGATTTCTAATCAAAATAAGCGTTTGTAGATAAAATATGATTATGCTCAGCTTGTTTAATTTTAAAACTCTTAAAATTATTATTTGATACAAAATTGTTAAAACTTCATTATCATCCAATTTTTCACGTTCCCTACGTGGAGCTAAGGATCAAAACTACGATTTTTAGTCACAATAAGCATTGTGTTAGAATAATGATTATATTCGGCTTGTTGAATTTCAAAACTCTTAGGTTAATTATTTGAAACAAAATGGATAAAACTTCATTATCGTCCAATTTTCCATGTTCCCTTAGTGAAGTTAAGGCTCAAAACAACGATTTTTATTCAAAATAAGCATTATAGATGAAATATAATTATACTCGGCTTGTTGAATTTCAAAACTATTAGAATGATTATTTTATACAAAATAGTTAAAACTACATTATCGTTCAATTTCCCACATTCCTTACGTGAAGTTAAGGCCATAAACAACGATTTCTAGTCACAATAAGCTTTGTGGCAGAATATTGATTATACTCGGCTTGTTGCATTTCAAAACCCTTAGAATGATTATTCGAAATAAAATTGGTAAAACTTCATTATCGTCCGATTTCCTACGTTCTCTAAGTGAAGTTAATGCTCAAAACAATGATTTCTATTGAAAATAAGCGTTGTAGATGAAATATGATTAAGCTCGGCTTGTTGAATTTCAAAACTCTTAGAACGATTAATTGATACAAAATCGTTAAAACTTCATTATCGTCCAATTTTTCACGTTCCCTACGTGAAGTTAAGGCTCAAAACAACAATTTCTTGTCACAATAAGCTTTGTGATAGAATAATGATTATACTCGGCTTATTGAATTTTAAACCTTTTAGAATGATTATTTGAAACAAAATTGATAAAACCTCATTATTGTCCGATTTCCTAAGTTCCCTACGTGAAGTTAAGGATCAAAACAACGATTTCTAGTCACAATAAGTTTTGTAATAGAATAATGATTATACTCAGTTTGTTGAATTTGAAAACACTTAAGTTGATTATTTGAAACAAAATGTGTAAAACATCATTATTGTCCAATTTTCCACGTTCTGTACATGAAGTTAAGGCTCAAAACAACGATTTTTAGATACAATAAGTTTTGTTATAGAATAATAATTATACTAATCAAGTTGAATTTCAAAACACTTAAGATGATTATTTGAAACAAAATGATTAAACTTCATTATCGTCCTATTTCCCATGTTCTCTACATGAAGTTAAGGCTCGAAACAACGATTTTTATTGAAATTAAGCATTGTAGATGAAATATGATTATGCTCGGCTTTGTTGGACTAAGTGGTTAGTCACTCTAACTCCAACCGGGATTTTGATGAAAACAAACAAGGTGAAAATGTACTAATTAATATCTAGTGTATTTCAGTTTTTGTTAAAAGGATGCAAAGCAACACATCACGGGTATTCAAGCCATACAAGTTCAAGACTCGGCATTCATGAAGAAATGAAGATCATATTTGTAACTTCAATGTAAGGTATCCAAATTCTTTCACGCAAGCCAAATGCATTAGTTCATGCATATCAAGTTTCTTAAAAAACCAACTTTTAAAAGTCATGAAATAACTTAAAGTTTTTAAAAACACATGACTAGGCTTATTAGTTCAAACAATGCGGAATTATGTGTTAATGATCAATTGTATTTTGGAGATCATTATTAAAGTTTTCAAGACTGAAAAACTTGTTTTAAAAAGGTTTTTGAAAAGAAAAACTGCAAGTTTGCAGAAAAGCCCCTCGCGAGTTATGAAATCGTGATTTTCCGTTTTCGAGGTTTGTAAAAATATCCGGACCATCCAATTAGGCTTAATGACCCATAATAAACATGTATAACATGTTATATTAGGGTTGGTTAGGTCCCGGACGTGTTTAAAGGTCGCTAACTCAAAGGGATAAAATATTTATTTTGAGCTCCCTGCAGTTAGCGCGCTAATACTGCCATTAGCGCGCTAAGTGCAGAGTTAGCGCGCTAGGTCTTAGTATTAGCGCGCTAATTGCCCTCTCGACAGCTTTTTGAAAAATCTGAAAAAATAACTTTAATTTGAATTCTTGATTAAATCTGGACCCTTGGATCCCTACAACGGTCATAATCGGCTATATTGGGATATCTAACATTATAAATACACCAAGACAATGGTTTTCTCACAACAAGGAGCAAACACACTCAAATGCCCTAAAAGATCCAAAAGAAGCATTTTGAATTTTTGAAGGAGAAAAGGGAGACTCTTGAGGTTGTCCACCAGCAACATATTCCAGCACTTTGAAGCACTCAAAAGAGTACAAGAATCCCTTCAAATCTGATCTATTTTCTCATCTTCTTGGTTGTAAGCAAATCCTTGTTCTAGATCTTTTTATTGAGCTTAATCTACATAGTTTTGTGTGTGTTGAATGAAAATCAGTTTGTTGAGTGTTTGAATATCATCATCTTAGGTTCTGCACTAAAAATCATTTTATCAAATCCTAAGAGTGTTTTGAACAAGAGTTCTACACTTGAACTTGGTTTTTGACAAGCTATTGTTCTTTGCTTTGAAATCGGCTTTGCAAAAATATATTGGATTTTCAAACGATTTCACATTTGGAATTTGCAACAAAATTAGTAATATATTCTGCATTTTCCATTCATTCTCATACTTGCATGCATTAGAGTTGTTAGGCTCTAGGAGGCTTGCTAGTGTTTGAATTTGATACCACTTTACTTTGTAAAGTATATTTCAATTATATTCTTAAAATTCTGATTGTAAGACTTAGTGGGATCTAAGTCGAAGGGAAAATCCTAGTTGCGGCTAGGTGGATGTATAAGACCTTATTGCGGTAAGGCATCGTGTAAAAGACCTAGTTAAGGCTAGGCATATATCCTAGTTGCGGCTAGGTGGGAAAAGTCCTAAGTAAGTCTAGGTGGGAAAATCCTAGTTGCGACTAGGTGGTTGTATAAGATCTTATTGCGGTAAGGCATCGGGTAAAAGACCTAGTTGAGGCTAGGCATTCACTAGGCTAGTTTGCTTAGGGTGTAACACTTATCAATAATATAAGTGAGGTTTGAAAATCCTAACCGGGGAGGTTAGGTAGTGGATGTAGATCGGTTGGATCGAACCACTATAAATCACGTGTCTTATTTCCATCTCTTCTATCCCCTTCTTGATAGCATAGCATTGACATTTATCATTGGTATATGCATTATTGTTATTACTTGTGCATAAAGTTTTTAATAAGGCAATAAACTCTCGGTAACCCAATTCACCCCCCCTCTTGGGTGACCTTCAATTGGTATAAGAGCAGGTTATTGCTCAAAGTGTTACTAACGTATCTTTGAGTGTTTTTGTGCAAGGATGCAAAGTCTAGATCCGGCTCGCCTTAGGGAAGGTAACTCCTCGAGTAGGCCTCCATACTTTGATGGAACAAACTACGCTCATTGGAAAGTGAGAATGAAAGTCTACATAAGAGCGCAAAATAGATTTCTATGGGACGCAATTGAAAATGGCTACACTCCACCCGACAAGCCATTGAAAGAATACTCCAACGAGGAGATCAAGAGTAAGCAGGCAAATGATCAAGCAATGAATCACCTATACTGTGCATTGAGCGAAAATGAGTTCAACCGAGTGAGTACTTGTCAAACGGCAAAGGAAGTATGGGAAAAGCTTGAGGTCCATTATGAAGGTACCATGCAAGTAAAGAAGACAAAGTTGAGGATCCTTGAAGAACACTATGAAACCTTCCGAGTTGGATCCAATGAAGACATTGCCACCGCCATCACACGGTTCACTAAGTTGCTGAATGAGATCAAGAATCTTGAAAAGCATTATGATCAAGAGACATCGGTATACATATTCCTTAGAGGATTGCCTAAGGAATGGGATGCCAAGAAGTATGCTATCCAATCGGCACAAAATCTTGGAGACTACACTTTCGACGCATTGTGTGGAGAGTTAACAGTCCACGAATTCGAACTCAAAGACCGAGCAAGATTGGAAGCACTAAATGGAGGTACAAAAAGCTCAAGAAAAGAGATTGCCTTGAAGGTAAACAACTCCCCTAGTGCATCAGAAGAAATTATCGAAGATGAAGAATCATGTGATGATAACAATCTTGAAGAGGAAGTAGCCATGCTCTCAAGAAAGCTCAACAAGGCAATATACAAGCGAGACAAGTACAAGAAGAAATTCTGAAGTGGAAGCAAGGGAGGAAAATCAAACGAAACCATATGCTTTGGTTGTGGTAAGCCTGGTCACGTCAAGGCTGATTGCAAATCAAAGAAGGTGTTTGACAAGAAGAAAGGAAAGAAGAGCTTCAAGGCAACTTGGGATGACTCATCATCATCAAGTTCGGAATCCGACTCGGAGAGTGAAAAGGCAATACTTTCTCTTATGGCACAAGGCGAGGTAAATTCTAATCCTTTTATTTTTGATGATTTGAATAATACTCCAAATCTTGATGAACTTAGGAAAGAGTCGGGAAAGGAGGTCAAAAAGACCAAGCAACTCAAAAAGAGCCTAATCATAGCAATTAGTGAGATAGAGTCACAAAATGAGATTATCAATGATCTCCAAAATGACTTAAATGAAGTCATGGAGGAAAGAGATGGCTTAGTTAAGAAAGTAGAGGACTTAACTAGCACTGTGCACAAGTTCACAAATGGCAAAGAAATGTTCGATATGATGTTGGGAGCACAACGACGTGCATTTAACAAAAGGGGCATAGGTCATGAAGCAAACTTGTTAAGTTATAAAAAATTACTAAAATGATGATCGTAGATGCTTGAAGTGCAATAGATCTCATATAGTAGGGAAATGTGTTTTACAAAAGGCTAAAAAGGGTAGACTAACATGGGTAGCTAAAAGTGTTTATGACACTAACTTTCTCGGACCCAAAGGAGTTTGGGTACCAAAATCTAGTGTGTTTCCCTTTATGTAGGATGCAAGGAAAAGCACCCCATGGTACTTAGATAGCAGGTGCTCAAGACACATGACCGGAGATGCACATCAATTCATTGAGCTAAAGCGGCATGACGGTGGAAAAGTTACATTTGGAGACAACAACAAAGGAAGAGTTATCGGTCTCGGAACCGTCGGTAATAGTTCACTTTCTATTTCAAATGTTTACCTTGTTGATGGTTTGAAACATAATTTGCTCAGTGTTAGTCAATTGTGTGACAAAGGATTTCATGTTATGTTTGAGTCATCGAAATGCATTGTTAGGAATGAAAAGCATGAAAAGTTGTTTATTGCATATAGTGATAAGAATGTTTATGCCATTAACTTTGATGAGATGAATATGCAAAATGTTTCATGTCTGAGTGCACAAAATGATTGTGATGCATGGTTGTGGCACCGTAGACTAGGACATTCTAGCATGGAAAATTTGTCAAAACTAACTAAGCATGATCTAGTTAAGGGTCTACCAAAGTGCACCTTTAAGAAAGATAAGGAGTGTGAATCTTGTATTCTCGGTAAACAAGTGAAATCGTCATTTAAGACGAAAGTAACAAGTAATGTAACTCGAGCCTTAGAACTTATCCATATGGATTTGTTCGGACCTACTCAAACAAAAAGTCTAGGTGGTAAATCATATTGCTTTGTTATTGTTGACGATTTTACAAGGTATACATGGGTGTATTTTCTATCTCACAAACACGAAGTGTTTGATGTATTTGTAAAATTCTGTGCCTTAGTAGAAAATGAAAAGGGGTACAAAATCACCATCATTAGAAGTGATAAAGGTGGTGAGTTTGTAAATAGGAACTTGGAGGACTTTTGCGATAAACAAGGCTATACACACCAATTATCCTCACCTAGAACACCCCAACAAAATGGAGTTGTTGAAAGAAAAAATAGAACACTCCAAGAAATGTGTAGGACTATGCTAAATGAGTACAACATAACTAAGCATTTTTGGGCCGAAGCCATCAACACGGCATGCTATGTTATAAATAGAGTAAATGTCCGAAAGCAAGTGAAAAAGACTCCTTATGAATTATGGAAAGGGCGAAAACCCAACATAAGTTATTTTAAGGTGTTCGGTTGTACTTGTTATGTCTTAAATGATAGGGATCAATTAGATAAATTTGACCCAAAGTCCAAAGTATGTATTTTTCTAGGATACTCAACACATAGCAAAGCATATAGGGTGTTTAATAAATCAACTAAAACCATAGAAGAATCTACTCATGTGAAATTTGATGAAGAAGATCCAAAAGCTAAATTAATGCAAAATCTTGATAAATTGGGGATTAACGATGAAGATGATGGCACCTCAAATATTCAAGAGCTTGAATCAAATAAGGAATCCGAAACCAATGTGCCTAAGAATTCAAGATTGCTCATAGGTCATT
Source organism: Stephania japonica (assembly GCA_039657345.1). NCBI lineage: Eukaryota > Viridiplantae > Streptophyta > Magnoliopsida > Ranunculales > Menispermaceae > Stephania > Stephania japonica. Next base: position 25,861,160 of record CM077563.1, on the reverse strand, counting down.
CATCTCAACAAATCATAGGTGATCCAACCAAAGGGATAATCACTAAATCAACATTGAAACAAGATGAAGGACACTTAGCTTTTGTATCACAAACCGAGCCTGCCAAGATAGATGATGCCTTAGGAGATGAGTTTTGGGTAATGGCCATGCAAGAAGAGTTAAGCCACTTTGTTAGGAACAAAGTATGGACACTAATACCTAGACCTAAAAATCACTCAATCATAGGCACTAAATGGGTCTTCAGAAACAAAAAGAATGAAAAAGGTGAAATTGTAAGAAACAAGGCTAGATTAGTCGCACAAGGCTACAATCAAAAAGAAGGAATTGATTATGAGGAAGCCTTTGCACCTGTAGCAAGACTAGAAGCTATTCGCATGCTGCTTGCTTATGCTTGCTACAACGGGTTTCTACTATATCAAATGGATGTTAAGAGTGCATTTCTAAATGGACTTATTCATGAAGAAGTTTATGTAGAACAACCACCGGGATTTGAAGATCATGAACATCCAAGCAATGTCTATCATCTTCAAAAAGCCTTGTATGGACTAAGACAAGCCCCTAGAGCTTGGTACGATAGACTTAGTGCATTTTTTCTTGAGAAAGGGTCAATAAAGGAACACTAGACCCCACTTTGTTCATTTTGATCAAAAAACACGACATGCTACTTGTTCAAATCTATGTTGATGATATCATTTTCGGGTCATCTAACACATCTTTATGTAATGAATTCTCATCATTGATGACAAATGAATTTGAAATGAGCATGATGGGTGAACTAACATACTTTCTAGGCTTGCAAATAAAGCAATCCAAGCATGGCATTTTTATAAATCAAGCAAAGTATGTGAAGGACATGCTAAAGAAGTTCAAATTTGAAAATCTGAAAGCATGTGACACTCCTAGTAGCTCAACTATCAAAATGGACAAAGACCAACTAGGAAAATCCATAGATCCTAAACTTTACCGTGGAATGATAGGTAGCCTTCTATATTTGACCGCTAGTAGACCCGACATTATGTTTAGTGTGTGCTTATGTGCTAGATTTCAATCTGATCCTAAAGAGTCCCACTTAAAATGCGTAAAGCGCATATTTCGATATCTAAGTGGAACACAAGACCTGGGATTATGGTTCAATAAAACCAAGAGTTTTGAACTCCGAAGTTTTGTTGATTCTGACTATGCAGGAAGTCTAGTTGATAGAAAAAGCACTTCCGAATTTTGTCATTTGCTAGGAAACTCACTTATTTCATGGTTTAGCAAAAAGCAAAATTCCGTGGCTTTGTCTACGGCAGAGGCTGAATATGTGGCTACCGGGAGTTGTTGTGCTCAAGTTCTATACATGAAACAACAACTTGAGGATTATCAAATCCTAGTTAGGTGTGCTGAAATTTACTGTGATAACACAAGTGCAATAAACATATCGAAAAATCTGGTGTTACACTCTCGAACGAAACACATTGAAATTAGGCACCATTTTCTTCGTGATCATGTCCAAAAGGGGGATGTTAAACTTGTCCATGTGTCCACAGAGGACCAATTAGCCGATATATTCACTAAGCCCTTGCCTAGAGATCAATTTTCTAAGATTCGGCATGAGATAGGCGTGGTTCGAGAATCAGACCTTCTACACATGTTTTAGTTGTTCTAAACCTATTTATATGATGTTTTTGAAGTGTCCAAGAAGTTTGAGGTCAATTCGAGTTGTACGTCAAAAATCCAAAAATTTCATGTCCAAAATTTCCAGAGAGAAATTAGCGCGCTAATGATGGAAATTAGCGCGCTAATGGTTAAGTGACCAAAAAATTTCCAGAAGGAAATTAGCGCGCTAACTCCAGACATTAGCGCGCTAATAATGTACTGGCCCAGAATATGAAACGACCCATTAGCGCGCTAATACTGCCATTAGCGCGCTAATATCGATCGGCCAGGGTTTATAAAAAAAATTTTAACCCAAAAATCCAAACATTTTTCACATCTTACCTCTCCTCTCACCGTCTCCACCACCATCTCGCCTCATTCGGGTAAGTTTTTCACTTTTCTTTGTCAATTTCTTCAATTTCTTTGTTTCTTGTCATCACGTTCTCTCCATTTTTTGACAATATCGACTCGTCGAACCTCCAACCGTCCCTCCTCCCGACCAACCGCCCCTACCTCATCCTCACACCCTACCCAAGCCACGTCCTCTCGTCGTCCATCGCGACGTCAGGTTGTCCAACCATCCTCCTCCTCAACTAGTGAGTCGGAATTCTCACAACCCGCCCCCACTCCGGCGAATGTTCCTCAACGTGAGGGTCGCGCCAAGTCCGTCCATGAGGCCACATCGGTCCTTGAGTCATTGGCTCCCCGTCTAACGGATGCCAAAATCCTTCGACCCGCCGTTGTCGATTTTGCATTTTTTGATAGGGCTCATCTCCCAATTCGGGAGATTTTCGATTCCGCGGGATGGACCACCTTTTGTGCTCACAACGCCTTTTACATTCCCCCATTGGTTCGTGTCTTTTATTCAAATCTTGAAACAACGAATCAATTTATCTTACGTTCATCCGTTGGTGGCTGGTCTATTGAGATTACCCCTGAGAATCTTGCTCAACGGCTTCACCTTCCATTGCACCCTCCTTGTACTACGGTAGTGTGCAAATTCCTAAGTTGGCCTTTTGATCGTCTCGAAGTTCTTAACTCTTTTCTTCGGCCAAAACGAACCTTAACTGTATATCCAACCGGTATAACTGATACCGATTTTAAATTGATGCCCCATCTCCTTCATAAAGTACTTCAAAAGGTTATTCTTCCTCGAGGTGGAAGTAAGAACTATGTCAATCTTCTTGACATGTTCGTTCTTGGGCATCTATTTCGTGCCATTCCTCTCAGTCTGCCCCATATTATCATTGGTTATATTACGAGCACGTGCAGCTCAGGTCGTCATCTCCCATATGCACATATCATCACATCCTACTTGGAGTCTGCCCAAGTGGATCTTGCATTAGGCGGTCGTCCCCTCACTGTCTACGACACCATTGACATGGCCACTCTAAAGGCCATGAAGTACCGTTACATACGCGACAGGGAGCGGTGGACACGTGAAGATGCGATCCCGGATGGTAGGTATTACGGCGGCTATGAGTCTCCGTTGCCTACGGACCCTCCGGCTGTTCCGTTTGATGCGCCCGATTACTTGGAGTATAGCTACAGTTTTGGTAGTGATAACCATGATGACGATGAAGGCGTTGCTGGCGATGATGCTCATGATGGTGATGAGGGAGTTCATCATGACTCCGCTGTTCCACCCCCGTCACCGCAACACTACGAGACAGCCCCGCCTCCACCTCCCTCTACGTTTGGCGGCTTCATGCCTCCACCGGACATGTCCCCCTCGTCGGCCTACGTCTCTGCACAGCTGGGTTACCTGCACACCTACATGACTCAGACCTTCGCTACTGTCGAGGCGAGCATCCAGCATCAAAATGATCGTCTTCGTCGTATTGAGGGTCAGTTACTTCCAGCGAACCCCACACGTAATGATCGTTCTACTAGTTCTACACGTCGACCATCATCCTCGAGGAGGAGTGTTTAGCTTTTTTAATTGCTTGACAAACTTTAGGTTCTATTTAGTTTTTAGGTGTATAGAACTAATATGTGTGTGTGAGCACTACGTTCCAAACTTTTAGGCTTTGATGACATACATCTTTCATTTTACTTCTGTTTAAGCCACAATTGTGTTCACATTCTTTTATGCTATCTATGTCATGATATTTTTTTTTGCGTATCTCTGAGTTTAAATATGGCTTTTCTCTTGCCACATTATGATCTATATGTATCGCTTCCGTCTTTGATATGCATCGCGTAAGGGGGAGTATATATATATATATGTTCTGGTATTGATTCTCTTAGGCATAGATGTATTTTTAAACGGGGGAGTTTGGCCCCACTTTTTGATGTTATCAAACGGGGGAGAAATAGTTGAATTTGAAAATAGGAAATATGGGAGAAATGAAGTTGAACTTGAAAATGTTGATGTATCTTGAATGAAATACACATTAACATTATGCTTTATATTTTAAAAGTTCACATTGTTTGTTATCATCAAAAAGGGGGACATTGTTGGACTAAGTGGTTAGTCACTCTAACTCCAACCGGGATTTTGATGAAAACAAACAAGGTGAAAATGTACTAATTAATATCAAGTGTATTTCAGTTTTTGTTAAAAGGATGCAAAGCAACACATCACCGGTATTCAAGCCATACAAGTTCAAGACTCGGCATTCATGAAGAAATGAAGATCATATTTGTAACTTCAATGTAAGGTATCCAAATTCTTTCACGCAAGCCAAATGCATTAGTTCATGCATTAGTTCATGCATATCAAGTTTCTTAAAAAACCAACTTTTAAAAGTCATGAAATAACTTAAAGTTTTTAAAAACACATGACTAGGCTTATGAGTTCAAACAATGCGGAATTATGTGTTAATGATCGATTGTATTTTGGAGATCATTATTAAAGTTTTCAAGACTGAAAAACTTGTTTTAAAAAGGTTTTTGAAAAGAAAAACTGCAAGTTTGCGAAAAGCCCCTCGCGAGTTATGAAATCGTGATTTTTCGTTTTCGAGGTTTGTAAAAATATCCGGACCATCCAATTAGGCTTAATGACCCATAATAAACATGTATAACATGTTATATTAGGGTTGGTTAGGTCCCGGACGTGTTTAAGGGTCGCTAACTCAAAGGGATAAAATATTTATTTTGAGCTCCCTGCAGTTAGCGCGCTAATACTGCCATTAGCGCGCTAAGTGCAGAGTTAGCGCGCTAGGTCTTAGTATTAGCGCGCTAATTGCCCTCTCGACAGCTTTTCGAAAAATCTGGAAAAACAACTTTAATTTGAATTCTTGACTAAATCTGGACCCTTGGATCCCTACAACTGTCATAAACGGCTATATTGGGATATCTAACACTATAAATACACCAAGACAATGGTTTTCTCACAACAAGGAGCAAACACACTCAAATGCCCTAAAAGATCCAAAAGAAGCATTTTGAATTTTTGAAGGAGAAAAGGGAGACTCTTGAGGCTGTCCACCAGCAACATATTCCAGCACTTTGAAACACTCAAAAGAGTACAAGAATCCCTTCAAATCTGATCTATTTTCTCATCTTCTTGGTTGTAAGCAAATCCTTGTTCTAGATCTTTTTATTGAGCTCAATCTACATAGTTTTGTGTGTGTTGAATGAAAATCAGTTTGTTGAGTGTTTGAATATCATCATCTTAGGTTCTGCACTAAAAATCATTTTATCAAATCCTAAGAGTGTTTTGAACAAGAGTTCTACACTTGAACTTGGTTTTTGACAAGCTATTGTTCTTTGCTTTGAAATCGGCTTTGCAAAAATATATTGGATTTTCAAACGATTTCACATTTGGAATTTGCAACAAAATTAGTAATATATTCCACATTTTCCATTCATTCTCATACTTGCATGCATTACAGTTGTTAGGCTCTAGGAGGCTTGCTAGTGTTTGAATTTGATACCACTTTACTTTGTAAAGTATATTTCAATTATATTCTTAAAATTCTGATTGTAAGACTTAGTGGGATCTAAGTCGAAGGGAAAATCCTAGTTGCGGCTAGGTGGATGTATAAGACCTTATTGCGGTAAGGCATCATGTAAAAGACCTAGTTAAGGCTAGGCATATATCCTAGTTGCGGCTAGGTGGGAAAAGTCCTAAGTGAGTCTAGGTGGGAAAATCCTAGTTGCGGCTAGGTGGTTGTATAAGACCTTATTGCGGTAAGGCATCGGGTAAAAGACCTAGTTGAGGCTAGGCATTCACTAGGCTAGTTTGCTTAAAGTGTAACACTTATCGATAATATAAGTGAGGTTTGAAAATCCTAACCGGGGAGGTTAGGTAGTGGATGTAGATCGGTTGGATCGAACCACTATAAATCACGTGTCTTATTTCCATCTCTTCTATCCCCTTCTTGAAAGCATAGCATTGACATTTATCATTGGTATATGCATTATTGTTATTACTTGTGCATAAAGTTTTTAATAAGGCAATAAACTCTCGGTAACCCAATTCACCCCCCCTCTTGGGTGACCTTCAGGCTTATTGAATTTCAAAATTCTTAGAATGATTATTTTATACAAAATTGTTAAAACTTCATTATCATCCAATTTCTCATGTTCCTTACGTGAAGTTAAGGCTCAAAACAACGATTTCTACCCTCAATAAGCTTTGTGACAGAATAATGATTATACTCGGCTTGTTAATATTTAAAACTCTTAGGATGATTATTTGAAACAAAATAAGTAAAACTTCATTATAGTCCGATTTCCCACGTTTCCTTAGCGAAGGTAAGGCTCAAAACTACGATTTTAATTGAAAAAAGCGTTGTAGATTAAATATGATTATGCTCGGCAAATTAAATTTCAAAACTCTTAGAATGATTATTTCATACAAAATTGTTCTTCATTATCATTCAATTTCTCACGTTCGCAACGTGAAGTTAAAGCTTAAAACAACGATTTCTAGTCACAAAAAGCTTTGTAACAGAATAATGATTATACTCGGCTTGTTGAATTTTAAAACAATTTGAATGATTAGTTGAAACAAAATGGGTAAAACTTCTTTATTGTCCGATTTTTCAAGTTCCCTACGTGAAGTTAAGGCTGAAAAAAACGATTTATAGTCACAATAAGCTTTGTAACAGAAAAATGATTATAGACGGCTTGTTGAATTTCAAAACTCTTATGATAATTAATTTTAACAAAATAGGTAAAACTTCATTATCATTCGATTTCCCATGTTCCCTTAGTGAAGTTAAGGCTCAAAACAATTATTTCTATTGAAAATAAGCGTTGTAAATGAAATATGATTATGCTCGGCTTGTTGAATTTCAAAACTCTCAGAATGATTATTAGATGCAAAATCGTCAAAACTTCATTATCATTCAATTTCCCACGTTCGCTATGTGAAGTTAAGGCTCAAAACAACGTTTTCTCGTCACAATAAGCTTTGTAACAGAATAATGAATGTACTCGGCTTGTTGAATTTCAAAACTCTTAGAATGATTATTGGAAACAAAATAGGTAAAACTTCATTATCGTTCGATTTTTCAAGTTCCTTACATGAAGTTAAGGCTCAAAAAATGATTTCTAGTCACAATAAGATTTGTAACAAAATAAAGATTATAGTCGGCTTGTTAAATTTTAAAATTCTTCGGATTATTATTTAAAATAAAATGGATAAATCTTCATTATCGTCCGATTTCCCAAGTTCCCTACGTGAAGTTACGTCTCAAAATAACAATTTCTAGTCACAAAAAGCTTTGTAACAGAATAATGATTATATTCGGCTTATAGAATTTCAAAACACTTAAGATGATTATTTGAAACAAAATGGGTAAAACTTTATTATCATCCAATGTCCCACGTTCCCTACTTGAAGTTAAGGCTCAAAACAAAGATTTCTAGCTATAGTAAGCTTTGTAACAGAATAATGATTATACTCAGCTTGATGAATTTCCAAACTCTTAAGATGATTATTTTAACCAAAATGGGTAAAACTTTATTATCATCCGATTTTTCTCGTTCCCTAAGTGAAGTTAAGGCTTAAAACAACGATTTCTAATCAAAATAAGCGTTTGTATATAAAATATGATTATGCTCAGCTTGTTGAATTTTAAAGCTCTTAAAATGATTATTTGATACAAAATCGTTAAAACTTCATTATCATCAAATTTTTCACGTTCTCTACGTGAAGTTAAGGATCAAAATAATTATTTCTAGTCACAATAAGCTTTATGTTGGAATAATGATTATATTTGGCTTGTTGAATTTTAAAACTCTTAGGCTGATTATTTGAAACAAAATGGGTAAATCTTCAATATCAACCGAGTTCACATGTTCTCTTAGTGAAGTTAAGGCTCAAAACAACGATTTCTATTCAAAATAAGGGTTGTAGATGAAATATGATTATGCTAGGCTTGTTGAATTTCTAAACTCTTGAAATATTATTTGATACAAAATCGTTTTAAACTTCATTATTGTCCAATTTTCTACTTTTCCTACGTGAAGTTAAAGCTCAAATCAACAATTTCTTGTCACAATAAGCTTTGTGACAGAATAATGATTATACTCGGCTTGTTGAATTTCAAAACTCTTAGAATGATTATTCGAAACGAAATGGGTAAAATTCATTATCGTCCTATTTCCCATGTTCTCTATATGAAGTTAAGGTTCAAAACAATGATTTCTGTTGAAAGTAAGAGTTGTAGATGAAATATGATTATGTACAGCTTGTTGAATTTCAAAAACTCTTAGAATGATTAACTGATAAAAAATTGTTAAAACTTTATTATCGTCCAATTTCCCACGTTCCCTACGTGCAGTTAAGGCTCAAAACAATGATTTCTAGTTAAAATAAGCTTTGTGACAAAATAATGATTATACTCGGCTTGTTTACTTTCAAAACTCTTAGAATGGTTATTTGAACCAAAATGGGTAAAACTTTATTATCGTCCGATTTCCCATGTTCCCTTAGTGGAGTTAAGGCACTAAACAACGATTTCTATTAAAAATAAGCGTTGTACATGAAATATGATTATGCACAGCTTATTGAATTTCAAAACTCTTAGAACAATTATTTGATACAAAATCGTTAAAACTTCATTATCGTTCAAATTCCTACGTTCGCTACGTAAAGTTAAAGCTCAAAACAACGATATCTAATCACCATAAGCTTTGTAATAGAATAATGATTGCACTTATTTTTTTTAATTTCAAAACCCTAAGAATAATTATTTGAAACAAAATGGATAAAACTTCATTATGGTACGATTTTCCAAGTTCTCTACTTGAATTTAGGGTTCAAAAAACGATTTCAAGTCACAATAATCTTTATAATAGAATAATGATTATAGATGGCTTGTTGAATTTCAAAACTCTTAGGATGATAATTTGAAACAAAATGGATAAGTCTACATTATCGTCCGATTTCTCACGTTTCCTACGTGAAGTTAAGTCTCAAAACTAAGATTCAAGTCACAATAAGCTTTGTAACAAAATAATAATTATATTCGTCTTATTGAATTTCAAAACACTTAAGATGATTATTTGAAACAAAATGGGTAAAACTTTATTATCATCTAATGTCCCACGTTCCCTACGTGAAGTTAAGGCTCAAAACAACGATTTCTAACTACAATAAACTTTGTAACAGAATAATGATTATACTCAGCTTGATGAATTTCAAAACTCTTATGATAATTATTTCAACCAAAATGGGTAAAACTTTATTATCGTCCGATTTTCCCCATTCCCTAAGTGAAGGCTTAAAACAACGATTTCTAATCAAAATAAGCATTTGTAGATAAAATATGATTATGCTCATCTTGTTTAATTTTAAAACTCTTAAAATTATTATTTGATACAAAATTGTTAAAACTTCATTATCATCCAATTTCCCACGTTCCCTACGTGGAGTTAAGGATTAAAACAACGATTTCCAGTCACAATAAGCATTGTGTTAGAATAATGATTATATTCGGCTTGTTGAATTTTAAAACTCTTAGGTTGATTATTTGAAATGAAATGGGTAAAACGCCATTATCATCCGGTTTTCCACGTTCCCTTAGTGATGTTAAGGCTCAAAACAACGATTTTTATTCAAAATAAGCGTTGTAGATGAAATATGATTATGCTCGGCTTGTTGAATTTTAAAACTATTAGAATGATTATTTGATACAAAATCGTTAAATCTACATTATAGTTTAATTTCCCACATTCCTTACGTGATGTTAAGGCTATAAACAACGATTTCTAGTCATAATAAGCTTTGTGGCAGAATATTGATTATACTCGGCTTGTTGCATTTCAAAACTCTTAGAATGATTATTCGAAGTAAAATGGGTAAAACTTCATTATCGTCCGATTTCCCACGTTCCCTATGTGAAGTTAATGCTCAAAACAACGATTTCTATAGAAAATAAGAGTTGTAGATGAAATATGATTAAGCTCGGCTTGTTGAATTTCAAAACTCTTAGAATGATTAATTGATATAAAATTGTTAAAACTTCATTATCGTCCAATTTTTCACGTTCCCTACGTGAAGTTAAGGCTCAAAACAACAATTTCTAGTCACAATAAGCTTTGTGATAGAATAATGATTATACTCGGCTTATTGAATTTCAAAACTTTTAGAATGATTATTTGAAAAAAATTGATAAAACCTCATTATTGTACGATTTCCTAAGTTCTCTACGTGAAGTTAAGGATCAAAACAACGATTTCTAGTCACAATAGGTTTTGTAATAGAATAATGATTATACTCGATTTGTTAAATTTGAAAGCACTTAAGTTGATTATTTGAAACAAAATGTGTAAAACATCATTGTTGTCCAATTTCCCACGTTCTGTACATAAAGTTAAGGCTCAAAACAACGATTTTTAGATACAATAAGTTTGGTTAGAGAATAATAATTATACTCGTCTAGTTAAATTTCAAAACACTTAAGATGATTATTTGAAACAAAATGGGTAAAACTTCATTATCGTCCTATTTCCCATGTTCTCTACACGAAGTTAAGGCTCAAAACAACGATTTTTATTGAAATTAAGCGTTGTAGATGAAATATGATTATGCTCGGCTTATTGAATTTCAAAACTCTTAGAATGATTAATTGATACAAAATCGTTAAAACTTCATTATCATCCAATTTCTCACGTTCCTTACGTGAAGTTAAGTCTCAAAACAACGATTTCTACCCTCAATAAGTTTTGTGACAGAATAATGATTATACTCAGCTTGTTTATATTTAAAACTCTTAGGATGAATATTTGAAACAAAATAGGTAAAACTTTATTATAGTCCGATTTCCCACGTTCCTTTAGTGAAGGTAAGGCTCAAAACTACGATTTCAATTGAAAAAAGCGTTGTAGATGAAATATGATTATGCTCGGCTTCTTAAATTTCAAAACTCTTAGAATGATTATTTGATACAAAATTGTTCTTCATTATCATTCAATTTCTCACGTTCGCAACGTGAAGTTAAGGCTCAAAACAATGATTTCTAGTCACAAAAAACTTTGTAACAGAATAATGATTTTACTCGGCTTGTTGAATTTCAAAACACTTTGAATGATTATTTGAAACAAAATGGGTAAAACATCTTTATTGTCCGATTTTTCAAGTTCCCTACATGAAGTTAAGGCTCAAAAAAACGATTTATAGTCACAATAAGCTTTGTAATAGAATAATGATTATAGATGGCTTGTTGAATTTCAAAAAACTTATGATAATTAATTGTAACAAAATAGGTAAAACTTCATTATCGTTCAATTTTCCATTCCCTTAGTGAAGTTAAGGCTCAAAACAATGATTTCGATTGAAAATAAGCGTTGTAGATGAAATATGATTATGCTCGGCTTGTTGTATTTAAAAACTCTCAGAATGATTATTAGATACAAAATAGTCAAAAGTTCATTATCATTCAATTTCCCACATTCGCTATGTGAAGTTAAGGCTCAAAACAACGTTTTCTAGTAACATTAAGCTTTGTAACAGAATAATGAATGTACTCGGCTTGTTGAATTTCAAAACTCTTAGAATGATTATTGGAAACAAAAAGGTAAAACTTCATTATCATCCGATTTTTCAAGTTCCTTACGTGAAGTTAAGGCTCAAAAAATGATTTCTAGTCACAATAAGATTTGTAACAAAATAATGATTATAGTCGGCTTGTTGAATTTTAAAATTCTTCTGATTATTATTTAAAACAAAATGGATAAATCTTTATTATCGTCCGATTTCCCAAGTTCCCTACGTGAAGTTATGTCTCAAAACAACAATTTCTAGTCACAAAAAGCTTTGTAACAGAATAATTATTATATTCGGCTTCTTGAATTTCAAAACACTTAAGATGATTATTTGAAATAAAATGGGTAAAACTTTATAATCATCCAATGTCCCACATTCTCTACGTGAAGTTAAGGCTCAAAACAAAGATTTCTAGCTACAGTAAGCTTTGTAACAGAATAATGATTATACTCAGCTTGATGAATTTCAAAACTCTTAAGATGATTATTTTAACTAAAATGGGTAAACTTTATTATCATCCGATTTTTCCCATTCCCTAAGTGAAGTTAAGGCTTAAAACAACGATTTCTAATAAAAATAAGCGTTTGTATGTAAAATATGATTGTGCTCAGCATGTTGAATTTTAAAGCTCTTAAAATGATTATTTGATACAAAATCGTTAAAACTTCATTATCGTCAAAATTTCCACGTTCCCTACGTGAAGTTAAAGATCAAAACAATGATTTCTAGTCACAATATGCTTTATGTTGGAATAATGATTATATTTGGCTTGTTGAATTTTAAAACTCTTAGTCTGATTATTTGAAACAAAATGGGTAAAACTTCAATATCAACCGATTTCACATGTTCCCTTAGTGAAGTTAAGGCTCCAAACTACGATTTCTATTCAAAATAAGGGTTGTAGATAAAATATGATTATGCTCGGCTTGTTGAATTCCTAAACTCTTGAAATGATTATTTGACACAAAATCGTTTTAAACTTCATTATCGTCCAATTTTCTACTTTTCCTACGTGAAGTTAAAGCTCAAATCAACAATTTCTTGTCACAATAAGCTTTGTGACAGAATAATGATTATACTCTGCTTGTTGAATTTCAAAACTCTTAGAATGATTATTCGAAACGAAATGGGTAAAATTCATTACCATCGTATTTTCCATGTTCTCTACATGAAGTTAAGGTTCAAAACAACGATTTCTGTTGAAAATAAGAGTTGTAGATCAAATATGATTATGTACGGCTTGTTGAATTTCAAAACTCTTAGAATGATTAACTGATAAAAAATCGTTAAAACTTTATTATCGTCCAATTTCCCACGTTCCCTATGTGAAGTTAGGGCTCAAAACAACGATTTCTAGTTAAAATAAGCTTTGTGACAAAATAATGATTATATTCGGCTTGTTTACTTTCAAAACTCTTAGAATAGTTATTTGAACCAAAATGGGTAAAACTTTATTATCGTCCGATTTCTCATGTTCCCTTAGTGAAGTTAAGGCTCTAAACAACGATTTCTATTAAAAATAAGCGTTGTACATGAAATATGATTATGCACAGCTTATTGAATTTCAAAACTCTTAGAACAATTATTTGATACGAAATCGTTAAATCTTCATTATCGTTCAAATTCTTACGTTCGCTACGTAAAGTTAAAGCTCAAAACAACGATATCTAATCACAATAAGCTTTGTAATAGAATAATGATTGTACTTATTTTTTTTATTTCAAAACTCTTAAAATGATTATTTGAAACAAAATGGATAAAACTTCATTATCGTACGATTTTCCAAGTTCCCTACTTGAATTTAAGGCTCAAAAAACATTTTCAAGTCACAATAATCTTTATAATAGAATAATGATTATAGATGGCTTGTTGAATTTCAAAACTCTTAGGATGATTATTTGAAACAAAATGGATAAATCTTCATTATCGTCCGATTTCCCACGTTTCCTACGTGAAGTTAAGTCTCAAAACTAAGATTTCAAGTCACAATAAGCTTTGTAACAAAATAATGATTATATTCCTCTTGTTGAATTTCAAAACACTTAAGATGATTATTTGAAATAAAATGGGTAAAACTTTATTATCGTCTTATACTCCACATTCTCTACGTGAAGTTAAGGCTCAAAACAACGATTTCTAGCTACAATAAGCTTCGTACCAAAATAATGATTATACTCGGCTCGTTGAATTTCGAAACTCTTAAGATAATTAGTTGAACCAAAATGTGTAAAACTTTATTATCGTCCAATTTCCCACATTCCCTATGTGAAGTTAAGGCTTAAAACAACGATTTCTATTCAAAATAAGCAATTGTAGATAAAATATGATTATGCTCGGCTTGTTTAATTTTAAAACTCTTAAAATAATTATTTGATACAAAAATTTTCCACATTCCTGACGTGAAGTTAATGATCAAAACAACGATTTCTAGTCACAATAAGCTTTGTTTTAGAATAATTACTATATTTGGCTTGTTAAATTTCAAAACTTTTAGGTTGATTATTTGAAACAAAATGGGTAAAACTTCATTATCGTCCGATTTCCCACGTTCCCTTAGTGAAATTAAGGCTCAAAACAACGATTTCTATTCAAAATAAGCGTTGTAGATTAAATATGATTATGCTCGGCTTGTTGAATTTCAAAACTCTTAGAATGATTATTTGATACAAAATCGTTAAAACTACATTATCGTCCAATTTCCCACATTCTCTACGTGAAGTTAAAGCTCGAAACAACGATTTCTAGTCAAAATAAGTTTTGTGACAGAATACAAATTATACTTAATTTATTGAATTTCAAAACTCTTAGAATGATTATTCGAAACAAAATGGATAAAACAGCATTACTGTCCGATTTCTCATATTCGCTACGTGAAGTTAAGGCTCAAAACAACGATTTCTAGTCACAATAAGTTTTGTAAAAGAATAACGATTATACTCGGTTTGTTGAATTTCAAAACACGTAAGTTGATTATTTGAAACAAAATGTGTAAAACTTCATTATCGTTCAATTTCCTACATTCTCTACATGAAGTTAAGGCACAAAACAACGATTTCTAGACACAATAAGTTTTGTAACAGAATAATGATTATATTCGTCTTGTTAACTTTCAAAACACTTAAGATGATTATTTGAAACAAAATGGGTCAAACTTCATTATCGTCTTATTTCCCATGTTCTGTACATGAAGTTAAGGCTCAAAACAACGATTTTTATTGAAAATAAGTGTTGTAGATGAAATATGATTTATGTTTGGCTTGTTGAATTTCAAAACTCTTAGAATGATTAAGTGATAGAAAATCATTAAAACTTCATTATCATCCAATTTCTCACGTTCCCTACGTGAAGTTAAGGCTTAAAACAACGATTTCTATTCTCAATAAGCTTTGTGACAGAATAATGATTAAACTTGGCTTGTTTGCATTTAAAACTCTTAGGATGATTATTTGAAAAAAAATGGGTAAAACTTCATTATAGTCCGATTTCCCACGTTCCCTTAGTGAAGGTAAGGCTCAAAACCACGATTTCAATTGAATAAAACGTTGTAGATGAAATATGATTATGCTCGGCTTGTTGAATTTCAAAACTCGTAGAATGATTATTTGATACAAAATCATTCTTCATTATCATTCAATTTCCCACGTTCGCAATCTGAAGTTATAGCTCAAAACAACGATTTCTAGTCACAAAAAGCTTTGTAATAGAATAATGATTGTACTCTGCTTATTGAATTTCAAAACTCTTAGAATGATTATTTGAAACAAAAATGGGTAAAACTTCATTATTGTCCTATTTTCCAAGTTCCCTACGTGAAGTTTAGGCTCAAAAAAACGATTTATAGTTACAATAAGCTTTGTAACAAAATAATGATTACATACGGCTTGTTTAATTGCAAAACTCCTAAGATGATTATTTATAACAAAATAGGTAAAACTTCATTATCGTTCGATTTCTCATGTTCCCTTGGTGAAGTTAAGGCTAAAAACAACGATTTCTATTGAAAATAAACATTGTAGATGAAATATGATTATGTTCGGCTTGTTGAATTTCAAAACTCTTAGAATGATTATTTGATACAAAATAATTAAAACTTCATTATCGTTCAAGTTCCCACTTTCGCTATGTGAAGTTAAGGCTCAAAACAACATTTTCTAGTCACAATAAACTTTGTAACAGAATAATGATTGTACTCGGCATGTTGAATTTCAAAACTCTTAGAATGATTATTTGAAACAAAATAAGTAAAACTTTATTATCGTTCGATTTTTCAAGTTTCCTACGTGAAGTTAAGGCTCAAAAAACGATTTATAGTCACAATAAACATTGTAACAAAATAATGATTATAGTCAGCTTGTTGAATTTCAAAACTCTTAGGATGATTATATGAAACAAAAATAGACAAAACTTCATTATCGTTCGATTTCCCACGTTCCCTACGTGAATTTAAGTCTCAAAACAACGATTTCTAGTTACAATAAGCAATGCAACTAAATAATGATTATATTCGGCTTGTTGAATTTTAAAAATGTTAGGATGATTATTTGAAATAATATGGGTAAACCTTCATTATCGTCCAATTTCTCACGTTCCCTACGTGAAGTTAAGGCTCAAAACAACATTTCTAGTTACAATAAGCTTTGTGACAGAATAGTGATTATACTCAGCTTGTTGAATTTTAAAACTGTTAAGATGATTATTTGAAACAATATGGGTAAAACTTCATTATTGTCCGATTTCGCACATTCCCTTAAATAAGTTAAGGCTAAAAACAACGATTTTTATTGGAAATAAGCGTTGTAGATGAAATATGATAACGATGGGCTTACCAATTTCAAAACTTTTAGAATGATTATTCGAAACAAAATGGGTAAAACTTCATTATTGTCCTATTTCCCATGTTCTCTACGTGAAGTTATGGCTCAAAATAATGATTTCTAGTCACAATAAGCTTTGTAACAGAATAATAATTGCACTCGGCTTGTTGAATTTCAAAACTCTTAGAATGATTATTTAAAACAAAATAGGTAAAATATCATTATCGTCTGATTTTTCAAGTTCCCTACGTAAAATTAAGACTCAAAAAACGATTTATAGTCACAATAAGCTTTGTAACAGAATAGTGATTATAGTCGGCTTGTTAAATTTCAAAACTCTTAGTATGATTATTTAAAATAAAATGGATAAAATTTCATTATTGTCCGATTTTCCACGTTCGCTACGTGAAGTTATGGCTCAAAACACCTATTTCTAGTCAAAATAAGCTTTGTAACAGAATAATGTATATATTGGGCTTGTGGAATTTCAAAACACCTAAGATGATTATTTCAAACAAAATGTTTAAAACTTTATTATCGTTTAATCTCTCACGTTCGCTACGATAAGTTAAGGCTCAAAACAACGATTTCTAGTTATAATAAGCTTTGTGATAGAATAATGATTATACTTGGCTTGTTGAATTTCAAAACTGTTAAGATGATTATTTGAAACAATATGGGGTAATACTTCATTATCGTCCAATTTCTCGCGTTCCCTACGTGAAGTTAAGGCTCAAAACAACAATTTTTAGTCACAATAAGCTTTGTGACAGAATAATGTTTATACTCGTCTTGTTTACTTTCAAAACTCTTACGTTGATTATTTGAAACAAAATGGGTAAAACTTTATTATTATCCGATTTCGCACATTCCCTTAAGTGAAGTTAAGGCTCAAAACAACGATTTCTATTGAAAATAAGCGTTATTGATGAAATATGATATTGATCAGCTTGTTCAATTTTCCACATTCGCTACGTGAAGTTAAGGCTCAAAACAACGATTTCCTGTCACAATAAGCTTTGAAATAGAATAATGATTGTACTCAGCTTGTCGAATTTCAAAACTCTTAGAATGATTATTTGAAATAAAATGGGTAAAACTTCGTTATCGTTCGATTTTCCAAGTTCCCTACATGAAATTAAGGCTCAAAAAATGATTTCTAGTCATAATAAGCTTTGTAACAGAATAATGATTATAGTCGGCTTGTTGACTTTCAAAACTCTTAGTATGATTACTTAAAACAAAATGGATAAAACTTCATTATCGTCCGATTTTCCACGTTCGCTACGTGAAGTTATGGCTCAAAACAACTATTTCTAGTCACAAAAAGCTTTGTAACAGAATAATGATTATATTCGACTTATTGAATTTCAAAACACTTAAGATGATTATTTGAAACAAAATGTTTAAAACTTTATTATCGTCCAATTTCTTACGTTCCCTACGAGAAGTTAAGGCTCAAAACAATGATTTCTAGTTGCAATAAGCTTTATGACAGAATAATAATTATACTTGGCTTGTTGAATTTCAAAACTAATAGGATGATTATTTGAACAAAAATGGGTAATACTTTATTATTGTTCGATTTCTCACGTTCCCTAAGTAAAGTTAAGGCTTAAAACAACGATTTTTATTGAAAATAAGCGTTTAAAGATAAAATATGATTATGCTCAGCTTGTTGAATTTTAAAGCTCTTAAAATGATTATTTTATACAAAATCATATAAACTTCATTATCGTTCAATTTCCCACGTTCTCTATGTGAAGTTAAGGACCAAAACAATGATTTCTAGTCACAATAAGCTTTATGTTAGAAAAATGTTTATATTCGGCTTATAGAATTTCAAAAATCTTAGGCTGATTACTTGAAAAAAATGGGTAAAACTTCAATATCACCTGATTTCCCACGTTGCCTTAATGAAGTTAAGGCCCAAAGCAAAGATTTCTATTCAAAATAAGCGTTGTAGATGAAATATGATTATGCTCGGCTTGTTAAATTTTAAAACTCTTAGAATGATTATTTGATACAAAATCGTTTTAAACTTCATTACCGTTCAATTTCCCACGTTCGCGACGTAAAGTTAAGGCTCAAAACAACGATTTCTAACCATAATAAACTTTGTAACAGAATAATGATTGTACTTGGCATTTTGAATTTCAAAACTCTTAAAATGATTATTTGAAACAAAATGGGTAAAACTTCACTATCGTCCGATTTTCCATGTTCCCTTTGTGAAGTTATATCTCAAAATTACGATTTCTAGTCACAAAAAGCTTTGTAACAGAATAATAATTATATTCGGCTTGTTGAATTTCAAAACACTTAAGATGATTATTTGAAACAAAATGAATAAAACTTTATTATCATCCAATGTCCCACGTTCCCTACGTGAAGTTAAGGCTCAAAACAACAATTTCTAGCTACAAAAAGCTTTGTAACAGAATAATGATTATAATTAGCTTGATGAATTTCAAAACTCTTAAGATGATTATTTCAACCAAAATGGGTAAAACTTTATTATCGTCCGATTTTCACCGTTCCCTAGGTGAAGTTAAGGCTTAAAACAACGATTTCTAATCAAAATAAGCGTTTGTAGATAAAATATGATTATGCTCGGCTTGTTTAATTTTAAAACTCTTAAAATTATTATTTGATACAAAATCGTTAAAACTTCATTATCATCTAATTTTCCACGTTCCCTACGTGTAGTTAAGGATCAAAACAACAATTTCTAGTCACAATAAGCTTTGTGTTAGAATAATGATTATATTCGGCTAATTGAATTTCAAAACTCTTACGTTGATTATTTGAAACAAAATGGGTAAAACTTCTTTATCATCTGATTTCCCACGTTCCCTTATTGAAGTTAAGGCTCAAAACAATGATTTTTATTCAAAATAAGCGCTGTAGATGAAATATGATTATGCTCGGCTTGTTGAATTTCTAAACTATTAGAATGATTATTTCATACAAAATCGTTAAAACTACATTATCGTTCAATTTCCCATATTCGCTACGTGAAGTTAATGCTCTAAACAACGATTTCTAGTCACAATAAGCTTTGTGGCAGAATATTGATTATACTCGGCTTGTTGCATTTCAAAACTCTTATAATGATTATTCGAAATAAAATGGGTAAAACTTCATTATCGTCCGATTTTTCACATTCCCAAACTGAAGTTAAGGCTCAAAACAATGATTTCTATTGAAAATAAGCGTTGTAGATGAAATATGATTACGCTCGGCTTGTTGAATTTCAAAACTCTTATAATGATTAAGTGATACAAAATCGTTAAAACTTCATTATCATCCAATTTTCCACGTTCCTTATGTGAAGTTAAGGCTCAAAACAATAATTTCTAGTCACAATAAGCTTTGTGATAGAATAATAATTATACTTGGCTTATTGAATTTCAAAACTCTTCGAATGATTATTTGAAACAAAATGGATAAAACTTCATTATTGTCCGATTTCCCATGTTCCCAACGTGAAGTTAAGGATCAAAACAACGATTTCTAGTCACAATAAGTTTTGTAATAGAATAATGATTATACTCGGTTTGTTGAATTTCAAAACACTTAAGTTGATTATTTGAAACAAATGTGTAAAACATAATTATTGTCCAACTTTCCACGTTCTGTACAAGAAGTTAAGGCTCAAAACAACGATTTCTAGATACAATAAGTTTTGTTACAGAATAATAATTATACTCATTTAGTTGAATTTCAAAATACTTAAGATGATTATTTGAAAAAATGTGTAAAACTTCATTATCATCCTATTTCCCATGTTCTCTACATAAAGTTAAGGCTCAAAACTACGATTTTTATTGAAATTGAGTGTTGTAGATGAAATATGATTATGCTCGGCTTGTTGAATTTCAAAACTCTTATAATGATTAATTGATACAAAATCGTTAAAACTTCATCCAATTTCTCACGTTCCTTACGTGAAGTTAAGGCTCAAAACAACGATTTCTACTCTCAATAAGCTTTGTGACAGGATAATGATTATACTCGGCTTGTTTATAATTAAAACTCTAAGGATGATTATTTGAAATAAAATAGGTAAAACTTCATTATAGTCTGATTTCCCACATTCCCTTAGTGATGGTAAGGCTCAAAACAACGATTTCAATTGAAAAAAACATTGTAGATGAAATATGATTATGCTCGGCTTGTTAAATTTCAAAACTCTTAGAATGATTATTTGATACAAAATCGTTCTTCATTATCATTCAATTTCCCATGTTCGCAACGTGAAGTTAAGGCTCAAAACAACGATTTCTAATTACAAAAAGCTTTGTAACAGAATAATGATTGTACTCGGCTTGTTGAATTTCAAAACACTTAGAATGATTATTTGAAAAAAAATACGTAAAACTTCTTTATTGTCCGATTTTTCAAGTTCCCTACGTGAAGTTAAGGTTCAAAAAAATGATTCATAGTCACAATAAGCTTTGTAACAAAATAATGATTATAGACAACTTGTTGAATTTCAAAACTCTTATGATGATTAATTGTAGCAAAATAGGTAAAATTTCATTATCGTTCGATTTCTCATGTTCCTTTAGTGAAGTTAAGGCCCAAAATAACGATTTCTATTAAAAATAAACGTTGTAGATGAAATATGATTATACTCGGCTTGTTGAATTTCAAAACTCTCAGAATGATTATTAGATACAAAATCGTTAAAACTTCATTATCGTTCAACTTCCTACATTCGCTATGTGAAGTTAAGGTTCAAAACAACGTTTTCTAGTCACAATAAGCTTTGTAACATAATAATGATTGTACTCGGCTTGCTAAATTTCAAAACTCTTAAAATGTTTATTGGAAACAAAATAGGTAAAACTTCATTATCGTCTGATTTTCTAAGTTCCTTATGTAAAGTTAAGGCTCAAAAAACGATTTCTAGTCACAATAAGATTTGTAACAGAATAATGATTATAGTCGGCTTGTTGAATTTTAAAATTCTTCGGATGATTATTTGAAACAAAATGGATAAATCTTCATTATCGTCCGATTTTCCATGTTCCCTATGTGAAGTTATGTCTCAAAACAACGATTTCCAGTCACAAAAAGTTTTGTAGCAGAATAATGATTATATTCGGCTTATTGAATTTCAAAACACTTAAGATGAATATTTGAAACAAAATGGGTAAAACTTTATCATCATCAATTGTCACACATTCCCTACATGAAGTTAAGGCTCCAAACAACAATTTCTAGCTACAATAAGCTTTGTAACAGAATAATGATTATACTCAGCTTGATGAATTTCAAAACTCTTAAGATGATTATTTGAACCAAAATGGGTAAAACTTAATTATCGTCCGATTTTTCCCGTTCTCTAAGTGAAGTTAAGGCTTAAAACAACGATTTCTAATCAATAAGCGTTTGTAGATAAAATATGATTATGCTCGGCTTGTTTAATTTTAAAACTCTTAAAATTATTATTTGATACAAAATCGTTAAAACGTCATTATCGTCCAATTTCCCACATTCCCTATGTAGAGTTAAGGATCAAAACAACGATTTCTAGTCACAATAAGGTTTGTGTTAGAATAATTGTTGAATTTCAAAACTCTTAGGTTGATTATTTGAAACAAAATGGGTAAAACTTCATTATCGTCCGATTTCTCACGTTCCCCTAGTGAATTTAAGGCTTAAAACAACGATTTTTATTCAAAATAAGCGTTGTAGATGAAATATGATTATGCTCGGCTTGTTTAATTTCAAAACTATTAGAATGATAATTTGATACAAAATCGTTAAAACTACATTTTCGTTCAATTTCCCTCATTCCCTACGTGAAGTTAATGCTCTAAACAACGATTTCGAGTCACAATAAGCTTTGTGGCAGAACATTGATTATACTCGGCTCGTTGCATTTCAAAACTCTTAGAATGATTATTCGAGATAAAATGGGTAAAACTTCATTGTCGTTCGATTTCTCACATTCCCTAAGTGAAGTTAAGGCTCAAAACAACGATTTCTATTAAAAATAAGTGTTGTAGATAAAATATGATTAAGCTCGACTTGTTGAATTTCAAAACTCTTAATATGATTAATTGATACAAAATCGTTAAAACTTCATTGTCGTCAAATTTTCCACGTTCCCTACGTGAAGTTAAGGCTCAAAACAACAACTTCTAGTCACAATAAGCTTTGTGATAGAATAATGATTATACTCGGCTTATTGAATTTCAAAACTCTTAGAATGATTATTCGAAACAAAATGGATAAAACTTCATTATTATCCGATTTCCCATATTCCCTACGTGAAGTTAAGGATCAAAACAACGATTTCTAGTCACAATACGTTTGTAATAGAATAATGATTATACTTGGTTTGTTGAATTTCAAAACACTTAAGTTGATTATTTGAAACAAAATGTATAGAATATCATTATTGTCTAATTTCCCACGTTCTGTACATGAAGTTAAGGCTCAAAACAACTATTTCTAGATACAATAAGTTTTGTTACAGAATAATAATTATACTTGTCTAGTTGAATTTCAAAACACTTAAGATGATTATTTGAAATAAAATGGGTAAAACTTCATTATCGTCCTATTTTCCATGTTCTCTACGTGAAGTTAAGGCTCAAAACAACGATTTTTATTGAAATTAAGCGTTATAGATGAAATATGATTATTTTCGGCTTGTTGAATTTCAAAACTCTTAGAATGATAAATTGATACAAAATCGTTAAAACTTCATTATCATCCAATTTCTCACGTTCCTTATATAAAGTTAATGCTCAAAACAACGATTTCTACTCTCAATAATCTTTGTGACAGAATAATGATTATACTCGTCTTATTTACATTTAAAACTGTTAGGATGATTATTTGAAGCAAAATAGGTAAAACTTCATTATAGTCCGATTTCCCACGTTTCCTTAGTGAAGGTAAGGCTCAAAATTACGATTTCAATTGAAAAAAGAGTTGTAGATGAAATATGATTATGCTCGGCATGTTAAATTTGAAAACTCTTAGAATGATTATTTGATACAAAATCGTTCTTCATTATCATTCAATTTTCCATGTTCGCAACGTGAAGTTAAGGCTCAAAACAACGATTTCTAGCTACAAAAAGCTTTGTAATGGAATAATGATTATACTCGGCTTGTTGAATTTAAAAATACTTAGAATGATTATTTCAAACAAAATGGGTAAAACTTCTTTATTGTCCAATTTTTCAAGTTCCCTACGTGAAGTTAAGGCTAAAAAACGATTTATAGACACAATAAGCTTTGTAACAGAATAATGATTATAGACGGCTTGTTGAATTTCTTAACTCTTATGATAATTAATTGTAACAAAATAGGTAAAACTTCATTATCATTCGATTTCCGATGTTCCCTTAGTGAAGTTAAGGCTCAAAACAATGATTTCTATTGAAAATAAGCGTTGTAGATGAAATATGATTATGCTCGGCTTGTTGAATTTCAAAACTCTCAGAATGATATTTAGATACAAAATCGTCAAAACTTCATTATCATTTAATTTCACACGTTCGCTATGTGAAGTTAAGGCTCAAAACAACGTTTTCTAGTCACAATAAGCTTTGTAATAAGATAATGAATGTACTCGGCTTGTTGAATTTCAAAATTCTTAGAATGATTATAAGAAACAAAATAGGTGAAACTTCATTATCGTCCGATTTTTCAAGTTCCTTGCGTGAAGTTAAGGCTCAAAAAATGATTTCTAGTCACAATAAGATTTGTAACAGAATAATGATTATAGTCAGCTTGTTGAATTTTAAAATTCTTCAAATTATTATTTAAAACAAAATGGATAAATCTTCATTATCGTCTGATTTCCCAAGTTCCATACGTGAAGTTATGTCTCAAAACAATAATTTCTAGTCACAAAAAGCTTTGTAACAGAATAATGATTATATTCGGCTTATTGAATTTCAAAATACTTAAGACGATTATTTGAAACAAAATGGGTAAAACTTTATTATCATCCAATGTCCAACGTTCCCTACATGAATTTAAGGCTCAAAACAAAGATTTCTAGCTACAGTAAGCTTTGTAATAGAATAATGATTATACTCAGCTTGATTAATTTCAAAACTCTTAATATGATTATTTGAACCAAAATGGGTAAAACTTTATTATCATCCGATTTTTCCCGTTCCCTAAGTGAAGTTAAGGCTTAAAACAACGATTTCTAATCAAAATAAGCGTTTGTATATAAAATATGATTATGCTCAGCTTGTTGAATTTTAAAGCTCTTAAAATGATTATTTGATACAAAATCGTTAAAACTTCATTATTGTCAAATTTTCCACATTCCCTACGTGATGTTAAGGATCAAAACAATGATTTCTAGTCACAATAAGCTTTATGTTGGAATAATGATTATATTTGGCTTGTTGAATTTTAAAACTCTTAGGCTGATTATTTGAAACAAAATCGATAAAACTTCAATATCAACCGAGTTCACATGTTCTCTTAGTGAAGTTAAGGCTCAAAACAACGATTTCTATTCAAAATAAGGGTTGTAGATGAAATATGATTATGCTCGGCTTGTTGAATTTCAAAACTCTTGAAATGATTATTTGATACAAAATCGTTTTATACTTCATTATCGTCCAATTTTCTACTTTTCCTACATGAAGTTAAAGCTCAAATCAACAATTTCTTGTCACAATAAGCTTTGTGACAGAATAATGATTATATTCGGCTTTTTGAATTTCAAAACTCTTAAAATGATTATTCGAAACGAAATGGGTAAAATTCATTATCATCCTATTTCCCATGTTCTCTACATGAAGTTAAGGTTCAAAACAACGATTTCTGTTGAAAGGAAGAGCTGTAGATGAAATATGATTATGTACGGCTTGTTGAATTTCAAAACTCTTAGAATGATTAACTGATAAAAAATCGTTAAAACTTTATTATCGTCCAATTTTCCACGTTCCCTTCGTGCAGTTAAGGCTCAAAACAACGATTTCTAGTTAAAATAAGCTTTGTGACAAAATAATAATTATACTCGGCTTGTTTACTTTCAAAAATCTTAGAATGGTTATTTGAACCAAAATGTGTAAAACTTTATTATTGTCCGATTTCCCATGTTCCCTTAGTGAAGTTAAGGCACTAAACAACGATTTCTATTAAAAATAAGCGTTGTAGATGAAATATGATTATGCACAGCTTATTGAATTTCAAAACTCTTAGAACAATTATTTGATACAAAATTGTTAAAACTTCATTATCATTCAAATTCCTACGTTCACTACGTAAAATTAAAGCTCAAAACAACAATATCTAATCACAATAAGCTTTGTAATAGAATAATGATTGTACTTATTTTTTTTAATTTCAAAACTCTTAGAATGATTATTTGAAACAAAATGGATAAAACTTCATTATCGTACGATTTTCCAAGTTCCCTACTTGAATTTAAGGCTCAAAAAACGATTTCAAGTCACAATAATCTTTATAATAGAATAATGATTATAGATGGCTTGTTGAATTTCAAAACTCTTATGATGAATATTTAAAACAAAATGGATAAATCTTCATTATCGTCCGATTTCCCACGTTTCCTACGTGAAGTTAAGTCTCAAAACTAAGATTTCAAGTCACAATAAGCTTTGTAACAAAATAATGATTATATTCGTCTTGTTGAATTTCAAAACACTTAAGATGATTATTTGAAACAAAATGGGTAAAACTTTATTATCATCCAATGTCCCATGTTCCCTACGTGAAGTTAAGGCTCAAAACAACGATTTCTAGCTACAATAAGCTTTGTAACAGAATAATGATTATACTCAGCTTGATGAATTTCAAAACTCTTAAGATGATTATTTCAACCAAAATGGGTAAAACTTTATTATCGTCTGATTTTCCCTGTTGCCTAAGTAAAGGCTTAAAATAACGATTTCTAATCAAAATAAGCGTTTGTAGATAAAATATGATTATGTTCAGCTTGTTTAACTTTAAAACTCTTAAAATTATTATTTGATACAAAATCGTTAAAACTTCATTATCATCCAATTTTCCACGTTCCCTACGTGGAGTTAAGGATTAAAACAACGATTTCTAGTCACAATAAGCTTTTATGTAAGAATAATAATTATATTCGGCTTGTTGAATCTCAAAACTCTTAGGTTCATTATTTGAAACAAAATGGGTAAAACTTTATTATCGCCCGGTTTCCCACGTTCCCTTAGTGATGTTAAGGCTCAAAACAACGATTTTTATTCAAAATAAGCATTGTAGCTGAAATATGATTATGCTCGGCATGTTGAATTTCAAAACTATTAGAATTATTATTTGATACAAAATCGTTAAAACTACATTATCGTTCAATTTTCCACATTCCTCGTGAAGTTAAGGCTCTAAACAACGATTTCTAGTCACAATAAGCTTTGTGGCAGAATATTGAGTATACTCAGCTTGTTGCATTTCAAAACTCTTAGAATGATTATTCAAAATAAAATGGGTAAAACTTCATTATCGTCCGATTTCTCACGTTCCCTAAGTGAAGTTAAGGCTCAAAACAACGATTTCTATTGAAAATAAGCGTTGTAGATGAAATATGATTAAGCTCGGCTTGTTGAATTTCAAAACTCTTAAAATGATTGACTAATACAAAATCATTAAAACTTCATTATTGTCCAATTTTTCACGTTCCTTACGTGAAGTTAAGGCTCAAAACAACAATTTCTTGTCACAATAATCTTTGTGATAGAATAATGACTATACTCGGCTTATTGAATTTCAAAACTTTTATAATGATTATTTGAAACAAAATTAATAAAACCTCATTATTGTCCGATTTCCCAAGTTCCCTACGTCAAGTTAAGGACCAAAACAACGATTTTTAGTCACAATAAGTTTTGTAATAGAATAATGATTATACTCGGTTTGTTCAATTTAAAAACACTTAAGTTGATTATTTGAAACAAAATGTGTAAAACATCATTATTGTCCAATTTCCCACGTTCTGTACATGAAGTTAAGGCTCAAAACAACGATTTTTAGATACAATAAGTTTTGTTATAGAATAATAATTATACTCGTCTAGTTGAATTTCAAAACACTTAAGATGATTATTTGAAACAAAATGGGTAAAACTTCATTATCGTCCTATTTCCCATGTTCTCTACATGAAGTAAAAGCTCAAAACAACGATTTTTATTGAAATTAAACGTTGTAGATGAAATATGATTATGCTCGGCTTATTGAATTTCAAAACTCTTAGAATGATTAATTGATACAAAATCGTTAAAACTTCATTATCATCCAATTTCTCACGTTTCTTACGTGAAGTTAAGGCTCAAAACAACGATTTCTACCCTCAATAAGCTTTGTGACAGAATGATGATTATACTCGACTTGTTTATATTTAAAACTCTTAGGATAATTATTTGAGACAAAATAGGTAAAACTTCATTATAGTCTGATTTCCCACGTTCCTTTAGTGAAGGTAAGGCTCAAAACTACGAATTTCAATTGAAAAAGGCGTTGTAGATGAAATATGATTATGCTCGGCTTGTTAAATTTCAAAGCTCTTAGAATGATGATTTGATACAAAATTTTTCTTCATTATCATTCAATTTCTCACATCGCAACGTGAAGTTAAGGCTCAAAACAACGATTTCTAGTCACAAAAAGCTTTGTAATAGAATAATGATTAAGCTCAGCTTGTTGAATTTCAAAACACTTTGAATGATTATTTGAAACAAAATGGGTAAAACTTCTTTATTGTCCGATTTTTCAAGCTCCCTACGTGAATTTAAGGCTCAAAAAAACGATTTATAGTCATAATAAGCTTTGTAACAGAATAATGATTATGCTCGGCTTGTTGAATTTCAAAACACTTTGAATGATTATTTGAAACAAAATGGGTAAAACTTCTTTATTGTCCGATTTTTCAAGTTCCCTACGTGAATTTAAGGCTCAAAAAAATGATTTATAGTCACAATAAGCTTTGTAACAGAATAATGATTATAGACGGCTTGTTGAATTTCAAAACTCTTATGATAATTAATTGTAACAAAATAGGTAAAACTTCATTATCGTTCGATTTCCCATGTTCCCTTAGTGAAGTTAAGGCTCTAAACAATGATTTCTATTGAAAATAAGCGTTGTAGATGAAATATGACTATGCTCGGCTTGTTGAATTTCAAAACTCTCAGAATGATTATTAGATACAAAATCGTCAAGACTTCATTATCATTCAATTTCCTACGTCGCTATGTGAAGTTAAGGCTCAAAACAACGTTTTTTAGTCACAATAAGCTTTGCAACAGAATAATGAATGTACTCGGCTTATTGAATTTCAAAACTCTTAGAATGATTATTGGAAACAAAATATGTAAAACTTCATTATCGTCCGATTTTTCAAGTTCCTTACGTGAAGTTAAGGCTCAAAAAATGATTTCTAGTCACAATAAGATTTGTAACAGAATAATGATTATAGTCGGCTTGTTGAATTTTAAAATTCTTCGGATTATTATTTAAAACAAAATGGATAAATCTTCATTATCCTCCGATTTCCCAAGTTCCCTACGTGAAGTTATGTCTCAAAACAACAAATTCTAGTCACAAAAAGCTTTGTAACAGAATAATGATTATATTCGCATGTTGAATTTCAAAACTCTAAAGTAATTATTTGAAACAAAATGGGTAATACTTCATTATCGTTCGATTTCCCACGTTCCCTTAGTGAAGTTAAGGCTCAAAACAACGATTCTTATTCAAAATAAGTGTTGTAGATAAAATATGATTATGCTCTGCTTGTTGAATTTCAAAACTATTAGAATGATTATTTGATACAAAATCGTTAAAACTACATTATCGTTCAATTTCCTACATTCCCTACGTGAAGTTAATGCTCTGAACAACGATTTCTAGTGATAATAAGCTTTGTAGCAGAATATTGATTATACTCGACTCGTTGCATTTCAAAACTCTTAAAATGATTATTCGAGATAAAATGGGTAAAACTTCATTATTGTCTGATTTCCCACGTTCCCTAAATGAAGTTAGGGCTCAAAACAACAATTTCTATGGAAAATAAGCATTGTAAATGAAATATGATTAACCTTGGCTTGTTGAATTTAAAAACTCTTAGAATGATTAATTGATACAAAATCATTAAAACTTCATTATCGTCCAATTTTTCACGTTCCCTATGTGAAGTTAAAGATCAAAACAACGATTTCTAGTCACAATAAGTTTTGTAATAGAATAATGATTATACTTGGTTTGTTGAATTTCAAAACAATTAAGCTGATTATTTGAAACAAAATGTGAAAAATATCATTATTGTCCAATTTTCCACGTTCTGTACATGAAGTTAAGGCTCAAAACAACAATTTCTAGATACAATAAGTTTTGTTACAGAATACTAATTATACTCGTCTAGTTGAATTTCAAAACACTTAAGATGATTATTTGAAACAAAATGGGTAAAACTTCATTATAGTCCTATTTCCCATGTTCTATACATGAAGTTTAGGTTCAAAACAACTATTTTTATTGAAATTAAGCGTTGTAGATGTAATATGATTATGCTCGGCTTGTTGAATTTCAAAACTCTTAGAATGATTAATTCCTACAAAATCATTAAAACTTTATTATCATCCAATTTCTCACGTTCCTTACGTGAAGTTAAGACTCAAAACAACGATTTCTACTCTCAATAAGCTTTGTGACAGAATAATGTTTATACTCAGCTTGTTTACATTTAAAACTCTTTGGATGATTATTTGAAACAAAATAGGTAAAACTTCATTATAGTCCGATTTCCCACATTCCCTTAGTGAAGGTAAGGCTCAAAACTACGATTTCAATTGAAAAAAGCGTTGTAGATGAAATATGATTATGCTCGGCTTGTTAAATTTTAAAACTCTTAGAATGATTATTTGATACAAAATCGTTCTTCATTATCATTCAATTTCCCACGTTCGCAATGTGAAGTTAATGTTCAAAACAACAATTTCTGGTCACAAAAAGCTTTGTAACAGAATAATGATTGTACTCGGCTTGTTGAATTTCAAAACACTTTGAATTATTATTTGAAACAAAATGGGTAAAACTTCTTTATTGTCCGATTTTTCAAGTTCCCTACGTGAAGTTAAGGCTCCAAAAAATGATTTACAGTCACAATAAGCTTTGTAACAGAATAATGATTATAGACGGCTTGTTGAATTTCAAAACTCTTAGGATGATTATATGAAACAAAATGGATAAAACTTTATTATCGTCCGATTTCCCACGTTCCCTACGTGAAGTTAAGTCCTAAAACAATAACTTTTATTGAAATTAAGCGTTGTAGATGAAATATGATTATGCTCGACTTGTTGAATTTGAAAACTCTTAGTAGGATTAATTGATACAGAATCGTTAAAACTTCATTATCATCCAATTTTCTCACGTTCCTTATGTGAAGCTAAGGCTCAAAACAACAATTTCTACTCCCAATAAGCTTTTTGACAGAATAATGATTATACTCGGCTTGTTTACTTTCAAAACTCTCAGAATGATTGTTTGATACAAAATACGTAAAACTTCATTATCGTCCGATTTCCCACTTTCCCTTATTGAAGTTAAGGCTCAACACAATAATTTCTAGTCACAATAAGCTTTGTTAAAGAATAATGATTGTACTCAGCTTGTTGAATTTCAAAACTCTTAGAATGATTATTTGAAATAAAATGAGTAAAAATTAATTATCGTCTGATTTTTCAAGTACCCTACGTGAAATTACGGCTCAAAACATAATTTCTAGTCAAAATAAGCTTTGTAACAGAATAATGATTATAGTCGGCTTGTAAAATTACAAAACTTTTAGTATTATTATTTGAGCCAAAATGGGTAAAACTTCATTATCGTCCGATTTCTCACGTTCTCTTACTGAAGTTAAGGCTTAAAACAACGATTTCTATTGAAAATAAGCGTTGTAGATGAAATATGATTAAGCTCGGCTTGTTGAATTTCAAAACTCTTAAAATGATTAACTGATACAAAATCATTAAAACTTCATTATTGTCCAATTTTTCACGTTCCTTACGTGAAGTTAAGGCTCAAAACAACAATTTCTAGTCACAATAAGCTTTGTGATAGAATAATGACTATACTCGGCATATTGAATTTCATAACTTTTAGAATGATTATTTGAAACAAAATTGATAAAACCTCATTATTGTCCAATTTCCCAAGTTCCCTACATGAAGTTAAGGATCAAAACAACGATTTTTAGTCACAATAAGTTTTATAATAGAATAATGATTATACTCGATTTGTTCAATTTAAAAACACTTAAGTTGATTATTTGAAACAAAATGTATAAAACATCATTATTGTCCAATTTCCCACGTTCTGTACATGAAGTTAAGGCTCAAAACAACGATTTTTAGATACAATAAGTTTTGTTATAGAATAATAATTATACTCGTCTAGTTGAATTTCAAAACACTTAAGATGATTATTTGAAACAAAATGGGTAAAACTTCATTATCGTCCTATTTCCCATGTTCTCTACATGCAGTTAGGGCTCAAAACAACGATTTTTATTGAAATTAAGCGTTGTAGATGAAATATGATTATGCTCAGCTTATTGAATTTCAAAACTCTTAGAATGATTAATTGATACAAAATCGTTAAAACTTTATTATCATCCAATTTCTCACGTTCCTTACGTGAAGTTAAGGCTCAAAACAACGATTTCTACCCTCAATAAGCTTTGTGACAGAATGATGATTATACTCGGCTTGTTTATATTTAAAACTCTTAGGATGATTATTTGAGACAAAATAGGTAAAACTTCATTATAGTCCAATTTCTCACGTTCCTTTACTGAAGGTAAGGCTCAAAACTATGATTTCAATTGAAAAAGGCATTGTTGATGAAATATGATTATGCTCGGCTTGTTAAATTTCAAAACTCTTAGAATGATTATTTGATACAAAATTGTTCTTCATTATCATTCAATTTCTCACATTCGCAACATGAAGTTAAGGCTCAAAAAAATGATTTCTAGTCACAAAAAGCTTTGTATCAGAATAATGATTATGCTCGGCTTGTTGAATTTCAAAACACTTTAAATGATTATTTGAAATAAAATGGGTAAAACTTCTTTATCGTCCGATTTTTCAAGTTCCCTACGTGAATTTAAGGCTCAAAAAAATTATTTATAGTCACAATAAGCTTTGTAACAGAATAATGATTATGCTCGGCTTGTTGAATTTCAAAACACTTTGAATGATTATTTGAAACAAAATGGGTAAAACTTCTTTATTGTCCGATTTTTCATGTTCCCTACGTGAATTTAAGGCTCAAAAAATGATTTATAGTCACAATAAGCTTTGTAACAGAATAATGATTATAGACGGCTTGTTGAATTTCAAAACTCTTATGATAATTAATTGTAACCAAATAGGTAAAACTTCATTATCGTTCGATTTCCCATGTTACCTTAGTGAAGTTAAGGCTCAAAACAATGATTTCTATAGAAAATAAGCGTTGTAGATGAAATATGACTATGCTCGGCTTGTTGAATTTCAAAACTCTCAGAATGATTATTAGATACAAAATCGTCAAGACTTCATTATCATTCAATTTCCCACGTTCACTATGTGAAGTTAAGGCTCAAAACAACGTTTTCTAGTCACAATAAGCTTTGTAACAGAATAATGAATGTACTCGGCTTGTTGAATTTCAAAACTCTTGGAATGATTATTGGAAACAAAATATGTAAAACTTCATTATCGTCGGATTTTTCAAGTTCCTTACGTGAAGTTAAGGCGCAAAAAATGATTTCTAGTCACAATAAGATTTGTAACAGAATAATGATTATAGTCGGCTTGTTGAATTTTAAAATTCTTCGGATTATTATTTAAAACAAAATGGATAAATCTTCATTATCCTCCGATTTCTCAAGTTCCCTACGTGAATTTGTCTCAAAACAACAGTTTCTAGTCACAAAAAGCTTTGTAACAGAATAATGATTATATTCAGCATGTTGAATTTCAAAACTCTTAAGTTAATTATTTGAAACAAAATGGGTAAAACTTCATTATCGTTCGATTTCCCACGTTCCCTTAGTGATGTTAAGGCTCAAAACAACGATTCTTATTCATAATAAGCGTTGTAGATGAAATATGATTATGCTCGGCTTGTTGAATTTCAAAATAATTAGAATGATTATTTGATACAAAATCGTTAAAACTACATTATCATTCAATTTCCTACATTCCCTACGTGAAGTTAATGCTCTGAACAACGATTTCTAGTGACAATAAGCTTTGTAGCAGAATATTGATTATACTAGACTCGTTGCATTTCAAAATTCTTAAAATGATTATTCAAGATAAAATGGGTAAAACTTCATTATTGTCTGATTTCGCACATTCCCTAAATGAAGTTAGGCCTCAAAACAATGATTTCTATTGAAAATAAGCGTTGTAAATGAAATATGATTAAGCTTGGCTTGTTGAATTTAAAAACTCTTAGAATGATTAATTGATACAAAATCATTAAAACTTCATTATCGTCCAATTTTTCACGTTCCCTATGTGAAGTTAAAGATCAAAACAACGATTTCTAGTCACAATAAGTTTTGTAATAGAATAATGATTATACTCGGTTTGTTGAATTTCAAAACAATTAAGTTGATTATTTGAAACAAAATGTGTAAAATATCATTATTGTCCAATTTCCACGTTCTGTACATGAAGTTAAGGCTTGAAACAACAATTTCTAGATACAATAAGTTTTGTTACAGAATACTAATTATACTCGTCTAGTTGAATTTTAAAACACTTAAGATGATTATTTGAACAAAATGGTTAAAACTTCATTACAGTCCTATTTCCCATGTTCTCTACATGAAGTTAAGGTTCAAAACAACAATTTTTATTGAAATTAAGCGTTGTAGATGTAATATGATTATGCTCGGCTTGTTGAATTTCAAAACTCTTGGAATGATTAATTCCTACAAAATCATTAAAACTTTATTATCATCCAATTTCTCACGTTCTTTACGTGAAGTTAAGGCTCAAAACAACGATTTCTACTCTCAATAAGCTTTGTGACAGAATAATGTTTATACTTAGCTTGTTTACATTAAAAACTCTTAGGATGATTATTTGAAACAAAATAGGTAAAACTTCATTATAGTCTGATTTCCCACATTCCCTTAGTGAAGGTAAGGCTCAAAACAACGATTTCAATTGAAAAAAGCATTGTAGATGAAATATAATTATGCTCGGCTTTTTAATTTTTAAAACTCTTAGATTGATTATTTGATACAAAATCGTTCTTCATTATCATTCAATTTCCCACGTTCGCAATGTGAAGTTAATGCTCAAAACAACGATTTCTAGTCACAAAAAGCTTTGTAACAGAATAATGATTGTACTCAGCTTGTTGAATTTCAAAACACTTTGAATGATTTTTTGAAACAAAATGGGTAAAACTTCTTTATTGTCCAATTTTTCAAGTTCCCTACGTGAAGTTAAGGCTCCAAAAAATGATTTACAGTCACAACAAGCTTTGTAACAGAATAATGATTATAGACGGCTTGTTGAATTTCAAAACTCTTAGGATGATTATATGAAACAAAATGGATAAAACTTTATTATCGTCCGATTTTCCACGTTCCCTACGTGAAGTTAAGTCTTAAAACAACAATTTTTATTGAAATTAAGCGTTGTAGATGAAATATGATTATGCTCGACTTGTTGAATTTGAAAACTCTTAGTATGATTAATTGATACAGAATCGTTAAAACTTCATTATCATCCAATTTTCTCACGTTCCTTACGTGAAGCTTAGGCTCAAAACAACAATTTCTACTCCCAATTTTTGACAGAATAATGATTATACTCGGCTTGTTTACTTTCAAAACTCTCAGGATGATTGTTTGATACAAAATGCGTAAAACTTCATTATCGTCCGATTTCCCACTTTCCCTTATTGAAGTTAAGGCTCAACACAATGATTTCTAGTCACAAGAAGCTTTGTTAAAGAATAATGATTGTACTCAGCTTGTTGAATTTCAAAACTCTTAAAATGATTATTTGAAATAAAATGAGTAAAACTTAATTATCGTTTGATTTTTCAAGTACCCTACGTGAAATTACGGCTCAAAACATAATTTCTAGTCAAAATAAGCTTTGTAACAGAATAATGATTATAGTCGGCTTGTTGAATTACAAAACTTTTAGTATTATTATTTAAACCAAAATGGGTAAAACTTCATTATCGTCCGATTTCTCACGTTCTCTTGCTGAAGTTAAGGCTTAAAACAATAATTTCTATTCAAAATAAGCGTTTGTAGATAAAATATGATTATGCTCGGCTTGTTGAATTTTAAAACTCTTCAAATAATTATTTGATACAAAGTCGTTAAAACTTCATTATCGTCCAGTTTCTCACGTTGCCTACGTGAAGATAAAGATTAAAGAACGATTACTAGTCAAAATAAACTTTGTGACAGAATAATGATTATACTCAGCTTGTTGAATTTCAAAATACTTAAGATGATTATTTGAAACAAAATGGGATAAAATTTATTATCGTCCAATTTCCCACGTTCTCTACATGATTGTAAGGCTCAAAACAACGATTTTTAGTTACAATAATGATTATACTCGTCTTGTTGAATTTCAAAACACTTAAGATGTTTATTTGTAACAAAATGGGTAAAACATTATTATCATCCAAGTATCTACGTTCCTGAAGTAAAGTTAAGGCTTAAAACAATGATTTCTATTCAAAATAAGCATTTGTAGATAAAATATGATTATGCCCGGCTTGTTAAATTTCAAAACTCTTAGAATGATTAATTGATACAAAATCATTAAAACTTCATTATCGTCCAATTTTTAACGTTCCATACGTGAAGTTAAGGCTCAAAATAATGATTTCTAGTCACAATAAGCTTTGTGACAGAATAATAATTATATTTGGCTTGTCGAATTTCAAAACTCTTAGGATGATTATTTGAAATAAAATGGATAAAACTTCATTATTGTCCAATTTCTAATGTTCCCTATGTTAAATTAAGGCTCAAAACAACAATTCTAGTCACAATAAGTTTTGTAATAGAATAATGATTATACTCGGTTTGTTGAATTTCAAAACACTTAAGTTGATTATTTGAAACAAAATGTGTGAAACTTCATTATCGTCCAATTTCCCACGTTCTCTATATGAAGTTAAGGCTCAAAACAATGATTTCTAGTCACAATAAGTTTTGTAATAGAATATTGATTATACTCGTCTTGTTGAATTTCAAAATACTTAATATGATTATTTAAAACAAAATGGGTAAAACTTCATTATCTTCCTATTTCCCATGTTCTCTAAGTGAAGTTAAGGCTCAAAACAACGATTTTTATTGAAAATAAGCGTTGTAGATGAAATATGATTATACTCGACTTGATGAATTTCAAAACACTTAGAATAATTAATTCATACAAAATCGTTAAAACTTCATTATCATTCAATTTCCCATGTTCCCTACGTGAAGTTAAGGCTTAAAACAATGATTTCTACTCTCAATAAGCTTTGTGAACGAATAATGATTATACTCGATTTGTTTACTTTCAAAACTCTTAGGATGATTATTTGAAACAAAATGGTTAAACTTCGTTGTAGTCCGATTTCCAACGTTCCCTTAGTGAAGGTAAGGCTCAAAACATCGATTTCAATTGAAAAAAGCATTGTAGATGAAATATAATTATGCTCGGCTTGTTGAATTTTAAAACTCTTAGAATGATTATTTGATACAAAATCGTTAAAACTTCATTATCATTCAATTTTCCACATTCGCAACGTGAAGTTAAGGCTCAAAACAACGATTTCTAGTCATAATAAGCTTTGTAACAGAATAATGATTGTACCCGGCTTATTGAATTTCAAAACTCTTAGGATGATTATTTGAAGCAAAATGTATAAAACTTCATTATCATCCGATTTCCCACGTTCGCTACGTGAAGTTATGGCTCAAAACAACGGTTTCTAGTCACAATACGCTTTGTAACAGAATAATTATTATATTCGACTTGTTGAATTTTAAAAACTTAAGATGATTATTTGAAATAAAATGTTTAAAACTTTATTATCGTCCAACTTCCCAAGTTCCCTACGTGAAGTTAAAGTTCAAAACAACGATTTCTAGTTACAATAAGCTTTGGGACAGAATAATGATTATACTCGGCATGTTGAATTTCAAAACACTTAGGATGATTATTTGAACCAAAATGGGTAAAATTTTATTATCGTCCGATTTCTCACGTTCCCTACGTGAAGTTAATGCTTAAAACAACGATTTCTTTTTTAAATAAGCGTTTGTAGATATAATTTGATTATGCTCGGCTTATTGAATTTTAAAGCTCTTAAAATGATTATTTGATACAAAATCGTTAAAACTTCATTATCTCAAATTTTCCATGTTCCCTACGTGAAGTTAAGGATCAAAACAACGATTTCTAGTCACAATAAGCTTTATGTTAGAATAATGATTATATTTGGCTTGTTGAATTTTAAAACTCTTAGGCTAATTATTTGAAACAAAATGGGTAAAACTTCAATATCAAATGATTTCACACGTTCCCTTAGTGAAGTTAAGGCTCAAAACAACGATTTCTATTCAAAATAAGCTTTGTAGATGAAATATGATTATGCTCGGCTTGTTGAATTTCAAAACTCTTAAAATGATTATTTGATATAAAATCGTTTTAAACTTCATTATCGTCCAATTTTCTACTTTTCCTACGTGAAGTTAAAGCTCAAAACAGCAATTTCATGTCACAATAAGCTTTGTGACAGAATAATGATTATACTCGGCATGTTGAATTTCAAAACTCTTAGAATGATTATTCGAAACGAAATTGGTAAAACTTCATTATCATCCTATTTCCCATGTTCTCTACATGAAGTTAAGGTTCAAAACAACGATTTCTATTGAAAATAAGAGTTGTAGATGAAATATGATTATGTACGGCTTGTTGAATTTCAAAACTCTTAGAATGATTAATTGATAAAAATCGTTAAAACTTTATTATCGTCCAATTTCCCGTGTTCCCTACGTGAAGTTAAGGCTCAAAACAACAATTTCTAGTTAAAATAAGCTTTGTGACGAAATAATGATTATACTCCGTTTGTTTATTTTCAAAACTCATAGAATGGTTATTTGAACTAAAATGGGTAAAAGTTTATTATCGTCCGATTTCCCATGTTCCCTTAATGAAGTTAAGGCTCAAAACAACAATTTCTATTAAAAATAAGTATTGTTGATGAAATATGATTATGCACGGCTTATTGAATTTCAAAACTCTTAGTACAATTATTTCATACAAAATCGTTAAAACTTCATTATCGTTCAAATTCCCACGTTCGTTACGTAAAGTTAAGGCTCAAAACAACGATTTCTAATCACAATAAACTTTGTAACAGAATAATGATTGTACTTATTTTTTTTAATTTCAAAACTCTTTGAATGATTATTTGAAACAAAATAGATAAAACTTCATTATCGTACGATTTTTCAAGTTCCCTACTTGAATTTAAGGCTCAAAAAACGATTTCAAGTCACAATAATCTTTATAATAGAATAATGATTATAGTCGGCTTGTTGAATTTCAAAACTCTTAGGATGATAATTTGATACAAAATGGATAAATCTTCATTATCGTCCGATTTTTCACGTTTCCTTCGTGACGTTAAGTCTCAAAACTACGATTTCTAGACACAATAAGCTTTGTAACAAAATAATAATTATATTCGGCTTGTTGAATTTCAAAACACTTAAGATGATTATTTGTAACAAAATGGGTAAAAATTTATTATTGTCCAATCTCCCACGTTCCCTACGTAAAGTTAAGAATCAAAACAACGATTTCTAGCTACAATAAGCTTTGTAACAAAATAATGATTATACTCGGCTTGTTGAATTTCAAAACTCTTAAGATGATTATTTGAATCAAAATAGGTAAAACTTTATTATCGTCCAATTTCCCACGTTCCCTAACTGAAGTTAAGGCTTAAAACAATAATTTCTATTCAAAATAAGCATTTGTAGATAAAATATGATTATGCTCGGCTTGTTTAATTTTAAAACTCTTAAAATGATTATTTGATACAAAAATTTCCCACATTCCCTACGTTAAGTTAAAGATCAAAACAACGATTTCTAGTCACAATAAGCTTTGTTTTAGAATAATGATTATATTTGGCTTGTTAAATTTCAAAACTCCTAGGTTAATTATTTGAAATAAAATGGGTAAAACTTCTTTATCGTCCGATTTACCACGTTCCCTTAGTGAAGTTAAGGCTCAAAACAACGATTTCTATTTAAAAAAGCGTTGTAGATGAAATATGATTATGCTCGGCTTGTTGAATTTCAAAACTCTTAGAATAATTATTTGATACAAAATCGTTAAAACTACATTATCGTTCAATTTCCCACATTCCCTACTTGAAGTTAAAGCTCAAAACAACGATTTCTAATTAAAATAAGTTTTGTGATAGAATACTAATTATACTCGATTTATTGAATTTCAAAACTCTTAGAATGACTATTCGAAACAAAATGTATAAAACTTCATTATTGTCTGATTTCCCATGTTCCCTACGTGAAGTTAAGGCTCAAAACAAGGATTTCTAGTCACAATAAGTTTTGTAAAAGAATAATGATTATACTCGGTTTGTTGAATTTCAAAACACTTAAGTTGATTATTTAAAACAAAATGTGTAAAACTTCATTATCGTCCAATTTCCACATTCTCTACATGAAGTTAAGGCTCAAAACAACGATTTCTAGACACAATAAGTTTTGTAACAGAATAATTATTATACTCGTCTTGTTGACTTTCAAAACACTTAAGATGATTATTTGCTTCATTATCGTCCTATTTCCCATGTTCTCTACATGAAGTTAAGGCTCAAAACGACGATTTTTATTGAAAATAAGTGTTGTCGATGAAATATGATTATACTCGGCTTATTGAATTTAAAAACTCTTAGAATGATTAATTGATAGAAAATCGTTAAAACTTCATTATCATCCAATTTCTCACGTTCCCTACGTGAATTTAAGGCTAAAAACAACGATTTCTACTCTAAATAAGCTTTATGACAGAATAATGATTATACTTGGCTTGTTTAAATTTAGAACTCTTAGGATAATTATTTGAAACAAAATGGGTAAAACTTTATTATAGTCCAATTTTCCACGTTCCCTTAGTGAAGGTAAGGCTCAAAACCACGATTTCAATTGAAAAAAGCATTATCGATGAAATATGATTATGTTCGGCTTATTGAATTTCAAAACTCTTAGAATGATTATTTGATACAAAATCGTTCTTCATTATCATTCAATTTCCCACGTTCGCAACCTGAAGTTAAGGCTCAAAACAACAATTTCTAGTCACAAAAAGCTTTGTAAAAGAATAATGATTGTACTCGGCTTGTTGAATTTCAAAACACTTAAAATGATTATTTGAAACAAAATGGGTAAAACTTCATTATTGTCCGATTTTTCAAGTTCCCTACGTGAAGTTAAGACTCAAAAAAACGATTTATAGTCACAATAAGCTTTGTAACAGAGTAATGATTATAGACGGCTTGTTTATTTTCAAAACTCCTAGGATGATTATTTGTAACAAAATAGGTAAAACTTCATTGTCGTTCGATTTCCCATGTTCCCTTATTGAAGTTAGGCTGAAAACAACGATTTCTATTGAAAATAAACGTTGCAGATGAAATATGATTACGCTCGGCTTGTTGACTTTTAAAACTCTTAAAATAATTATTTAATACAAAATCATTAAAACTTCATTATAGTTCAATTTCCCACGTTCGCTATGCGAACTTAAGGCTCAAAATAACGATTTCTAGTCACAATAAGCTTTGTAACAGAATAATGATTATTCTCGGCTTGTTGAATTTCAAAACTCTTAGAATGATTATTTGAAACAAAATAGGTAAAACTTTATTATCGTCCGATTTTCCAAGTTCTCTACGTGAAGTTAAGGCTCAAAAAATGATTTATAGTCACAATAAGCTTTGTTACAGAATAATGATTACAGTTAGTTTCTTGAATTTCAAAACATTTAGGATGATTATTTGAAACAAAATGGATAAATCTTTATTATCGTCCGATTTCCCATGTTCTCGACGTGAAGTTAAGTCTCAAAACAACGATTTGTAGTCACAATAAGCTTTGTAACAGAATAATGATTATATTCGGCTTGTTGAATTTCAAAACACTTAAGATGATTATTGGAAACAAAATGGGTAAAACTTTATTATCGTCCAATGTCCCAAGTTCCAAACATGAAGTTAAGGCTCAAAACAACGATTTTAGCTACAATAAGCTTTGTAACAGAATAATGATTATACTCGGCTTGTTGAATGTCAAAACTCTTAGGAAGATTATATGAAAAAAATGGATAAAACTTCAGTATCATTCAATTTTCCACGTTCCATACATGAAGTTAAGTCACAAAACAAAGATTTCTAGTTATAATAAGCATTTTGACAGAATAATGATTATACTCGGCTTGTTTACTTTTAAAACTCTTAGGATGATTATTTGAACTAAAATGGGTAAAACTTTATTATCGTCCGATTTCCCATGTTCCCTTAGTGAAGTTAAGGCTCAAAACAACGATTTCTATTGAAAATATGTGTAGTAGATGAAATATGATTATGCACGGCTTGTTGAATTTCAAAACTCTTAGAATAGTTATTTGATACAAAATCGTTAAAACTTCATTATCGTCTAATTTTCCACGTTCGCTACGTAAAGTTAAGGCTCAAAACAACGATTTCTAACCACAATATGACTGTTTGAATTTCAAAACTCTTAGAATGATTATTTGAAACAAAATGGATAAAACTTCATTATCGTCCGATTTTCCAAGTTTCCCTACTAGATGTTAAGCCTCAAAAACTGATTTCAAGTCATAATAATCTTTGTAACAGAATAATGATTATAGCCGGCTTGTTGAATTTCAAAGCTCTTTGGATGATTATTTGAAACAAAATGGATAAATCTTCATTATCGTCCGATTTCCCACGTTCCCTACGTGAAATTAAGTCTCAAAACAATGATTTTTAGTCACAAAAAGCATTGTAACAGAATAATGATTATATTTGGCTTGTTGAATTTCAAAACACTTAAGATGATTATTTCAGAAAAAATGAGTAAAACTTTATTATTATCCAATGTCTCACATTCCCTACGTGAAGTTAAGGCTCAAAACAACGATTTCTAGCTATAATAAGCTTTGTAACAGAATAATAATTATACACAGCTTGATGAATTTCAAAACTCTTAAGATGATTATTTGTACCAAAATGGGTAAAACTTTATTATCGTCCGATTTCCCCGCTCCCTAAGTAAAGTTAAGGCTTAAAACAACGATTTCTAATCAAAATAATCGTTTGTAGATAAAATATGATTATGCTCGGCTTGTTTAATTTTAAAACTCTTAAAATTATTATTTAATACAAAATCGTTAAAACTTCATTATCATCCAATTTCCCACGTTCCCTATGCCGAATTAAGGACAAAAACAACAATTTCTAGTCACAATAAGCTTTGTGTTAGAATAATGATTATATTCGGCTTGTTGAATTTCAAAACTCTTAGGTTGATTATTTGAAACAAATTGGGTAAAACTTCATTATCATGCAATTTCCTAAGTTCCCTTAGTGAAGTTAAGGCTCAAAACAACGATTTTTATTCAAAATAAGCATTGTAGATGAAATATGATTATGCTCGGCTTGTTTA
The DNA here is from genome assembly GCA_039657345.1 of Stephania japonica. NCBI lineage: Eukaryota > Viridiplantae > Streptophyta > Magnoliopsida > Ranunculales > Menispermaceae > Stephania > Stephania japonica. The sequence continues at coordinate 25,817,981 of CM077563.1, read as the reverse complement.
ATTTCAAAACTATTAGAATAATAATTTGATACAAAATCGTTAAAACTACATTATCGTTCAATTTTTCACATTCCCTACGTGAAGTTAATGCTCTAAACAAGGATTTCTAGTCACAATAAGCTTTGTGGCAGAATATTGATTATACTCGGCTTGTTGCATTTCAAAACTCTTAGAATGATTATTCGAAATAAAATGAGTAAATCTTCATTATCGTCCGATTTTTCACGTTCCCTAAATGAAGTTAAGGCTCAAAACAACGATTTCTATTGAAAATAAGCGATGTAGATTAAATATGATTAAGCTCGGCTTGTTGAATTTCAAAACTTTTAGAATGATTAATTGATACAAAATCCTTAAAACTTCATTATCGTCCAATGTTTCACGTTCCCTCCGTGAAGTTAAGGCTCAAAACAACAATTTCTAGTCACAATAGGCTTTGTGACAGATTAATAATTATACTCGGCTTATTGAATTTCAAAACTCTTAGAATGATTATTTGAAACAAAATGAATAAAACTTCATTATTGTCCGATTTCCCATGTCCCCTACGTGAAGTTAAGGATCAAAACAACGATTTCTACTCTCAATAAGCTCTGTGATAGAATAATAATTATACTCGGCTTGTTTACATTTAAAACTCTTAGGATAATTATGTGAATCAAAATAGGTAAAACTTCATTATAGTCCGATTTCCCACGTTCCCTTAGTGAAAGTAAGGCTCAAAACTACGATTTCAATTGAAAAAAGCGTTGTAGATGAAATATGATTATGCTTGGCTTGTTAAATTTAAAAACTCTTAGAATGATTATTTGATATAAAATCGTTCTTCATTATCATTCAATTTTCCATGTTCGCAACATGAAGTTAAGGCACAAAACAACGATTTCTAGTCACAAAAAGCTTTGTAACAGAATAATAATTGTACTCAGCTTGATGAATTTCAGAACACTTAGAATGATTATTTGAAACAAAATGCGTAAAACTTCTTTATTATCCGATTTTTCAAGTTCCCTTCGTGAAGTTAAGGCTCAAAAAAATAATTTATAGTCACAATAAGGTTTGTAACTGAATAATTATTATTGAAGGCTTGTTGATTTCGAAACTCTTATGACGATTAATTGTAACAAAATAGGCAAAACTTCATTATCGTTCGATTTCCCATGTTCCCTTAGTGAAGTTAAGGCTCAAAACAATGATTTCTATTGAAAATAAGCATTGTAGATGAAATATGATTATGCTCGGCTTGTGGAATTTCAAAACTCTCAGAATGATTATTAGATACAAAATCGTTAAAACTTCATTATCGTTCAATTTCCTACGTTTGCTATGCGAAGTTAAGGGTCAAAACAACATTTTCTCGTCACAAGAAACTTTGTAACAAAATAATGATTGTACTCGGCTTGTTGAATTTCAAAACTCTTAGAATGATTATTGAAAACAAAATAGGTAAAACTTCATTATCCTCCGATTTTCAAAGTTCCTTACGTGAAGTTAAGGCTCAAAAAAGATTTCTAGTCACAATAAGATTTGTGACATAATAATGATTATAGTCAGCTTGTTGAATTTCAAAATTTTTTGGATGATTATTTGAAACAAAATGGATAAATCTTCATTATCGTTTGATTTCCTACGTTCCCTACGTGAAGTTAAATCTCAAAATAACGATTTCTAGTCACAATAAACTTTGTAACAGAATAATGATTATATTCAGCTTGTTGAATTTCAAAACACTTAAGATGATTATTAGAAACAAAATGGGTAAAACTTTATTATCGTCCAATTTCGCACATTCCCTTAATGAAGTTAAGGCTAAAAACAATGATTTTTATTGAAAATAAGCATTGTAGATGAAAAATGATAATGATCAGCTTATTAATTTCAAAACTCTTAGAATGATTATTCGAAACAAAATGGATAAAACTTCATTATTGTCCTATTTCCCAAGTTCTCTACGTGAAGTTATGGCTCAAAATAACGATTTCTAGTCACAATAAGCTTTGTAACAGAATAATAATTGCACTCGGGTTGTTGAATTTCAAAACTCTTAGAATGATTATTTGAAACAAAATAGGTAAAACTTCATTGTCGTCCGATTTTTCAAGTTCCCTACGTGAAGTTAAGGCTCAAAAAACGATTTATAGTCACAATAAGCATTGTAACAGAATAATGATTATAGTCAGCTTGTTGAATTTCAAAATTCTTAGTATAATTATTTAAAACAAAATGGATAAAACTTCATTATCGTTCGATTTCCCACATTCCCTACGTGAAGTTAAGTCTCAAAATAACGATTTCTAGTTACAATAAGCAATGCGACCGAATAATGATTATACTCGGCTTGTTGAATTTTAAAACTGTTAGGATGATTATTGGAAATAATATGGGTAAAACTTCATTATCGTCCAATTTTTCACGTTCCCTACGTGAAGTTAAAGCTCAAAACAACGATTTCTAGATACAATAAGCTTTGTGACAGAATAATGTTTATACTCAGCTTGTTTACTTTCAAAACTCTTACGATGATTATTTGAAACAAAATGGGTAAAACTTTATTATTGTCCGATTTCGCACATTCCCTTAATGAAGTTAAGGCAAAAAACAACGATTTTTATTGAAAATAAGCGTTGTAGATGAAATATGATAATGATCGGCTTATTTATTTCAAAACTCTTAAAATGATTATTCGAAACAAAATGGGTAAAACTTCATTATTGTCCTATTTCCCATGTTCTCTACGTGAAGTTATGACTAAAAACAACGATTTCTAGTCACAATAAGCTTTGTAACAGAATAATAATTGCACTCGGCTTGTTGAATTTCAAAACTCTTAGAATGATTATTTGAAACAAAATAGATAAAACTACATTATCGTCGGATTTTCTAAGTTTCCTACGTGAAGTTAAGGCTCAAAAAATGATTTACAGTCACAATAAACTTTGTAACAAAATAATGATTATAGTCGACTTGTTGAATTTCAAAACTCTTAGGATGATTATATGAAATAAAATGGATAAAACTTCATTATCGTTCGATTTCCCACGTTCCCTACGTGAAGTTATTTCTCAAAACAACGATTTCTAGTTACAATAAGCAATGCGACCGAATAATGATTATACTCGGCTTGTTGAATTTCAAAACTGTTTGGATGATTATTTGAATCAATATGTGAAAAACTTCATTATCGTCTAATTTCTCACATTCCCTACATGAAGTTAAGGCTCAAAAGAACGATTTCTAGTCACAATAAGCTTTTGTGACAGAATAATGTTTATACTCGGCTTGTATACTTTCAAAACTCTTACGATGATTATTTGAAACAAAATGGGTAAAACTTTATTATTGTCCGATTTCGCATATTCCCTTAATGAAGTTATAGCTAAAAACAACGATTTTTATTTAAAATAAGTGTTGTAGATGAAATATGATAATGATCGGCTTATTAATTTCAAAACTCTTAGAATGATTATTCGAAACAAAATGGGTAAAACTTCATTATTGTCCTGTTTCCCATGTTCTCTACGTAAAGTTATGGCTCAAAACAATGATTTTTAGTGACAATACGCTTTGTAGCAGAATAATAATTGCGCTCGGCCTGTTGAATTTCAAAACTCTTAGAATAATTATTTGAAACAAAATAGGTAAAACTTCATTATCATCCGATTTTTCAAGTTGCCTACGTGAAGTTAAGGCTCAAAAAATGATTTATAGTCACAATAAGCATTGTAATAGAATAATGATTATAGTCAGCTTGTTGAATTTCAAAACTCTTAGTATGATTATTTAAAACAAAATGGATAAATCTTCATTATCGTTCGATTTCCTACGTTCGCTACGTGAAGTTATGGCTCAAAACAACTATTTCTAGTCAAAATAAGCTTTGTAACAGAATAATGATTATATTCGGCTTATTGAATTTCAAAACACTTTAGATGATTATTTGAAACAAAATGTTTAACACTTTATTATCGTCAAATTAATCATGTTCCCTACGATAAGTTAACGCTTAAAACAACGATTTCTAGTTACAATAAGCTATGTAACTGAATAATGATTATACTCGGCTTGTTGAATTTCAAAACTGTTTAGATAATTATTTGAAACAATATGGGTAAAACTTCATTATCGTCCAATTTCTCACATTCCCTACGTGAAGTTAAGGCTCAAAACAATGATTTTTAGTCACAATAAGCTTTGTGACAAAATAATGTTTATACTCGGCTTGTTTACTTTCAAAACTCTTACGTTGGTTATTTGAAACAAAATAGGTAAAACTTTATTATTGTCCGATTTCGCACATTCCCTTAGTGAAGTTAAGGCTCAAAACAACGATTTCTATTGAAAATAAGCATTGTTGATGAAATATGATATTGATCGGCTTATTGAAATTCAAAACTCTTAGAATGATTATTTGATACAAAATCGTTAAAACTTCATTATCGTTCAATTTCCCACGTTCGCTACGTGAAGTTAAGGCTCAAAACAGCGATTTCTAGTCACAATAAGGTTTGAAATAGAATAATAATTGTATTCGGCTTGTTGAATTTTAAAACACTTAGAATGATTATTTGAAACAAAATGGGTAAAACTTCTTTATCATTCGATTTTTCAAGTTCCCTACGTGAAATTAAAGCTCAAAAAATGATTTCTAGTCACAATAAGCTTTGTAACAGAATAATGATTATAGTCGGCTTGTTGAATTTTAAAACTCTTAGTATGATTATTTAAAACAAAATGGATAAAACTTCATTATCGCCTGATTTTTCATGTTCGCTACGTGAAGTTATTGCTCAAAACAACTATTTCTAGTCATAATAAGCTTTGAAACAGAATAATGATTATATTCGGCTTGTTGAATTTCAAAACACATAAGATGAGTATTTGAAACAAAATGTTTAAAACTTTATTATCATCCAGGCTCAAAATAAGGATTTCTAGTGCAATAAGCTGTGTGACAGAATAATGATTATACTTGGCTTGTTGAATTTCAAAACTCATAGGATGATTATTTGAACCAAAATGGGTAAAACTTTATTATCATTCGATTTCTCACGTTTTCTAAGTGAATTTAAGGCTTAAAACAACAATTTTTATTCAAAATAAGCTTTTAAAGATAAAATATGATTATGCTCAGCTTGTTGAATTTTAAAGCTCTTAAAATGATTATTTGATACAAAATCATTAAAACTTCATTATCGTTCAATTTTCCACGTTCCCTACGTGAAGTTAAAGATCAAAACAATGATTTCTAGTCACAATAAGCTTTATGTTAGAATAATGTTTATATTCGGCTTGTTGAATTTCAAAACTCTTAGGCTGATTATTTGACACAAAATGGGTAAAACTTCAATATCACCTGATTTCCTACGTTGCCTTGATGAAGTTAAGGCTCAAAACAACGATTTCTATTCAAAATAAGCATTGTAGTTTAAATATAATTATGCTCGGCTTGTTGAATTATAAAACTCTTAGAATGATTATTTGATACAAAATCGTTTTAAACTTCATTACCGTCGAATTTCCTACTTTCCCTAAGCGAAGTTAAAGCTCAAAACAACGATTTCTAGTCACAATAAGCTTTGTGACAAAATAATGATTATACTCGGCTTGTTGAATTTCAAAACACTTAGAATGAATATTCAAAACAAAATGAGTAAAACTTTATTATCGTCCTATTTCCCATGTTCTCTACGTGAAGTTAAGGCTCAAAACAACGATTTCTGTTGAAAATAAGCGTTGTAGATGAAATATGATTATGAACGGCTTGTTGAATTTCAAAAACTCTTAGAATGATTAATTGATACAAAATCGTTAAAACTTTAGTATCCTCCAATTTCCCATGTTCCCTACGTGAAGTTAAGGCTCAAAATAACGATTTCTAATTACAATAAGCTTTGTGACAGAATAATGACTATACTCGGCTTGTTTACTTTCAAAACACTTAGGATGATTATTTGAACCAAAATGGGTAAAACTTTATTATAGACGATTTCCAATGTTCCCTTAGTGAAATTAAGGCTCAAAACAACGATTTCTATTGAAAATAAGCGTTGTAGATGAAATATGATTATACACGGCTTATTGAATTTCAAAACTTTTAGAATGATTATTTGATACAAAATCGTCAAAACTTCATTATCATTCAATTTCCCACGTTCGCTACGTGAAGTTAAGGCTCAAAACAATGATTTCTAATCACAATAAGCTTTGAAACAGAATGATGATTGTACTTGGCTTTTTGAATTTCATAACTCTTAGAATGATTATTTGAAACAAAATGGGTAAAACTTCATTATTGTCCGATTTTACAAGTTCTCTACTTGAATTTAAGGCTTAAAAAACGATTTCATGTCACAATAAGCTTTGTAATAGAATAATAATTATAGTCGGCTTGTTTAATTTCAAAACTCTTATGATGATTATTTGAAACAAAATAAATAAATCTTCATTATCGTCTGATTTCCCACGTTCCTTACATGAAGTTAAGTCTCAAAACAACGATTTTTAGTCACAATAAGCTTTACAACAGAATAATGATTATATTCTGCTTGTTGAATTTCAAAACACTTAAGATGATTATTTGAAAAAAATGGGTAAAACTTTATTATCGTCAAATTTTTCACGTTCTCTACGTGAAGTTAAGGCTCAAAACAACGATTTCTAGCTACAATAAACTTTGTAACAGAATAATGATTATACTCAGCTTGTTGAATTTCAAAACTCTTAAGATGATTATTTGAACCAAAATGAGTAAAAATTTTATTATCGTCTAATTTCCCACGTTCCCTATGTGAAGTTAAGGCTTAAAACAACGAATTCAATTCAAAATAAGCGTTTGTAGAAAAAATATGATTATGGTCCGCTTGTTTAATTTTAAAACTCTTAAAATGATTCTTTGATACAAAATTGTTAAAACTTTATTATCGTCCAATTTACCACGTTCTTTACGTAAAGTTAAGGATCAAAACAACGATTTCTAGTCACAATAAGCTTTGTGTTAGAATAATGATTATATTTGACTTGTTAAATTTTAAAACTCTTAGGTTGATTATTTGAAACAAAATGGGTAAAACTTCATTACCGTCCAATTTTCCACGTTACGTTATTGAAGTTAAGGCTCAAAACAACGATTTTTATTCAAAATAAGCGTTTGTAGATAAAATATGATTATGCTTGGCTTGTTATATTTTAAGACTCTTAGAATTAATATTTGATACAAAATGGGAAAAACTTCATTACCGTCCGATTTTCCAAGTTCCCTACTTGAATTTAAGGCTTAAGAAACAATTTCTGTTGAAAACAAGAGTTGTAGATGAAATATGATTATGTACGGCTTGTTGAATTTCAAAACTCTTAGAATGATTAATTGATACAAAATTGTTAAAACTTCATTATCGTCCAATTTCTCACGTTCGCTACGTGAAGTTAATGCTCAAAACAACGATTTCTATTCTAAATAAGCGTTTGCAGATAAAATATGATTATGCTCGTTTTGTTGTATTTTAAAACTCTTAGAATTAATATTTGATACAAAATCGTTTGAACTTCATTATCGTCCAAATTCCTATGTTCCCTACGTGAAGTTAAGGCTCAAAACAACGATTTGTATTTATAATAAGCTTTGTGACAGATTAATGATTATACTCGGCTTGTTGAATTTCAAAACTGTTAGGATGATTATTTGAAATAAAATGGGTAAAACTTCATTATCGCCCAATTTCTCACGTTCCCAACATGAAGTTAAGGCTCAAAACAATGATTTCTAGTCACAAATAAACTTTGTGACAGAATAATATTTATACTCGGCTTGTTTACTTTCAAAACTCTTAGAATGATTACTTGAAGCAAAATGGGTAAAACTTCATTGTCGTCCGATTTCCCACGTTCCCTTAGTGAAGTTAAGGCTCAAAACAACGATTTCTATTGAAAATAAGCGTTGTAGATAAAATATGATTATGCTCGACTTGTTGAATTTCAAGAATAATTAATTGATACATAATCGTTATATCTCCATTATCGTTTAATTTTCCAAGTTCGCTACGTGAAGTTAAGGCTCAAAACAACGATTTCTAGTCACAATAAGCTTTGTAACAGAATAATGATTGTACTCGGCTTGTTGAATTTCGAAACTCATAGAATCATTATTTGAAATAAAATAGATAAAACTTCATTATCGTCCAATTTCCCACGTTCTCTACATAAAGTTAAGGCTCAAAACAACGATTTCTAGTCACAATAAGTTTTGTAACAGAATATTGATTATACACATCTTGTTGAATTTCAAAACACTTCTGATGATTATTTGAAACAAAATGGGTAAAACTTCATTATTGTCCAATTTAACATGTTCTCTATGTGAAGTTAAGGCTAAATACAACAATTTCTACTAGGAATAAGCGTTGTACATGAAATATGATTATGCTCAGCTCGTTGAATTTCAAAACTCTTAGAATGGTTAATTGATACAAAATTATTAAAACTTCATTATTTTCCAATTTCTCACGTTCCCTACGTGAAGTTAAGGCAGAAAATAATGATTTCTAGTCACAATAAGCTTTGTGACAAAATAATGTTTATACTCAGCTTGTTTACTTTCAAAACTCTTACGATGATTATTTGAAACAAAATGGGTAAAATTTCATTATCGTTCGATTTCTCAGGCTCCCTTAGTGAAGTTAAGGCTCAAAACAATGATTCCTGTTGAAAATAAGCGTTATAGATGAAATATGATTATGCTCGGCTTGTTGCATTTCAAAACTCTTAGAATGATTAATTGATACAAAATCGTTAAAACTTCATTATCGTAAAATTTCCCACGTCCCCTACGTGAAGTTAAAGCTCAAAACAACGATTTCTATTGAAAATAAGCGTTGTAGATGAATATGATTATGCTCAGCTTATTGAATTTCAAAACTGTTAGAATCATTATTTGATACAAAATCGTTAAATTTCCCAAGTTCTCTACGTGAAGTTAACGTAGAAAATAACGACTTCTAGTCACAATAAGCTTTGTAACTGAATAATGATTATAGTCGGCCTGTTGAACTTCAAAACTCTTAGGATGATTATTCGTAGCAAAATGGGTAAAACTTCATTATCGTCTGATTTTGCACGTTTCCTATGTGAAGTTACTACTTAAAACAATGATTTCTATTAAAATTAAGCGCTTGTAGATAAAATATGATTCGGCTTGTTGAATTTTAAAACTTTTAGAATGATTATTTGATACAACATCTTTTGAACTTTATTATCGTCCAAATTCTCACGTTCCTTACGTGAAGTTAAGGCTCAAAACAACGATTTTTAGTTACAATAAGCTTTGTGATAAAATAATGATTATACTCGGCTTAATGAATTTCAAAACTGTTAGGATGATTATTTGAAACAAAATGGAAAAAACTTCATTATCGTCCAATTTCTCACGTTCACTATGTGAAGTTAAGGCTCAAAATGCCGATTCACGATAAGCTTTGTGACAAAATAATATTTATAGTCGGCTTGTTGAATTTCAAAACTCTTAGGATAATTATTCGAAACAAAATGGGTAAAATTTAATTATCGTCTGATTTTCCACGTTCCCTTAGTGAAGTTAGGGCTCAAAACAACGATTTCTACTGAAAATAAGCGTCGTAGATGAAATATGACTATGAGCATTTGTAGATAAAATATGACTATGCTCGACTTGTGGAATTTTAGAACTCTTAGAATAATTATTTGATACAAAATCATTGAAACTTCATTATCGTCCAATTTTTCACGTTCCCTATGTGAAGTTAAGGCTGAAAACTATGATTTCGAGTCACAATAAGCTTTGTGATAGAGTAATTATTATACTCGACTGGTTTACTTTCAAAACTCTTAGGATGATTACTTGAAATAAAATGGGTAAAACTACATTATCATCCGATTTTCTACGTTCCCTTAGTGAAGTTAAGACTTAAAACAACGATTTCTATTGAAAATAAGCGTTGTAGATGAAATATGATTGTGCTCGGCGTGTTAAATTTCAAAACTCTTAGAATGATTATATGATACAAATCGTTAAAACTTCATTATCGTTCAATTTCCCACATTCGCTATGTGAAGTTAAGGCTCAAAACAACGATTTCTAGTCACAATAACCTTTGTAACAAAATAATTATTGTAAACGTCTTATTGAATTTCAAAACTCTTAGAATGATTATTTGAAAAAAAATGGGTAAAACTTCATTATTGCCCGATTTTTCAAGTTCCCTACGTGAAGTTAAGGCTCAAAACACGATTTCTAGTCACAATAAGATTTGTAATAGAATAATGATTATAATAAGCATGTTGAATTTCAAAACTCTTTGGACGATTATCTGAAACCAAATGTTAAAAACTTCATTATCGTCTGACTTCCCACGTTCCCTAAGTGAAGTTAAGGCTTAAAACAACAATTTCTCTACATGAAGGTAAGGCACAAAACAACGATTTCTTGTCACAATAAGTTTCGTAATAGAATAATGATTATACTTGGCTTGCTGAATCTCAAAATACATAAGATGATTATTTGAAGCAAAATGGGTAAAACTTCATTATCATCCAATTTCCCATGTTCTCTATGTGAAGTTAAGGCTCAAAACAACGATTTCTAGTCACAATAAGCTTTGTAAAACAATAATGATTAGAATCGGCTTGTTGAATTTTAAAACTTTTAGGACGATTATTTAAAACAAAATGGGTCAAACTTCACTATCGTCCGATTTACCACGTTCCATATGTGAAGTTAAGGCTCAATACAATGATTTCTAGTCACAATAAGCTTTGTAAAGGAATAATGATTATATTCGGCTTATTGAATTTCAAAACTCTTAGGATGATTATTTGAAACAAAATGGATCAAACTTCTTTATCGTCTGATTTCCCACGTTCCCTACGTGAAGTTAAAGCTCAAAACAACGATTTCTTGTCACAATAAGCTTTTAAAAAGAATAATGATTATATTCGGCTTGTTGAATTTCAAAACACTTATGATTACTTGAAACAAAATGGGTAAAACTTCATTATTGTCCTATTTCCCACGTTCTCTACATGAAGTTAAGGCTCAAAACAACAATTTCTTGTCACAAACAGAACAATTATTATACTCGGCTTGTTGAATTTCAAAACTCTTAGGATGATTATTGGAAACAAAATGGGTCAAACTTCATTATCGTCCGACTTCCCACGTTCCCTACCTAAAGTTAAAGCTCAAAATAACGATTTCTAGTCACAATAAGTTTTGTAAAAGAATAATGATTATATTCGGCTTGTTGAATTTCAAAACTTTTAGGATGATTATTTGAATCAAAATGGATAAAATTTCATTATTGTCCAATTTCCCATGTTCCCAACGTGAAGTTAAGGCTCAAATCAACGATTTCTATTCACAATAAGTTTTGTAATAGAATAAAGATTATACTCGGCTTCTTAATTTCAATACACTTAAGATGATTACTTAAAACAAAATGGGTAAAACTTCATTATCTTCCTATTTCCTATGTTCTATACATGAAGTTAAGGCTCAAAACGACGATTTCTTGTCACAATAAGTTTTGTAATAGAATAATGATGATACTTAGCTTGTTTAATTTCAAAACACTTAAAATGATTATTTGAAACAAAATGGGTGAAACATCATTATCGTCCAATTTCCAATGTTCTCTGCGTGAAGTTAAGGCTCAAAACAATGATTTTTAGTCACAATAAGCTTTGTAAAAAAATAATGATTATATTCGGCTTGTTGAATTTTAAAACTCTGAGGATGATTATTTGAAACAAAATAGGTCAAACTTCATTATCGTCCGATTTTTCACGTTTCTTACGTGAAGTTAAGGCTTAAAACAATGATTTCTAGTCATAATAAGCTTTGTAAAAGAATAATGATTATATTCGGCTTATTGAATTTCAAAACTTTAGGGATAATTTTTTGAAACAAAATAGATAAAACTTCATTATTGTCCGATTTCTCATGTTCCCTACGTGAAGTTAAGGCTCAAAACAATGATTTCTAGTCACAATAAGTTTTGCAATAGAATAAAGATTATGCTTGGCTTGTTGAATTTCAAAATACTTGAGATGATTATTTGAAACAAAATGGGTAAAACTTCATTATCATCCAATTCTCACGTTCCCTACGTGAAGTTAAAGCTCAAAACAATGATTTCTAGTCACAATAAGCTTTGTAAAAAAATAATGATTATATTCGGCTTGTTGAATTTCAAAACTCTTTGCATGATTATTTGAAACAAAATGGGTCGAACTTCATTATCCTCCGATTTACCACGTTACCTACGTGAAGTTAAGGCTCAAAACAACGATTTCTAGTCACAATAAGCTTTGTAAAAGAATAATGATTATATTCGGCTTGTTGAATTTCAAAACTCTTTTGATGATTTTTTGAAAGAAAATGGATAAAACTTTATTATTGTCCGATTTCCCATGTTCCCAATGTGAAGTTAAGGCTCAAAACAATGATTTCTAGTCACAATAAGTTTTGCAATAGAATAATGATTATACTCGACTTGTTGAATATCAAAATACTTAAGATGATTACTTGAAACACAATGGGTAATACTTCATTATCGTCCTATTTCTCACGTTCTCTACATGAAGTTAACGCTCAAAACAACGATTTCTTGTCATAATAAGTTTTGTAACTGAATAATGATTATACTCAGCTTGTTGAATTTCAAAACTCTTAGGATGATTATTGGAATCAAAACGTATAAAATTTCATTATTGTTCGATTTCCCATGTTCCCTACGTGAAAATAAGGCTCAAATCAACGATTTCTATTCATAATAAGTTTTGTAAAAGAATAATGATTATACTTGGCTCGTTGAATTTCAAAACACTTGAGATGATTACTTCAAACAAAATGGGTAAAACTTCATTATCGTCCTATTTCCCACGTTTTCTACATGAAATTAAGGCTCAAAACAACGATTTATTGTCACAATAAGTTTTGTTATAAAATAATGATTATACTGGTCTTGTTGAAATTCAAAACACTTAAAATGATTATTTGAAACAAAATGGGTATAACTTCATTATCGTCCAATTCCCATGTTCTCTACGTGAAGTTAAGGCTCAAAACAACGATTTCTAGTCACAATAAACTTTGTAAAAGAATAATGATTATATTCGGCTTGTTGAATTTTAAAACTCTAAGGATGATTATTTGAAACAAAATGGGTCAAACTTCATTATCGTCCGATTTTCCACGTTCCCTACGTGAAGTTAAGGCTCAAAACAACGATTTATAGTCACAATAAGCTTTGTAAAAGAATAATGATTATATTCGGCTTGTTGAATTTCTAAATTCTTACGATGATTATTTGAAACAAAATGGGTCAAACTTAATTACCGTCCGATTTGTCACGTTCCCTACATGAAGTTAAGGCTCAAAAGAACGATTTCTAGTCACAAAAAGCTTTGTATAAGAATAATGATTATATTCGGCTTGTTAAATTTCAAAACACTTTAGATGAATATTTGAAACAAAATAGGTAAAAGTTCATTATCGCCCAATTTTTCATGTTCTCTACGTGAAGTTAAGGCTGAAAACAACGATTTCTAGTCACAAATATCTTTGTAAAAGAATAATAATTATATTCAACTTTTTGAATTTTAAAACTCTTAGGATGATTATTTGAATCAAAATGGGTCAAGCTTCATTATCATCCGATTTTCCACGTTCCCTACGTGAAGTTAAGGCGCAAAACAAAGATTTCTAGTCACAATTAGCTTTGTAAAAGAATGATGATTATATTCGACTTGTTGAATTTCAAAACTCTAAGGATGATTTTTTGAAACAAAATGGTTAAAACTTCATTATTGTCTAATTTCCCATGTTCCCTTCGTGAAGTTAAGGCTCAAACCAACGATTTGTAGTCATTATAAATTTTGTAAAAAAATAATTATTATACTCGGCTTGTCGAATTTCAAAACACTTAAGATGATTTTTTTAAACAAAATGGGTAAAACTTCATTATCGTCCAATTTTCAATGTTCTCTACGTGAAGTTTATGCTCAAAACAACGATTTCTAGTCAGAATAAGCTTTGTAAAAGAATAATGATTATATTCGGCTTGTTGAATTTTAAAACTCTTAGGATGATTATTTGAAACAAAATGGGTCAAACTTCATTATCGTCTGATTTTTCACGTTCCATACATGATGTTAAGGATCAAAACAACGATTTCTAGTCACAATAAGCTTTGTAAAAGAATGATGATTATATTCAGCTTGTTGAATTTCAAAACTCTTTGGATTATTATTTGAAACAAAATGGGTCAAACTTAATTATCGTCTGATTTCTCACGTTCCCTACATAAATTTAAGGATCAAAACAACGACTTCTAGTCACAACAAGTTTTGTAAAAGAATAATGATTATATTCGGCTTGTTGAATTTCAAAACTCTAAGTATAATTTTTTGAAACAAAATGGATAAAACTTCATTGTTGTTCAATTTCCCACGTTCTCCACATGAAGTTAAAGCTCAAAACAACGATTTCTTGTCACAATAAGTTTTGTAATAGAATAATAATTATACTCGGCTTGTTGAATTGCGAAACACATAAGATGATTATTTGAAACAAAATGGGTAAAACTTTATTATCGTTCAATTTCCCACATTCTCTACATGAAGTTAAGGCTCAAAACAACAATTTCTAGTCACAATTTGCATTGTAAATGATTATTATTATATTTGGCTTGTTAAATTTCATAGCTCTAACGATGATTATTTGTAACAAAATAAGTAAAACTTCATTATCGCCCAATTTTTCATGTTCTCTACGTTAAGTCAAGGCTGAAAACAACGATTTCTAGTCACAATAAGCTTTGTAAAAGAATAATGACTATATTCGACTTTTTGAATTTCAAAACTCTTAGGATGATTATTTGAATCAAAATGGGTCAAACTTCATTATCATCCGATTTCTCACGTTCCCTACGTGAAGTTAAGGCGCAAAACAACGATTTCTAGTCACAATTAGCTTTGTAAAAGAATGATGATTATATTAGACTTGTTGAATTTCAAAACTCTAAGGGTGATTTTTTGAAACAAAATGGTTAAAACTTCATTATTGTCTGATTTCCCATGTTCCCTTCGTGAAGTTAAGGCTCGAAACAACGATTTGTAGTCACAGTAAATTTTGTAAAAGAATAATGATTATACTCGGCTTGTCGAATTTCAAAAACACTTAAGATGATTTTTTGAAATAAAATGGGTAAAACTTCATTATCGTCCAATTTCCCATGTTCTCTACGTGAAGTTTATGCTCAAAATAACGATTTCTAGTCAGAATAAGCTTTGTAAAAGAATAATGATTATATTCGGCTTGTTGAACTTTAAAACTCTTAGGATGATTATTTGAAATAAAATGGGTCAAACTTCATTATCGTCCGATTTTTCACGTTCCATACATGATGTTAAGGCTCAAAACAACGATTTCTAGTCACAATAAGCTTTGTAAAAGAATAATGATTATATTCGGCTTGTTGAATTTCAAAACTCTTTGGATTATTATTTGAAACAAAATGGGTCAAACTTAATTATCGTCTGATTTCCCACGTTCCCTACATAAATTTAAGGCTCAAAACAATGACTTCTAGTCACAACAAGCTTTGTAAAAGAATAATGATTATATTCTGCTTGTTGAATTTCAAAACTCTAAGTATGATTTTTTGAAACAAAACGGATAAAACTTCATTGTTGTTCAATTTGCCACGTTCTCCACATGAAGTTAAAGCTCAAAACAATGATTTCTTGTCATAATAAATTTTGAAATAGAATAATGATTATACTCGGCTTGTTGAATTTCAAAACACGTAAGATGATTATTTGAAACAATATGGGTAAAACTTCATTATCATCCAATTTCACATGTTCTCTATGTGAAGTTAAGGCTCAAAACAACGATTTCTAGTCACAGTATGCTTTGTAAAAGAATAATGATTAGATTTAGCTCGTTGAATTTTAAAACTCTTAGGATGATTATTTGAAACAGAATGGGTCAAACTTCATTATCGTCCGATTTCTCACGTTCCCTACGTGAAGTTAAGGCTTAAAACAACGATTTGTAGTCACAATAAGCTTTATAAAAGAATAATAATTATATTCGGCTTGTTGAATTTCAAAACTCTTAGGATGATTATTTGAAACAAAATGGGTCAAACTTAATTATCGTACGATTTCCCACGTTTCCTTGTCACGACCCAATTTTGCTAATCTTGATTAACTGCTTAATCAGAATCGCCAATCTGTGACGTGGGGCCCGCATGAGATGCGCATACTGACCGAGGCATGTGGCCGAGGTAAATTTTATATTTGTATTGATGTATTCCTAGTGTTTGTATGTGTGTAAGCAGATTAAGTCAGTACTTGCAGCTATCGACGCCGAGACGTGGTCAAAGACATGCCTCGAATTGCGTGGAAGCCGGGGTACCGAATAGCGAGACTTGCGGTAAGTCTAGATTTAGTAAAATGCAATGTAATAAAATTAATGCACATTAAATCATAGTCTATGGTTACAAATTAATTAAGTTGAATTGGACACATATATAATTATATATATATATATAATCTAAATATATAAATAAATTTTAAAAAAATCAATTAGAAAAGATTTTTGAAATGACAAAAAAAAAGGCTTTGGCTTATTAATAAAGAGGATAAGATTGAGGGGTATTTTGGTAATTTGATTAATTTTTCTTATCTAACCCTAAAACCAATACCACCACACACCACAAATTTAGGAAAAAGAACCGAGAGAGAGAGAGTCCGAAGAGAGAGTCCGAGAGAGGGAGAAGGGGAGATCGAAAGTTTGAGGTACGACAACAACGTCAAGGCAGAGGTATGTTGTTGTTCTCGTCGTTGTTGTTGTTATTGGCGTTGTAGTGTTGTGTTGTTGAAGCTTGAAAAATTATTGCTTCAATGGTGATTTGGATTGTTGGTGGTGTTGTTGTTATGTTAATGGATTGTTGGTGGTGTTGTTATATTGATGGGTTGAAGAAGTGAAGAAAGAAAGAAAGAAATCAAGAAAAAAAAAGAGAGAAGCAGAGACGATGCAATATAAAAAATAAATAAATAAATAAATAAAAATAAAAAATATATATTTATATATATGTATACATATATATATGCAAATACACATGTATGATATATATACATATACACATGTATGTATATATATACATAAAATATATCTAATAAAATATAAATAAATAAATAAATGATGTGAAATAATCTTTCAGGGAACGAGGGGTGTTACGGGAGTTCGGGAACGCTAATCGGAGTGTCGCGAGGCCGGATAGCTAGAGCTATCCTGTGACTTGTAAGTGAAACTGTGGGAAATCTCTACTTTATTTCATTCATGTTATTTCTCTTTTCAGTCAATTTGATGACTTCTTGTTAGTAATTTACCATCATGCTTTCGTTGCTCTATTCAAATTGAATGTTGAAATAGCATGATGCCTCGTGATAGTTTCATTGACTCATTTTCCTGATATGTCATATCTTGTTGTGAATTATATTATAATTGATGTTATAAATGCATGCACTAGGGTTACTGTGGTAATTGGTTTTGTATTCCATTTCCTTTGGGGCTTCGTAGCCTAACTTATTGTTGATATCGTAGAACCTTAGAAATGAAAATCCTTGAAACAAAAGTTGGAGATTATCTACTGTCCATTGCACAAGAGATGGGTGGATTCACGGGGTCACTGGACCTCGGGGTTTCCGGCACTTACCACTATTACTTGGGTGGCATCACGTAGCTTGAACTACGGGGTTGTCGGCAAGTTATACATATATATATTCAAAAATTTACAAAGTATGTTGAGAGTATCTCCATACGATAGTGGAAAAAGGCTGGTAGATATTTCTCACCACCGACCGGACGTAAATCATCTCGACTTAGCCTGTGTCAATCTATCTAATTCGGTTAACTATGATATTTATATGCATTACTTTCTCAGCACATTTTTCTGCTATATTATGCATTTAAATATCTGTCTTTACTTTGAAAATTTAGTATAGAATTCCCTGATTATCACTTAAATATCACTATGCTCACTGTCTAGTTTACGACAGTGGGTGTAGGTCCGTCAAGCAGTACCAAACCAGGCAAGGAGAAGACCGACGACTACCTTTGAGCTCGTAGCGCGTAACAGCCGTACATGTAGGTCATTTTTTGTATTATGTTTATATACGTCTTTTCCTTGGGTTGTTTTGTTGGGATGAGAGTTAGATCACCTGACTTTTGACTTTCACTTTGTCTATATGATCGTCGTTTATTGCATATTGATATTGTGATTGTTATTTCCTGGTTTCCACATTTAGGATTTATATAAAATGTTTCCACTAATACGTTAAAGACTTCCGCTAATTTTATAATTCTTATAAAATGATAGGGGATTTTCTTATCCCTAAACCCAATTCACGAGATAATAGGTAGAACAGGATGACTAATACGTAATTAGGTCATACGTGTTGTAATTAGGGCTTAATTATGGGATTAGGCCGGGCGATGCCCTAGATGAATATAGGGGCCGTTTCATCCCTACATGAAGTTAATGCCCAAAACAACGATTTCTAGTCACAATAAGCTTTGTAAAAGAATAATAAATATATTCGACTTGTTGAGTTTTAAAACTTTTAGGATGACCATTTGAAATAAAATGGGACAAACTTCATTATCATCCGATTTCTCACGTTCTCTACATGAAGTTAAGTTGCAAAACAACGATTTCTAGTTACAATAAGCTTCGTAAAATAATAATAATTATATTCGGCTTCTTGAGTTTCAAAACTCTTAGGATGATTTTTTGAAACAAAATGGATAAAACTTCATTATTGTCCGATTTCTCAAATTCCCTATGTGAAGTTAAGGCTCAAAACAACGATTTCTAGTCACAATAAGTTATGTAATAGAATAATGATTATACTCGGCTTGATGAATTTAAAAACACGTAAGATGATTATTTGAAACAAAATGGGTAAAACTTCATTATCGTTCAATTTCCCACGTTCTCTACATAAAGATAAGGCTCAAAACAACGATTTCTAGTCACAATAAGCTTTGTAAAAGAATAATGATTATATTCGGCTTGTTGAAATTCAAAACTCTAAGAGTGATTTTTTGAAACAAAACAGATAAAACTTCATTATTATCTGATTTCACATGTTCCCTACGTGAAGTTAAGGCTCAAAACAATGATTTCTAGTCACAATTAGTTTTGTAATATAATAATGATTATACTCGGCTTGTTGAATATAAAAACACTTAAGATGATTATTTGAAACAAAATTGTTAAAACTTCATTGTTGTCTGATTTTCCATGTTCCCTACGGGAAGTTAAGGCCCAAAACAACGATTTCTAGTCACAACAAGCTTTGTAAAAGAATAATAATTATATTTGGCTTCTTGAATTCAAAACTCTTAGGATGATTTTTTGAAACAAAATGGATAAAACTTCATTATTGTCCGATTTCCCATGTTCCTTACATGATGTTAAGGCTCAAAACAACGATTTCTAGTCACAATAAGTTTTGTAATATAATAATGATTATACTTGGCTTGTTGAATATCAAAACTCTTAAGATGATTATTTGAAACAAAATAGGTAAAACTTCATTATCGTCCAAATTCTCACATTCTCTACATGAAGTTAAGGCTCAAAATAATGATTTATAGTTATAATAAGCTTTGTAAAAGAATAATGATTATATTCGGCATGTTGAATTTCAAAACTCTTAGGATGATTATTTGAAAAATATGGGTCATTCTTCATTATCGTCCTATTTCCCACGTTCTCTACATGAAGTTAATGCTCAAAACAACGATTTCTTTTCATAATAAGTTTTGTAACATAATATTGATTATACTCGGCTTGTTGAATTTCAAAACTCTAAGGATGATTTTTTGAAACAAAATGGATCAAACTTCATAATCGTCCAATTTTCCACGTTCCATACGAGAAGTTAAAGCTCAAAACAACGATTTCCACTCACAATATGTTTAGTGACAGAATAATGATTATATTCGGCTTATTGAATTTCAAAACTCTAGGGATGATTTTTTGAAACAAAATAGATATAACTTCATTATTGTCCGATTTCCCATGTTCCCTACGTGAAGTTAAGGCTCAAAACATTGATTTCTAGTCACGATAAGTTTTCCAATAGAATAATGATTATGCTCGGCTTGTTGAATTTCAAAATACTTAAGATGATTATTTGAAATAAAATGGGTAAAACTTCATTATCATCCAATTCCCATGTTCCCTACGTGAAGTTAAAGCTCAAAACAACGATTTCTAGTCACAATATGCTTTGTAAAAAAATAATGATTATATTCGGCTTGTTGAATTTCAAAACTCTTTGGATGATTATTTGAAACAAAATTGGTCAAACTTCATTATCGTCCGATTTACCACTTTACCTACGTGAAGTTAAGGCTCGAAACAACAATTTCTAGTCACAATAAGCTTTGTAAAAGAATAATGATTATATTCGACTAGTTGAATTTCAAAACTCTTCAGATGATTTTTTGAAAGAAAATGGATAAAACTTTATTATTGTCTGATTTCTCATGTTCCCAATGTGAAGTTAAGGCTTAAAACAATGATTTCTAGTCATAATAAGTTTTGTAATAGAATAATGATTATACTCGACTTGTTGAATATCAAAATGCTTAAGATGATTACTTGAAACACAATGGGTAATACTTCATTATCGTCCTATTTCTCACGTTCTCTACATGAAGTTAACGCTCAAAACAACGATTTCTTGTCATAATAAGTTTTTTAACAGAATAATGATTATACTCGGCTTGTTGAATTTCAAAACGCTTAGGATGATTATTGGAATCAAAATGTATAAAATTTCATTATTGTCCGATTTCCCATGTTCCCTACGTGAAAATAAGGCTCAAATCAACGATTTCTATTCACAATAAGTTTTGTAATAGAATAATGATTATACTTGGCTTGTTGAATTTCAAAACACTTGAGATGATTACTTCAAAGAAAATGGATAAAACTTCATTATCGTCCTATTTCCCACGTTTTCTACATGAAATTAAGGCTCAAAACAACGATTTATTGTCACAATAAGTTTTGTTATAAAATAATGATTATACTGGTCTTGTTGAAATTCAAAACACTTAAGATGAGTATTTGAAACAAAATGGGTATAACTTCATTATCGTCCAATTCCCATGTTCTCTACGTGAAGTTAAGGCTCAAAACAACGATTTCTAGTCACAATAAGCTTTGTAAAAGAATAATGATTATATTCGGCTTGTTGAGTTTTAAAACTCTAAGGATGATTATTTGAAACAAAATGGGTCAAACTTCATTATCGTCCGATTTTCACGTTCCCTACGTGAAGTTAAGGCTCAAAACAACGATTTATAGTCACAATAAGCTTTGTAAAAGAATAATGATTATATTCGGCTTGTTGAATTTCTAAATTCTTACGATGATTATTTGAAACAAAATGGGTCAAACTTAATTACCGTCCGATTTGTCACGTTCCCTACATGAAGTTAAGGCTCAAAAGAACGATTTCTAGTCACAAAAAGCTTTGAAAAAGAATAATGATTATATTCGACTTGTTGAATTTCAAAATACTTTAGATGATTATTTGAAACAAAATAGGTAAAACTTCATTATCGCCCAATTTTTCATGTTCTCTACGTGAAGTTAAGGTTGAAAACAACGATTTCTAGTCACAATAAGCTTTGAAAAGAATAATGATTATATTCGACTTTTTGAATTTCAAAACTCTTAGGATGATTTTTTGAAACAAAATGGATAAAACTTCATTATTGTCCGATTTCTCATATTCCCTATGTGAAGTTAAGGCTCAAAACAACGATTTCTAGTCACAATAAGTTACGTAATAGAATAATGATTATACTCAGCTTGATGAATTTAAAAACACGTAAGATGATTATTTGAAACAAAATGGGTAAAACTTCATTATCGTTCAATTTCCCACGTTCTCTACATAAAGATAAGGCTCAAAACAACGATTTCTAGTAACAATACGCTTTGTAAAAGAATAATGATTATATTTGGCCTGTTGAAATTCAAAACTCTAAGAATGATTTTTTGAAACAAAACGGATAAAACTTCATTATTGTCTGATTTCCTATGTTCCCTACGTGAAGTTAAGGCTCAAAACAACGATTTCTAGTCACAATTAGCTTTGTAATAGAATAATAATTATACTCGGCTTGTTGAATATAAAAACACGTAAGATGATTATTCGAAACAAAATTGTTAAAACTTCATTGTTGTCCGATTTTCCATGTTCCCTACGTGAAGTTAAGGCCCAAAACAACGATTTCTAGTCACCACAAGCTTTGTAAAAGAATAATAATTATATTTGGCTTCTTGAATTCAAAACTCTTAGGATGATTTTTTGAAACAAAATGGATAAAACTTCATTATTGTCCGATTTCCCATGTTCCTTACATGATGTTAAGGCTCAAAATAACGATTTCTAGTCACAATAAGTTTTGTAATATAATAATGATTATACTTGGCTTGTTCAATATCAAAACTCTTAAGATGATTATTTGAAACAAAATTGGCAAAACTTCATTATCGTCCAATTTCTCACATTCTCTACATGAAGTTAAGGCTCAAAATAATGATTTATAGTTATAATAAGCTTTGTAAAAGAATAATAATTATATTCGGCATGTTGAGTTTCAAAACTCTTAGGTTGATTATTTGAAAAATATGGGTCATTCTTCATTATCGTCCTATTTCCCACGTTCTCTACATGAAGTTAATGCTCAAAATAACGATTTCTTTTCACAATAAGTTTTGTAACATAATATTGATTATACTCGGCTTGTTGAATTTCAAAACTCTAAGGATGATTTTTTGAAACAAAATGGATCAAACTTCATTATCGTCCAATTTTTCACGTTCCATACGTGAAGTTAAAGCTCAAAACAACGATTTCTAGTCACAATAAACTTTGTAAAAGAATAATGATTATATTCGGCTTGTTGAATTTCAAAACTCTTAGGTTGATTATTTGAATCAAAATAGATAAAACTTCTTATTTTCCGATTTTCCATATTCCCTACGTGAAGTTAAGGCTCAAAACAATGATTTCTAGTCACATTAAGCTTTGTAAAAGAATAACTATTATATTCGGCTTGTTGAATTTCAAAAATCTTAGGATGATTATTTGAATCAAAAGGGATAAAACTTCATTATTGTCTGATTTCCCATGTTCCCTACGTGAAGTTAAGGCTCAAAACAACGATTTCTAGTCACAATAAGCTTTGTAAAAGAATAATGATTATTTTCGACTTGTTGAATTTCCTAACTTTTAGGATGATAATTTGAAACGAAATGGGTCAAACTTTGTTATCGTCCGATTTCCCACATTCCCTACGTGAAGTTAAGGTGCAATACAACGATTTTCTAGTCACAATAAGCTTTTTACAAGAATAATAATTATATTCGGCTTCTTGAATTTTAAAACTCTTAGGTTAATTATTTGAATTAAAATGGATAAAACTTCGTTATTGTCCGATTTTCCATGTTCCCTACGTGATGTTAAGGCTCAAAACAACGATTTCTAGTCACAATAAGCTTTGTAAAAGAATAATGATTATATTCGGCTTGTTGAACTTGAAAACTCGTAAGATGTTTATTTGAATCAAAATGGATATAACTTCATTATTGTCCGATTTCTTATGTTACCTACGTGAAGTTAATACTCAAAACAATGATTTCTAGTCACAATAAGCTTTGTAAAAGAATAATAATTATATTTGGCTTCTTGAATTTCAAAACTCTTAGGATAATTTTTTGAAACAAAATGGATATAACGTCATTATTGCACGATTTCCATGTTCCCTATGTGAAGTTTAGGCTCAAAACAATGATTTCTAGTCACAATAAGTTTTGTAATAGAATAATGATTATACTCGGCTTGTTTAATTTAAAAACACGTAAGATGACTATTTGAAACAAAATGGATAAAACTTCATTATCGTTCAATTTCCCACGTTCTCTACATGAAGTTAAGGCTCAAAACAACGATTTCTAATCACAATAAGCTTTGTAAAAGAATACTGATTATATTCGGCTTGTTGAAATTCAAAACTGTAAGGATTATTTTTTGAAACAAAATGGATTAAACTTCATTATTGTCCGATTTCCCATGTTCCCTACGTGAAGTTAAGGCTCAAAACAACGATTTCTAGTCACAATAAGTTTTGTAATAGAATAATAATTATACTCGACTTGTTTAATTTAAAAATACGTAAGATGATTATTTAGAACAAAATGGTTAAAACTACATTATTGCCCTATTGTCCATGTTCCTTACGTGAAGTTAAGGCGCAAAACAACGATTTCTAGTCAAAAAAGCTTTGTAAAAGAATAATAATTATATTCGGCTTCTTGAATTCTAAACTTTTAGGATGATTTTTTGAAACAAATGGATAAAACTTCATTATTGCCCGATTTCCCATGTTCCCTACGTGAAGTTTAGGCTCAAAACAACGATTTTTAGTCACAATAAGTTTTGTAATATAATAATGATTATACTCGGCTTGTTGAATATCAAAACTCTTAAGATTATTATTTGAAACAAAATGGGAAAAACTTCACTATCGTTTAATTTCCCACGTTCTCTACATGAAGTTAAGGCACAAAACAACGATTTCTAGTCACAATAAACTTTGTGACAGAATAATGATTATCTCATCTTGTTGAATTTCAAAACTCTTAGGATGACTATTTGAAACAAAATGGATAAAACTTAATTATCATCCAATTTCCCACGTTCCCTACATGAAGTTAAAGCTCAATATAACGAATTCTACTCACAATAAGCTTTGTGACAGAATAATGATTATACCAAGCTTGTTTGATTTCAAAACTCTTACGATGATTATTTGAAACAAAATGGATAAAACTTCATAATTGTCCGATTTCCTACGTTCCCTACGTGACGTTAAGACTCAAAACAACGATTTCTAGTCACAATAAACTTTTGACAGAATAAGGATTATACTCGGCTTGCTGAATTTCAAAACTCTTATGATGATTATTTGAAACAAAATTGGTTAAACTTCTTTATCGTCCAATTTTCCACGTTCCCTACATGAAGTTAAGGCTCAAAACAACGATTTCTAGTCATAATAAGCGTTGTAAAAGAATAATGGTTATAATTGGCTTGTAGAATTTCAAAACTCTTAGGATAATTATTTGAAATAAAATGGATAAAACATCATTATTGTCCGATTTCCCAAATTCCCTACGTAAAGTTAAGGCTCAAAACAATGATTTCTAGTCACAATAAGTTTTGTAATAGAATAAGGACTATACTCGGCTTGTTGAAAATCAAAACACTTAAGATGATTATTTGAAACAAAATGGGTAAAACTTCATTATCGTCCAATTTCCTATATTCTCAACATGAAGTTAAGTCTAAAAACAACGATTTCTAGTCACAATAATCTTTGTGACAGAATAATGATTATACTCGGCGTGTTAAATTCAAAACTCTTAGGATAATTATTTGAAACAAAAATGGTCAAACTTCAATATCGTCTGATTTCTTACGTTCCCTATGTGAAGATAACGCTCGAAACAACGATTTCTAGTCACAATAAGCTTTTTAAAAGAATAATGATTATATTCGGCTTGTTGAATTTGAAAACACTTAAGATGATTACTTGAAATAAAATGGGTAAAACTTTATTATCGTCCTATTTCCCACGTTCTCCACATGAAGTTAAGGCTCGAAATAACGATTTCTTGTCACAATAAGTTTTGTAACAGAATAATGATTATAATCGGCTTGTTTAATTTCAAAACTCTTAGGATGATTATTTGAAACAAAATGGGCCAAACTTCATTATCGTTTCTTTTCCCACGTTCCCTACGTGAAGTTAAAGCTCAAAACAACGATTTTTAGTAACAATAAGCTTTGTAAAAGAATAATGACTATATTCGGCTTGTTGAATTTCACAACTCTTGAGATGATTATTTGAATTAAAGTGGATAAAACTTCATTATTGTCCAATTTCCCATGTTCTCAATGTGAAGTTAAGGCTCAAAACAACGATTTCAATTCACAATAAGTTTTGCAATAGAATAATGATTATACTCATCTTGTTGAATTTTAGAACACTTAAGATGATTACTTGAAACAAAATAGGTAAAACTTCGTTATCGTCCTATTTCCCACATTCTCTACATGAAGTTAAGGCTCAAAAGAACGATTTCTTGTCATAATAAGTTTTATAATATAATAATGATTATACTTGGCTTGTTGAATATCAAAACTCTTAAGATGATTATTTGAAACAAAATAGGTAAAACTTCATTATTGTCCAAATTCTCGCATTCTCTACATGAAGGATGAATTTTTGAAACAAAATGGATAAAACTTCATTATTGTCCGAATTCCCATGTTCCCTACGTGAAGTTAAGGATCAAAATAATGATTTCTAGTCACAATAAGTTTTGTAATAGAATAATGATTATACTCGGCTTGTTGAATTTCAAAACACCTAAGATAACTATTTGAAACAAAATGGGTAAAACTTCATTATCGTCCAATTTTTCAAGTTCTCTACGTGAAGTTAAGGCTCAAAACAACGATTTCTAGTCACAATAAGCTTTGTAAAAGAATTATGATTATATTCTGCTTGTTGAATTTTAAAACTTTTAGGATGATTATTTGAAACAAAATGGGTCAAACTTTATTATCGTCCGATTTCCCACGTTCCTTACGTGAAATTAAGGCTCAAAACAACAGTTTCTAATCACAATAAGCTTTGTAAAAGAATAATGACTATATTCGACTTATTGAAATTCAAAATTCTAAGGATGAATTTTTGAAACAAAATGGATAAAAGTTCATTATTGTCCGAATTCCCATGTTCCCAACGTGAAGTTAAGGATCAAAATAATGATTTCTAGTCACAATAAGTTTTGTAATAGAATAATGATTATACTCGGCTTGTTGAATTTCAAAACACCTAAGATAACTATTTGAAACAAAATGGGTAAAACTTCATTATCGTCCAATTTTTCAAGTTCTCTACGTGAAGTTAAGGCTCAAAACAACGATTTCTAGTCACAATAAGCTTTGTAAAAGAATTATGATTATATTCGACTTGTTGAATTTTAAAACTCTTAGGATGATTATTTGAATCAAAATGGGTCAAACTTTATTATCGTCCGATTTTCCACGTTTCCTACGTGAAATTAAGGCTCAAAACAACGGTTTCTAATCACAATAAGCTTTGTAAAAGAATAATAATTATATTCGGCTTGTTGAATTTCAAAATTCCTAGGATGATTATTTGAAACAAAATGGGTCAAACTTCATTATCGTCCGATTTCTTACGTTCCCTACGTGAAGTTAAAGCTCGAAACAATAATTTCTAGTCACAATAAGCTTTGTAAAAGAATAATGATTATATTCGGCTTATTGGATTTTGAAAACTCTTAGGATGATTATTTGAATCAAAATGGATAAAACTTCATTATTGTTCGATTTCCCATGTTCACTATGTGAAGTTAAGGCTCAAAACAACGATTTCTAGTCACATAAGCTTTTTAAAAGAATAATGATTATAATTGGCTTGTTGAATTTGAAAACACTTAAGATAATTACAGGAAAAAAAATGGGCAAACCTTCATTATCGTCCTATATCCCACGTTCCCTACGTGAAATTAAGGCTCAAAATAACGATTTCTAGTCACAATAAGCTTTATAAAAGAATAATGACTATATTCGGCTCGTTGAATTTTAAAACTCTTAGGACGATTATTTGAAACAAAATGAGTCAAACTTCATTATCATCCGATTTCCCACGTTCCCTACGTGAAGTTAAGGCTCAAAACAACGATTTCTAGTCACAATAATCTTTGTAAAAGAGTAATGACTATATTCGGCTTGTTGAATTTCAAAACTCATAGGATGATTTTTTGAAACAAAATGGATAAAACTTCATTATTGTCCGATTTTCCACGTTCCCGTCTTGAAGTTACGAATCAAAACAACGATTTCTAATCACAATAAAATTTGTGATAGAATAAGGATTATATTCGTCTTGTTGAACTTCAAAACTCTTCGGATTATTATTCGAAACAAAATGGTTCGAACTTCATTATCGTCCTATTTTTCACGTTCTCTACATGAAGTTAACGCTCAAAACAACGATTTCTTATCACAATAAGTTTTGTAACAGAATGATGATTATACTCGGCTTGTTGAATTTCACAACTCTAAGGATGATTATTTTAAACAAAATGGGTCAAACTTTATTATCATTCTATTTTCACGTTCCTTACGCGAAGTTAAAGCTAAAAACAACAATTTCTAGTCACAATAAGATTTGTAAAAGAATAATGATTATATTCGGCTCGTTAAATTTTAAAACACTTAGGATGATTATTTGAATTAAAATGGATAAAACTTCATTATTGTCCGATTTCCCTTGTTCTCTACGTGAAGTTAAGGCTCAAAACAACGATTTCTAGTCACAATAAACTTTGTAAAAGAATAATGATTATATACGGCTTAATGAATTTCAAAACTATTAGGATGATTATTTGAAAAAAATGGGTCAATCTTCCTTATCATCCTATTTCCTACGTTCTCTAAATGAAGTTAATGCTCAAAATAACGATTTCTTTTCACAACAAGTTTTGTAACAGAATATTGATTATACTCAGCTAGTTGAATTTCAAAACTCTAAGGATTATTATTTGAAACAAAATGGAACAAACTTCATTATCATTCGATTTCCCACGTTCCCTACGTGAAGGTAAAGCTCAAAACAAGAATTTCAAGTCACAGTAAACTTTGCAAAAGAATAATGATTACATTCGGCTTATTAAACTTCAAAACTCTTAGGTTAATTATTTGAATCAAAATGGATAAAACTTCATTATTGTCTGATTTTCCATGTTCCCTACGTGAAGTTTAGGCTCAAAATAACGATTTCTAGTCACAATAAATTTTGCAATAGAATAATGATTATACTCACCTTGTTTAATTTAAAAACACGTAAGATGATTATTTGAAACAAAATGGGTAAAACTTCATTCTCGTTCAATTTCCCACGTTCTCTATATGAAGTTAAGGCTCAAAACAACGATTTGTAGTCACAATAAGCTTTGTAGAAGAATAATGATTATATTCGACTTGTCGAATTTCAAAACTGTAAGGATGGTTTTTTGAAACAAAATGGATAAAACTTCATTATTGTCCAATTTCCCATATTCCCTACGTGCTATTAAGGCTCAAAACAACGATTTCTAGTTACAATAAGTTTTGAAATAGAATAATGATTATACTCGGCTTGATGAATTTAAAAATACGTAAAATAATTATTTGAAACAAAATTGGTAAAACTTCTTTATCGTTCAATTTCCCACGTTGTCTAAATGAAGTTAAGGCTCAAAACAACGATTTCTAGTCCCAATAAGCTTTGTAAAAGAATAATGATTATATTCGGCTTATTGAATATAAAAACACGTAAGATGATTATTTGAAACAAAATAGTTAAAACTTCATTGTTGTCCGGTTTTCATGTTCCCTACGTGAAGTTAAGGCCTAAAACAACGATTTTTAGTCACAATAAGCTTTGTAAAAGAATGATAATTATATTCGGCTTCTTGAATTCAAAACGCTTAGGACGTTTTTTTGAATGAAAATAGATAAAACTTCAATATTGTTTGATTTCCCATGTTCCTTATGTGAAGTTAAGGCTCAAAACAATGATTTCTAGTCACAATATGTTTTGTAATATAATAATGATTATACTTGGCTTGTTGAATATCAAAACTCTTAAGATGATTATTTGAAAAAAAATAGGTAAAACCTCATTATTGTCCAATTTTCCACGTTCTCTACATGAAGTAAAGGTTCAAAACAACGATTTATTGTCACAATAAGTTTTGTAAAAGAATAATGATTATATTCGACTTGTTGAATTTCAAAACTCTTAGGATGATTATTTGAAAAAAATGGGTCAATCTTTATTATCGTCCTATTTCCTAAGTTCTCTACATGAAGTTAATACTCAAAATAATGATTTCTTTTCATAATAAGTTTTGTAACGAAATATTGATTATACTTAGCTTGTTGAATTTTAAAACTATAAGGATGATTATTTGAAACAAAATGGATCAAATTTCATTATCGTCCAATTTTCCACGTTCTCTAGGTGAAGTTAAAGCTCAAAACAATTATTTCTAGTCACAATAAGCTTTGTAAAAGAATAATGACTATATTCAGCTTGTTGAATTTCAAAACTCTTAGGATGATTATTTGAAATGAAATGGGTCAAACTTCATTATCGTCCGATTTTCCACATTCCCTACGTGAAGTTAAGGCGCAAAACAACGATTTCTAGTCACAAAAAGCTTTGTAAAAGAATAATGATTATATTTGGCTTGTTGAAATTCAAAACTGTAAGGATGATTTTTTGAAACAAAATGGATAAAACGTCACTATTGTCCGATTCCACATGTTCCCTACGCGAAGTTAAGGCTCAAAACAACAATTTCTAGTCACAATAAGCTTTGTAAAAGAATTATGATTATATTTGGCTTGTTTAATTTCAAAACTCTTAGGATGATTATTTGAAACAAAATGGGTCAAACTTTATTATCATCCGATTTCCCACATTCCCTACATGAAATTAAGGCTCAAAACAACGGTTTCTAGTCACAATAAGCTTTGTAAAAGAATAATAACTATATTCGGCTTGTTGAATTTCAAAACTCTTAGGATGATTTTTTGAAACAAAATGGATAAAACTTCATGATTGTTTGATTTCCCATGTTCCCTCGTGAAGTCAACGCTCAAAACAACGATTTCTACCCACAATAAGCTTTGTGACAGAATAATGATTATACCCGGCTTGTTGAATTACAAAACACTTAGGATGATTATTTGAAAAAAAAATGAATTAAACTTCATTATTGTCCGATTTCCCACGTTCCCTTTTTGAAATTAAGACTCAAAACAACGATTTCTAGTCAAAATAAACTTTGTGACGGAATAAGGATTATATTCGGCTTATTGAATTTCAAATCTCTTCGGATTATTATTTGAAATAAAATGGGTCAAACTTCATTATCGTCCTATTTTCCACCTTCTCTACATGAAGTTAATGCTCAAAACGACAATTTCTTGTCATAATAGGTTTTGTAACATAATGATGATTATACTCGGCTTGTTGAATTTCACCACTCAAAGGATGATTATTTGAAACAAAATGGGTCAAACTTCATTATCGTCCGATTTTCACGTTCCCTACTTGAAGTTAATGCTAAAAACAACAATTTCTAGTCACAATAAGCTTTGTAAAAGAATAATGATTATATTCGGCTTGTTGAATTTTAAAACTCTTAGGATGATTATTTAAATTGAAATGGATAAAACTTCATTATTGTCCGATTTCCCACGTTCCCTACGTGAAGTTAAGACTCAAAACAATGATTTCTAGTCACAATAAGCTTTGTTAAAGAATAATGATTATATTCGGCTTGTTGAATTTTAAAACTCTTAGGACGATTACTTGAATTAAAATGGAAAAAACTTCATTATTGTCCGATTTCCCACGTTCCCTACGTGAAGTTAAGACTTAAAACAACGATTTCTAGTCACAATAAGCTTTGTAAAAGAATAAGGATTATATTCGGCTTGTTGAATTTCAAAACTCTTAGGATGATTATTTGAATCGAAATGGATAAAACTTCATTATTGTTCTATTTCCCACGTTCCCTACGTGAAGTTAAGGCTCAAAACAACGATTTCTAGTCACAATAAACTTTGTAAAATAATAATGATTATATTCGGCTTGTTGAATTTCAAAACTCTTAGGATGATTATTTGAAAAAAATGGGTCAATCTTCCTTATCGTCCTATTTCCCACGTTCTATAAATGAAGTTAATGCTCAAAATAACGATTTGTTTTCACAATAAGTTTTGTAACAGAATATTGATTATAATCAGCTTGTTGAACTTCAAAACTCTAAAGATGATTATTTGAAATAAAATGGATCAAACTTCATTATCGTCCGATTTCCCACGTTCCCTACATGAAGTTAAAGCTGAAAACAAGAATTTCAAGTCACAATAAGCTTTGTAAAAGAATAATGATTATATTCGGCTTATTGAATTTCAAAACTCTTAGGTTGATTGTTTGAATCAAAATGGACAAAACTTCATTATTGCCCGATTTTCCATGTTCCCTACGTGAAGTTAAGGCTCAAAACAACGATTTCTAATCACAATAAGCTTTGTAAAAGAATAATGATTATATTCAGCTTGTTGAATTTCTAAACTCTTAGGTTAATTATTTGAATCAAAATGGATAAAACTTTATTATTGTCCAATTTTCCATGTTCCCTACGTGAAGTTAAGGCTTAAAACAACGATTTCTAATCACAATAAGCTTTGTAAAAGAATAATAATTATATTCGGCTTCTGGAATTTCAAAACACTTAAGATGATTTTTGAAAACAAAATAGATAAAACTTTATTATTGTCTGATTTTCCATGTTCCCTACTTGTAGTTTATGCTCAAAACAATGATTTCTAGTCACAATGAGTTTTGTAATAGAATAATGATTATACTCGACTTGTTTAATTTAAAAACACGTAAGATGATTATTTGAAACAAAATGGGTAAAACTTCATTATCATTCAATTTCCCACTTTCTGTATATGAAGTTAAGGATCAAAACAACGATTTCTAGTCACAATAAGCTTTGTAAAAGAATAATGATTATATTCGACTTGTTGAATTTCAAAACTGTAAGGATGATTTTTTGAAACAAAATGGATAAAACTTCATTATTGTCTGATTTCTCATATTCCCTATGTGAAGTTAAGGCTCAAAACAACGATTTCTAGTTACAATAAGTTTTGTAGTAGATTAATGATTATACTCGGCTTGAAGAATTTAAAAACACGTGAAATGATTTTTTGAAACAAAATTGGTAAAACTTCATTATCGTTCTATTTCCCACGTTCTCTAAATGAAGTTAAGGCTCAAAACAACGATTTCTAGTCACAATAAGCTTTGTAAAAGAATAATGATTATATTCGGCTTGTTGAAATTCAAAACTCTAAGGATGATTTTTTGAAACAAAATGGATAAAACTTCATTATTGTCTGATTTCTCATATTCCCTACGTGAAGTTAAGGCTCAAAACAACGATTTCTAGTTACAATAAGTTTTGTAGTAGATTAATGATTTTACTCGGCTTGAAGAATTTAAAAACACGTGAAATGATTTTTTGAAACAAAATTGGTAAAACTTCATTATCGTTCAATTTCCCACGTTCTCTAAATGAAGTTAAGGCTCAAAACAACGATTTCTAGTCACAATAAGCTTTGTAAAAGAATAATGATTATATTCGGCTTGTTGAAATTCAAAACTCTAAGGATGATTTTTTGAAACAAAATGGATAAAACTTCATTATTGTCCGATTTCCCATGTTCCCTAAGTGAAGTTTAGGCTCAAAACAACGTTTTCTAGTCACAATTAGTTTTGCAAAAGAATAATGATTATACTCGGCTTGTTAAATATAAAAACACGTAAGATGATTATTTGAAACAAAATGGTTAAAACTTCATTGTTGTCCTATTTTCTATGTTCCCTACGTGAAGTTAAGGCCCAAAAAAACAATTTCTAGTCACAATAAGCTTTGTAAGAGAATAATAATTATATTTGGCTTCTTGAGTTCAAAACTCCTAGGTTGATTTTTTGAAAGAAAATGGATAAAACTTCATTATTGTCCGATTTCCCATGTTCCTTACGTGAAGTTAAGGCTTAAAACAACGATTTCTTGTCACAATAAGTTTTGTAATACAATAATGATTATACTTGGCTTGCTGAATATCAAAACTCTTAAGATGATTATTTGAAACAAAATGGTTAAAACTTCATTATCGTCCAATTTCCCACGTTCTCCACGTGATGTTAAGGCTCAAAACAACGATTTATAGTCACAATAAGCATTGTAAAAGAATAATGATTATATTCGGCTTGTTGAATTTCAAAACTCTTAGGATGATTATTTGAAAAAAGGGGTCAATCTTCATTATCGTCCTATTTCCTACGTTCTCTACATGAAGTTAATGCTCAAAACAACGATTTCTTTTCGTAATAAGTTTTGTAACGAAATATTGATTATACTCAGTTTGTTGAATTTCAAAACTCTAAGTATGATTATGTGAAACAAAATAGATCAAACTTCATTATCGTCCAATTTTCCACGTTCCCTACGTGAAGTTAAAGCTCAAAACAACAATTTCTAGTCATAATAAGCTTTGTAAAAGAATAATGATTATATTTGGCTTGTTGAATTTCAAAACTTTTAGGATGATTATTTGAATCAAAATGGATAAAACTTCATTATTGTCCGATTTGCCATGTTTCCTACGTGAAGTTAAGGCTCAAATCAACGATTTCTAGTCACAATAAGCTTTGTAAAAGAATAATGATTATATTCGACTTGTTGATTTTCAAAACTCTTAGGATGATTATTTGAAACGAAATGGGTAAAACTTTGTTATCGTTCGATTTTCCACATTCCCTACGTGAAGTTAAGGCACAAAACAACGATTTCTAGTCACAATATGCTTTGTAAAAGAATAATAATTATATTCGGCTTCTTGAATTTCAAAACTCTTAGGTTGATTATTTGAATTAAAATGGATAAAAGTTCATTATTGTCCGATTTTCCATGTTCCCTACGTCAAGTTAAGGCTCAAAACAACGATTTCTAGTCACAATAAGCTTTGTAAAGGAATAATGATTATATTCGGCTTGTTAAATCTCAAAACTCTTAGGATGATTATTTGACTCAAAATGGATAAAACTTCATTATTGTCAAATTTCCTATGTAACCTACGTGATGTTAAGGTACAAAACAACGATTTCTAGTCACAAAAAGCTTTGTAAAAGAATAATAATTATATTCAGCTTCTTGAATTTCAAAACTCTTAGGATGATTTTTTGAAACAAAATGGATAAAACGTCATTATTATCCAATTTACCATGTTCCCTACATGAAGTTTAGGCTCCAAACAACGATTTCTAGTCACAATAAGTTTGTTAATAGAACAATGATTATGCTCACCTTGTTTAAATTTAAACACGTAAGATGATTATTTGAAACAAAATGGGTAAAACTTCATTATCGTTCAATTTCCCACGTTCTCTATATGAAGTTAAGGCTCAAAATAATGATTTCTAGATTCAAAAAGCTTTGTAAAAGAATAATGATTATATTCGACTTGTTGAATTTCAAAACAGTAAGGATGATTTTCTGAAACAAAATGGATTAAATTCATTATTGTCCGATTTCCAAGGTTCCCTACATGAAGTTAATGCTCAAAACAACGATTTCTAGTCACAATAAATTTTGTAATAGAATAATGATTATACTCGGCTTGTTTAATTTAAAAACACGTAAGATAATTATTTGATACAAAATTGTTAAAACTACATTATTGCCCGATTTCCCATGTTCCCTGCGTGAAGTTAAGGCTTAAAACCACGATTTCTAGTCACAATAAACTTTGTAAAAGAATAATGATTATATTCGACATGTTGAATTTCAAAACTCTTAGGATGATTATTTGAAATGAAATGGGTCAAACTTCATTATCGTCTGATTTCCCACGTTCCATACGTGAAGTTAAGGTGCAAAATAATGATTTCTAGTCACAATAAGCTTTGTAAATGAATAATGATTATATTCAGCTTGTTTAAATTTAAAACTGTAAGGATGATTTTTTGAAACAAAATGGATTAAACTTCATTATTATCTGCTTTCCCATGTTCCCTACGTGAAGTTAAGGCACAAAATAACGATTGCTAGTCACAATTAGTTTTGTAATAGAATAATGATTATACACGGCTTGTTTAATTTAAAAAGACGTAAGATGATTATATGAAACAAAATGATTAAAACTACATTATTGCCCAATTTCACATGTTCCCTACGTGAAGTTAAGGCTCAAAACAGCGATTTCTAGTCACAAAAAGCTTTGTAAAAGAATAATAATTATATTCAACTTCTTGAATTCAATACTCTTAGGATGATTTCTTGAAACAAAATGGATTAAACTTCAATATTGTCCGATTTCCCATGTTCCTTATGTGAAGTTAAGGCTCAAAACAAAGATTTCTAGTCATAATATGTTTTGTAATGTAATAATGATTATACTCGGCTTGTTGAGTTCCAAAACTGTTAGGATAATTATTTGAAACTAAATGGGTTAAACTTTATTATTGTCCTATTTCCCACGTTCTCTCTATGAAGTAAACAAAATGGATAAAACTTCAATATTGTCCGATTTCCCATGTTCCCTACGTGAAGTTAATGCTCAAAACAAAGATTTCTAGTCATAATAAGTGTTGTAATGTAATAATGAATATACTCGGCTTGTTGAATTTCAAAACTCTTAGGATAATTATTTGAAACTAAATGGGTCAAACTTCATTATCATCTTATTTCCCACGTTCTCTACAAAAAGTTAATGCTCAAAACAACAATTTTTTGTCACAGTAAGTTTTGTAACAGAATTATGATTATATTCGGCTTGTAGAATTTCAAAACTCTTAGGATGATTATTTTAATCAAAATGGATAAAGCTTCATTATTGTAACGGCCCAAATTTATAATTGCCGTTAATGTTGACGTCATTGCAGATGTGGATGCCAGCTAAGACAGCCGAGGGACCCACAACGAGGATGTAACGCACTTGAACTAGGTATACAGTCCGTTTTGTATGCTTGTTGTGGTAAATTGTGATGGAAAGGTATAAATTAGCTAATTCCATTGCAATATGTATGCTAATGTAGTTAATTGACGAGTGAGGAATGACCTCGGGGTGCGTGCGGACACGGGACACGAGGCACGAGGTGCCGGGTAGTCGAGGAAACTACGGTGAGTTTACCCGTGAATTTTGGTAATTTATTGAATAGGGTAGATAATTGTTATGGGCTAAATCAATTGGAAATTTATAAGTCATCTAGTTGAGCTGAATAAAACAACAACAATTGATGCTTCTCGGGATGCACAACAGGTTCATGAGTGTCATGATAAGGTGTTTGGAGTTAGAGTGACACAGGGTGACCATGAACCCTTGGATTGTTCTCGAGATTCATGCACACACTTGATCAAGTGTCAACTATATATATATATATGTTTGTGTGTGTGTGTTGACCGATCAAAAGGGAGAGAGTGAGAGTGAGGTTGTGAGAGAGATTGAAAGAGAGATCGGTGGGAAGAAGAAGGGAGGTGAAATCATCAACCAAAGTGTGAAGAAAGTGGTTTAGGCATCCAACAACGAGATCAAGAGGTGAGATTTATGACCTTCTCTCAATTCTTTCCAATTTGTAGAGGGTTTTGGGTATGTTGGTGTTGAATCCGTGGGTTGGTGTAGTGCATATATTTCTGGAGATAATTTGGTATATTTTGAGTGCTATGAAGGTGGAGAATGTGTTTTAGTGATTGGCTTTGGTGTTGATGATGATATGGAAATGGGTTTGGAAAGGGTGATTTTTATGATTCTTGGATTTCGAGTTTAAATTCGATAAAATTGTGTTTGAATGGTATTTTTGAGGTGAATTGTGAGTTTTTGAGGTGTTGGAGTTGAATGAATGGTGTATGAGGTGGTTTGGAATGTGAAAATTTGAACTGTAAAAATCTGGACAGAGCGCGATTAGCGCGCTAATAGGAGGAATTAGCGCGCTAATTACCCTCTGGAAAATAATGAACAGTGACTTAGATGAATTAGCGCGCTAATTCATCTCATTAGCGCGCTAATAGTTCACTGGAATGTGAAAAATTGGAAAATGAAGAAATGAGTCTAACCAACATTTTAAACCTATTAATTGATAATTAATACTCATAAATGAATTCCAGGAGTCTCGAAATAGTAATTGGAGTCGGGGGTTTAGTCAGGAATCGGACCGGGAGTGATATCGGGGATTTGGAGGTATTGGACCGGGGATTGATTTGTGGAACGAGGAGTGCGAATTGAGGTGTGTAGTATCCCAATTGAACTTCACTTTAAGTATTTACCATTTGATTTATTTGAATTCAGTTCCATTTATTCTTTATTCCATTTCATCTTTGCTTTACGGTGGGCACTCTCACTGGTGACTTTACTTGTAGTGGAGGGTACTCCTACCTGGTGTCTTTACGGTGTTGAGATCACCCCCACCTGGTGCTTATTTCGTTACGGCCATAGAGTCCATTGAGTCATAGCACTTGTCTAAGTATACGCCGGTGAATAGGCTACCCGGGTATGGTAGGCTTATGTGGGTGCATCGTTGGTCTACGCCGACCACCTAGAGGGTTCAGGCCAACACATTGGTGTGTTTACGGTTGGTGCCTGGGGATAAAAACCCGAAGTATGACTTGGTCTGATTTTTATGTGCACGTACTTTGTTTATCACTATATTTATGCATGCGATGTTCCCTTTTACAGTTGTCTGTACTTCTTTATTCCGCATGTTTAAATTATAGTATCTTCAATTCCAGTACTTTTACTTTCGTAATTACTTGGTGAATTTCCTTGGGATTACTCACTCTGGACTCGTCATCTGTCTTTTTGTGATGGCTGAGTGCAGACCCTAGTACGAGCCGGGGAAAAGGCAAGCTCGAAGAGTACATCGATTGACGGTTTTAGCCCCACTCGTACGTATGTTTATATTTATTCGTTTTATGTCGGGTTTTGGGCTTGAGAGATAGGTTGTACATTTTGTTATTTTGAGGAACATATGAGATGTATATGATGTATATTTGGTATGGTTTCCACTTAGGCATTTTGCTAATAAAACACAAGATGAATTTTTATATTGTTTATTTAAGCTTCCGCTGTTAAATTGAGGATATATGATATTAATTGAATCAAATTAAATAAGAAGTTGATCAATGATGGATAATTGGGCGTGGGACACAACTGGTGGTGACGTGGACAGTTGTGGGCCCGCGTGGCCTCCCGTGGCGGACCAATGTGGAAATTGGGGCCGCCACATTTTGGTATCAGAGCTTAGGTTTAAGGAAACCAGGGAGTGAAGTGTGGGCTATGGTTACCTCTGATACCGCCACAATAGTATAAACTCAATGAATAAATCTTAGATGTGGAAACCACAAGTGAATGATTAAAGGCTTAGTTGGGAAGTGATGTGAGGTGGGTAAATTTAGGAAATTATACATATACGTATGTTTTGATTGTGTATTACATATTATACGCGTATATGTATTGAGTCTGATCCATTGCACGATGGTTGTGCAGTTTAGGATGGACGGATAGGCTCCTACTACTCCGCCCACTACTCAGCCAGAGGTTGGAGATACTAGTGATCGTACCACTAGTGACATGGCTGATATGCGAGCTATGATACGAGAGTGACGATGAGCAAGCAGCGATCGGTCAAATAGAGCAAGCGCGGCTATTGCGATAGGCTCGATGGTCGAGCTAATGGAGTATATACGGAGTTCACGAGTACCAGCAGCAGCACCTACTGCTGAGCTAGTTACACCTACTACACGGGCGGTGGTTGCACCAGCTGAGGACATACAGACAGCTGGGATAGAGGCAGTGATAGAGAGGGCTGAGCCTATTGTGACGCCAGCTGAGACTACGGAGGTGACACCAGCTACTACCGAGCAGCGTGTAGGGGTTTCGACTGCCAGAAGTAGGATGTCTGAGGCAGCAAAGATGGTGAAAGACTTTATGAGATTCAACCCCACGTACTTCACTGGAGTCAGTGATCCTGAGGTTGCCGGCCGGTGGGTTGATGACACATCGACGACTACATCGGTTGTTGGAGGTACCTGAGGTAGATCAGGCGCGTATCTCGGGGTATTGTTTGAGAGGTCAGGCAGCGGTATGGTGGACTACTTACACTGACATACATTCTACACCGTCGACGTGGGCAGAGTTTCGACAGTTATTTTTGGATGAGTACATCCCTACTGAGGTGCAGTTGAGACTGAGAGAGCAGTTCTTGGGACTGCGACAGGGTAACATGTCTGTGTCACAGTACATGGATCGATTCCGGTATCTCATGATGTACGCCATGGATGTGGCTAACACGGAGAGGTTACAGATCTATTACTTCATCAGAGGCCTAGATGAGAGGATTGGTGGTGTGATAGTTGCGACCGGTGCGGAGACGCTACAGAGTGTTTTTGACAGAGCATTGGCTCGCGAGACGTATTTACGACACCGGGGTGAGCTTGGAGACGGGTCTGGACAGAGTTCTCGGTCTGATCAGAGACCGAAGAGACCGAGAGAGCAGTCTGATCGACAGAGACATGATTATCAGGGTCGACGAGATAGACGTTCCGAGCATCAAAGAGGAGACGAGAGGCAGGTGGTGTACGTTCCTGTACCTACACCAGCTGAGCAGCCTCGACACCATGTGCGAGATGGAGGAGGTCGTGGTAGAGGACAGAGAGGTCGGGGTCGTGACAGGGCTCAGGTGCATATAGTGTCACAGTCTGATTGGCGGGAGACACGACGATGTTTCAGGTGTCATCAGGTCGGGCATATACATAGAGATTGTCCGATGTCAGCTTCATCTTCACGACCTCAGATTGAGCCAGTTAGGGAGAGGGCTCATGCAAATGCTACACCTACTACCGTACAACCGGAGCGTGATGCGACTCGTCACTCGTCGAGGGTATGTTATCTATATGCGATGTCTTCATGCATGTATTATTTGATTCCGGCAAAGCGACATTGTCATTTATATCGGGACGTAGGGTCGGACGCTTAGGATTACAGAGTGAGACCTTAGATCCACATCTTGTCCTCGATACATTTCTTGGGGATAAGATTTACCCTAACCGGATATGCCGGAATTGTGTAGTAGAGATTGAGGGACACCACACTGTCGACTTTCGTGTCCTAGAGTATTTAGAGTGTGATGCTTTATTGGGTATGGATTGGCTAGCGACATATCGCGCACACATTGATTGCTTTGGGAAGATGATAGTATTTGATATTGAGGGTATTCCCGTATTTACTTTTGTTGGGACGGCGTCGGACTTACCGATTACCGAGAGGTCGATTAGCTACGATTCAGGGAGATGGAGGCGTTTAGGACGGTAGTTGAGCCGACTGAGACCGATATTAGAGTGGAGGATGTCCCAAGAGTAGTGTGTGAGTTTCCCGAGGTGTTCCCGACGATTTGCCAGGTTTACCACCTCCTAGGGCGCTTGAGTTCATTATTGAGTTGGTTCCGGGGACACACCAATATATAGCCGACCGTACAGATGTCGGCGTCGGAGAGGGAGAGTTGAGATCCCAATTAGAGGAGTTGTTGCGAAGGGTTTTATTCATCCCAAGATGTCTCCTTGGGCGCACCAAGTACTATTTGTTAAGAAGAAGGATGGTTCTTTGAGGTTGTGCATAGATTACAGGAAGCTGAATCAAGTGACGATTCGAAATCGTTATCCACTTCCTAGGATTGATGATCTATTCGATTAGTTGGCGGGTGCTAAGTTTTTCTCGAAGATTGATTTACGATCTGGTTATCATCAGTTGAGGATTCGGGAGAGTGATATAGAGAAGACGGCGTTTAGCACGCGTTATGGATTGTTTGAGTTCACAGTCATGCCGTTTGGGGTGACTAATGCGCCGGCTATCTTTATGGATTTGATGCACCGAATATTACGACCATTTTTGGATCGTTATGTGATTGTGTTCATCGATGATATCTTAATATACAGTAAGACTCGTGAGGAGCACGAGAGACACCTCAGAGATATTTTGATGACGTTGAGGGAGCACAGATTGTACGCTAAGTTCAGCAAGTGTGCTTTTTGGTTGAGAGAGGTGAAATTTCTCGGACATGTCATTGGTAGTCAAGGAATATCTGTTGATGGAGACAAGATTCGAGCGATCATTGATTGGAGGACACCCGAGACAGTTGCAGACATTCGTAGTTTCTTGGGGCTTGCGGGCTATTACCGGCGATTTGTGCAGGACTTTTCTTTGATTTCTGCGCCGATGACGAGGTTGACCAAGAAGAATGTTAAGTTTGAATGGTCTGAAGGCTGTGAGTCAGCATTTTTAGAGTTGAAGAGGAGGTTGACTTCTGCGCCAGTGTTGGCTCTACCTGAGACAAGGAAAGGCTTTTCGGTCTACACAGATGCTTCCGGGACTGGGTTGGGATGTGTATTGATGCAGGAAGGACACCCAGTTGCATATTTATCGAGGCAATTGAGACCTCACGAGGAGAATTATCCGGTGCATGATTTAGAGCTAGCTGCAGTTGTGTTTGCACTCAAGGCTTGGCGACATTATCTTTATGGGGAGCGATTTATGTTATATACAGATCATCAGAGTTTGAGGTATCTTTTCACTCAGAAAGATCTGAATATGCGGCAAAGACGGTGGCTCGAGTTGTTGAAAGACTACGATTTCGCGATTGAGTATCATCCTGGAAAGGCGAATGTAGTTGCTGATGCATTGAGCCGGAGTGGGGTAGAGAGTCAGACTGTGCTGCGGCAGATGACACATGAGCATGGATTGCTGGAGGCCGCGACGGTGTTGTGTTTGTCAGATGCTTTTGCTGACGTACATATCTGTGGCCAGATGCGTGTTCCTGCGGTGTCGTTAGAGAGGGTCGCTGAGTGGCAAAGGGCTGACGGACATTTTGCTCGCTTCAGTTGTCTGGCTCAGGATCCGGGTTGCACGATTGGTCTAGTGGTTCGACAGTGGGTGCTTGAGACACGAGAGGTAGGTTGTGGGATACCCGAGGTGCGGGAATTACGCGATAGTATTCTTGAGGATGCACACCGTTCGCGGTATACGGTACATCCTGGCAGGACTAAGATGTACCATGACTTGCGACGTTTGTTTTGGTGGCCTGGGATGAAGGCCGATGTGGGTGCATATGTGAGAGCTTGTCATGTTTGTCGACGAGGTTAAGGCCGAGCACGGGAGACCAAATTGGATTGTTACACCACTACCCATTCCACAAAGTGGAAATGGGAGCATGTTACGATGGACTTTGTTAGTGGATTGCCACACTCTGCGAGACGTCATGATGCTGTGTGGGTTGTGATTGATAGACTGACGAAATCTGCACACTTCATTCCTATATCGATGAAGTATTCATTTTCTCAGTTGAGCATTATTTTTTAGCGAGAGATTGTTAGGCTACATGGAGTGCCGATATCTATTGTGTCTGACAGAGATCCCAGGTTGACTTCGAAGTTGTGGGAGAGCATGCAGGAGCAGTTTGGGACGAGACTGCAGTTCAGTACGGCTTATCATCCTCAGACAGATGGTCAGTCAGAGAGATTGATACGGATATTGGAAGACATGCTTAGGGCATGCATTTTGCAGTTTGGAGGTGCTTGGGAAGAGTATTTGCCGTTGTGCGAGTTCGCGTACAACAACAGCTATCAGGCAAGTATTGGTATGCCACCATTTGAGGCTTTGTATGGAAGACCTTGCAGATCACCAGCTTGTTGGGCAGCACTTGAGGACGTGGCAGTGATTGGACCTGAAGTGGTTGTTGATCATACTGAGAAGATTCGGCAAATTAGGATGAGATTACAAGCAGCTCAAGATAGGCAAAAGAAGTATGCTGATAGGTACCTTGAGGGTTTGAAATATAATGTGGATGACTTGGTATATTTGAAAGTTTCGCCCTGGAAAGGTCATCAAAGGTTTGGGATCAAGGGGAAACTAGCACCAAGGTACGTTGGGCCTTTCAGAGTTATAGCACGTGTTGGGACAGTGGCATATAGATTGGAGTTGCCAGCAGAGTTAGCAGGCGTTCATCCAGTGTTTCACGTGTCTATGTTGAGGTTAGCAAGGACAGGACCGAGGCCGATGGTGGATATTAGACAGATTGAGGTTCGTCCTGACGCTTCTTATGAAGAGCAACCTGTGGAAATCATGGATCGGAGAATTCAGACACTGAGGAATAGGGAGATTTTGAAAGTGTTGGTTCGATGGCAGCATCATGGAACTGAGGGACTCACCTGGGAGCTCGAGTCGACTATGAGGCGGAGATACCCTCAGTTATTTACTGGTGAGTGTTAGTAAGGACTTAAATTTCGGGACGAAATTTTCATTTAGTTGGGAAGAATTGTAACGGCCCAAATTTATAATTGCCGTTAATGATGACGTCATTGCGATGTGGATGCCACTAAAGACAATAGAGGACCCACAACGAGGATGTAACGCACTTGAACTAGGTATACAGTCCGTTTTGTATGCTTGTTGTGGTAAATTGTGATGGAAAGGTATAAATTAGCTAATTCCATTGCAATATGTATGCTAATGTAGTTAATTGACGAGTGAGGAATGACCTCGGGGTGCGTGCGGACACGGGACACGAGGCACGAGGTGCCGGGTAGTCGAGGAAACTACGGTGAGTTTACCCGTGAATTTTGGTAATTTATTGAATAGGGTAGATAATTGTTATGGGCTAAATCAATTGGAAATTTATAAGTCATCTAGTTGAGCTGAATAAAACAACAACAGTTGATGCTTCTCGGGATGCACAACAGGTTCATGAGTGTCATGATAAGGTGTTTGGAGTTGGAGTGACACAGGGTGACCATGAACCCTTGGATTGTTCTCGAGATTCGTGCACACACTTGATCAAGTGTCAACTATATATATATATGTTTGTGTGTGTGTGTTGACCGATCAAAAGGGAGAGAGTGAGAGTGAGGTTGTGAGAGAGATTGAAAGAGAGATCGGTGGGAAGAAGAAGGGAGGTGAAATCATCAACCAAAGTGTGAAGAAAGTGGTTTAGGCAT
The DNA here is from genome assembly GCA_039657345.1 of Stephania japonica. Lineage (NCBI taxonomy): Eukaryota > Viridiplantae > Streptophyta > Magnoliopsida > Ranunculales > Menispermaceae > Stephania > Stephania japonica. Next base: position 25,773,138 of record CM077563.1, on the reverse strand, counting down.
CCAACAACGAGATCAAGAGGTGAGATTTATGACCTTCTCTCAATTCTTTCCAATTTGTAGAGGGTTTTGGGTATGTTGGTGTTGAATCCGTGGGTTGGTGTAGTGCATATATTTCGGAGATAATTTGGTATATTTTGAGTGCTATGAAGGTGGAGAATGTGTTTTAGTGATTGGCTTTGGTGTTGATGATGATATGGAAATGGGTTTGGAAAGGGTGATTTTTATGATTCTTGGATTTCGAGTTTAAATTCGATAAAATTGTGTTTGAATGGTATTTTTGAGGTGAATTGTGAGTTTTTGAGGTGTTGGAGTTGAATGAATGGTGTATGAGGTGGTTTGGAATGTGAAAATTTGAACTGTAAAAATCTGGACAGAGCGCGATTAGCGCGCTAATAGGAGGAATTAGCGCGCTAATTACCCTCTGGAAAATAATGAACAGTGACTTAGATGAATTAGCGTGCTAATTCATCTCATTAGCGCGCTAATAGTTCACTGGAATGTGAAAAATTGGAAAATGAAGAAACGAGTCTAACCAACATTTTAAACCTATTAATTGATAATTAATACTCATAAATGAATTCCAGGAGTCTCGAAATAGTAATCGGAGTCGGGGGTTTAGTCAGGAATCGGACCGGGAGTGATATCGGGGATTTGGAGGTATTGGACCGGGGGTTGATTTGTGGAACGAGGAGTGCGAATTGAGGTGTGTAGTATCCCAATTGAACTTCACTTTAAGTATTTACCATTTGATTTATTTGAATTCAGTTCCATTTATTCTTTATTCCATTTCATCTTTGCTTTACGGTGGGCACTCTCACCTGGTGACTTTACGGTAGTGGAGGGTACTCCTACCTGGTGTCTTTACGGTGTTGAGATCACCCCCACCTGGTGCTTATTTCGTTACGGCCATAGAGTCCATTGAGTCATAGCACTTGTCTAAGTATACGCCGGTGAATAGGCTACCCGGGTATGGTAGGCTTGTGTCGGTGCGTTGTTGGTCTACGCCGACCACCTAGAGGGTTCAGGCCAACACATTGGTGTGTTTACGGTTGGTGCCTGGGGATAAAAACCCGAAGTATGACTTGGTCTGATTTTTATGTGCACGTACTTTATTTATCACTATATTTATGCATGCGATGTTCCCTTTTACAGTTGTCTGTACTTCTTTATTCCGCATGTTTAAATTATAGTATCTTCAATTCCAGTACTTTTACTTTCGTAATTACTTGGTGAATTTCCTTGGGATTACTCACTCTGGACTCGTCATCTGTCTTTTTGTGATGGCTGAGTGCAGACCCTAGTACGAGCCGGGGAAAAGGCAAGCTCGAAGAGTACATCGATTGACGGTTTTAGCCCCACTCGTACGTATGTTTATATTTATTCGTTTTCTCGTCGGGTTTTGGGCTTGAGAGATAGGTTGTACATTTTGTTATTTTGAGGAACATATGAGATGTATATGATGTATATTTGGTATGGTTTCCACTTAGGCATTTTGCTAATAAAACACAAGATGAATTTTTATATTGTTTATTTAAGCTTCCGCTGTTAAATTGAGGATATATGATATTAATTGAATCAAATTAAATAAGAAGTTGATCAATGATGGATAATTGGGCGTGGGACACAACTGGTGGTGACGTGGACAGTTGTGGGCCCGCGTGGCCTCCCGTGGCGGACCAATGTGGAAATTGGGGCCGCCACATTTATTATCCGATTTTCTATGTTCCCTACGTGAAGTTAAGGCTCAAAGTAACGATTTCTAGTCACAATATGCTTTCTAAAAGAATAATAATTATATTCGACTTGTTGAATTTCAAAACTCTTAGGACGATTATTTGAAACGAAATGGTCGAACTTCATTATCGTTCGATTTCCCACGTTCCCTACGTGAAGTTAAGGCGCAAAACAATGATTTCTAGTCACAATAAGCTTTGTAAAAGAATAATAATTATATTCGGCTTCTTGAATTTCAAAACTCTTAGATTGATTATTTGAATCTAAATGGATAAAACATCATTATTATCCGCTTTCCCATGTTCCCTATGTGAAGTTAAGGCCCAAAATAACGATTACTAGTCATAATTAGTTTTGTAATAGAATAATGATTATACTCGGCTTGTTTAATTTAAAAACACATAAGATGATTATTTGAATCAAAATGGATAAAACTTCATTATTGTCCAATTTGTTATGTTCCCTACGTGAAGTTAAGGCTCAAAACAACGATTTTTAGTCACAAGAAGCTTTGTAAGAGAATAATAATTATATTCGGCTTCTTGATTTTCAAAACTCTGAGAATGATTTTTGGAAACAAAATGGATAAAACGTCATTATAGTTTCATTTCCCATCTTCCCTTCGTGAAGTTTAGGCTCAAAACAACGATTCCTAGTCACAATAAGTTTTGTAATAGAATAATAATTATACTCAGCTTGTTTAATTTAAAAACACGAAAGATGATTATTTGAAACAAAATAGGTAAAACTTCATTATCGTTAAATTTCCCACGTTCTCTACATGAAGTTAAGGCTCAAAACAACGATTTCTAGTCAAAAAAAGCTTTGTAAAAGAATAATTATTATATTCGACGTGTTGAATTTCAAAACTGTAAGGATGATTTTTTGAAACAAAATGGATAAAACTTCAATATTGCCCAATTTTCCATATTCTCTACGTGAAGTTAAGCCTAAAAACAACGATTTCTAGTCACAATTAGTTTTGTAAAAGAATAATGATTATATTCGGCTTGTTGAATATAAAAACACGTAAGATGATTATTTGAAACAAAATTGTTAAAACTTCATTGTTGTCTGGTTTTTCATGTTCCCTGCGTGAAGTTAAGGCCCAAAACAACGATTTTTAGTCACAATAAGCTTTGTAAAAGAATAATAATTATATTCAACTTCTTGAATTCAAAACTCTTAGGACAATTTTTTGAATCAAAATAGATAAAACTTCATTATTGTTTGATTTCCCATGTTCCTTATGTGAAGTTAAGGCTCAAAATAATAATTTCTAGTCACAATATATTTTGTAATATAATAATGATTATACTTGGCTTGTTGAATATCAAAACTCTTAAGATGATTATTTGAAAAAAAAAATTAGGTAAAACCTCATTATCGTCCAATTTTCCACGTTCTCAACATGAAGTTAAGGTTCAAAACAATGATTTATTGTCACAATAAGCTTTGTAAAAGAATAATGATTATGTTTGGCTTGTTGAATTTCAAAACTCTTAGGATGATTATTTGAAAAAAATGGGTCAATCTTTATTATCGTTCTATTTCCTACGTTCTCTACATGAAGTTAATACTCAAAATAACGATTTCTTTTCACAATAAGTTTTGTACCGAAATATTGATTATACTCGGCTTGTTGAATTTCCAAACTCTAAGGATGATTATTTGAAACAAAATGGATCAAATTTCATTATCGTCCAATTTTCCACGTTCCCTACGTGAAGTTAAAGCTCAAAACAACGATTTCTAGTCACAATAAGCTTTGTAAAAGAATAATGACTATATTCGACTTGTTAAATTTCAAAACTCTTCAAATGATTATTTGAAACGGAATGGGTCAAACTTCATTATCGTCCGATTTTCTACATTTCCTATGTGAAGTTAAGGTGCAAAACAACGATTTCTAGTCACAAAAAGCTTCGTAAAAGAATAATAATTATATTCGGCTTGTTGAAATTCAAAACTGTAAGGATGATTTTTTGAAACAAAAAGGATAAAATGTCACTATTGTCCGATTCCCATGTTCCCTACGTGAAGTTAAGGCTCAAAACAACGATTTCTAGTCACAATAAGCTTTATAAAAGAATTATGATTATATTTGGCTTGTTTAATTTCAAAACTCTTAGGATGATTATTTGAAACAAAATGGGTCAAACTTTATTATCGTCCCATTTCCCACATTCCCTACATGAAATTAAGGCTTAAAACAACGGTTTCTAGTCACAATAAGCTTTGTAAAAGAATAATGACTATATTCGGCTTGTTAAATTTCAAAACTCTTAGGATGATTTTTTGAAACAAAATGGATAAAACTTCATGATTGTTTGATTTCCCATGTTCCCTACGTGAAGTCAACGCTCAAAACAACGATTTCTACCCACAATAAGCTTTGTGACAGAATATTGATCATTCTCGGCTTGTTGAATTACAAAACACTTAGGATGATTATTTGAAAAAAAAATGAATTAAACTTCATTATTGTCCAATTTCCCACGTTCCCTTTTTGAAGTTAAGACTCAAAACAACGATTTCTAGTCACAATAAACTTTGTGACGGAATAAGGATTATATTCGGCTTGTTGAATTTCAAAACTCTTCGGATTATTATTTGAAACAAAACGGGTCAAACTTCATTATCGTCCTATTTTCCACGTTCTCTACATGAAGTTAATGCTCAAAACGACGATTTCTTGTCACAATAAGTTTTGTAACAGAATAATGATTATACACGGCTTGTTGAATTTCACAACTCTAAGGATGATTATTTGAAACAAAATGGGTCAAACTTCATTATCGTCCGATTTTCACGTTCCCTACGTGAAGTTAAAGCTAAAAACAACAATTTCTAGTCACAATAAGCTTTGTAAAAGAATAATGACTAAATTCGGCTTGTTGAATTTTAAAACTCTTAGGATGATTATTTGAATTAAAATGGATAAAACTTCATTATTGTTCGATTTCCCACGTTCCCTACGTGAAGTTAAGGCTCAAAACAACGATTTCTAGTCACAATAAGTTTTGTAAAAGAATAATGATTATATTCGGCTTGTTGAATTTTAAAACTCGTAGGATGATTATTTGAATTAAAATGGAAAACTTCATTACTGTCCGATTTCCCACGTTCCCTACGTGAAGATAAGACTTAAAACAACGATTTCTAGTCACAATAAACTTTGTAAAAGAATAATGATTATATTCAACTTGTTGAATTTCAAAACTCTTAGGATGATTATTTGAATCAAAATGGATAAAATTTCATTATTGTTCGATTTCCCAAGTTCCCTACGTTATGTTAAGGTTCAAAACAACGATTTCTAGTCACAATAAGCTTTGTAAAATAATAATGATTATATTCGGCTTGTTGAATTTCAAAACTCTTAAGATGATTATTTGAAAAAAATGGGTCAATCTTCCTTATCGTCCTATTTCCCACGTTCTCTAAATGAAGTTAATGCTCAAAATAACGATTTGTTTTCACAATAAGTTTTGTATCTGAATATTGTTTATAATCAGCTTATTGAATTTCAAAACTCTAACGATAATTATTTGAAACAAAATGGATCAAACTTCATTATCGTCTGATTTCCCACGTTCCCTACATGAAGTTAAAGCTCAAAACAAGAATTTCAAGTCACAATAAGCTTTTGTAATAGAATAATGATTATATTCGGCTTATTGAATTTCAAAACTCTTATGTTGATTGTTGGAATCAAAATGGACAAAACTTCATTATCGTCCGATTTTCCATGTTCCCTACGTGAAGTTCAAGCTCAAAACAACGATTTCTAGTCACAATAAGCTTTGTAAAAGAATAATGATTATATTCAGCTTGTTGAATTTCTAAACTCTTAGGTTGATTATTTGAATCAAAATGGATAAAACTTCATTATTGTCCAATTTTTCATGTTCTCTACGTGAAGTTAAGGCTTAAAATAACGATTTCTAATCACAATAAACTTTGTAAAAGAATAATAATTATATTCGGCTTCTTGAATTTCAAAACACTAAATATGATTTTTTAAACAAAATAGATAAAACGTTATTATTGTCCGATTTTCCATGTTCCCTATGTGTAGTTTAGGCTCAAAACAATGATTTCTAGTCACAATGAGTTTTGTAATAGAATAATGATTATACTCGACTTGTTTAATTTAAAAACACGCAAGATGATTATTTGAAACAAAATGGGTAAAACTTCATTATCATTCAATTTCCCACGTTCTCTATATGAAGTTAAGGCTCAAAACAACGATTTCTAGTCACAATAAGCTTTGTAAAAGAATAATGATTATATTCGACTTGTTGAATTTCAAAACTCTAAAGATGATTTTTTGAAACAAAATGGATAAAACTTCATTAATGTCTGATTTCACATATTCCCTACGTGAAGTTAAGGCTCAAAACAACGATTTCTAGTTACAATAAGTTTTGTAATAGAATAATGATTATACTCGGCTTGAAGAATTTAAAAACTCGTGAAATGATTATTTGAAACAAAATTGGTAAAACTTCATTATCGTTCATTTTCCCATGTTCTCTAAATGAAGTTAAGGCTCAAAACAACGATTTCTAGTCACAATAAGCTTTGTAAAAGAATAATGATTATATTCGACTTGTTGAAATTCAAAACTCTAAGGATGATTTTTTCAAACAAAATGGATAAAACGTCATTATTGTCCGATTTTCCATGTTCCCTAAGTGAAGTTTAGGCTCAAAACAACGTTTTCTAGTCACAATTAGTTTTGCAAAAGAATAATGATTATACTCGGCTTGTTGAATATAAAAATACGTAAGATGATTATTTGAAACAAAATGGTTAAAACTTCATTGTTGTCCGATTTTCTATGTTCCCTACGTGAAGTTAAGGCCAAAAACAACGATTTCTAGTCACAATAAGCTTTGTAAGAGAATAATAATTATATTTGGCTTCTTGAATTCAAAACACTTAGGTTGATTTTTTGAAAGAAAATGGATAAAACTTCATTATTGTCCGATTTCCCATGTTCCTTACGTGAAGTTAAGGCTTAAAACAACGATTTCTTGTCACATAAAGTTTTGTAATATAATAATGATTATACTTGGCTTGTTCAATATCAAAACTCTTAAGTTGATTATTTGAAACAAAATGGTTAAAACTTGATTATCGTCCAATTTCCCACGTTCTCTACGTGAAGGTAAGGCTGAAAATAACGATTTATTGTCACAATAAGCTTTGTAAAAGAATAATGATTATATTTGGCTTGTTGAATTTCAAAACACTTAGGATGATTATTTGAAAAAAGGGGTAAATCTTCATTATCGTCAAATTTCCTACGTTCTCTACATGAAGTTAATGCTCAAAACAACGATTTCTTTTCGCAATAAGTTTTGTAACGAAATATTGATTATACTCAGTTTGTTGAATTTAAAAACTCTAAGTATGACTATTTGAAACAAAATGGATCAAACTTCATTATCGTCCGATTTCCCACGTTCCCTACGTGAAGTTAAAGCTCAGAACAACGATTTCTAGTCACAATATGCTTTGTAAAAGAATAATGATTATATTCGGCTCGTTGAATTCTAAAACTTTTAGGATGATTATTTGAGCCAAAATGGATAAAACTTAATTATTGTCCGATTTGTCATGTTTCCTACGTGAAGTTAAGGCTCAAATCAACGATTTCTAGTCACAATAAGCTTTGTAAAAGAATAATGATTATATTCGACTTGTTGAATTTCAAAACTCTTAGGATGATTATTTGAAACTAAATGGGTAAAACTTTGTTATCGTCCAATTTCCCACGTTCCTTACGTGAAGTTAAGGCATAAAACAACGATTTCTAGTCAAAATATGCTTTGTAAAAGAATAATAATTATATTCGGCTTCTTGAATTTCAAAACTCTTAGATTGATTATTTGAATTAAAATGGATAAAACTTTATTTTTGTCCGATTTGCTATGTTCCCTACGTGAAGTTAAGGCTCAAAACAACTATTTCTAGTCACAATAAGCTTTGTAAAGGAATAATGATTATATTCGGCTTGTTGAATTTCAAAACTCTTAGGATGATTATTTGAATCAAAATGGATAAAACTTCATTATTATCAAATTTCCTATGTAACCTACGTGATGTTAAGGCTCAAAACAACGATTTCTAGTCACAAAAAGCTTTGTAAAAGAATTATAATTATATTCGGCTTCTTGAATTTCAAAACTCTTAGGATGATTTTTTGAAACAAAATGGATAAAACTTCATTATTGTCCGATTTGCTATGTTCCTTACGTGAAGTTAAGGCTCAAAACAACGATTTCTAGTCACAATAAGCTTTGTAAGAGAATAATAATTATATTCGGCTTTTTGATTTTCAAAACTCTAAGGATGATTTTTGGAAACAAAATAGATAAAACGTCATTATAGTTTCATTTCCCATCTTCCCTACGTGAAGTTTAGGCTCAAAACAACGATTCCTAGTCACAATAAGTTTTGTAATAGAATACTGATTATACTCAGCTTGTTTAATTTAAAAACACGAAAGATGATTATTTGAAACAAAATGGGTAAAACTTCATTATCGTTAAATCTCCCACGTTCTCTATATGAAGTTAAGGCTCAAAACAATGATTTCTAGTCAAAAAAAGCTTTGTAAAAGAGTAATTATTATATTCGACTTGTTGAATTTCAAAACTGTAAGGATGATTTTTTGAAACAAAATGGATAAAACTTCATTATTGCCCGATTTGTCATATTCTCTACGTGAAGTTAAGCCTAAAAACAACGATTTCTAGTTACAATTAGGTTTGTAAAAGAATAATGATTATATTCTGCATGTTGAATATAAAAACATGTAAGATGATTATTTGGAACAAAATTGTTACAACTTCATTGTTGTCTGGTTTTTCATGTTCCCTGCGTGAAGTTAAGGCCCAAAACAACGATTTTTAGTCACAATAAGCTTTGTAAAAGAATAATAATTATATTCAGCTTCTTGAATTCAAAACTCTTAGGACGATTTTTTGGATCAAAATAGATAAAACTTCATTATTGTTTGATTTCCCATGTTCCTTATGTGAAGTTAAGGCTCAAAATAATGATTTCTAGTCACAATATGTTTTGTAATATAATAATGATTATACTTGGCTTGTTGAATATCAAAACTCTTAAGATGATTATTTGAAAAAAAAATTAGGTAAAACCTCATTATTGTCCAATTTTCCACGTTCTCTACATGAAGTTAAGGTACAAAACAACGATTTATTGTCACAATAAACTTTGTAAAAGAATAATGATTATATTCGGCTTGTTGAATTTCAAAACTCTTAGGATGATTATTTGAAAAAAATGGGTCAATCTTTATTATCGTTCTATTTCCTACGTTCTCTACATGAAGTTAATACTCAAAATAACGATTTCTTTTCACAATAAGTTTTGTACCGAAATATTGATTATACTCGGCTTGTTGAATTTCCAAACTCTAAAGATGATTATTTGAAACAAAATGGATCAAATTTCATTATCGTCCAATTTTCCACAGTCCCTACGTGAAGTTAAAGCTCAAAACAACGATTTCTAGTCACAATAAGCTTTGTAAAAGAATAATGACTATATTCGACTTGTTGAATTTCAAAACTCTTCGGATGATTATTTGAAACGAAATGGGTCAAACTTCATTATCGTCCGATTTTCTAAATTTCCTATGTGAAGTTAAGGCGCAAAACAATGATTTCTAGTCACAAAAAGCTTTGTAAAAGAATAATAATTATATTCGGCTTGTTGAAATTCAAAACTGTAAGGATGATTTTTTGAAACAAAAAGGATAAAATGTCACTATTGCCCGATTTCCCATGTTCCTTACGTGAAGTTAAGGCTCAAAAAACCGATTTCTAGTCACAATAAGCTTTATAAAAGAATTATGATTATATTTGGCTTGTTTAATTTCAAAACTCTTAGGATGATTATTTGAAACAAAATGGGTCAAACTTTATTATCGTCCCATTTCCCATATTCCCTACATGAAATTAAGGCTTAAAACAACGGTTTCTAGTCACAATAAGCTTTGTAAAAGAATAATGACTATATTCGGCTTGTTGAATTTCAAAACTCTTAGGATGATTTTTTGAAACAAAATGGATAAAACTTCTTGATTGTTTGATTTCCAATGTTCCCTACGTGAAGTCAACGCTCAAAACAACGATTTCTACCCACAATAAGCTTTGTGACAGAATAATGATTATTCCCGGCTTGTTGAATTACTAAACACTTCGGATGATTATTTGAAAAAAAAATGAATTAAACTTCATTATTGTCCGATTTCCCACGTTCCCTTTATGAAGTTAAGACTCAAAACAACGATTTCTAGTCACAATAAACTTTGTGACGGAATAAGGATTATATTCGGCTTGTTGAATTTCAAAACTCTTCGGATTATTATTTGAAACAAAATGGGTCAAACTTCATTATCGTCCTATTTTCCACGTTCTCTACATGAAGTTAATGCTCAAAACGATGATTTCTTGTCACAATAAGTTTTGTAACAGAATAATGATTATACTCGGCTTGTTGAATTTCACAACTCTAAGGATGATTATTTGAAACAAAATGGGTCAAACTTCATTATCGTCCGATTTTCACGTTCCCTACGTGAAGTTAAAGCTAAAAACAACAATTTCTAGTCACAATAAGCTTTGTAAAAGAATAATGACTAAATTCGGCTTGTTGAATTTTAAAACTCTTAGGATGATTATTTGAATTAAAATGGATAAAACTTCATTATTGTTCGATTTCCCACGTTCCCTACGTGAAGTTAAGGCTCAAAACAACGATTTCTAGTCACAATAAGCTTTGTAAAAGAATAATGATTATATTCGGCTTGTTGAATTTTAAAACTCTTAGGATTATTATTTGAATTAAAATGGAAAAAACATCATTACTGTCTGATTTCCCACGTTCCCTACGTGAAGATAAGACTTAAAACAACGATTTCTAGTCAGAATAAGCTTTGTAAAAGAATAATGATTATATTCAGCTTGTTGAATTTCAAAACTCTTAGGATGATTATTTGAATCAAAATGGATAAAACTTCATTATTGTTCGATTTCCCACGTTCCCTACGTTATGTTAAGGTTCAAAACAACGATTTCTAGTCACAATAAGCTTTGTAAAATAATAATGATTATATTCGGCTTGTTGAATTTCAAAACTCTTAGGATGATTATTTGAAAAAATTGGGTCAATCTTCCTTATTGCCCTATTTCCCACGTTCTCTAAAAGAAGTTAATGCTCAAAATAACGATTTGTTTTCACAATAAGTTTTGTATCAGAATATTGTTTATAATCAGCTTGTCGAATTTCAAAACTCTAACGATAATTATTTGAAACAAAATTGATCAAACTTCATTATCGTCTGATTTCCCACGTTCCCTACATGAAGTTAAAGCTCAAAACAAGAATTTCAAGCCACAATAAGCTTTTGTGGTAGAATAATGATTATATTCGACTTATTGAATTTCAAAACTCTTAGGTTGATTTTTGAATCAAAATGGACAAAACTTCATTATTGTTTGATTTTCCATGTTCCCTACATGAAGTTCAGGCTCAAAACAACGATTTCTAGTCACAATAAGCTTTGTAAAAGAATAATGATTATATTCAGCTTGTTGAATTTCTAAACTCTTAGGTTGATTATTTGAATCAAAATGGATAAAACTTCATTATTGTCCAATTTTTTATGTTCTCTACGTGAAGTTAAGGCTTAAAATAACGATTTCTAATCACAATAAGCTTTGTAAAAGAATAATAATTATATTCGGCTTCTTGAATTTCAAAACACTAAATATGATTTTTTAAAACAAAATAGATAAAACGTTATTATTGTCCGATTTTCCATGTTCCCTATGTGTAGTTTAGGCTCAAAACAATGATTTCTAGTCACAATGAGTTTTGTAATAGAATAATGATTATACTCGACTTGTTTAATTTAAAAACACGCAAGATGATTATTTGAAACAAAATGGGTAAAACTTCATTATCATTCAATTTTTCACGTCCTCTATATGAAGTTAAGGCTCAAAATAACGATTTCTAGTCACAATAAGCTTTGTAAAAGAATAATGATTATATTCGACTTGTTAAATTTCAAAACTCTAAAGATGATTTTTTGAAACAAAATGGATAAAACTTCATTATTGTCTGATTTCACATATTCCCTACGTGAAGTTAAGGCTCAAAACAATGATTTCTAGTTACAATAAGTTTTGTAATAGAATAATGATTATACTCGGCTTGAAGAATTTAAAAACTCGTGAAATGATTATTTGAAACAAAATTGGTAAAACTTCATTATCGTTCAATTTCCCATGTTCTCTAAATGAAGTTAAGGCTCAAAACAACGATTTCTAGTCACAATAAGCTTTGTAAAAGAATAATGATTATATTCGACTTGTTGAAATTCAAAACTCTAAGGATGATTTTTTCAAACAAAATGGATAAAACTTCATTATTGTCCGATTTCCCATGTTCCCTAAGTGAAGTTGAGGCTCAAAACAACGTTTTCTTGTCACAATTAGTTTTGCAAAAGAATAATGATTATACTCGGCTTGTTGAATATAAAAATACGTAAGATGATTATTTGAAACAAAATGGTTAAAACTTCATTGTTGTTCGATTTTCTATGTTCCCTACGTGAAGTTAAGGCCCAAAACAACGATTTCTAGTCACAATAAGCTTTTTAAGAGAATAATAATTATATTTGGCTTCTTGAATTCAAAACACTTAGGTTGATTTTTTGAAAGAAAATGGATAAAACTTCATTATTGTCCGATTTCCCATGTTCCTTACGTGAAGTTAAGGCTTAAAACAACGATTTCTTGTCACATAAAGTTTTGTAATATAATAATGATTATACTTGGCTTGTTGAATATCAAAACTCTTAAGTTGATTATTTGAAACAAAATGGTTAAAACTTCATTATCGTCCAATTTTCCACGTTCTCTACGTGAAGGTAAGGCTCAAAACAACGATTTATTGTCACAATAAGCTTTTTAAAAGAATAATGATTATATTTGGCTTGTTGAATTTCAAAACACTTAGGATGATTATTTGAGAAAAGGGGTCAATCTTCATTATCGTCCAATTTCCTACGTTCTCTACTTGAAGTTAATGCTCAAAACAACGATTTCTTTACGCAATAAGTTTTGTAACGAAATATTGATTATACTCAGTTTGTTGAATTTAAAAACTCTAAGTATGATTATTTGAAACAAAATGGATCAAACTTCATTATCGTCCGATTTCCCACGTTCCCTACGTGAAGTTAAAGCTCAGAACAACGATTTCTAGTCACAATAAGCTTTGTAAAAGAATAATAATTATATTCGGCTTGTTGAATTTTAAAACTTTTAGGATGATTATTTGAATCAAAATGGATAAAACTTAATTATTGTTCGATTTGTCATGTTTCCTACGTGAAGTTAAGGCTCAAATCAACGATTTCTAGTCACAATAAGCTTTGTAAAAGAATAATGATTATATTCGACTTGTTGAATTTCAAAACTCTTAGGATGATTATTTGAAACGAAATGGGTAAAACTTTGTTATCGTCCGATTTCCCACGTTCCTTACGTGAAGTTAAGGCATAAAACAACAATTTCTAGTCACAATATGCTTTGTAAAAGAATAATAATTATATTCGGCTTCTTGAATTTCAAAACTCTTAGATTGATTATTTGAATTAAAATCGATAAAACTTCATTTTTGTCCGATTTGCCATGTTCCCTACGTGAAGTTAAGGCTCAAAACAACTATTTCTAGTCACAATAAGCTTTGTAAAGGAATAATGATTATATTCGGCTTGTTGAATTTCAAAACTCTTAGGATGATTATTTGAATCAAAATGGATAAAACTTCATTATTATCAAATTTCCTATGTAACCTACGTGATGTTAAGGCTCAAAACAACGATTTCTAGTCACAAAAAGCTTTGTAAAAGAATTATAATTATATTCGGCTTCTTGAATTTCAAAACTCTTAGGATGATTTTTTGAAACAAAATGGATAAAACTTCATTATTGTCCGATTTGCTATGTTCCCTACGTGAAGTTAAGGCTCAAAACAACGATTTCTAGTCACAATAAGCTTTGTAAGAGAATAATAATTATATTTGGCTTTTTGATTTTCAAAACTCTAAGGATGATTTTTGGAAACAAAATGGATAAAACGTCATTATAGTTTCATTTCCCATCTTCCCTACGTGAAGTTTAGGCTCAAAACAATGATTCCTAGTCACAATAAGTTTTGTAATAGAATAATGATTATACTCAGCTTGTTTAATTTAAAAACACGAAAGATGATTATTTGAAACAAAATGGGTAAAACTTCATTATCGTTAAATCTCCCACGTTCTCTTCATGAAGTTAAGGCTCAAAACAACGATTTCTAGTCGAAAAAAGCTTTGTAAAAGAGTAATTATTATATTCGTCTTGTTGAATTTAAAAACTGTAAGGATGATTTTTGAAACAAAATGGATAAAACTTCATTATTGCCTGATTTCTCATATTCTCTACGTGAAGTTAAGCCTAAAAACAACGATTTCTAGTTACAATTAGTTTTGTAAAAGAATAATGATTATATTCGTCATGTTGAATATAAAAACATGTAAGATGATTATTTGAAGCAAAATTGTTAAAACTTCATTGTTTTCCGGTTTTTCATGTTCCCTGCGTGAAGTTAAGGCCCAAAACAATGTTTTTTAGTCACAATAAGCTTTGTAAAAGAATAATAATTATATTCAGCTTCTTGAATTCAAAACTCTTAGGACGATTTTTTGGATCAAAATAGATAAAACTTCATTATTGTTTGATTTCCCATGTTCCTTATGTGAAGTTAAGGCTCAAAATAATGATTTCTAGTCACAATATGTTTTGTAATATAATAATGATTATACTTGGCTTGTTGAATATCAAAACTTTTAAGACGATTATTTGAAAAAAAATAGCTAAAACCTCATTATCATCCAATTTTTCACGTTCTCTACATGAAGTTAAGGTTCAAAACAACGATTTATTGTCACAATAAACTTTGTAAAAGAATAATGATTATATTCGGCTTGTTGAATTTCAAAACTCTTACGATGATTATTTGAAAAAAATGGGTCAATCTTTCTTATCGTTCTATTTCCTACGTTCTCTACATGAAGTTAATACTCAAAATAACGATTTCTTTTCACAATAAGTTTTGTACCGAAATATTGATTATACTCGGCTTGTTGAATTTCCAAACTCTAAGGACGATTATTTAAAACAAAATGGATCAAATTTCATTATCGTCCAATTTTCCACGTTCCCTACGTGAAGTTAAAGCTCAAAATAACGATTTCTAGTCACAATAAGCTTTGTAAAAGAATAATGACCATATTCGACTTGTTCAATTTCAAAACTCTTCGGATGATTATTTGAAACGAAATGGGTCAAACTTCATTATCGTCCGATTTTTCACATTCCCTACGTGAAGTTAAGGCGCAAAACAACGATTTCTAGTCACAAAAAGCTTTGTAAAAGAATAATGATTATATTCGGCTTGTTGTAATTCAAAACTGTAAGGATGATTTTTTGAAACAAAATGGATAAAATGTCACTATTGTCTGATTCCCCATGTTGCCTACGTGAAGTTAAGGCTCAAAACAACGATTTCTAGTCACAATAAGCTTTGCAAAAGAATTATGATTATATTTGGCTTGTTTAATTTCAAAACTCTTAGGATGATTATTTGAAACAAAATGTGTCAAACTTTATTATCGTCCGATTTCCCATATTCCCTACATGAAATTAAGACCTAAAACAACGGTTTCTAGTGACAATAAGCTTTGTAAAAGAATAATGACTATATTCGTCATGTTGAATATAAAAACATGTAAGATGATTATTTGAAGCAAAATTGTTAAAACTTCATTGTTTTCCGGTTTTTCATGTTCCCTGCGTGAAGTTAAGGCCCAAAACAATGTTTTTTAGTCACAATAAGCTTTGTAAAAGAATAATAATTATATTCAGCTTCTTGAATTCAAAACTCTTAGGACACATTTTTGGATCAAAATAGATAAAACTTCATTATTGTTTGATTTCCCATGTTCCTTATGTGAAGTTAAGGCTCAAAATAATGATTTCTAGTCACAATATGTTTTGTAATATAATAATGATTATACTTGGCTTGTTGAATATCAAAACTTTTAAGACGATTATTTGAAAAAAAATAGCTAAAACCTCATTATCATCCAATTTTTCACGTTCTCTACATGAAGTTAAGGTTCAAAACAACGATTTATTGTCACAATAAACTTTGTAAAAGAATAATGATTATATTCGGCTTGTTGAATTTCAAAACTCTTACGATGATTATTTGAAAAAAATGGGTCAATCTTTCTTATCGTTCTATTTCCTACGTTCTCTACATGAAGTTAATACTCAAAATAACGATTTCTTTTCACAATAAGTTTTGTACCGAAATATTGATTATACTCGGCTTGTTGAATTTCCAAACTCTAAGGATGATTATTTAAAACAAAATGGATCAAATTTCATTATCGTCCAATTTTCCACGTTCCCTACGTGAAGTTAAAGCTCAAAATAACGATTTCTAGTCACAATAAGCTTTGTAAAAGAATAATGACCATATTCGACTTGTTCAATTTCAAAACTCTTCGGATGATTATTTGAAACGAAATGGGTCAAACTTCATTATCGTCCGATTTTTCACATTCCCTACGTGAAGTTAAGGCGCAAAACAACGATTTCTAGTCACAAAAAGCTTTGTAAAAGAATAATGATTATATTCGGCTTGTTGTAATTCAAAACTGTAAGGATGATTTTTTGAAACAAAATGGATAAAATGTCACTATTGTCTGATTCCCCATGTTGCCTACGTGAAGTTAAGGCTCAAAACAACGATTTCTAGTCACAATAAGCTTTGCAAAAGAATTATGATTATATTTGGCTTGTTTAATTTCAAAACTCTTAGGATGATTATTTGAAACAAAATGTGTCAAACTTTATTATCGTCCGATTTCCCATATTCCCTACATGAAATTAAGGCCTAAAACAACGGTTTCTAGTGACAATAAGCTTTGTAAAAGAATAATGACTATATTCGTCATGTTGAATATAAAAACATGTAAGATGATTATTTGAAGCAAAATTGTTAAAACTTCATTGTTTTCCGGTTTTTCATGTTCCCTGCGTGAAGTTAAGGCCCAAAACAATGTTTTTTAGTCACAATAAGCTTTGTAAAAGAATAATAATTATATTCAGCTTCTTGAATTCAAAACTCTTAGGACGATTTTTTGGATCAAAATAGATAAAACTTCATTATTGTTTGATTTCCCATGTTCCTTATGTGAAGTTAAGGCTCAAAATAATGATTTCTAGTCACAATATGTTTTGTAATATAATAATGATTATACTTGGCTTGTTGAATATCAAAACTTTTAAGACGATTATTTGAAAAAAAATAGCTAAAACCTCATTATCATCCAATTTTTCACGTTCTCTACATGAAGTTAAGGTTCAAAACAACGATTTATTGTCACAATAAACTTTGTAAAAGAATAATGATTATATTCGGCTTGTTGAATTTCAAAACTCTTACGATGATTATTTGAAAAAAATGGGTCAATCTTTCTTATCGTTCTATTTCCTACGTTCTCTACATGAAGTTAATACTCAAAATAACGATTTCTTTTCACAATAAGTTTTGTACCGAAATATTGATTATACTCGGCTTGTTGAATTTCCAAACTCTAAGGATGATTATTTAAAACAAAATGGATCAAATTTCATTATCGTCCAATTTTCCACGTTCCCTACGTGAAGTTAAAGCTCAAAATAACGATTTCTAGTCACAATAAGCTTTGTAAAAGAATAATAACCATATTCGACTTGTTCAATTTCAAAACTCTTCGGATGATTATTTGAAACGAAATGGGTCAAACTTCATTATCGTCCGATTTTTCACATTCCCTACGTGAAGTTAAGGCGCAAAACAAAGATTTCTAGTCACAAAAAGCTTTGTAAAAGAATAATGATTATATTCGGCTTGTTGTAATTCAAAACTGTAAGGATGATTTTTTGAAACAAAATGGATAAAATGTCACTATTGTCTGATTCCCCATGTTGCCTACGTGAAGTTAAGGCTCAAAACAACGATTTCTAGTCACAATAAGCTTTGCAAAAGAATTATGATTATATTTGGCTTGTTTAATTTCAAAACTCTTAGGATGATTATTTGAAACAAAATGTGTCAAACTTTATTATCGTCCGATTTCCCATATTCCCTACATGAAATTAAGGCCTAAAACAACGGTTTCTAGTGACAATAAGCTTTGTAAAAGAATAATGACTATATTCGTCATGTTGAATATAAAAACATGTAAGATGATTATTTGAAGCAAAATTGTTAAAACTTCATTGTTTTCCGGTTTTTCATGTTCCCTGCGTGAAGTTAAGGCCCAAAACAATGTTTTTTAGTCACAATAAGCTTTGTAAAAGAATAATAATTATATTCAGCTTCTTGAATTCAAAACTCTTAGGACACATTTTTGGATCAAAATAGATAAAACTTCATTATTGTTTGATTTCCCATGTTCCTTATGTGAAGTTAAGGCTCAAAATAATGATTTCTAGTCACAATATGTTTTGTAATATAATAATGATTATACTTGGCTTGTTGAATATCAAAACTTTTAAGACGATTATTTGAAAAAAAATAGCTAAAACCTCATTATCATCCAATTTTTCACGTTCTCTACATGAAGTTAAGGTTCAAAACAACGATTTATTGTCACAATAAACTTTGTAAAAGAATAATGATTATATTCGGCTTGTTGAATTTCAAAACTCTTACGATGATTATTTGAAAAAAATGGGTCAATCTTTCTTATCGTTCTATTTCCTACGTTCTCTACATGAAGTTAATACTCAAAATAACGATTTCTTTTCACAATAAGTTTTGTACCGAAATATTGATTATACTCGGCTTGTTGAATTTCCAAACTCTAAGGATGATTATTTAAAACAAAATGGATCAAATTTCATTATCGTCCAATTTTCCACGTTCCCTACGTGAAGTTAAAGCTCAAAATAACGATTTCTAGTCACAATAAGCTTTGTAAAAGAATAATGACCATATTCGACTTGTTCAATTTCAAAACTCTTCGGATGATTATTTGAAACGAAATGGGTCAAACTTCATTATCGTCCGATTTTTCACATTCCCTACGTGAAGTTAAGGCGCAAAACAACGATTTCTAGTCACAAAAAGCTTTGTAAAAGAATAATGATTATATTCGGCTTGTTGTAATTCAAAATCGTAAGGATGATTTTTTGAAACAAAATGGATAAAATGTCACTATTGTCGATTCCCCATGTTGCCTACGTGAAGTTAAGGCTCAAAACAACGATTTCTAGTCACAATAAGCTTTGCAAAAGAATTATGATTATATTTGGCTTGTTTAATTTCAAAACTCTTAGGATGATTATTTGAAACAAAATGTGTCAAACTTTATTATCGTCCGATTTCCCATATTCCCTACATGAAATTAAGGCCTAAAACAACGGTTTCTAGTGACAATAAGCTTTGTAAAAGAATAATGACTATATTCGTCATGTTGAATATAAAAACATGTAAGATGATTATTTGAAGCAAAATTGTTAAAACTTCATTGTTTTCCGGTTTTTCATGTTCCCTGCGTGAAGTTAAGGCCCAAAACAATGTTTTTTAGTCACAATAAGCTTTGTAAAATAATAATTATTATATTCAGCTTCTTGAATTCAAACCTCTTAGGACGATTTTTTGGATCAAAATAGATAAAACTTCATTATTGTTTGATTTCCCATGTTCCTTATGTGAAGTTAAGGCTCAAAATAATGATTTCTAGTCACAATATGTTTTGTAATATAATAATGATTATACTTGGCTTGTTGAATATCAAAACTTTTAAGACGATTATTTGAAAAAAAATAGCTAAAACCTCATTATCATCCAATTTTTCACGTTCTCTACATGAAGTTAAGGTTCAAAACAACGATTTATTGTCACAATAAACTTTGTAAAAGAATAATGATTATATTCGGCTTGTTGAATTTCAAAACTCTTACGATGATTATTTGAAAAAAATGGGTCAATCTGTCTTATCGTTCTATTTCCTACGTTCTCTACATGAAGTTAATACTCAAAATAACGATTTCTTTTCACAATAAGTTTTGTACCGAAATATTGATTATACTCGGCTTGTTGAATTTCCAAACTCTAAGGATGATTATTTAAAACAAAATGGATCAAATTTCATTATCGTCCAATTTTCCACGTTCCCTACGTGAAGTTAAAGCTCAAAATAACGATTTCTAGTCACAATAAGCTTTGTAAAAGAATAATGACCATATTCGACTTGTTCAATTTCAAAACTCTTCGGATGATTATTTGAAACGAAATGGGTCAAACTTCATTATCGTCCGATTTTTCACATTCCCTACGTGAAGTTAAGGCGCAAAACAACGATTTCTAGTCACAAAAAGCTTTGTAAAAGAATAATGATTATATTCGGCTTGTTGTAATTCAAAACTGTAAGGATGATTTTTTGAAACAAAATGGATAAAATGTCACTATTGTCTGATTCCCCATGTTGCCTACGTGAAGTTAAGGCTCAAAACAACGATTTCTAGTCACAATAAGCTTTGCAAAAGAATTATGATTATATTTGGCTTGTTTAATTTCAAAACTCTTAGGATGATTATTTGAAACAAAATGTGTCAAACTTTATTATCGTCCGATTTCCCATATTCCCTACATGAAATTAAGGCCTAAAACAACGGTTTCTAGTGACAATAAGCTTTGTAAAAGAATAATGACTATATTCGTCATGTTGAATATAAAAACATGTAAGATGATTATTTGAAGCAAAATTGTTAAAACTTCATTGTTTTCCGGTTTTTCATGTTCCCTGCGTGAAGTTAAGGCCCAAAACAATGTTTTTTAGTCACAATAAGCTTTGTAAAATAATAATAATTATATTCAAATTTCTTGAATTCAAAACTCTTAGGACGATTTTTTGGATCAAAATAGATAAAACTTCATTATTGTTTGATTTCCCATGTTCCTTATGTGAAGTTAAGGCTCAAAATAATGATTTCTAGTCACAATATGTTTTGTAATATAATAATGATTATACTTGGCTTGTTGAATATCAAAACTTTTAAGACGATTATTTGAAAAAAATAGCTAAAACCTCATTATCATCCAATTTTTCACGTTCTCTACATGAAGTTAAGGTTCAAAACAACGATTTATTGTCACAATAAACTTTGTAAAAGAATAATGATTATATTCGGCTTGTTGAATTTCAAAACTCTTACGATGATTATTTGAAAAAAATGGGTCAATCTTTCTTATCGTTCTATTTCCTACGTTCTCTACATGAAGTTAATACTCAAAATAACGATTTCTTTTCACAATAAGTTTTGTACCGAAATATTGATTATACTCGGCTTGTTGAATTTCCAAACTCTAAGGATGATTATTTAAAACAAAATGGATCAAATTTCATTATCGTCCAATTTTCCACGTTCCCTACGTGAAGTTAAAGCTCAAAATAACGATTTCTAGTCACAATAAGCTTTGTAAAAGAATAATGACCATATTCGACTTGTTCAATTTCAAAACTCTTCGGATGATTATTTGAAACGAAATGGGTCAAACTTCATTATCGTCCGATTTTTCACATTCCCTACGTGAAGTTAAGGCGCAAAACAACGATTTCTAGTCACAAAAAGCTTTGTAAAAGAGTAATGATTATATTCGGCTTGTTGTAATTCAAAACTGTAAGGATGATTTTTTGAAACAAAATGGATAAAATGTCACTATTGTCTGATTCCCCATGTTGCCTACGTGAAGTTAAGGCTCAAAACAACGATTTCTAGTCACAATAAGCTTTGCAAAAGAATTATGATTATATTTGGCTTGTTTAATTTCAAAACTCTTAGGATGATTATTTGAAACAAAATGTGTCAAACTTTATTATCGTCCGATTTCCCATATTCCCTACATGAAATTAAGGCCTAAAACAACGGTTTCTAGTGACAATAAGCTTTGTAAAAGAATAATGACTATATTCAGCTTGTTGAATTTCAAAACTCTTATGATGATTTTTTGAAACAAAATGGATAAAACTTCATGATTTTTTGATTTCCCATGTTCCCTACGTGAAGTCAACGCTCAAAATAACGATTTCTACCCACAATAAGCTTTGTGACAGAATAATGATTATACCCGGCTTGTTGAATTACAAAACACTTAGGATGATTATTTGAAAAAAAAATGAATTAAACTTCATTATTGTCCGATTTCCCACGTTCCCTTTTTGAAGTTAAGACTCAAAAGAACGATTTCTAGTCACAATAAACTTTGAGACGGAATATGGATTATATTCGGCTTGTTGAATTTCAAAACTCTTCGGATTATTATTTGAAACAAAATGGGTTAAACTTCATTATCGTCCTATTTTTCACGTTCTCTACATGAAGTTAATGCTCAAAACGACGATTTCTTGTCACAATAAGTTTTGTAACAGAATAATGATTATACTCGGCTTGTTGAATTTCACAACTCTAAGGATGATTATTTGAATCAAAATGGGTCAAACTTCATTATCGTCCGATTTTCACGTTCCCTACGTGAAGTTAAAGCTAAAAATAACAATTTCTAGTCACAATAAGCTTTGTAAAAGAATAATGATTAAATTCGGCTTGTTGAATTTTAAAATTCTTAGGATGATTATTTGAATTAAAATGGATAAAACTTCATTATTGTTCGATTTCTCACGTTCCCTACGTGAAGCTAAGACTTAAAACAACGATTTCTAGTAACAATAAGCTTTGTAAAAGAATAATGATTATATTCGGCTTGTTGAATTTTAAAAGTCTTAGGATGATTATTTGAATCAAAATGGATAAAACTTCATTATTGTTCGATTTCCCACGTTCCCTACGTTATGTTAAGGTTCAAAACAACTATTTCTAGTCACAATAAGCTTTGTAAAATAATAATGATTATATTCGGCTTGTTGAATTTCAAAACTCTTAGGATGATTATTTGAAAAAAATAGGTCAATCTTCCTTATCGTCCTATTTCTCACGTTCTCTAAATGAAGTTAATGCTTAAAATAACGATTTGTTTTCACAATAAGTTTTGTAACAGAATATTGATTATAATCAGCTTGTTGAATTTCAAAACTCTAATGATGATTATTTGAAACAAAATGGATCAAACTTCATTATCATCTGATTTCCCGAGTTCCCTACATGAAGTTAAAGCTCAAAACAAGAATTTCAAGTCACAATAAGCTTTTGTAATAGAATAATGATTATATTCGGCTTATTGATTTTCAAAACTCTTATGTTGATTGTTTGAATCAAAATGGACAAAACTTCATTATCGTCCGATTTTCCATGTTCCCTACGTGAAGTTCAAGCTCAAAACAACGATTTCTAGTCACAATAAGCTTTGTAAAAGAATAATGATTATATTCAGCTTGTTGAATTTCTAAACTCTTAGGTTGATTATTTGAATCAAAATGGATAAAACTTCATTATTGTCCAATTTTCTATGTTCCTTACGTGAAGTTAAGGCTTAAAACAACGATTTCTAATCACAATAAGCTTTGTAAAAGAATAATAATTATATTCGGCTTCTTGAATTTCAAAACACTAAATATGATTTTTTAAAACAAAATAGATAAAACGTTATTATTGTCCGATTTTCCATGTTCCCTATGTGTAGTTTAGGCTCAAAACAATGATTTCTAGTCAAAATGAGTTTTGTAATAGAATAATGATTATACTCGACTTGTTTAATTTAAAAACACGCAAGATGATTATTTGAAACAAAATGGGTAAAACTTCATTATCATTCAAATTCCCACATTCTCTATATGAAGTTAAGGCTCAAAACAACGATTTCTAGTCACAAAAAGCTTTGTAAAAGAATAATGATTATATTCGGCTTGTTGAATTTCAAAACTGTAAGGATGATTTTTTGAAACAAAATGGATAAAACTTCATTATTGTCTGATTTCACATATTTCCTACGTGAAGTTAAGGCTCAAAACAACGATTTCTAGTTACAATAAGTTTTGTAATAGAATAATGATTATACTCGGCTTGA
Source organism: Stephania japonica (assembly GCA_039657345.1). Classification (NCBI taxonomy): domain Eukaryota; kingdom Viridiplantae; phylum Streptophyta; class Magnoliopsida; order Ranunculales; family Menispermaceae; genus Stephania; species Stephania japonica. The sequence goes on along the minus strand of CM077563.1, from coordinate 25,749,219 downwards.
AGAATTTAAAAACTCGTGAAATGATTATTTGAAACAAAATTGGTAAAACTTCATTATTGTTCAATTTCCCAAGTTCTCTAAATGAAGTTAAGGCTCAAAACAACGATTTCTAGTCACAATAAGCTTTGTAAAAGAATAATGATAATATTCGACTTGTTGAAATTCAAAACTCTAAGGATGATTTTTTGAAACAAAATGGATAAAACTTCATTATTGTCCGATTTCCCATGTTCCATAAGTGAAATTTAGGCTCAAAACAACTTTTTCTAGTCACAATTAGTTTTGCAAAAGAATAATGATTATACTCGACTTGTTGAATATAAAAACACGTAAGATGATTATTTGAAACAAAATGGTTAAAACTTCATTGTTGTCCGATTTTCTATGTTCCCTACGTGAAGTTAAGGCCCAAAACAACGATTTCTAGTCACAATAAGCTTTGTAAGAGAATAATAATTATATTTGGCTTCTTGAATTCAAAACTCTTCGGTTGATTTTTTGAAAGAAAATGGATAAAACTTCATTATTATCCGATTTCCCATGTTCCTTACGTGATGTTAAGGCTTAAAACAACGATTTCTTATTACAATAAGTTTTGTAATATAATAATGATTATACTTGGCTTGTTGAATATCAAAATTCTTAAGATGATTATTTGAAACAAAATGGTTAAAACTTCAATATCGTCTAATTTCTCACGTTCTCTACATGAAGGTAAGGCTCAAAACAACGATTTATTGTCACAATCTTCATTATCGTCCAATTTCCTACGTTCTCTACATGAAGTTAATGCTGAAAATAACGATTTCTTTTCGCAATAAGTTTTGTAACGAAATATTGATTATACTCAGTTTGTTGAATTTCAAAACTCTAAGTATGATTATTTGAAACAAAATAGATCAAACTTCATTATCGTCCGATTTTCCACGTTCCCTACGTGAAGTTAAAGCTCAGAACAACGATTTCTAGTCACAATAAGCTTTGTAAAAGAATAATGATTATATTTGGCTTGTTGAATTTCAAAACTTTAAGGATGATTATTTGAATCAAAATGGATAAAACATCATTATTGTCCGATTTGCCATGTTTCCTACGTGAAGTTAAGGCTCAAATCAACGATTTCTAGTCACAATAAGCTTTGTAAAAGAATAATTATTATATTCGACTTGTTGAATTTCAAAACTCTTAGGATGATTATTTGAAACGAAATGGGTAAAATTTTGTTATCGTCCGATTTCCCACGTTCCTTACGTGAAGTTAAGGCATAAAACATCGATTTCTAGTCACAAAATGTTTTGTAAAAGAATAATAATTATATTCGGCTTCTTGAATTTCAAAACTCTTAGGTTGATTATTTGAATTAAAATGGATAAAACTTCATTATTGTCCGATTTTCCATGTTCCCTACGTGAAGTTAAGGCTCAAAACAACGATTTCTAGTCACAATAAGCTTTGTAAAGGAATAATGATTATATTCGGCTTGTTGAATTTTAAAACTCTTAGGATGATTATTTGAATCAAAATGGATAAAACTTCATTATTATCAAATTTTCTATGTAACCTACGTGATGTTAAGGCTCAAAACAACGATTTCTAGTCAAAAAAAGCTTTGTAAAAGAATAATAAATATATTCGGCTTCTTGAATTTCAAAACTCTTAGGATGATTTTTTGAAATAAAATGGATAAAACGTCATTATTGTCCGATTTACCATGTTCCCTACGTGAAGTTTAGACTCCAAACAGCGATTTCTAGTCACAATAAGTTTGTTAATAGAACAATGATTATACTCGCCTTGTTTAATTTAAAAACACGTAAGATTATTATTTGAAACAAAATGGGTAAAACTTCATTATCGATCAATTTCCCACGTTCTCTATATGAAGTTAAGGATCAAAACAATGATTTCTAGATACAAAAAGCTTTGTAGAAGAATAATGATTATATTCGACTTATTGAATTTCAAAACAGTAAGGATGATTTTTTGAAACAAAATGGATTAAACTTCATTATTGTCCGATTTCTCAGGTTCCCTACGTGAAGTTAAGGCTCAAAACAACGATTTCTAGTCACAATAAATTTTGTAATAGAATAATGATTATACTCGGCTTGTTTAATTTAAAAACACGTAAGATGATTATTTGATTCAAAATGGTTAAAACTACATTACTGCCCGATTTCCCATGTTCCCTGCGTGAAGTTAAGGCTCAAAACAACGATTTCTAGTCACAATAAACTTTGTAAAAGAATAATGATTATATTCGACTTGTTGAATATAAAACTCTTAGGATGATTATTTGAAATGAAATGGGTCAAACTTCATTATCGTCGGATTTCTCACGTTCCCTACGTGAAGTTAAGGCGCAAAACAACGATTTCTAGTCACAATAAGCTTTGTAAAACAATAATGATTATATTTAGCTTGTTTAAATTCAAAACTGTACGGATGATTTCTTGAAACAAAATGGATTAAACATCATTATTATCCGCTTTCCCATGTTCCCTACGTGAAGTTAAGGCTCAAAATAATGATTACTAGTCACAATTAGTTTTGTAATAGAATAATGATTATACTCGGCTTGTTTAATTTAAAAACACGTAAGATGATTCTATGAAACAAAATGGTTAAAACTACATTATTGCCCGATTTCCCATGTTCCCTACGTGAACTTAAGGCTCAAAATAGCGATTTCTAGTCACAAAAAGCTTTGTAAAAGAATAATAATTATATTCGGCTTCTTGAATTCAATACTCTTAGGTTGATTTTTTGAAACAAAATGGATTAAACTTCAATATTGTTCAATTTTCCATGTTCCTTATGTGAAGTTAAGGCTTAAAACAAAGATTTCTAGTCATAACAAGTTTTGTAATGTAATAATGATTATACTCGGCTTGTTGAATTTCAAAACTCTTAGGATAATTATTTGAAACTAAATGGGTCAAACTTCATTATTGTCCTATTTCCCACGTTCTCTCTATGAAGTAAACAAAATGGATTAAACTTCAATATTGCCCGATTTCCCATATTCCCTACGTGAAGTTAAGGCTCAAAACAAAGATTTCTAGTCATAATATGTTTTGTAATGTAATAATGAATATACTCGGCTTGTTAAATTTCAAAACTCTTAGGATAATTATTTGAAACTGAATGGATCAAACTTCATTATCGTCCTATTTCCCATGTTCCCTACATAAAGTTAATGCTCAATACAACGATTTTTTGTCAAAGTAAGTTTTGTAACAGAATGATGATTATATTCGGCTTGTTAAATTTCAAAACTCTTAGGATGATTATTTTAATCAAAATGGATAAAACTTCATTATTATCCAATTTTCCATGTTCCCTACGTGAAGTTAAGGCTCAAAGTAACAATTTCTAGTCACAATAAGCTTTTTAAAAAAGTAATGATTATATTCAACTTGTTGAATTTAAAAACTCTTAGGATGATTATTTGAAACGAAATGGGTCAAAATTCATTATCGTCTGATTTCCTACATTCCCTCCGTGAAGTTAAGCCGCAAAACAATGATTTCTAGTCACAATAAACTTTGTAAAAGAATAATAATTATATTCGGATTCTTGAATTTCAAAACTCTTAGATTGATTATTTGAATCTAAATGGATAAAACTTCTTTATTGTCCGATATTCCATGTTCCCTACGTGAAGTTAAGGCTCAAAACAACGATTTCTAGTCATAATAAGCTTTGTAAAAGAATAATGATTATTTTCGGCTTGTTGAATTTCAAAACTCTTAGGATGATTATTTGAATCAAAATGGATAAAACTTCATTATTGTCCGATTTGCTATGTTCCCTACGTGAAGTTAAGGCTCAAAACAACGATTTCTAGTCACAATAAGCTTTGTAAGATAATAATAATTATATTCGGCTTCTTGATTTTTAAAACTCTGAGGATGATTTTTGGAAACAAAATGGATAAAACGTCATTATTGTTTCATTTCCCATCTTCCCTAAGTGAAGTTCAGGCTCAAAACAACGATTCCTAGTCACAATAAGTTTTGTAATAGAATAATGGTTATACTCAGCTTGTTTAATTTAAAAATACGAAAGATGATTATTTGAAAGAAAATGGGTAAAACTTCATTATCGTTCAATTTCCCACGTTCTCTACATGAAGTTAAGGCTCAAAACAACTATTTCTAGTAAAAAAAAGCTTTGTAAAAGAATAATTACTATATTCGACTTGTTGAAATTCAAAACTGTAAGGATAATTTTTTGAAACAAAATGGATAAAACTTCATTATTGCCCGATTTTCCATATTCTCTACGTGAAGTTATGGCTCAAAACAACGATTTCCTATCACAATAAGTTCTGTAATAGAATAATGATTATACTCGGCTTGATGAATTTAAAAACACGTAAGATGATTATTTGAAACAAAATGAGTAAAACTTCATTATCGTTCAATTTCCCACGTTCTCTACATGAAATTAAGGCTCAAAACAACGATTTCTAGTCACAATAAGCTTTGTAAAAGAATAATGATTATATTCAGCTTGTTGAAATTCAAAACTGTAAGGATGATTTTTTGAAACAAAATGGATTAAACTTCATTATTATATGATTTCCCATGTTCCCTACGTGAAGTTAAGGCTCAAAACAACGATTTCTAGTCACAATAAGCTTTGTAAAAGAATAATGATTATATTCGGCTTGTTGAAATTCAAAACTCTAAAGGTGATTTTTTGAAATAAAATGGATAAAACTTCATTACTGTCCGATTTCCCACGTTCCCTAAGTGAAGTTAAGGCTAAAAACAACGATTTCTAGTGACAATTAGTTTTGTAATAGAATAATGATTATACTCGGCTTGTTGAATATGAAAACACGTAAGATGATTATTTGAAACAAAATGGTTAAAACTTCATTGTTGACCGATTTTCCATGTTCCCTACGTGAAGTTAAGGCCCAAAACAACAATTTCTAGTCACAATAAGCTTTATAAAAGAATAATAATTATATTCGGCTTCTTGAATTCAAAACTCTTAGGATAATTTTTTTAAACAAAATGGATAAAACTTCTTTATTGTTCGATTTCCCACATTCTACATGTGAAGTTCAGGCTCAAAACAATAATTTCTAGTCACAATGAGCTTTGTAAAAGAATAATGACTATATTCGACTTGTTGAAATTCAAAATTCTAAGGATGATTTTTTGAAACAAAATGGATAAAACTTCATTATTGTCCGAATTCCCATGTTCCCTACGTGAAGTTAAGGATCAAAATAACGATTTCTAGTCACAATAAGTTTTGTAATAGAATAATGATTATACTCGGCTTGTTGAATTTCAAAACACCTAAGATAATTATTCGAAACTAAATGGGTAAAACTTCATTATCGTCCAATTTCTCAAGTTCTCTACGTGAAGTTAAGGCTCAAAACAATGATTTCTAGTCACAATAAGCTTTGTAAAAGAATTATGATTATATTCGGCTTGTTGAATTTTATAACACTTAGCATGATTATTTGAAACAAAATGGGTCAAACTTTATTATCGTCCAATTTCGCACGTTCCCTACGTGAAATTAAGGCTCAAAACAACGGTTTCTAATCACAATAAGCTTTGTAAAAGAGTAATAATTATATTCGGCTTGTTGAATTTCAAAACTCTTACGATGATTATTTGAAACTAAATGGATCTAACTTCATTATCGTCCGATTTACAACGTTCCCTAGGTGAAGTTAAAGCTCGAAACAACGATTTCTAGTCACAATAAGCTTTGTAAAAGAATAATGATTATATTCGTCTTTTTGAATTTCCAAATTCTTAGGATGATTATTTGAATCAAAATGGATAAAACTTCATAATTGTTCGATTTTTCATGTTCACTACGTGAAGTTAAGGCTCAAAACAACGATTTCTAGTCACAATAAGCTTTTTAAAAGAATAATAATTATAATTGGCATGTTGAATTTAAAAACACTTAAGATGATTACTGGAAAAAAAAAATGGGCAAACCTTCATTATCGTCCTATTTCCCACGTCCCCTACGTGAAATTAAGGCTCAAAACAACGATTTCTAGTCACAATAAGCTTTGTGAAAGAATAATGACTATATTCAGCTCGTTGAATTTTAAAACTCTTAGGACGATTATTTGAAACAAAATGGGTCAAACTTCATTATCGTCCGATTTTTCATGTTCCCTACGTGAAATTAAGGCTCAAAACAATGATTTCTAGTCACAATAATCTTTGTAAAAGAATAATGACTATATTCGGCTTGTTGAATTTCAAAACTCTTAGGATGATTTTTTGAAACAAAATGAATAAAACTTCATTATTATCCGATTTTCTATGTTCCCTTCTTGAAGTTAAGACTCAAAACAACGATTTCCAGTCACAACAAACTTTGTGACGGAATAAGGATTATATTCGGCTTGTTGAAATTCAAAACTCTTCGGATTATTATTTGAAACAAAATGGTTCGAACTTCTTTATCGTCCTATTTTTCACGTTCTCTACATGAAGTTAATGCTCAAAATAACGATTTCTTGTCACAATAAGTTTTGCAACAGAATGATGATTATACTCAGCTTGTTGAATTTTACAACTCTAAGGATGTTTATTTGAAACAAAATGGGTTAAACTTCATTATCATCCGATTTTCACGTTCCCTACGTGAAGTTAACTTTAAAAACTATAATTTTTAGTCACAATAAGCTTTGTAAAAGAATAATGATTATATTCGGCATGTTAAATTTTAAAATTCTTAGGATGATTATTTGAATTAAAATGGATAAAACTTCATTATTGTCCGATTTCCCACGTTCCCTACGTGAAGTTAAGGCTCAAAACAACGGTTTCTAGTCACAATAAACTTTGTAAAGGAATAATGATTATATTCAGCTTAATGAATTTCAAAACTCTTAGGATAATTATTTGAAAAAAATGGGTCAATCGTCTATATCGTCCAACTTCCCACGTTCTTTAAATGAAGTTAATGCTCGAAATAACGATTTCTTTTAACAAGAAGTTTTGTAACAGAATATTGATTATACTCAGCTTGTTGAATTTCATAACTTTAAGGATTATTATTTGAAACAAAATGGAACAAACTTCATTATCGTCCGATTTCTCACGTTCCCTACATGAAGTTAAAGCTCAAAGCAACATTTTCAAGTCACAATAAACTTTGTAAAAGAATAATAATTACATTCGGCTTATTGAATTTCAAAATTCTCAGGTTGATTATTTGAATCAAAATGGATAAAACTTCAATATTGTCTGATTTTCCATGTTCCCTACTTGAAGTTAAGGCTCAAAACAACGATTTCTAGTCACAATAAGCATTGAAAAAGAATAATGATTATACTCAGACTTGTTGAATTTTAATACTCTTAGGTTGGTTATTTGAATCAAAATGAATAAAACTTTATTATTGTCCGATTTTCCATGTTCCCTACGTGAAGTTAAGGCTTAAAACAACGATTTCTAATTACAATAAGCTTTGTAAAAGAATAATAATTATATTCGGCTTCTTGAATTTTAAAACTCTTAGGATGATTTTTTTAAACAAAATGGATAAAACGTCATTATTATCTGATTTCCCATGTTCCCAACGTGAAGTTTAGGCTCAAAATAACGATTTCTAGTCACAATAAGGTTTGTAATTGAATAATGATTATACTCGCCTTGTTTAATTTAAAAACACGTAAGATGATTATTTGAAACAAAATGGGTAAAACTTCATTATCGTTTAATTTCCCACGTTCTCTATATGAAGTTAAGGCTCAAAACAACAATTTCTAGTCACAATAAGTTTTGTAAAAGAATAATGATTATATTCGACTTGTCGAATTTCAAAACTGTAAGGATGATTTTTGGAAACAAAATGGATAAAACTTCATTATTGTCCAATTTCCCATATTCCCTACATGAAGTTAATGGTCAAAACAACGATTTCTAGTTACAATAAGTTTTGAAATAGAATAATGATTATACTCGGCTTGATGAATTTAAAAACACGTAAAATGATTATTTGACACAAAATTGGTAAAACTTCATTATTGTTCAATTTCCCACATTCTCTAAATGAATTTAAGGCTCAAAAATACAATTTCTAATCAATATAAGCTTTGTAAAAGAATAATGATTATATTCGGCTTGTTTAAATTCAAAACTCTAAGGGTGATTTTTTTGAAACAAATTGGATAAAACTTTATTACTGTCCGATTTCCCATGTTCCCTATGTGAAGTTAAGGCTAAAAACAAGATTTCTAGTCACAATTATTTTTGTAATAGAAAAATGATTATATCCGGCTTGTTGAATATAAAAACACGTAAGATGATTATTTGAAACAAAATGGTTAAAACTTCATTGTTGTCCGATTTTTCATGTTCCCTACGTGAAGTTATGGCCCAAAACAAAGATTTTTATCACAGTAAGCTTTGTGAAAGAATAATATTTATATCCGGCTTCTTGAATTCAAAACTCTTGGGACGATTTTTTGAAGCAAAATAGATAAAACTTCATTATTGTTTGATTTCCCATATTCCTTACGTGAAGTTAAGGCTCAAAACAATGATTTCTAGTCACAATAAGTTTTGTAATATAATAATGATTATACTTGGCTTGTTGAATACCAAAACTCTTAAGATGGTTATTTGAAAAAAATGGGTAAAACCTCGTTATCGTCCAATTTTTCACGTTCTCTACATGAAATTAAGGCTTAAAACAACGATTTATTGTCACAATAAGCTTTGTAAAAGAATAATGATTATATTTGGCTTCTTGAGTTTCAAAAGTCTTAGGATAATTATTTGAAAAAAGGGTCAATCTTTATTATCGTCCTATTTCCTACGTTCTCTACATGAAGTTAATGCTCAAAACAACGATTTCTTTTCACAATAAGTTTCGTAATGAAATATTGATTATACTCGACATGTTGAATTTTAAAACTCTAAGGATGATTATTTGAAACAAAATGGATCAAATTTTATTATCGTCCAATTTTCCACGTTCCCTACGTGAAGTAAAAGCTCAAAACAACGATTTCTAGTCACAATAAGCTTTGTAAAAGAATAATGATTATATTCGACTTGTTGAATTTCAAAACTCTTAGGATGATTATTTGAAATGAAATGGGTAAAACTGCATCATCATCCAATTTTCCACATTCCCTACATGAAGTTAAGGTGCAAAACAACGATTTCTAGTCACAATAAGCTTTGTAAAAGAATAATGATTATATTCGGCTTGTTGAAATTCAAAACTGTAAGGATGATTTTTTGTAACAAAATAGATTAAACTTCATTATTGTCTAATTTTCCATGTTCTCTACATGAAGTTAAGGCTCAAAACAATAATTTCTAGTTACAATAATTTTTGTAATAGAATAATGATTATACACGGGTTGTTTAATTTAAAAACACGTAAGATAATTATTTGAAACAAAATGGTTAAAACTACAATATTGCCTGATTTCCCATGTTCCCTACGTGAAGTTAAGGCTCAAAACAACGATTTCTAGTCACAAAAAGCTTCGTAAAAGAATAATAATTATATTCGGCTTCTTGAATTCAAAACTCTTAGGATGACTTTTTGAAACAAAATGGATAAAACTTCAATATTGTCCGACTTCCCATGTTTCCTACATTTAGTTAAGGCTCAAAACAAAGATTTCTAGTCATAATATGTTTTGTAATGTAATAATGATTATACTCGGCTTGTTGAATTTCAAAACTCTTAAGGTGATTATTTGAAACTAAATGGGTCAAACTTCATTATCGTCCTATTTCCCACGATCTCTACACGAAGTTAATGCTCAAAACAACTATTTTTTGGCACAATAAGTTTTGTAACAGAATAATGATTATACTCGACTTGTTGAATTTCAAAACTCTAAGGACGTTTATGATTTTTTAAGTTCCGTACGTGAGGTTAAAGTTCAAAACAACAATTTCTAGTCACAATAAGCTTTGTAAAAGAATAACGACTATATTCGGCTTCATGAATTTCAAAACTCTTAGGATGATTATTTGAATCAAAATGGATAAAACTTCATTATTGTCCGATTTTCCATGTTCCCCACGTGAAGTTCGTGCTCAAAGTAACGATTTCTAGTCACAATAAGCTTTGTAAAAGAATTATGATTATAGTCGACTTATTGAATTTCAAAACTCTTACAATGATTATTTGAAACGAAATGGGTAAAACTTCATTATCGTCCGATTTCTCATGTTCCCTACATGAAGTTAATCCGCAAAAAAATGATTTCTAGTCACAATAAGCTTTGTAAAAGAATAATAATTACATTCGGCTTCTTGAATTTTAAAACTCTTAGGTTGATTATTTGAATCAAAATGGATAAAACTTCATTATTGTCCGATTTTCATGTTGCCTACGTGAAGTTAAGGCTCAAAACAACGATTTCTAGTCACACTAAGCTTTGAAAAAGAATAATGATTATATTCGGCTTGTTGAATTTCAAAACTCGTAGGATAATTATTTGAATCAAAATGGATAATACTTCATTATTGTCGATTTCCTATGTTCCCTACGTGAAGTTAAAGCTCAAACCAATGATTTCTAGTCAAAATAAACTTTGTAAAAGAATAATAATTATATTCGGCTTCTTGATTTTCAAAACTCTTAAGATGATTTTTAGAAACAAAATGGATAAAGCGTCATTATTATCCGATTCCCCATGTTCCCTACGCGAAGTTTAGGCTCAAAACAATGATTTCTAGTCACAATAATTTTTGTAATAGAATAATGATTATACTCAGCTTGTTTAATTTAAAAACACGAAAGATGATTATTTGAAACAAAATGGGTAAAACTTCATTATCGTTCAATTTCCCTCGTTCTCTATATGAAGTTAAGGCTCAAAACAACGATTTCTAGTCAAAATAAGCTTTGTAAAAGAATAATGATTATATTTGACTTGTTGAATTTCAAAACTGTAAGGTTGATAATTTGAAACTAAATGGTTCAAACTTCATTATCGACCTATTTCCCACGTTCCTACATGAAGTTAATGCTCAAAACAACGATTTTTTGTCACAATAATTTTTGTAACAGAATAATGATTATACTAAGCTTGTTGAATTTCAAAATTCAAAGGATGTTTATTTGAAACAAAATGGGTCAAACTTCATTATCGTCCAATTTTTCACGTTCCCTACGTGAAGTTAAAGTTCAAAACAACAATTTCTAGTCACAATAAGCTTTGTAAAAGAATAATGATTATATTCGGCTTGTTGAAATTCAAAACTGTAAGGATGATTATTTCAAACAAAATGGATTAAACTTCGTTATTGTCCGATTTCCCATGTTACCTATGTGAAGTTAAGGCTCATAAAAACGATTTCTAGTCACAATAAGTTTTGTAATAGAATAATGATTATACTCGGCTTGTTTAATTTAAAAACACGCACGATGATTATTTGAAATAAAATGGTTAAAACTACATTATGGCCCGATTTCCCATGTTCCCTACGTGAAGTTAAGGCGCAAAACAACAATTTTTAGTCACAAAAAGCTTTGTAAAAGAATAATAATTATATTCGGCTTCTTGAATTCAAAACTATTAGGATGATTTTTTGAAACAAAATGGATAAAACTTCATTATTGTCTAATTTTTCATGTTCCCTACGTGAAGTTAAGGCTCAAAACAACGATTTCTATTCACAATAAGTTTGTAATAGAATAATGTTTATACTCGGCTCGTTGAATTTAAAAACGCTTAAGATGATTATTTGAAACAAAATAGGTAAAACTTCATTATCGTCCTTTTCCCCATGTTCTCTACATGAAGATAATGCTCAAAATAATGATTTCTTGTCACAACAAGTTTTGTAACAGAATAATAATTATAATCACTTTGTAGAATTTCAAAACTCTTAGGATGATTATTTGAAACAAAATGGATCAAACTTATTTATCGTTCGATTTCCCACGTTCCCTACGTGAAGTTAAAGCTCAAAACAACGATTTCTAGTCACAATAAGCTTTGTAAAAGAATAATGATTATATTTGGCTTGTTGAATTTCAAAACTCTTAGGATGATTATTTGAATCAAAATGGATAAAACATCATTATTGTCTGATTTTAAGAGTTCCTTACGTGAAGTTAAGGCCTAAATTGGTGATTTCTATTCACAATGAGATTTGTAAAAGAATAATGATTATATTCGATTTGTTGAATTTCAAAACTCTTAGGATGATTATTTGAAACAAAATTGGTAAAATTTCATTATCGTCCGATTTCTCACGTTCCCTACGTGAAGTTAAGGCGCAAAACAATGATTTCTAGTCACAATAAGCTTTGTAAAAGAATAATTATTATATTCGACTTGTTGAATTTCAAAACTGCAAGGATGATTTTTTGAAACGAAATGGATAAAACTTCATTATTGCCCGATTTCCCATATTCCCTACATGAAGTTAAGGCTCAAAACAACGATTTTTTTGTCACAATAAGTTTTGTAATAGAATAATGATTATACTCGGCTTGATGAAGTTGAAAACACGTAAGATGATTATTTGAAACAAAATGGGAAAACTTCATTATCGTTCAATTTCCCGCGTTCCCTACATGAAATTAAGGCTCAAAACAACGATTAGTAGTCACAATAATCTTTGTAAAAGAATAATGATTATATTCGACTTGTTGAATTTCAAAACTGTAAGGATGATTTTTTGAGACAAAGTGGATAAAACTTCATTATTATCCGATTTCCCATATTCCCTACATGAAGTTAATGCTCAAAACATCGATTTCTAGTTACAATAGGTATTGAAATAGAATAATGATTATACTCGGCTTGATAAATTTAAAAACACGTAAAATGATTATTTGAAACAAAATTGGTAAAACTTTATTATCGTTCAATTTCCCACGTTATCTAAATGAAGTTAAGGCTCAAAACAACGATTAATAGTTACAATAAGCGTTGTAAAAGAATAATGATTATATTCGGCTTGTTGAAATTCAAAACTCTAAGTGTGATTTTTTGAATCAAAATGGATAAAACTTCATTACTGTCCAATTTCCCATGTTCCCTAAGTGAAGTTAACGCTAAAAACAGCGATTTTTATTCACAATTAGTTTTGTAATATAGTAATGATTATACTCGGCTTGTTGAATATAAAAATACGTAAGATGATTATTTGAAACAAAATGGTTAAAACTTCATTGTTGACCGATTTTTCATGTTCCCTAATTGAAGTTAAGGCCCAAAACAACAATTTCTAGTCACAATAAGCTTTGTAAAAGAATAATAATTATATTCGGCTTCTTGAATTCAAAAATCTTAGGATAATTTTTGAAACAAAATGGATAAAACTTCTTTATTGTTCGATTTCCCACGTTCCTTACGTGAAGTTAAGGCTCAAAACAATGATTTCTAGTCAATAATGACTATATTCGACTAGTTGAAATTCAAAATTCTAAGGATGACTTTTTGAAACAAAATGGATAAAACTTCATTATTGTCTCAATTCCCATGTTCCCTACGTGAAGTTAAGGATCAAAATAACGATTTCTAGTCACAATAAGTTTTGTAATAGAATAATGATTATACTCGGCTTGTTGAATTTCAAAACACCTAAGATAATTATTTGAAACAAAATGGGTAAAACTTCAATATCGTCCAATTTCCCAAGTTCTCTACGTGAAGTTAAGGCTCAAAACAACGATTTATAGTCATAATAAGCTTTGGAAAAGAATAATGATTATATTCGACTTGTTGAATTTCAAAATAGTAAGGATGATTTTTTGAAACAAAATGGATTAAACTTCATTATTGTCCGATTTCCCAGGTTCCCTACGTGAAGTTAAGGCTCAAAACAACGATTTCTAGTCACAATAAATTTTGTAATAGAATAATGATTATACTCGGCTTGTTTAATTTAAAAACACGTAAGATGATTATTTGATTCAAAATGGTTAAAACTACATTATTGCCCGATTTTCCATGTTCTCTGCCTAAAGTTAAGGCTCAAAACAACGATTTCTAGTCACAATAAACTTTGTAAAAGAATAATGATTATATTCGACTTGTTGAATATAAAACTCTTAGGATGATTATTTGAAATAAAATGGGTCAAACTTCATTATCGTCTGATTTCTCATGTTCCCTACGTGAAGTTAAGGCGCAAAACAACGATTTCTAGTCGCAATAAGCTTTGTAAAACAATAATGATTATATTTAGCTTGTTAAATTCAAAACTGTACGGATGATTTCTTGAAACAAAATGGATTAAACATCATTATTATCCACTTTCCCATGTTCCCTACGTGAAGTAAAGGCTCAAAATAACGATTACTAGTCACAATTAGTTTTGTAATAGATTAATGATTATACTCGGCTTGTTTGATTTAAAAACACGTAAGATGATTATATGAAACAAAATGGTTAAAACTATATTATTGCCTGATTTCCCATGTTCCCTACGTGAAGTTAAGGCTCAAAACAGCTATTTCTAGTCACTAAAAGCTTTGTAAAAGAATGATAATTATATTCGGCTTCTTGAATTCAATACTCTTAGGTTGATTTTTTGAAACAAAATGGATTAAACTTCAATATTGTTCGATTTTCCATGTTCCTTATGTGAAGTTAAAGCTCAAAACAAAGATTTCTAGTCATAATAAGTTTTGTAATGTTATAATGATTATACTCGGCTTGTTGAATTTCAAAACTCTTAGGATAATTATTTGAAACTAAATGGGTCAAACTTCATTATCATCCTATTTCCCACGTTCTCTCTATGAAGTAAACAAAATGGATTAAACTTCAATATTGTCCGATTTTCCATATTCCCTACGTGAAGTTAAGGCTCAAAATAAAGATTTCTAGTCATAATAAGTTTTGTAATGTAATAATGAATATACTCAGCTTGTTAAATTTCAAAACTCTTAGGATAATTATTTGAAACTGAATGGGTCAAACTTCATTATCGTCCTATTTCCCATGTTCTCTACATAAAGTTAATGCTCAATACAACGATTTTTTGTCAAAGTAAGTTTTGTAACAGAGTGATGATTATATTCGGCTTGTTGAATTTCAAAACTCTTAGGATGATTATTTTAATCAAAATGGATAAAACTTCATTATTATCCGATTTTCCATGTTCCCTACGTGAAGTTAAGGCTCAAAGTAACGATTTCTAGTCACAATAAGCTTTTTAAAAGAGTAATGATTATATTCAACTTGTTGAATTTCAAAACTCTTAGGATGATTATTTGAAACGAAATGGGTCAAAATTCATTATCGTCTGATTTCCTACGTTCCCTACGTGAAGTTAAGCCGCAAAACAATGATTTCTAGTCACAATAAGCTTTGTAAAAGAATAATAATTATATTCAGATTCTTGAATTTCAAAACTCTTAGATTGATTACTTGAATCTAAATGGATAAAACTTCATTATTGTCCGATATTCCATGTTCCCTACGTGAAGTTAAGGCTCAAAACAACAATTTCTAGTCATAATAAGCTTTGTAAAAGAATAATGATTATTTTCGGCTTGTTGAATTTTAGAACTCTTAGGATGATTATTTGAATCAAAATGGATAAAACTTCATTATTGTCCGATTTGCTATGTTCCCTAAGTGAAGTTAAGGCTCAAAACAACGATTTCTAGTCACAATAAGCTTTGTAAGATAATAATAATTATTTTCGGCTTCTTGATTTTCAAAACTCTGAGGATGATTTTTGGAAACAAAATGGATAAAACGTCATTATTGTTTCATTTCCCATCTTCCCTACGTGAAGTTTAGGCTCAAAACAACGATTCCTTGTCACAATAAGTTTTGTAATAGAATAATGATTATACTCAGCTTATTTAATTTAAAAACACGAAAGATGATTATTTGAAAGAAAATGGGTAAAACTTTATTATCGTTCAATTTCCCACGTTCTCTACATGAAGTTAAGGCTCAAAACAACGATTTCTAGCCAAAAAAAGCTTTGTAAAAGAATAATTACTATATTCGACTTGTTGAATTTCAAAACTGTCAGGATAATTTTTTGAAACAAAATGGATAAAACTTCATTATTGCCCGATTTTCCATATTCTCTACATGAAGTTAAGGCTCAAAACAACGATTTCTTGTCACAATAAGTTCTGTAATAGAATAATGATTATACTCGGCTTGATAAATTTAAAAACACGTAAGATGATTATTTGAAACAAAATGGGTAAAACTTCATTATCGTTCAAATTCCCACGTTCTCTAAATGAAATTAAGGCTCCAAACAACGATTTCAAGTCACAATAAGCTTTGTAAAAGAATAATGATTATATTCGGCTTGTTGAAATTCAAAACTGTAAGGATGATTTTTTGAAACAAAATGGATTAAACTTCATTATTGTATGATATCCCATGTTCTCTACGTGAAGTTAAGGCTCAAAACAACGATTTCTAGTCACAATAAGCTTTGTAAAAGAATAATGATTATATTCGGATTGTTGAAATTCAAAACTCAAAAGGTGATTTTTTGAAATAAAATATATAAAACTTCATTACTGTCCGATTTCTCATGTTCCCTAAGTAAAGTTAAGGCTAAAAACAGCGATTTCTAGTCACAATTAGTTTTGTAATAGAATAATGATTATACTCGGCTTGTTGAATATAAAAACACGTAAGATGATTATTTGAAATAAAATGGTTAAAACTTCATTGTTGACCGATTTTCCATGTTCCCTACGTGAAGTTAAGGCCCAAAACAACAATTTCTAGTCACAATAAGCTTTGTAAAAGAATAATAATTATATTAGGCTTCTTGAATTCAAAACTCTTAGGATAATTTTTTGAAACAAAATGGATAAAACTTCTTTATTGTTCGATTTCCCACATTCCATACGTGAAGTTAAGGCTCAAAACAATGATTTCTAGTCACAATGAGCTTTGTAAAAGAATAATGACTATATTCGACTTGTTGAAATTCAAAATTCTAAGGATGATTTTTTGAAACAAAATGGATAAAACTCCATTATTGTTCGAATTCCCATGTTCCCTACGTGAAGTTAAGGATCAAAATAACGATTTCTAGTCACAATAAGTTTTGTAATAGAATAATGATTATACTCGGCTTGTTGAATTTCAAAACACCTAAGATAATTATTTGAAACAAAATGGGTAAAACTTCATTATCGTCCAATTTCTCAAGTTCTATACGTGAAGTTAAGGCTCAAAACAACGATTTCTAGTCACAATAAGCTTTGTAAAAGAATTATGATTATATTCGGCTTGTTGAATTTTAAAACACTTAGCATGATTATTTGAAACAAAATGGGTCAAACTTTATTATCCTCCAATTTCGCACGTTCCCTACGTGAAATTAAGGCTCAAAACAACGGTTTCTAATCATAATAAGCTTTATAAAAGGGTAATGATTATATTTGGCTTGTTGAATTTCAAAACTCCTAGGATGATTATTTGAAACTAAATGGATCAAACTTCATTATCGTCCGATTTTCAACGTTCCCTACGTGACGTTAAAGCTCAAAACAACGATTT
The DNA here is from genome assembly GCA_039657345.1 of Stephania japonica. NCBI lineage: Eukaryota > Viridiplantae > Streptophyta > Magnoliopsida > Ranunculales > Menispermaceae > Stephania > Stephania japonica. Next base: position 25,731,728 of record CM077563.1, on the reverse strand, counting down.
CTAGTCACAATAAGCTTTGTAAAAGAATAATGATTATACTCGGCTTTTTGAATTTCAAAATTCTTAGGATGATTATTTGAATCAAAATGGATAAAACTTCATTATTGTTCGATTTCCATGTTCACTACGTGAAGTTAAGGCTCAAAACAACGATTTCTAGTCACAATAAGATTTTTAAAAGAATAATGATTATATTTGGCATGTTGAATTTAAAAACACTTAAGATGATTACTGGAAAAAAATGGGCAAACCTTCATTATCGTCCTATTTCCCACGTCCCCTACGTGAAATTAAAGCTCAAAACAACGATTTCTAGTCACAATAAGCTTTGTAAAAGAATAATGACTATATTCGGCTCGTTGAATTTTAAAACTCTTAGGACGATTATTTGAAACAAAATGGGTCAAACTTCATTATCGTCCGATTTTCCACGTTCTCTACGTGAAGTTAAGGCTCAAAACAACGATTTCTAGTTACAATAATCTTTGTAAAAGAATAATGACTATATTCGGCTTGTTGAATTTCAAAACTCTTAGGATGATTTTTTGAAACAAAATGGATAAAACTTTATTATTATCCGATTTCCTATGTTCCCTTCTTGAAGTTAAGACTCAAAACAACGATTTCTAGTCACAACAAACTTTGTGACCGAATAAGGATTATATTCGGCTTGTTGAACTTCAAAACTCTTCGGATTATTATTTGAAACAAAATGGTTCGAACTTCTTTATCGTCCTATTTTCCACGTTCTCTACATGAAGCTAACGCTCAAAATAACGATTTCTTGTCACAATAAGTTTTGTAACAGAATGATGATTATACTCGGCTTGTTGAATTTCACAACTCTAAGGATGAATATTTGAAAGAAAATAGGTCAAACTTCATTATCGTCCGATTTTCACGTTCCCTACGTGAAGTTAAAGCTAAAAACAACAATTTCTAGTCACAATAAGCATTGTAAAAGAATAATGATTACATTCGACTTGTTAAATTTTAAAATTCTTAGGATGATTATTTGAATTAAAATGGATAAAACTTCATTATTGTCCAATTTCCCACGTTCCCTACGTGAAGTTAAGGCTCAAAACAACGATTTCTAGTCACAATAAACTTTGTAAAAGAATAATGATTATATTCAAATTAATGAATTTCAAAACTCTTAGGATAATTATTTGAAAAAAATGGGTCAATCGTCCATATCGTCCAACTTCCCACGTTCTTTAAATGAAGTTAATGCTGAAAATAACGATTTCTTTTCACAAGAAGTTTTGTAACGAGAATATTGATTATACTCACTTGTTGAATTTCAAAACTCTAAGGATTATTATTTGGAACAAAATGGAACAAACTTCATTATCGTCCGATTTCTCATGTTCCCTATGAGAAGTTAAAGCTCAAAGCAACATTTTCAAGTCACAATAAACTTTGTAAAAGAATAATAATTACATTCGGCTTATTGAATTTCAAAATTTTCAGGTTGATTATTTGAATCAAAATGGATAAAACTTCAATATTGTCTAATTTTCCATGTTCCCTACTTGTTATAAAGGCTCAAAACAATGATTTCTAGTCACAATAAGCATTGAAAAAGAATAATGATCATACTCAGCTTGTTGAATTTTAATACTCTTAGGTTGATTATTTGAATCAAAATGAATAAAACTTTATTATTGTCCGATTTTCCATGTTCCCTACGTAAAGTTAAGGCTCAAAACAACGATTTCTAATTACAATAAGCTTTGTAAAAGAATAATAATTATATTCGGCTTCTTGAATTTTAAAACTCTTAGGATGATTTTTTTAAACAAAATGGATAAAACGTCATTATTATCTGATTTCCCATGTTCCCAACGTAAGGTTTAGGCTCAAAATAACGATTTCTAGTCACAATAAGTTTTGTAATTGAATAATGATTATACTCGCCTTGTTTAATTTAAAAACACGTAAGATGATTATTTGAAACAAAATGGGTAAAACTTCATTATCGTTTAATTTCCCACGTTCTATATATGAAGTTAAGGCTCAAAACAACGATTTCTAGTCACAATAAGCTTTGTAAAAGAATAATGATTATATTCGACTTGTCGAATTTCAAAACTGTAAGGATGATTTTTTGAAACAAAATGGATAAAACTTCATTATTGTCCAATTTCCCATATTCCCTACGTGAAGTTAATGGTCAAAACAACGATTTCTAGTTACAATAAGTTTTGAAATAGAATAATGATTATACTCGGCTTGATAAATTTAAAAACACGTAAAATGATTATTTGACAAAAAATTGGTAAAACTTCATTATCGTTCAATTCCCACGTTCTCTAAATGAATTTAAGGCTCAAAAATACAATTTCTAGTCAATATAAGCTTTGTAAAAGAATAATGATTATATTCGGCTTGTTTAAATTGAAAACTCTAAGGGTGATTTTTTGAAACAAATTGGATAAAACTTCATTACTGTCCGATTTCCCATGTTCCCTATGTGAAGTTAAGGCTAAAAACAACGATTTCTAGTCACAATTATTTTTGTAATAGAAAAATGATTATATTTGGCTTGTTGAATATAAAAACACGTACGATGATTATTTGAAACAAAATGGTTAAAACTTCATTGTTGTCCGATTTTTCATGTTCCCTACGTGAAGTTAAGGCTCAAAACAATAATTTCTAGTCACAATGAGCTTTGTAAAAGAATAATGACTATATTCGACTTGTTGAAATTCAAAATTCTAAGGATGATTTTTTGAAACAAAATGGATAAAACTTCATTATTGTCCGAATTCCCATGTTCCCTACGTGAAGTTAAGGATCAAAATAACGATTTCTAGTCACAATAAGTTTTGTAATAGAATAATGATTATACTCGGCTTGTTGAATTTCAAAACACCTAAGATAATTATTCGAAACTAAATGGGTAAAACTTCATTATCGTCCAATTTCTCAAGTTCTCTACGTGAAGTTAAGGCTCAAAACAATGATTTCTAGTCACAATAAGCTTTGTAAAAGAATTATGATTATATTCGGCTTGTTGAATTTTATAACACTTAGCATGATTATTTGAAACAAAATGGGTCAAACTTTATTATCGTCCAATTTCGCACGTTCCCTACGTGAAATTAAGGCTCAAAACAACGGTTTCTAATCACAATAAGCTTTGTAAAAGAGTAATAATTATATTCGGCTTGTTGAATTTCAAAACTCTTACGATGATTATTTGAAACTAAATGGATCTAACTTCATTATCGTCCGATTTACAACGTTCCCTAGGTGAAGTTAAAGCTCGAAACAACGATTTCTAGTCACAATAAGCTTTGTAAAAGAATAATGATTATATTCGTCTTTTTGAATTTCCAAATTCTTAGGATGATTATTTGAATCAAAATGGATAAAACTTCATAATTGTTCGATTTTTCATGTTCACTACGTGAAGTTAAGGCTCAAAACAACGATTTCTAGTCACAATAAGCTTTTTAAAAGAATAATGATTATAATTGGCATGTTGAATTTAAAAACACTTAAGATGATTACTGGAAAAAAAAAATGGGCAAACCTTCATTATCGTCCTATTTCCCACGTCCCCTACGTGAAATTAAGGCTCAAAACAACGATTTCTAGTCACAATAAGCTTTGTGAAAGAATAATGACTATATTCAGCTCGTTGAATTTTAAAACTCTTAGGACGATTATTTGAAACAAAATGGGTCAAACTTCATTATCGTCCGATTTTTCATGTTCCCTACGTGAAATTAAGGCTCAAAACAATGATTTCTAGTCACAATAATCTTTGTAAAAGAATAATGACTATATTCGGCTTGTTGAATTTCAAAACTCTTAGGATGATTTTTTGAAACAAAATGAATAAAACTTCATTATTATCCGATTTTCTATGTTCCCTTCTTGAAGTTAAGACTCAAAACAACGATTTCCAGTCACAACAAACTTTGTGACGGAATAAGGATTATATTCGACTTGTTGAAATTCAAAACTCTTCGGATTATTATTTGAAACAAAATGGTTCGAACTTCTTTATCGTCCTATTTTTCACGTTCTCTACATGAAGTTAATGCTCAAAATAACGATTTCTTGTCACAATAAGTTTTGCAACAGAATGATGATTATACTCAGCTTGTTGAATTTTACAACTCTAAGGATGTTTATTTGAAACAAAATGGGTTAAACTTCATTATCATCCGATTTTCACGTTCCCTACGTGAAGTTAACTCTAAAAACTATAATTTTTAGTCACAATAAGCTTTGTAAAAGAATAATGATTATATTCGGCATGTTAAATTTTAAAATTCTTAGGATGATTATTTGAATTAAAATGGATAAAACTTCATTATTGTCCGATTTCCCACGTTCCCTACGTGAAGTTAAGGCTCAAAACAACGGTTTCTAGTCACAATAAACTTTGTAAAGGAATAATGATTATATTCAGCTTAATGAATTTCAAAACTCTTAGGATAATTATTTGAAAAAAATGGGTCAATCGTCTATATCGTCCAACTTCCCACGTTCTTTAAATGAAGTTAATGCTCGAAATAACGATTTCTTTTAACAAGAAGTTTTGTAACGAGAATATTGATTATACTCACTTGTTGAATTTCATAACTTTAAGGATTATTATTTGAAACAAAATGGAACAAACTTCATTATCGTCCGATTTCTCACGTTCCCTACATGAAGTTAAAGCTCAAAGCAACATTTTCAAGTCACAATAAACTTTGTAAAAGAATAATAATTACATTCGGCTTATTGAATTTCAAAATTCTCAGGTTGATTATTTGAATCAAAATGGATAAAACTTCAATATTGTCTGATTTTCCATGTTCCCTACTTGAAGTTAAGGCTCAAAACAACGATTTCTAGTCACAATAAGCATTGAAAAAGAATAATGATTATACTCAGCTTGTTGAATTTTAATACTCTTAGGTTGGTTATTTGAATCAAAATGAATAAAACTTTATTATTGTCCGATTTTCCATGTTCCCTACGTGAAGTTAAGGCTTAAAACAACGATTTCTAATTACAATAAGCTTTGTAAAAGAATAATAATTATATTCGGCTTCTTGAATTTTAAAACTCTTAGGATGATTTTTTTAAACAAAATGGATAAAACGTCATTATTATCTGATTTCCCATGTTCCCAACGTGAAGTTTAGGCTCAAAATAACGATTTCTAGTCACAATAAGGTTTGTAATTGAATAATGATTATACTCGCCTTGTTTAATTTAAAAACACGTAAGATGATTATTTGAAACAAAATGGGTAAAACTTCATTATCGTTTAATTTCCCACGTTCTCTATATGAAGTTAAGGCTCAAAACAACAATTTCTAGTCACAATAAGTTTTGTAAAAGAATAATGATTATATTCGACTTGTCGAATTTCAAAACTGTAAGGATGATTTTTGGAAACAAAATGGATAAAACTTCATTATTGTCCAATTTCCCATATTCCCTACATGAAGTTAATGGTCAAAACAACGATTTCTAGTTACAATAAGTTTTGAAATAGAATAATGATTATACTCGGCTTGATGAATTTAAAAACACGTAAAATGATTATTTTACACAAAATTGGTAAAACTTCATTATTGTTCAATTTCCCACATTCTCTAAATGAATTTAAGGCTCAAAAATACAATTTCTAATCAATATAAGCTTTGTAAAAGAATAATGATTATATTCGGCTTGTTTAAATTCAAAACTCTAAGGGTGATTTTTTTGAAACAAATTGGATAAAACTTTATTACTGTCCGATTTCCCATGTTCCCTATGTGAAGTTAAGGCTAAAAACAAGATTTCTAGTCACAATTATTTTTGTAATAGAAAAATGATTATATCCGGCTTGTTGAATATAAAAACACGTAAGATGATTATTTGAAACAAAATGGTTAAAACTTCATTGTTGTCCGATTTTTCATGTTCCCTACGTGAAGTTATGGCCCAAAACAAAGATTTTTATCACAAGTAAGCTTTGTGAAAGAATAATATTTATATCCGGCTTCTTGAATTCAAAACTCTTGGGACGATTTTTTGAAGCAAAATAGATAAAACTTCATTATTGTTTGATTTCCCATATTCCTTACGTGAAGTTAAGGCTCAAAACAATGATTTCTAGTCACAATAAGTTTTGTAATATAATAATGATTATACTTGGCTTGTTGAATACCAAAACTCTTAAGATGGTTATTTGAAAAAAATGGGTAAAACCTCGTTATCGTCCAATTTTTCACGTTCTCTACATGAAATTAAGGCTTAAAACAACGATTTATTGTCACAATAAGCTTTGTAAAAGAATAATGATTATATTTGGCTTCTTGAGTTTCAAAAGTCTTAGGATAATTATTTGAAAAAAGGGTCAATCTTTATTATCGTCCTATTTCCTACGTTCTCTACATGAAGTTAATGCTCAAAACAACGATTTCTTTTCACAATAAGTTTCGTAATGAAATATTGATTATACTCGACATGTTGAATTTTAAAACTCTAAGGATGATTATTTGAAACAAAATGGATCAAATTTTATTATCGTCCAATTTTCCACGTTCCTACGTGAAGTAAAAGCTCAAAACAACGATTTCTAGTCACAATAAGCTTTGTAAAAGAATAATGATTATATTCGACTTGTTGAATTTCAAAACTCTTAGGATGATTATTTGAAATGAAATGGGTAAAACTGCATCATCATCCAATTTTCCACATTCCCTACATGAAGTTAAGGTGCAAAACAACGATTTCTAGTCACAATAAGCTTTGTAAAAGAATAATGATTATATTCGGCTTGTTGAAATTCAAAACTGTAAGGATGATTTTTTGTAACAAAATAGATTAAACTTCATTATTGTCTAATTTTCCATGTTCTCTACATGAAGTTAAGGCTCAAAACAATAATTTCTAGTTACAATAATTTTTGTAAAAGAATAATGATTATACACGGGTTGTTTAATTTAAAAACACGTAAGATAATTATTTGAAACAAAATGGTTAAAACTACAATATTGCCTGATTTCCCATGTTCCCTACGTGAAGTTAAGGCTCAAAACAACGATTTCTAGTCACAAAAAGCTTCGTAAAAGAATAATAATTATATTCGGCTTCTTGAATTCAAAACTCTTAGGATGACTTTTTGAAACAAAATGGATAAAACTTCAATATTGTCCGACTTCCCATGTTTCCTACATTTAGTTAAGGCTCAAAACAAAGATTTCTAGTCATAATATGTTTTGTAATGTAATAATGATTATACTCGGCTTGTTGAATTTCAAAACTCTTAAGGTGATTATTTGAAACTAAATGGGTCAAACTTCATTATCGTCCTATTTCCCACGATCTCTACACGAAGTTAATGCTCAAAACAACTATTTTTTGGCACAATAAGTTTTGTAACAGAATAATGATTATACTCGACTTGTTGAATTTCAAAACTCTAAGGACGTTTATGATTTTTTAAGTTCCGTACGTGAGGTTAAAGTTCAAAACAACAATTTCTAGTCACAATAAGCTTTGTAAAAGAATAACGACTATATTCGGCTTCATGAATTTCAAAACTCTTAGGATGATTATTTGAATCAAAATGGATAAAACTTCATTATTGTCCGATTTTCCATGTTCCCCACGTGAAGTTCAGGCTCAAAGTAACGATTTCTAGTCACAATAAGCTTTGTAAAAGAATTATGATTATAGTCGACTTATTGAATTTCAAAACTCTTACAATGATTATTTGAAACGAAATGGGTAAAACTTCATTATCGTCCGATTTCTCATGTTCCCTACATGAAGTTAATCCGCAAAAAAATGATTTCTAGTCACAATAAGCTTTGTAAAAGAATAATAATTACATTCGGCTTCTTGAATTTTAAAACTCTTAGGTTGATTATTTGAATCAAAATGGATAAAACTTCATTATTGTCCGATTTTCATGTTGCCTACGTGAAGTTAAGGCTCAAAACAACGATTTCTAGTCACACTAAGCTTTGAAAAAGAATAATGATTATATTCGGCTTGTTGAATTTCAAAACTCGTAGGATAATTATTTGAATCAAAATGGATAATACTTCATTATTGTCGATTTCCTATGTTCCCTACGTGAAGTTAAAGCTCAAACCAATGATTTCTAGTCAAAATAAACTTTGTAAAAGAATAATAATTATATTCGGCTTCTTGATTTTCAAAACTCTTAAGATGATTTTTAGAAACAAAATGGATAAAGCGTCATTATTATCCGATTCCCCATGTTCCCTACGCGAAGTTTAGGCTCAAAACAATGATTTCTAGTCACAATAATTTTTGTAATAGAATAATGATTATACTCAGCTTGTTTAATTTAAAAACACGAAAGATGATTATTTGAAACAAAATGGGTAAAACTTCATTATCGTTCAATTTCCCTCGTTCTCTATATGAAGTTAAGGCTCAAAACAACGATTTCTAGTCAAAATAAGCTTTGTAAAAGAATAATGATTATATTTGACTTGTTGAATTTCAAAACTGTAAGGTTGATAATTTGAAACTAAATGGTTCAAACTTCATTATCGACCTATTTCCCACGTTCCTACATGAAGTTAATGCTCAAAACAACGATTTTTTGTCACAATAATTTTTGTAACGTAAATAATGATTATACTAAGCTTGTTGAATTTCAAAATTCAAAGGATGTTTATTTGAAACAAAATGGGTCAAACTTCATTATCGTCCAATTTTTCACGTTCCCTACGTGAAGTTAAAGTTCAAAACAACAATTTCTAGTCACAATAAGCTTTGTAAAAGAATAATGATTATATTCGGCTTGTTGAAATTCAAAACGTAAGGATGATTATTTCAAACAAAATGGATTAAACTTCGTTATTGTCCGATTTCCCATGTTACCTATGTGAAGTTAAGGCTCATAAAAACGATTTCTAGTCACAATAAGTTTTGTAATAGAATAATGATTATACTCGGCTTGTTTAATTTAAAAACACGCACGATGATTATTTGAAATAAAATGGTTAAAACTACATTATGGCCCGATTTCCCATGTTCCCTACGTGAAGTTAAGGCGCAAAACAACAATTTTTAGTCACAAAAAGCTTTGTAAAAGAATAATAATTATATTCGGCTTCTTGAATTCAAAACTATTAGGATGATTTTTTGAAACAAAATGGATAAAACTTCATTATTGTCTAATTTTTCATGTTCCCTACGTGAAGTTAAGGCTCAAAACAACGATTTCTATTCACAATAAGTTTGTAATAGAATAATGTTTATACTCGGCTCGTTGAATTTAAAAACGCTTAAGATGATTATTTGAAACAAAATAGGTAAAACTTCATTATCGTCCTTTTCCCCATGTTCTCTACATGAAGATAATGCTCAAAATAATGATTTCTTGTCACAACAAGTTTTGTAACAGAATAATGATTATAATCACTTTGTAGAATTTCAAAACTCTTAGGATGATTATTTGAAACAAAATGGATCAAACTTATTTATCGTTCGATTTCCCACGTTCCCTACGTGAAGTTAAAGCTCAAAACAACGATTTCTAGTCACAATAAGCTTTGTAAAAGAATAATGATTATATTTGGCTTGTTGAATTTCAAAACTCTTAGGATGATTATTTGAATCAAAATGGATAAAACATCATTATTGTCTGATTTTAAGAGTTCCTTACGTGAAGTTAAGGCCTAAATTGGTGATTTCTATTCACAATGAGATTTGTAAAAGAATAATGATTATATTCGATTTGTTGAATTTCAAAACTCTTAGGATGATTATTTGAAACAAAATTGGTAAAATTTCATTATCGTCCGATTTCTCACGTTCCCTACGTGAAGTTAAGGCGCAAAACAATGATTTCTAGTCACAATAAGCTTTGTAAAAGAATAATTATTATATTCGACTTGTTGAATTTCAAAACGCAAGGATGATTTTTTGAAACGAAATGGATAAAACTTCATTATTGCCCGATTTCCCATATTCCCTACATGAAGTTAAGGCTCAAAACAACGATTTTTTTGTCACAATAAGTTTTGTAATAGAATAATGATTATACTCGGCTTGATGAAGTTGAAAACACGTAAGATGATTATTTGAAACAAAATGGGAAAACTTCATTATCGTTCAATTTCCCGCGTTCCCTACATGAAATTAAGGCTCAAAACAACGATTAGTAGTCACAATAATCTTTGTAAAAGAATAATGATTATATTCGACTTGTTGAATTTCAAAACTGTAAGGATGATTTTTTGAGACAAAGTGGATAAAACTTCATTATTATCCGATTTCCCATATTCCCTACATGAAGTTAATGCTCAAAACATCGATTTCTAGTTACAATAGGTATTGAAATAGAATAATGATTATACTCGGCTTGATAAATTTAAAAACACGTAAAATGATTATTTGAAACAAAATTGGTAAAACTTTATTATCGTTCAATTTCCCACGTTATCTAAATGAAGTTAAGGCTCAAAACAACGATTAATAGTTACAATAAGCGTTGTAAAAGAATAATGATTATATTCGGCTTGTTGAAATTCAAAACTCTAAGTGTGATTTTTTGAATCAAAATGGATAAAACTTCATTATCATTCCAATTTCCCATGTTCCCTAAGTGAAGTTAACGCTAAAAACAGCGATTTTTATTCACAATTAGTTTTGTAATATAGTAATGATTATACTCGGCTTGTTGAATATAAAAATACGTAAGATGATTATTTGAAACAAAATGGTTAAAACTTCATTGTTGACCGATTTTTCATGTTCCCTAATTGAAGTTAAGGCCCAAAACAACAATTTCTAGTCACAATAAGCTTTGTAAAAGAATAATAATTATATTCGGCTTCTTGAATTCAAAAATCTTAGGATAATTTTTGAAACAAAATGGATAAAACTTCTTTATTGTTCGATTTCCCACGTTCCTTACGTGAAGTTAAGGCTCAAAACAATGATTTCTAGTCAATAATGACTATATTCGACTAGTTGAAATTCAAAATTCTAAGGATGACTTTTTGAAACAAAATGGATAAAACTTCATTATTGTCTGAATTCCCATGTTCCCTACGTGAAGTTAAGGATCAAAATAACGATTTCTAGTCACAATAAGTTTTGTAATAGAATAATGATTATACTCGGCTTGTTGAATTTCAAAACACCTAAGATAATTATTTGAAACAAAATGGGTAAAACTTCAATATCGTCCAATTTCCCAAGTTCTCTACGTGAAGTTAAGGCTCAAAACAACGATTTATAGTCATAATAAGCTTTGGAAAAGAATAATGATTATATTCGACTTGTTGAATTTCAAAATAGTAAGGATGATTTTTTGAAACAAAATGGATTAAACTTCATTATTGTCCGATTTCCCAGGTTCCCTACGTGAAGTTAAGGCTCAAAACAACGATTTCTAGTCACAATAAATTTTGTAATAGAATAATGATTATACTCGGCTTGTTTAATTTAAAAACACGTAAGATGATTATTTGATTCAAAATGGTTAAAACTACATTATTGCCCGATTTTCCATGTTCTCTGCCTAAAGTTAAGGCTCAAAACAACGATTTCTAGTCACAATAAACTTTGTAAAAGAATAATGATTATATTCGACTTGTTGAATATAAAACTCTTAGGATGATTATTTGAAATAAAATGGGTCAAACTTCATTATCGTCTGATTTCTCATGTTCCCTACGTGAAGTTAAGGCGCAAAACAACGATTTCTAGTCGCAATAAGCTTTGTAAAACAATAATGATTATATTTAGCTTGTTAAATTCAAAACTGTACGGATGATTTCTTGAAACAAAATGGATTAAACATCATTATTATCCACTTTCCCATGTTCCCTACGTGAAGTAAAGGCTCAAAATAACGATTACTAGTCACAATTAGTTTTGTAATAGATTAATGATTATACTCGGCTTGTTTGATTTAAAAACACGTAAGATGATTATATGAAACAAAATGGTTAAAACTATATTATTGCCTGATTTCCCATGTTCCCTACGTGAAGTTAAGGCTCAAAACAGCTATTTCTAGTCACTAAAAGCTTTGTAAAAGAATGATAATTATATTCGGCTTCTTGAATTCAATACTCTTAGGTTGATTTTTTGAAACAAAATGGATTAAACTTCAATATTGTTCGATTTTCCATGTTCCTTATGTGAAGTTAAAGCTCAAAACAAAGATTTCTAGTCATAATAAGTTTTGTAATGTTATAATGATTATACTCGGCTTGTTGAATTTCAAAACTCTTAGGATAATTATTTGAAACTAAATGGGTCAAACTTCATTATCATCCTATTTCCCACGTTCTCTCTATGAAGTAAACAAAATGGATTAAACTTCAATATTGTCCGATTTTCCATATTCCCTACGTGAAGTTAAGGCTCAAAATAAAGATTTCTAGTCATAATAAGTTTTGTAATGTAATAATGAATATACTCAGCTTGTTAAATTTCAAAACTCTTAGGATAATTATTTGAAACTGAATGGGTCAAACTTCATTATCGTCCTATTTCCCATGTTCTCTACATAAAGTTAATGCTCAATACAACGATTTTTTGTCAAAGTAAGTTTTGTAACAGAGTGATGATTATATTCGGCTTGTTGAATTTCAAAACTCTTAGGATGATTATTTTAATCAAAATGGATAAAACTTCATTATTATCCGATTTTCCATGTTCCCTACGTGAAGTTAAGGCTCAAAGTAACGATTTCTAGTCACAATAAGCTTTTTAAAAGAGTAATGATTATATTCAACTTGTTGAATTTCAAAACTCTTAGGATGATTATTTGAAACGAAATGGGTCAAAATTCATTATCGTCGATTTCCTACGTTCCTACGTGAAGTTAAGCCGCAAAACAATGATTTCTAGTCACAATAAGCTTTGTAAAAGAATAATAATTATATTCAGATTCTTGAATTTCAAAACTCTTAGATTGATTACTTGAATCTAAATGGATAAAACTTCATTATTGTCCGATATTCCATGTTCCCTACGTGAAGTTAAGGCTCAAAACAACAATTTCTAGTCATAATAAGCTTTGTAAAAGAATAATGATTATTTTCGGCTTGTTGAATTTTAGAACTCTTAGGATGATTATTTGAATCAAAATGGATAAAACTTCATTATTGTCCGATTTGCTATGTTCCCTAAGTGAAGTTAAGGCTCAAAACAACGATTTCTAGTCACAATAAGCTTTGTAAGATAATAATAATTATTTTCGGCTTCTTGATTTTCAAAACTCTGAGGATGATTTTTGGAAACAAAATGGATAAAACGTCATTATTGTTTCATTTCCCATCTTCCCTACGTGAAGTTTAGGCTCAAAACAACGATTCCTTGTCACAATAAGTTTTGTAATAGAATAATGATTATACTCAGCTTATTTAATTTAAAAACACGAAAGATGATTATTTGAAAGAAAATGGGTAAAACTTTATTATCGTTCAATTTCCCACGTTCTCTACATGAAGTTAAGGCTCAAAACAACGATTTCTAGCCAAAAAAAGCTTTGTAAAAGAATAATTACTATATTCGACTTGTTGAATTTCAAAACTGTCAGATAATTTTTTGAAACAAAATGGATAAAACTTCATTATTGCCCGATTTTCCATATTCTCTACATGAAGTTAAGGCTCAAAACAACGATTTCTTGTCACAATAAGTTCTGTAATAGAATAATGATTATACTCGGCTTGATAAATTTAAAAACACGTAAGATGATTATTTGAAACAAAATGGGTAAAACTTCATTATCGTTCAAATTCCCACGTTCTCTAAATGAAATTAAGGCTCCAAACAACGATTTCAAGTCACAATAAGCTTTGTAAAAGAATAATGATTATATTCGGCTTGTTGAAATTCAAAACTGTAAGGATGATTTTTTGAAACAAAATGGATTAAACTTCATTATTGTATGATATCCCATGTTCTCTACGTGAAGTTAAGGCTCAAAACAACGATTTCTAGTCACAATAAGCTTTGTAAAAGAATAATGATTATATTCGGATTGTTGAAATTCAAAACTCAAAAGGTGATTTTTTGAAATAAAATATATAAAACTTCATTACTTGTCCGATTTCTCATGTTCCCTAAGTAAAGTTAAGGCTAAAAACAGCGATTTCTAGTCACAATTAGTTTTGTAATAGAATAATGATTATACTCGGCTTGTTGAATATAAAAACACGTAAGATGATTATTTGAAATAAAATGGTTAAAACTTCATTGTTGACCGATTTTCCATGTTCCCTACGTGAAGTTAAGGCCCAAAACAACAATTTCTAGTCACAATAAGCTTTGTAAAAGAATAATAATTATATTAGGCTTCTTGAATTCAAAACTCTTAGGATAATTTTTTGAAACAAAATGGATAAAACTTCTTTATTGTTCGATTTCCCACATTCCATACGTGAAGTTAAGGCTCAAAACAATGATTTCTAGTCACAATGAGCTTTGTAAAAGAATAATGACTATATTCGACTTGTTGAAATTCAAAATTCTAAGGATGATTTTTTGAAACAAAATGGATAAAACTCCATTATTGTTCGAATTCCCATGTTCCCTACGTGAAGTTAAGGATCAAAATAACGATTTCTAGTCACAATAAGTTTTGTAATAGAATAATGATTATACTCGGCTTGTTGAATTTCAAAACACCTAAGATAATTATTTGAAACAAAATGGGTAAAACTTCATTATCGTCCAATTTCTCAAGTTCTATACGTGAAGTTAAGGCTCAAAACAACGATTTCTAGTCACAATAAGCTTTGTAAAAGAATTATGATTATATTCGGCTTGTTGAATTTTAAAACACTTAGCATGATTATTTGAAACAAAATGGGTCAAACTTTATTATCCTCCAATTTCGCACGTTCCCTACGTGAAATTAAGGCTCAAAACAACGGTTTCTAATCATAATAAGCTTTATAAAAGGGTAATGATTATATTTGGCTTGTTGAATTTCAAAACTCCTAGGATGATTATTTGAAACTAAATGGATCAAACTTCATTATCGTCCGATTTTCAACGTTCCCTACGTGACGTTAAAGCTCGAAACAACGATTTCTAGTCACAATAAGCTTTGTAAAAGAATAATGATTATACTCGGCTTTTTGAATTTCAAAATTCTTAGGATGATTATTTGAATCAAAATGGATAAAACTTCATTATTGTTCGATTTCCATGTTCACTACGTGAAGTTAAGGCTCAAAACAACGATTTCTAGTCACAATAAGATTTTTAAAAGAATAATGATTATATTTGGCATGTTGAATTTAAAAACACTTAAGATGATTACTTGGAAAAAATGGGCAAACCTTCATTATCGTCCTATTTCCCACGTCCCCTACGTGAAATTAAAGCTCAAAACAACGATTTCTAGTCACAATAAGCTTTGTAAAAGAATAATGACTATATTCGGCTCGTTGAATTTTAAAACTCTTAGGACGATTATTTGAAACAAAATGGGTCAAACTTCATTATCGTCCGATTTTCCACGTTCTCTACGTGAAGTTAAGGCTCAAAACAACGATTTCTAGTTACAATAATCTTTGTAAAAGAATAATGACTATATTCGGCTTGTTGAATTTCAAAACTCTTAGGATGATTTTTTGAAACAAAATGGATAAAACTTTATTATTATCCGATTTCCTATGTTCCCTTCTTGAAGTTAAGACTCAAAACAACGATTTCTAGTCACAACAAACTTTGTGACCGAATAAGGATTATATTCGGCTTGTTGAACTTCAAAACTCTTCGGATTATTATTTGAAACAAAATGGTTCGAACTTCTTTATCGTCCTATTTTCCACGTTCTCTACATGAAGCTAACGCTCAAAATAACGATTTCTTGTCACAATAAGTTTTGTAACAGAATGATGAATATACTCGGCTTGTTGAATTTCACAACTCTAAGGATGAATATTTGAAAGAAAATAGGTCAAACTTCATTATCGTCCGATTTTCACGTTCCCTACGTGAAGTTAAAGCTAAAAACAACAATTTCTAGTCACAATAAGCATTGTAAAAGAATAATGATTACATTCGACTTGTTAAATTTTAAAATTCTTAGGATGATTATTTGAATTAAAATGGATAAAACTTCATTATTGTCCAATTTCCCACGTTCCCTACGTGAAGTTAAGGCTCAAAACAACGATTTCTAGTCACAATAAACTTTGTAAAAGAATAATGATTATATTCAGCTTAATGAATTTCAAAACTCTTAGGATAATTATTTGAAAAAAATGGGTCAATCGTCCATATCGTCCAACTTCCCACGTTCTTTAAATGAAGTTAATGCTGAAAATAACGATTTCTTTTCACAAGAAGTTTTGTAACAGAATATTGATTATACTCAGCTTGTTGAATTTCAAAACTCTAAGGATTATTATTTGGAACAAAATGGAACAAACTTCATTATCGTCCGATTTCTCATGTTCCCTATGAGAAGTTAAAGCTCAAAGCAACATTTTCAAGTCACAATAAACTTTGTAAAAGAATAATAATTACATTCGGCTTATTGAATTTCAAAATTTTCAGGTTGATTATTTGAATCAAAATGGATAAAACTTCAATATTGTCTAATTTTCCATGTTCCCTACTTGTTATAAAGGCTCAAAACAATGATTTCTAGTCACAATAAGCATTGAAAAAGAATAATGATCATACTCAGCTTGTTGAATTTTAATACTCTTAGGTTGATTATTTGAATCAAAATGAATAAAACTTTATTATTGTCCGATTTTCCATGTTCCCTACGTAAAGTTAAGGCTCAAAACAACGATTTCTAATTACAATAAGCTTTGTAAAAGAATAATAATTATATTCGGCTTCTTGAATTTTAAAACTCTTAGGATGATTTTTTTAAACAAAATGGATAAAACGTCATTATTATCTCGATTTCCCATGTTCCCAACGTAAGGTTTAGGCTCAAAATAACGATTTCTAGTCACAATAAGTTTTGTAATTGAATAATGATTATACTCGCCTTGTTTAATTTAAAAACACGTAAGATGATTATTTGAAACAAAATGGGTAAAACTTCATTATCGTTTAATTTCCCACGTTCTATATATGAAGTTAAGGCTCAAAACAACGATTTCTAGTCACAATAAGCTTTGTAAAAGAATAATGATTATATTCGACTTGTCGAATTTCAAAACTGTAAGGATGATTTTTTGAAACAAAATGGATAAAACTTCATTATTGTCCAATTTCCCATATTCCCTACGTGAAGTTAATGGTCAAAACAACGATTTCTAGTTACAATAAGTTTTGAAATAGAATAATGATTATACTCGATAAATTTAAAAACACGTAAAATGATTATTTGACAAAAAATTGGTAAAACTTCATTATCGTTCAATTCCCACGTTCTCTAAATGAATTTAAGGCTCAAAAATACAATTTCTAGTCAATATAAGCTTTGTAAAAGAATAATGATTATATTCGGCTTGTTTAAATTGAAAACTCTAAGGGTGATTTTTTGAAACAAATTGGATAAAACTTCATTACTGTCCGATTTCCCATGTTCCCTATGTGAAGTTAAGGCTAAAAACAACGATTTCTAGTCACAATTATTTTTGTAATAGAAAAATGATTATATTTGGCTTGTTGAATATAAAAACACGTACGATGATTATTTGAAACAAAATGGTTAAAACTTCATTGTTGTCCGATTTTTCATGTTCCCTACGTGAAGTTAAGGCCCAAAACAAAGATTTTTAGTCACAGTAAGCTTTGTAAAAGAATAATATTTATATCTGGCTTCTTGAATTCAAAACCCTTAGGACGATTTTTTGAAACAAAATAGATAAAACTTCATTATTGTTTGATTTCCCATATACCTTACGTGAAGTTAAGGCTCAAAACAATGATTTCTAGTCACAATAAGTTTTGTAATATAATAATGATTATACTTGGCTTGTTGAATATCAAAACTCTTAAGATGGTTATTTGAAAAAAAATGGGTAAAACCTCATTATCGTTAAATATTTTCACGTTCTGTACATGAAATTAAGGCTCAAAACAACGATTTATTGTCACAATAAGCTTTGTAAAAGAATAATGATTATATTCGGCTTGTTGAATTTCAAAAGTCTTAGGATGATTATTTGAAAAAAATGTGTCAATCTTTATTATCGTCCTATTTCCTACGTTCTCTACATGAAGTTAATGCTCAAAACAACGATTTCTTTTCACAACAAGTTTCGTAATGAAATATTAATTATACTCGGTATGTTGAATTTTAAAACTCTAAGGATGATTATTTGAAACAAAATGGATCAAATTTCATTATCGTCCAATTTTCCACGTTCCCTACGTGAAGTAAAAGCTCAAGACAACGATTTCTAGTCACAATAAGCTTTGTAAAAGAATAATGATTATATTCGACTTGTTGAATTTCAAAACTCTTAGGATGATTATTTGAAACGAAATGGGTAAAACTGCATTATCGACCAATTTTTCACATTCCCTACGTGAAGTTAAGGCGCAAAACAACGATTTCTAGTCACAATAAGCCTTGTAAAAGAATAATGATTATATTCGGCTTGTTGAAATTCAAAACTGTAAGGATGATTTTTTGTAACAAAATAGATTAAACTTCATTATTGTCTAATTTTCCCTGTTCCCTACATGAAGTTAGGGCTCAAAACAACGATTTCTAGTTACAATAATTTTTGTAATAGAATAATGATTATACTCGGGTTGTTTAATTTAAAAACACGTAAGATGATTATTTGAAACAAAATGGTTAAAACTACATTATTGCCTTATTTCCCATGTTCCCTACGTGAAGTTAAGGCTCAAAACAACGATTTCTAGTCACAAAAAGCTTCGTAAAAGAATAATAATTATATTCGGCTTCTTGAATTCAATACTCTTAGGATGACTTTTTGTAACAAAATGGATTAAACTTCATTATTGTCCGACTTCCCATGTTTCCTACATTTAGTTAAGGCTCAAAACAAAGATTTCTAGTCATAATATGTTTTGTAATGCAATAATGATTATACTCGGCTTGAATTTCAAAACTCTTAAGATGATTATTTGAAACTAAATGGGTCAAACTTCATTATCGTCCTATTTCCCACGTTCTCTACACGAAGTTAATGCTCAAAAAAACTATTTTTTGGCACAATAAGTTTTGTAACAGAATAATGATTATACTCGACTTGTTGAATTTCAAAACTCTAAGGACGTTTACGATTTTCCAAGTTCCGTACGTGAAGTTAAAGTTCAAAACAACAATTTCTAATCACAATAAGCTTTGTAAAAGAATAACGATTATGTTCGGCTTCATGAATTTCAAAACTCTTAGGATGATTATTTGAATCAAAATAGATAAAACTTCATTATTGTCCGATTTTTCATGTTCCCCAAGTGAAGTTCAGGCTCAAAGTAACGATTTCTTGTCACAATAAGCTTTGTAAAAGAATTATGATTATATTCGACTTATTGAATTTGAAAACTCTTAGAATGATTATTTGAAACGAAATGGGTAAAACTTCATTATCGTCTGATTTCTCATATTCCCTACATGAAGTTAAGCCGCAAAACAACGATTTCTAGTCATAATAAGCTTTGTAAAAGAATAATAATTACATTCGGCTTCTTGAATTTTAAAACTCTTAGGTTGATTATTTGAATCAAAATGGATAAAACTTCATTATTGTCCGATTTTCATGTTGCCTACGTGAAGTTAAGGCTCAAAACAACAATTTCTAGTCACAGTAAGCTTTTTAAAAGAATAATGATTATATTCGGCTTGTTGAATTTGAAAACTCTTAGGATAATTATTTGAATCAAAATGGATAATACTTCATTATTGTCCGATTTCCTATGTTCCCTACGTGAAGTTAAAGCTCTAACCAACAATTTCTAGTCAAAATAAGCTTTGTAAAAGAATAATAATTATATTCGGCTTCTTGATTTTCAAAACTCTTAAGATGATTTTTTGAAACAAAATGGATAAAGCGTCATTATTATCCGATTCCCCATATTCCCTACGTGAAGTTTAGGCTCAAAACAACGATTTCTAGTCACAATAAGTTTTGAAATAGAATAATGATTATACTCGGCTTATTTAATTTAAAAACACGAAAGATGATTATTTGAAACAAAATGGGTAAAACTTCATTATCGTTCAATTTCCCTCGTTCTCTATATGAAGTTAAGGCTCAAAACAACGATTTCTAGTCAAAATAAGCTTTGTAAAAGAATAAAGATTATATTTGACTTGTTGAATTTCAAAACTGTAAGGTTGATTATTTGAAACTAAATGGTTCAAACTTCATTATCGACCTATTTCCCGCGTTCCTACATGAAGTTAATGCTCAAAACAACGATTTTTTGTCACAATAATTTTTGTAACAGAATAATGATTATACTCAGCTTGTTGAATTTCAAAACTCTAAGGATATTTATTTGAAACAAAATGGGTCAAACTTCATTATCGTCCAATTTTTCACGTTCCCTACGTGAAGTTAAAGTTCAAAACAACAATTTCTAGTCACAATAAGCTTTGTAAAAGAATAACGATTATATTTGGCTTGTTGAAATTCAAAACTGTAAGGATGATTATTTCAAATAAAATGGATTAAACTTCATTATTGTCCGATTTCCCATGTTACCTATGTGAAGTTCAGGCTCAAAAAAATGATTTTTAGTCACAATAAGTTTTGTAATAGAATAATGATTATACTCGGCTTGTTTAATTTAAAAACACGCATGATGATTATTTGAAATAAAATGGTTAAAACTACAATAGTGCCCGATTTCCCATGTTCCCTACGTGAAGTTAAGGCGCGAAACAACAATTTTTAGTCACAAAAAGCTTTGTAAGAGAATAATAATTATATTCGGCTTCTTGAATTCAATACTATTAGGATGATTTTTTGAAACAAAATGGATAAAACTTCATTATTGTCTGATTTTTCATGTTCCCTACGCGAAGTTAAGGCTTAAAACAACGATTTTTATTCACAATAAGTTTGTAATAGAATAATGTTTATACTCGACTTGTTGAATTTAAAAACGCTTAAGATGATTATTTGAAACAAAATGGGTAAAACTTCATTATCGTCCTTTTCCCCACGTTCTCTACATGAAGATAATGCTCAAAACAATGATTTCCTGTCACAACAAGTTTTGTAACAGAATAATTATTATAATCACTTTGTAGAATTTCAAAACTCCTAGGATGATTATTTGAAACAAAATGGGTCAAACTTATTTATCGTTCGATTTCCCACGTTCCCTACGTGAAGTTAAAGCTCAAAACAACGATTTCTAGTCACAATAAGCTTTGTAAAAGAATAATGATTATATTTGGCTTGTTGAATTTCAAAACTCTTAGGATGATTATTTGAATCAAAATGGATAAAACTTCATTATTGTCTGATTTTCCATGTTCCTTACGTGAAGTTAAGGCCCAAATTGACGATTTCTATTCACAATGAGATTTGTAAAAGAATAATGATTATATTCGATTTGTTGAATTTCAAAACTCTTAGGATGATTATTTGAAACAAAATGGGTAAAATTTCATTATCGTCCGATTTCTCACGTTCCCTACGTGAAGTTAAGGCGCAAAACAACGATTTCTAGTCACAATAAGCTTTGTAAAAGAATAATTATTATATTCGACTTGTTGAATTTCAAAACTGTAAGGATGATTTTTTGAAACGAAATGGATAAAACTTCATTATTGCCCGATTTCCCATATTCCCTACATGAAGTTAAGGCTCAAAACAACGATTTTTTGTCACAATAAGTTTTGTAATAGAATAATTATTCTACTCGGCTTGATGAATTTGAAAACACGTAAGATGATTATTTGAAACAAAATGGGTAAAACTTCATTATCGTTCAATTTCCCGCGTTCCCTACATGAAATTAAGGCTCAAAACAATGATTACTAGTCACAATAATCTTTCTAAAAGAATAATGATTATATTCGACTTGTTGAATTTCAAAACTGTAAGGATGATTTTTTTAGACAAAGTGGATAAAACTTCATTATTGTCCGATTTCCCATATTCCCTACGTGAAGTTAAGGCTCAAAACAACGATTTCTAGTTACAACAGGTTTTGAAATAGAATAATGATTATACTCAGCTTGATAAATTTAAAAACACGTAAAATGATTATTTGAAACAAAATTGGTAAAACTTTATTATCGTTCAATTTCCCATGTTATCTAAATGAGGTTAAGGCTCAAAACAACGATTAATAGCTACAATAAGCGTTGTAAAAGAATAATGATTATATTCGGCTTGTTGAAATTCAAAACTCTAAGTGTGATTTTTTGAATCAAAATGGATAAAACTTCATTACTGTCCGATTTCCCATTTTCCCTAAGTGAAGTTAACGCTAAAAACAACGATTTTTATTCACAATTAGTTTTGTAATAGAGTAATGATTATACTCGGCTTGTTGAATATAAAAACACATAAGATTATTATTTGAAACAAAATGGTTAAAACTACATTGTTGACCGATTTTCCATGTTCCCTACTTGAAGTTAAGGCCCAAAACAACAATTTCTAGTCACAATAAGCTTTGTAAAAGAATAATAATTATATTCGGCTTCTTGTATTCAAAAATCTTGGGATAATTTTTGAAACAAAATGGATAAAACTACTTTATTGTTTGATTTCCCTCGTTCCTTACATGAAGTTAAGGCTCAAAACAATGATTTCTAGTCACAATGATGTTTGCAGAAGAATAATGACTATATTCGACTAGTTGAAATTCAAAATTCTAAGGATGACTTTTTGAAACAAAATGGATAAAACTTCATTATTGTCTGAATTTCCATGTTCCCTACGTGAAGTTAAGGATCAAAATAACGATTTCAAGTCACAATAAGTTTTGTAATAGAATAATGATTATACTCGGCTTGTTGAATTTCAAAACACCTAAGATAATTATTTGAAACAAAATGGGTAAAACTTCATTATCATCCAATTTCCCAAGTTCTCTAGGTGAAGTTAAGGCTCAAAACAACGATTTCTAGTCACAATAAGCTTTGTAAAAGAATTATGATTATATTCGGCTTGTTGAATTTTAAAACTCTTAGGATGATTATTTGAAACAAAATGGGTCAAACTTTATTATCTTCCGATTTCCCACGTTTCCTACGTGAAATTAAGGCTCAAAACAACGGTTTCTAATCACAATAAGCTTTGTAAAAGATTAATGATTATATTCGGCTTATTGAATTTCAAAACTCCTAGGATGATTATTTGAAATAAAATGGGTCAAACTTCATTATCGTCCGATTTCCCACGTTCCCTATGTGAAGTTAAAGCTCGAAACAACATTTTCTAGTCACAATAAGCTTTGTAAAAGAATAATGATTATATTCGGCTTGTTGAATTTCAAAATTCTTAGGATGATTATTTGAATCAAAATGGATAAAACTTCATTATTGTTCGATTTCCCATGTTCACTACGTGAAGTTAAGGCTCAAAACACGATTTCTAGTCACAATAAGCTTTTTAAAAGAATGATGATTATATTTTTTGGCTTGTTGAATTTGAAAACACTTAAGATGGTTACTGGAAAAAAATGGGCAAACCTTCATTATCGTCCTATTTCCCACGTCCCCTAGGTGAAATTATGGCTCAAAACGACGATTTCTAGTCACAATAAGCTTTGTAAAAGAATAATGACTATATTCGGCTCGTTGAATTTTAAAACTCTTAGGACGATTATTTGAAACAAAATAGGTCAAACTTCATTATCGTCCGATTTCCCATGTTCCCTTCGTGAAGTTAAGGCTCAAAACAACGATTTCTAGTCACAATAATCTTTGTAAAAGAATAATGACTATATTCGGCTTGTTGAATTTCAAAACTCTTAGGATGATTTTTTGAAACAAAATGGATAAAACTTCATTATTGTCCTATTTCCCACGTTCCCTTCTTGAAGTTAAGACTCAAAACAACCATTTCTAGTCACAACAAACTTTGTGACAGAATAAGGATTATATTCGGCTTGTGGAACTTCAAAACTCTCCGGATTATTATTTGAAACAAAATGGTTTGAACTTCATTATCGTCTTATTTTTCACGTTCTCTACATGAAGCTAACGCTCGAAACAACGATTTCTTGTCACAATAAGTTTTGTAACAAATTAATGATTATACTCGGCTTGTTGAATTTCAATACTCTAATGATGATTATTTGAAACAAAATGGGTCAAACTTCATTATCGTCCGATTTTCACGTTCCCTACATGAAGTTAAAGCTAAAAACAACAATTTCTAGTCACAACAAGCTTTGTAAAAGAATAATGATTACATTCGGCTTGTTAAATTTTAAAATTCTTAGGATGATTATTTGAATTAAAATGGATAAAACTTCATTATTGTCCGATTTTTCACGTTCCCTTCGTGAAGTTAAGGCTCAAAAAACCGATTTCTAGTCACAATAAACTTTGTAAAAGAATAATGATTATATTCGGCTTAATGAATTTCAAAACTTTTAGGATAATTATTTGAAAAAAATGGGTCAATCTTCCATATCGTCCTATTTCCCACGTTCTCTAAATGAAGTTAATGCTCAAAATAACGATTTCTTTTCACAAGAAGTTTGTAACAGAATATTGATTATACTCAGCTTGTTGAATTTCAAAACTCTAAGGATTATTATTCGAAACAAAATGGAACAAACTTCATTACCGTCCGATTTCTCACGTTCCCTACGTGAAGTTAAAGCTCAAAGCAACATTTTCAAGTCACAATAAACTTTGTAAAAGAATAATGATTACATTTGGCTTATTGAATTTCAAAACTCTTACGTTGATTATTTGAATCAAAATGGATAAAACTTCATTATTGTCTGATTTTCCATGTTCCCTACTTGAAGTTAAAAACAACGATTTCTAGTCACAATAAGCTTTGAAAAAGAATAATGATTATACTCAGCTTGTTGAATTTTAATACTCTTAGGTTGATTATTTGAATCTAAATGAATAAAACTTTATTATTGTCCGATTTTCCATGTTCCCTACGTGAAGTTAAGGCTCAAAACAACGATTTCTAATCACAATAAGCTTTGTAATAGAATAATAATTATATTCACCTTCTTGAATTTTAAAACTCTTAGGATAATTTTTTTAAACAAAATGGATAAAACATCATTATTATCCAATTTCCCATGTTCCCTACGTGAAGTTTAGGCTCAAAATAACGATTTCTAGTCGCAATAAGTTTTGTAATTGAATAATGATTATACTCGCCTTGTTTAATTTAAAAACATGTAAGATGATTATTTGAAACAAAATGGGTAAAACTTCATTATCGTTTAATTTCCCACGTTCTCTATATGAAGTTAAGGCTCAAAACAACGATTTTTATTCACAATAAGCTTTGTAAAAGAATAATGATTATATTTGACTTGTCGAATTTCAAAACAGTAAGGATGATTTTTTGAAACAAAATGGATAAAACTTCATTATTGTTCAATTTCCCATATTCCCTACATGAAGTTAATGCTCAAAACTACGATTTCTAGTTACAATAAGTTTTGAAATAGAATAATGAATATACTCGGCTTGATGAATTTAAAAACACGTAAAATGATTATTTGACACAAAATTGGTAAAACTTCATTATCGTTCAATTTCCCACGTTCTCTAAATGAAGTTATGGCTCAAAAATACAATTTCTAGTCACAGTAAGCTTTGTAAAGGAATAATGATTATATTCGGCTTATTTAAATTCAAAACTCTAGGGGTGATTTTTTGAAACAAAATGGATAAAACTTCATTACTGTCCGATTTTCTATGTTCCCTAAGTGAAGTTAAGGCTAAAAACAACGATTTCTAGTCACAATTATTTTTGTAATAGAATAATGATTATATTTGACTTGTTGAATATAAAAACACGTAAGATGATGATTTGAAACAAAATGGTTAAAACTTCATTGTTGTCCAATTTTTTATGTTCCCTACATGAAGTTAAGGCCCAAAACAACGATTTTTAGTCACAATAAGCTTTGTAAAAGAATAATAATTATATTCGGCTTCTTGAATTCAAAACTCTTAGGACGATTTTTTGAAACAAAATAGATAAAACTTCATTATTGTTTGATTTCCAATGTTCCTTACGTGAAGTTAAGGCTCAAAACAATGATTTCTAGTCACAATAAGTTTTGTAATATAACAATGATTATACTTGGCTTGTTGAATATCAAAACTCTTAAGATGATTATGTGAAAAAAATTGGGTAAAACCTCATTATCGTCCAATTTTTCACGTTCTCCACATGAAGTTAAGGCTGAAAACAACGATTTATTGTCACAATAAGCTTTGTAAAAGAATAATGATTATATTTGGCTTGTTGAATTTCAAAACTCTTAAGATGATTATTTGAGAAAAATGGGCCAATCTTTATTATCGTCTTATTTCCTACGTTCACTACATGAAGTTAATGCTCAAAACAACGATTTCTTTTCACAATAAGTTTTGTAACGAAATATTGATTATACTCGGCTTGTTGAATTTGAAAACTCTAAGGATGATTATTTGAATCAAAATGGATCAAATTTCATTATCGTCCAATTTCCCATGTTCCCTATGTGAAGTTAAAGCTCGAAACAACGATTTCTAGTCACAATAAGCTTTGTAAAAGAATAATGATTATATTCGACTTATTGAATTTCAAAACTCTTAGGATGATTATTTGAAACGAAATGGGTCAAACTTCATTATCGTCCGATTTTTCGCATTCCCTACGTGAAGTTAAGGCACAAAACAACGATTTCTAGTCACAATAAGCTTTGTAAAAAAATAATGATTATATTCGGCTTGTTGAAATTCAAAACTGTAAGGATGATTTTTTGTAACAAAATGGATTAAACTTCATTATTGTCCGATTTTCTATGTTCCCTACATGAAGTTAAGGCTCAAAACAACGATTTCTAGTTAAAATAAGTTTTGTAATAGAATAATGATTATACACGGGTTGTTTAATTTAAAAACACGTAAGATGATTATTTGAAACAAAATGGTTAAAACTACATTATTGCCTGATTTCCCATATTCCCTACATGAAGTTAAGGCTCAAAACAACTATTTCTAGTCACAAAAAGCTTCGTAAAAGAATAATAATTATATTCGGCTTCTTGAATTAAATACTATTAGGATGACTTTTTGTAACAAAATGGATAAAACTTCATTATTATCCGATTTCCCATGTTTCCTACATGAAGTTAAGGCTCAAAACAAAGATTTCTTCTCAAAATAAGTTTTGTAATGTAATAATGATTATACTCGACTTGTGGAATTTCAAATCTCTAAGGATGTTTATTTGAAACAAAATGGGTCAAACTTCTTTATCGTCCGATTTTTCACGTTCCGTACGTGAAGTTAAAGTTCAAAAGAACAATTTCTAGTCACAATAAGCTTTGTAAAAGAATAATGATTATATTCGGCTTGTTGAATTTCAAAACTCTTATGATTATTTGAATCAAAATGAATAAAACTTCATTCTTGTCCGATTTTCCATGTTCTCCACGTGAAGTAAAGGTTCAAAGTAAGGATTTCTAGTCACAATAAGCTTTGTAAAAGAATAATGATAATATTCTACTTGTTGAATTTCAAAACTCTTAGGATGATTATTTGAAACGAAATGGGTTAAACTTCAATATTGTCCGATTTCTCATGTTCCCTACGTGAAGTTAAGCCGCAAAACAACGATTTCTAGTCACAATAAGCTTTGTAAAAGAATAATAATTACATTTGGCTTCTTGAATTTCAAAACTCTTAGGTTGATTATTTGAATCAAAATGGATAAAATTTCATTATTGTATGATTTTCCATGTTGCCTACGTGAAGTTAAGGCTCAAAACAACGATTTCTAGTCATAGTAAGCTTTGTAAAAGAATAATGATTATATTTGGCTTGTTGAATTTCTAAACTCTTAGGATAATTATTTGAATCAAAATGGATATAACTTCATTATTGTCCGATTTTCTATGTTCCCTACGTGAAGTTAAGGCTCAAAACAATGATTTCTAGTCATAATAAGCTTTGTAAAAGTATAATAATTACATTCGGCTTCTTGAATTTCAAAACTCTTAGGTTGATTATTTGAATCAAAATGGATAAAACTTCATTATTGTCTGATTTTCCATGTTGCCTACGTGAAGTTAAGGCCCAAAACAACGATTTCTAGTCACAGTAAGCTTTGTAAAAGAATAATGATTATATTCGGCTTGTTAAATTCAAAACTATAAGGATGATTTTTTGTAACAAAATGGATTAAACTTCATTATTGTCTGATTTTCCATGTTCCCTACATGAAGTTAAGGCTCAAAACAACGATTTCTAGTCACAATAAGTTTTGTAATAGAATAATGATTACACTCGGCTTGTTTAATTTAAAAACATGAACGATGATTATTTGAAACAAAATGGGTAAAACTTCATTATCGTTCAATCTTTCACGTTATCTATATGATGTTAAGGCTCAAAACAACGATTTCTAGTCAAAATAAGCTTTGTAAAAGAATAATGATTATATTTGACTTGTTGAATTTTAAAACTGTAAGGATAATTATTAGAAACTAAATCGGTCAAACTTCATTATCATCCTATTTCCTACGTTCTCTACATGAAGTTAATGCTCAAAATAACGATTTTTTGTAACAATAAGTTTTGTAACAGAATAATGACTATACTCGGCTTGTTGAATTTCAAAACACTAAGGATGCTTATTTGAATCAAAATGGGTCAAACTTCATTATTGTCCGATTTTCCACGTTCCCTACATGAAGTTAAAGTTCAAAACAACAATTTCTAGTCACAATAAGCTTTGTAAAAGAATAATGATTATATTCGACTCGTTGAAATTCAAAACTGTAAGGATGATTTTTTGAAACAAAATGGATTAAACTTCATTATTGTTCGATTTCCCATGTTTCCTACGTGAAGTTAAGGCTCAAAACAACGATTTCTATTCACAATAAGTTTTGTAATAGAATAATGATTATACTCCGTTCGTTGAATTTAAAAACGCTTAAGATGATTATTTGAAACAAGATGGGTAAAACTTCATTATCGTCCTTTTTCCCACGTTCTCTACATGACGATAATGCTCAAAACAACGATTTCTTGTCACAATATGTTTTGTATCAGAATAATGATTATAATCACTTTGTAGAATTTCAAAACTCTAAGGATGATTATTTGAAACAAAATGGGTCAAACTTCTTTATCGTCCGATTTCCCACATTCCCTATGTGAAGTTAAGGCTCAAAACAACGATTTCGAGTCACAATTAGCTTTGTAAAAGAATAATAATTATATTTGGCTTGTTGAATATCAAAACTCTTAGGATGATTATTTGAATCAAAATGGATAAAACTTCATTATTGTCTGATTTCCCATGTTCCTTAAGTGAAGTTAAGGTTCAAATCGACGATTTCTATTCACAATAAGCTTTGTAAAAGAATAATGATTACATTCGATTTGTTGAATTTCAAAACTTTTAGGATGATTATTTGAAACAAAATGGGTCAAACTTTATTATCGTCTGATTTCTCACGTTCCCTACGTGAAGTAAAGGCGCAAAACAACGATTTCTAGTCACAATAAGTTTTGTAATAGAATAATGATTATACTCGGCTTGTTTAATTTAAAAACACGAACGATGATTATTTGAAATAAAATGGGTAAAACTTCATTATCGTTCAATTTTCCACGTTATCTATATGAAGTTAAGGCTCAAAACAACGATTTCTAGTCAAAATAAGCCTTGTAAAAGAATAATGATTATATTTGACTTGTTGAATTTTAAAACTGTAAGGATGATTATTTGAAACTAAATGGGTCAAACTTAATTATCATCCTATTTCCTACGTTCTCTATATGAAGTTAATGCTTAAAACAACGATTTTTTGTCACAATAAGTTTTGTAACAGAATAATGATTATACTCGGCTTGTTGAATTTCAAAACACTAAGGATGTTTATTTGAATCAAAATGGGTCAAACTTCATTATCGTCCGATTTTCCACATTCCCTACGTGAAGTTAAAGTTCAAAACAACAATTTCTAGTCACAATAAGCTTTGTAAAAGAATAATGATTATATTCTGCTCGTTGAGATTCAAAACTGTAAGGATGATTTTTTGAAACAAAATGAATTAAACTTCATTATTGTCCGATTTCCCATGTTCCCTACGTGAAGTTAAGGCTCAAAACAACGATTTCTAGTCACAATAAGTTTTGTAATAGAATAATGATTATACTCGGCTTGTTTAATTTAAAAACACGCAAGATGATTATTTGAAACAAAATAGTTAAAACTATAGTATGGCCCGATTTCCCATGTTCCCTACGTGAAGTTAAGGCGCGAAACAACGATTTTTAGTCACAAAAAGCTTTGTAAAAAAATAATAATTATATTCGGCTTCTTGAATTCAAAACTCTTAGGATGATTTTTTGAAACAAAATGGATAAAACTTCATTTTTGTCCGATTTCCCATATTCCCAACGTGAACTTAAGGCTCAAAACAACGATATCTATTCACAATAAGTTTTGTAATAGAATAATGATTATACTCGGCTCGTTAAATTTAAAAATGCTTAAGATGATTATTTGAAACAAAATGGGGAAAACTTCATTATCGTCCTTTTTCCCACGTTCTGTACATGAAGATAATACTCAAAACAACGATTTCTTGTCACAATAACTTTTGTAACAGAATAATGATTATAATCACTTTGTAGAATTTCAAAACTCTAAGGATGATCATTTGAAACAAAATGGGTCAAACTTCTTTATCGTCCAATTTCTCACGTTCCCTACGTGAGGTTAAGGCTTAAAACAACGATTTTGAGTCACAATAAGCTTTGTAAAAGAATAAAGATTATATTTGGCTTGTTGAATTTCAAAACTCTTAGGATGATTTTTTGAATCAAAATAGATAAAACTTCATTATTGTCTGATTTCCCATGTTCCTTACGTGAAGTTAAGGCTCAAATCGACGTTTCTATTCACAATAAGCTTTGTAAAAGAATAATGATTACATTCGATTTGTTGAATTTCAAAACTTTTAGGATGATTATTTGAAACAAAATGGGTCAAACTTCATTATCGTCTGATTTTTCACGTTCCCTACGTGAAGTAAAGGCGCAAAACAAGGATTTCTAGTCACAGTAAGTTTTGTAATATAATAATGATTATACTCGGCTTGTTTAATTTAAAAACACGAACGATGATAATTTGAAACAAAATGGGTAAAACTTCATTATCGCTCAATTTTTCACGTTATCTATATGAAGATAAGGCACAAAACAATGATTTCTAGTAAAATAAGCTTTGTAAAAGAATAATGATTATATTTGACTTGCTAAATTTTAAAACAGTAAGGATGATTATTTGAAACTAAATGGGTCAAACTTCATTATCATCCTATTTCCCACGTTCTCTACATGAAGTTAATGCTCAAAACAACGATTTTTTGTCACAATAAGTTTTGTAACAGAATAATGATTATACTCAGCTTGTTGAATTTCAAAACACTAAGG
Organism: Stephania japonica; assembly: GCA_039657345.1. Lineage (NCBI taxonomy): Eukaryota > Viridiplantae > Streptophyta > Magnoliopsida > Ranunculales > Menispermaceae > Stephania > Stephania japonica. The sequence goes on along the minus strand of CM077563.1, from coordinate 25,700,196 downwards.
ATGTTTATTTGAATCAAAATGGGTCAATCTTCATTATCGTTCGATTTTCCACATTCCCTACGTGAAGTTAAAGTTCAAAACAACGATTTCTAGTCACAATAAGTTTTGTAAAAGAATAATGATTATATTCGGCTCGTTGAAATTCAAAACTGTAAGGATGATTTTTTGAAAGAAAATGGATTAAACTTCATTATTGTCCGATTTCCCATGTTCCCTACATGAAGTTAAGGCTCAAACCAATGATTTCTAGTCACAATAAGTTTTGTAATAGAATAATGATTATACTTGGCTTGTTTAATTTAAAAACAGGCAAGATGATTATTTGAAACAAAATAGTTAAAACTACATTATGCCACGATTTCCCATGTTCCCTATTTGAAGTTAAGGCGCGAAACAATGATTTTTAGTCACAAAAAGCTTTGTAAAAAAATAATAATTATATTCGGCTTCTTGAATTCAAAACTCTTAAGATGATTTTTTGAAACAAAATGGATAAAACTTCATTATTGTCCGATTTCCCATGTTCCCTACGTGAACTTAAGGCTCGAAAAACCGATTTCTATTCATAATAAGTTTTGTAAAAGAATAATGATTATACTCGGCTCGTTGAATTTAAAAACGCTTAAGATGATTATTTGAGACAAAATGGGTAAAACTTCATTATCGTCCTTTTTCCCACATTCTCTACATGAAGATAATGCTCAAAACAACGATTTCTTGTCACAATAAGTTTTGTAACAGAATACTGATTATAATCACTTTGTTGAATTTTAAAACTCTAAGGATCATTATTTGAAACAAAACGGGTCAAATTTCTTTATCGTCCGATTTCCCACGTTCCCTACGTGAAGTTAAGGCTCGAAATAACGATTTCGAGTCACAATAAGCTTTGTAAAAGAATAATGATTATATTTGGCTTGTTGAATTTCAAAACTCTTAGGATGATTATTTGAATCAAAATGTATAAAACTTTATTATTGTCTAATTTCCCATGTTCCTTACGTGAAGTTAAGGCTCAAATCGACGATTTCTATTCACAATAAGCTTTGTAAAAGAATAATGATTACATTCAATTTGTTGAATTTCAAAACTCTTAGGATGATTATTTGAAACACAATGGGTCAAACTTCATTATCGCCTGATTTCTCACGTTCCCTACGTGATGTTAAGGCGGAAAACAATGATTTCTAGTCACAATAAGTTTTGAAATAGAATAATGATTATACTCGGCTTGTTTAATTTAAAAACACGAACGATGATTATTTGAAACAAAATGGGTAAAACTTCATTATTGTTCAATTTTCCACGTTATCTATATGAAGTTAAGGCTCAAAACAACGATTTCTAGTCAAAATAAGCTTTGTAAAAGCATAATGATTATATTTGACTTGTTGAATTTTACAACTGTAAGGATGATTATTTGAAACTAAATGGGTCAAACTTAATTATCATCCTATTTCCCACGTTCTCTACATGAAGTTAATGCTCAAAACAATGATTTTTTATCATAATAAGTTTTGTAACAGAATAATGATTATACTCGGCTTGTTGAATTTCAAAACACTAAGGATGTTTATTTAAATCAAAATGGGTCAAACTTCATTATCGTCCGATTTTCTACGTTCCCTACGTGAAGTTAAAGTTCAAAACAACAATTTCTAGTCACAAGAAGCTTTGTAAAAAAATAATGATTATATTCGGCTCGTTGAAATTCAAAACTGTAAGGATGAATTTTTGAAACAAAATGGATTAAACTTCATTATTGTCCGATTTCCCATGTTCCCTACGTGAAGTTAAGGCTCAAAACAACGATTTCTAGTCACAATAAGTTTCGTAATAGAATAATGATTATACTCTGCTTGTTTAATTTAAAAACACGCAAGATGATTATTTGAAACAAAATAGTTAAAACTACATTATGGCCCGATTTCCCATGTTCCTTACGTGAAGTTAAGGTGCGAAACAACGATTTTTAGTCACAAAAAGCTTTGTAAAAAAATAATAATTATATTCGGCTTCTTGAATTCAAAACTCTTAGGATGATTTTTTGAAACAAAATGGATAAAACTTCATTATTGTCAGATTTCCCATGTTCCCTACGTGAACTTAAGGCTCAAAACAACGATTTCTATTCACAATAAGTTTTGTAATAGAATAATGATTATACTCGGCTCGTTGAATTTAAAAATGCATAAGATGATTATTTGAAACAAAATGGGTAAAACTTCATTATCGTCCTTTTTCCCACGTTCTCTATATGAAGATATTGCTCAAAACAACGATTTCTTGTCACAAAAAGTTTTGTAACAGAATAATGATTATAATCACTTTGTAGAATTTCAAAACTCTAAGGATGATTATTTGAATTAAATGGGTCAAACTTCTTTATCGTCTGATTTCCCACGTTCCCTACGTGAAGTTAATGCTCAAAACAATGATTTCGAGTCACAATAAGCTTTGTAAAAGAATAATGGTTATGTTTGGCTTGTTAAATTTCAAAACTCTTAGGATGATTATTTGAATCAAAATGTATAAAACTTCATTATTGTCTAATTTCCCATGTTCCTTACGTGAAGTTAATGCTCAAATCGAGGATTTCTATTCACAATAAGCTTTGTAAATGAATAATGATTATATTCAATTTGTTGAATTTCAAAACTCTTAGGATGATTATTTGAAACAAAATGGGTCAAGCTTCATTATCGTCTGATTTCTCACGTTCCCTACGTGAAGTAAAGGCGCAAAACAACGATTTCTAGTCACAATAAGCTTTGTAAAAGAATGATGACTATATTCGACTTGTTGAAATTCAAAATTCTAAGGATGATTTTTTGAAACAAAATGGATAAAACTTCATTATTGTTCGATTTCCCATGTTCCCTACGTGAAGTAATGGCTCAAAATAACGATTTCTAGTCACAATAAATTTTATAATAGAATAATGATTATACTCGGCTTTTTGAATTTCAAAACACCTAAGATAATTATTTGAAACAAAATGGGTAAAACTTCATTATCGTCCAATTTCTTAAGTTCTCTACGTGAAGTTAAGGCTGAAAACAACAATTTCTAGTCACAATAAGCTTTGTTAAAGAATTATGATTATATTCGGCTTGATGAATTTTAGAACTCTTAGGATTATTCTTTGAAACAAAATGGGACAAATTTTATTATCGTCCGATTTCCTATGTTCCTTACGTGAAATTAAGGCTCAAAACAACGGTTTCTAGTCACAATAAGCTTTGTAAAAGATTAATGATTATATTCGGCTTGTTGAATTTTAAAACTCCTAGGATGATTATTTGAAACAAAATGGGTCATACTTCACTATCGTTTGATTTCCCACGTCCCCTACGTGATGTTAAAGCTCGAAACAACGATTTCTAGTCACAATAAGCTTTGTAAAAGAATAATGATTATATTCGGCTTATTGAATTTTAAAACTCTTAGGATAATTATTGGAATCAAAATGGATAAAACTTCATTATTGTTCGATTTCCCATGTTCCCCACGTGAAGTTAAGGCTCCAAACAACGATTTCTAGTCACAATAAGCTTTTTAAAAGAATAATTATTATATTCGGCTTGTTGAATTTGAAAACACTTAAGATGATTACTAGAAAAAAGGGCAAGCCTTCATTATCGTCCTATTTCCCACGTTCTCTACATGAAGTTAATGCTCAAAAAATAATTTCTTGTCACAATAAGTTTTGTACCAGAATAATGATTATATTCAGCTTGTTGAATTTAAAAACTCTTAGGATGAATATTTGAAACAAAATGGGTCAAACTTCATTATCGTCCGATTTCCCACGGTCCCTATGTGAAGTTAAGGCTCAAAAAATGATTTCTACTCTAAATGTGCTTTGTGACAGAACAATGACTATACTTGGCTTATTTACTTTCAAAACTCATAGGAAAATTTTTTGAGACAAAATGGATAAAACTTCATTATTGTCCGATTTCCTATTTCCCTACGTGAAGTTAAGGCAGAAAACAACAATTTCTAGTCACAATAAGTTTTGTAATTGAATAACGATTATACTCAGCTTGTTGAATTTAAAAACACGTAAGATGATTATTTGAAACAAAATGGGTAAAACTTTATTATCATTCAATTTCCCACGTTCTCTACATGAAGTTAAGGCTCAAAACAACGATTTCTAGTCACAATAAGTTTTCTAAAAGAATAATGATTACATTCGACTTGTTGAAATTCAAAACTCTAAGGATGATTTCTTGAAACAAAATGGGTAAAACTTGATTATTGTCCGATTTCCCATGTTCCTTACGTGAAGTTAAGGCTCAAAATAACGATTTCTAGTCACAATAAGCTTTGTAAAAGAATAATAACTATATTCCACTTATTGAATTTCAAAACTCTTAGGATGATTATTTGAAACAAATGGGTCAAACTTCATTATCATCCGATTTCCAATGTTCCCTACTTGAAGTTAAGGCTTAAAACAACGATTTCTAGTTAAAATAAATTTTGTAATAGAATAATGATTATACTTGGGTTGTTGAATTTAAAAACACGTAAGATGATTATTTGAAAGAAAATGGGTAAAACTTCATTATCATTCAATTTTCCACGTTCTCTACATGAAGTTAAGGCTCAAAACAATGATTTCTAGTCATAATAAGTTTTGTAGTGTAATAATGATTATACTCAGCTTGTTGAATTTCAAAACTCTTAGAATGATTATTCGAAACTAAATGGGTCAAAATTCATTATCGTCCTATTTCCCCCGTTCTCAACATGAAGTTAATGCTCAAAACAACAATTTTTTGTCACTATAAGTTTTGTAACAGAATAATGATTATACTTGGCTTGTTGAATTTCAAAACTCTAAGAATGTTTATTTGAAACAAAATGGGTCAAACTTCATTATCGTCCGATTCTCCACATTCTCTACGTGAAGTTAAAGCTCAAAACAACAATTTCTAGTCACAATAAGCTTTATAAAAGAATAATGATTATATTTGGCTTGTTGAATTTCAAAAATCTTAGGATGATTATTTGAATCAAAGTGGATAAAACTTCATTATTGTCCAATTTTTCATGTTTCCTACATGAAGTTAAGGCTCAAAGTAACGATTTCTAGTCACAATAAGCTTTGTAAAAGAATAATGATTATATTCAACTTGTTGAATTACAAAACTCTTCGGATAATTATTTCAAACGAAATGGATCAAACTTCATTATCGTCCGATTTCCCACGTTCTTGTCACGACCCAATTTCCTAATCTTGATTAACTTGCCAGAGGACAGAGTGTCAGTAGGGCCTGAGATTGTTGTTGACCACACTGAGAAGGTACGACTGATTCGACAGAGACTCAAGGCAGCCCAAGAGAGGCAGAAGAAGTATCCAGACAAGTACCACAGCGATCTCACTTATTCCGAGGGAGCCTACGTCTATCTTAAAGTTTCCCCTCGAAAGGGTCTGCAGAGATTTGGTGTGAAGGGCAAGCTCGCACCGCGTTTCATCGGGCCATTCAGAGTAAGGAAACGGGTTGGAAAGGTTGCATACGAGTTAGAGCTTCCTCCGCAAATGTCAGGTGTTCATCCGGTCTTCCATATTTCGATGCTTCGACTGGCTGAGTCAAAGGTAGGCGCACGACCGACAGTTGACTTGAGTCAGATCGACCTGAGCGAGGATTTCTCATATGAGGAGCAGCCTATCCAGATCCTAGACCGAAAGGTACAAAAGTTGAGGAACAAGTCTATCCCAAAGGTGCTCGTCAAGTGGTAGTTCCACAGCGATTCGGAACTCACTTGGGAGCGGGAAGACTATATGCGAGATCGTTTCCTGTACCTTTTCGAGTCAGGTATAATCCTAACCTGAATTTAATTTCGAGGACGAAATTTCCATTTTGTTGGGAATATTTGTCACGACCCAATTTCCTAATCTTGATTAACTTGCTTAATCAGGATCACCGACCCGTGACGTGAGGCCCGCATGAGATGCGCACATTGACCGAGGCACGTGGCCGAGGTAAATGTTATATTTGTACTGGTGTATGCCTAGTGTTGTGTATGTGTGTTGACTAATTAAGTCCATTTTTTTTGCAAACCATAGACGTTGAGTTCACGTGAGCGGGGACACGCCTTGGAGTGCGTGCAAGTACGAGTACCTAGTGGAATTATCGGGGTGGCGAGAGTAGGCTAGGAAATAACAATTTATTTCAAATCTACTTTAACATAAATTAAGTTATTTAATTTAGTTGGAAAATACGTCGTTCGACGCACGAGGAAAGTGCCTCGAGTTGCGTGCGAGCCAGGGAACCGGGTAATTGGCACTTTGGAGAATTTTGTTTTATATTAATATGAATTTATAAGAGATTAATATGCATTATGGAGTTATTAAAATGTATATGGTTCTATGTAATTGAGCAAATCAAATTAGAATCCTATAGTTGGTTGGAAAATACAACACACATAGACTTACCTCGAGATTCGTGTGAGCACACACTCCCATACACTTGTGTCACACATGTGTGTTACAAGGCTGGATTTTAGTGGAGAGTAGGAGCAAAGGATGGCCACAAGATATCATAGAGATTGGATGGACACATTAGATCAAAACCCCCACTATAAAAACCATTTTTTCTCATACATTGCTTCATAATGCATGTCTTTGGCTGAAAATTCAGAGTTGTGGAGAACTCTCTTGCTGGAAAACTTGGGAGATTTAAAGGAGTTTTTATAGCACAAATCAAGGGATCAAATACCCCCCATCAAAGAACACCAACTAGGTAACCTTCCTTCCTCCTCATGCATTCAAGTTGTAGTATTTTTTAGTTCAATCAAAGGGATTTTCTGTGGGGATGATTCTAAAGTGTTTCGATATAGATTTGATGCAATTCTAAACCTTAATCTCAAACAACAAGTTCCATTTTCGGATATTGTAAGTTTTTGCCAAAAAAAAAGGAATTTTCTTATGATTTCGATTTTGGAAATTTTCGAGCTAGTAAATAATGTTGTTTTTGAAAACAAAGTTCATATTTGGATTCTCCATTGAAAAACACTTGCGATTCCAAAAGAGATTTCGAAAATCAGTGAGATTTTGGTTGGATTAAAATTTTCAGTTTTGGGTATGTTCTTGAAGTTCTTGAGTTGTAGTTTACAAATGCATGTTTAATCTTGTTAATTAATGCATATTTTAACTTTAGAAAACTTGGTAAGACATCAACATGGCATCAACGGGTCGTCGATGGGGCATCGACGCCGGTCGACGCGGCGCGAGCAGCACCAACGAGGTGCTTGGTTCGGCCAACATGAGTTGTTTGCCGAACCAAAGCACACTCCTAACGTGCGTTCAAAGCACAAGCGGAAAGCTTGTGCTTGAACGCACAAGTTAGGAGGTGATGGTGAAGGCCCAAGTCCATGTATATGGGCTTGGGCCATCCAAAATTAAAAAAAAAAAAAGAAAAACCATATGCATGTATATGTGCCAAAAGCATATATATGTATATGCATGTACATGGACCAAGTCCATGTATATGGGCTTGGGACCTAAAATGTGTACAATGGTGGGCTTTTGTTGTGCACAGTCACATTCATGTGCATAAAATGTGGGCCTTTAATGTGTGCCAAAAGCCCACATGCATAGGGACCTATATAAATAATAATGCTCATATAGAAAAATTATAGAAATTAACTAAGAATTTAGAAAAAATAAAAATAATAAAAAAATAAATAATAAAAAAATAAATAATATACATATATATTTATATATGTGTATACATTTATATATATACACATACACATATATGTATACATACAAAAATAATAATAATGATAATAATATAAAGTATATCTATGTAATAAAAGTATTAAAAATAAATAAATAAATGATATGAAATGACCTTTCAGGGACCTAGGGGTGTTACGGGATTTCGAGAGCGCTAGTCAGAGTGTCGCGAGGTCGGATAGCCATAGCTATCCTGTGACTTGTAAGTGAAACTGTGGGAACTCTTTACTTTATTTCATTCCAGTCATTTATAAATTTTCAGTCTATTGGTAGACTAGCTAATTTATTTCTCACATCATGTTTTCCTTGTTTCTATTCATATTGAATATCGATATAGCATGATGCCTTGTTTATTATATCATTGACTCCATGTTTCCTTATATGCTCAATTTTTGTCTTGGAATATGGCTAATGGATATTTAGAAAATGCATGCTATAGGGTTATCTGTTATGTTGGACTTGTGTTCTACTTCCCTTGGGGCTTTGTAACCAAACTTATGTTGAAATCATAATATTTTAGGATATATATTCTTAAAAACTAAAGTAGGGATTATCTAGTGTCCATTGCACACGAGATGCGCGGATTCACGAGGATTTCGGTCTTTCGGGGTCTCCGGCACTCGCCACTACACTTGGGCGGCACACGTGGCATGGACCACGGGGTTGTCGGCAAGTATAAATGATTTAAATATGCCGAGCACAGCTCCGCCATTTGAGGTTATTAGGAAAAAAAAAGAGAGAGATTATTATTATATGTTGAGCACAGCTCCATACAGTAGTGGAAAAGGCTAGGTGATAGTTCTCACCGCCGACCGGACGTAGATCATCTCGACTTAGCCTGTGTCAGTTTATATGTATCTGTTAACGTGGTATTTACTTGCATTATTTATTCAGCATTTCTTCAGCTACATATACTTTTAAATACCTTTTGTTTAAATTGGAAATGTAGTATTAGATTTCCCCAGTTATCACTTAAATATCACCATACTCACCGTCTAGTTTGTGACGGTGGGTGTAGATCCGTCGAGCAGCACCAGGCCGGGCAAGGAGAAGATCGGCGACTACCTCTGAGCTCCGAGCGCGTAGCTGCCCGTACACGTAGGGTACTTTTTGTATTATGTTTACTTATGTCTTTATCTTTTGGGATGTTATTGGGATGAGTGTTAGATTACCCGACTTTTGGCTTTCACTTTGTTTATATATGTTCGCCGTTTACTTGCATATATATAGTGATCGTTATTTCCTGGATTCCACGCTTAGGATTTATAAAAAAAAAAATCCGCTAAAATATTAAAGACTTCCGCTAAATAAAATAATTGTTTAAACAAGAGAACACAGGTAGTAAAGGCTGACTAATTCGTAATCGGGTCCTATGTGTCGTGATTAGGGCTTAATTACGGGATTAGGCCGGACGGTGCCCTAGATTAGAAGCGGGGCCGTCGCAGTTCTCTACATGAAGTTAAGGCTCAAAACAACGATTTCTACTCTCAATAAGCTTTGTGACACAATAATGATTATACTTTGCTTGTTTACTTCCAAAACTCTTAGGATGATTTTTTGAAACAAAATGGATAAAACTTCATTATTGTCCGACTTTCCATGTTCCTTACGTGAAGTTAAGGCTCAAAATAACGATTTCTTGTCACAATAAGTTTTGTAATTGAATAATGATTATCCTCAGCTTGTTGAATATAAAAACACGTAAGATGAATATTTGAAACAAAATGGTTAAAACTTCATTGTTTACCGATTCTCCATGTTCCCTACGTGAAGTTAAGGCCCAAAACAACAATTTCTAGTTACAATAAGCTTTCTAAAAGAATAATGATTATATTCGGCTTGTTGAATTTCAAAACTCCTAGGATGATTATTTGAAACAAAATGGGTCAAACTTCATTATCATCCGATTTCCCACATTCCCTACGTGAAGTTAAAGCTCAAAACAACAATTTCTAGTCACAATAAGCTTTGTAAAAGAATGATGATTATATTCGACTTGTTGAATTTCAAAACTCTTAGGTTGATTATTTGAATCAAAATAGATAAAACTTTATTATGGTCCTATTTTCCATATCCCCTTCGTGAAGTTAAGACTCAAAACAACGATTTCTAGTCACAATAAGCTTTGTAAAAGAATAATGATTATATTCGGCATGAGGAAATTCAAAACTCTTAGGATGATTATTTGAATCAAAATGGATAAAACTTCATTATTGTTCAATCTCCCATGTTTCCAACATGAAGTTAAGGCTCAAATCAACTATTTCGAGTCACAATAAGCTTTGTAAAAGAATAATGATTATATTCGACTTGTTGAATTTCAAAACTGTAATTATGATTTTTTGAAACGAAATGGGCAAAACTTCGTTATTGTCCGATTTTCCACTTTCCCTACGTGAAGTTAAGGCGTAAAACAACGATTTCTAGTCACAATATGCTTTGTAAAAGAATAATAATTATATTCAGCTTCTTGAATTTCAAAACTATTGGGTTGATTATTTGAATAAAAATGGATAAAACTTCATTATTGTCAGATTACCTATGTTCCCTACATGAAGTTAAGGCTGAAAACAACGATTTATAGTCACAAAAAGCTTTGTAAAAGAATAATAATTATATTCGGCTTCTTGAATTTCAAAACTCTTAGGATGATTTTTTGAAACAAAATGGATAAAACGTCATTATTGTCTGATTTCCCATGTTCCCTATGTAAAGTTTAGGCTCCAAACAACAATTTCTAGTCACAATAAGTTTGTTAATAGAATAAGGATTATACTCGCATTGTTTAATTTAAAAACACGTAAGATAATTATTTGAAACAAAATGGATAAAACTTCATTATCGTTCAATTTCTCACGTTCTCTATATGAAGTTAAGGCTCAAAACAACGATTTCTAGATACAATAAGCTTTGTAAAAGAATAATGATTATATTCAACTTGTTGAATTTCAAAATTGTAATTATGATTTTTTGAAACAAAATGGATTACACTTCATTATTGTCCGATTTCCCATGCTTCCTACGTGAAGTTAAGGCTCAAAACAACAATTTTTAGTCACAATAAGTTTTGTAATAGAATAATGATTATACTCGGCTTGTTTAATTTTAAAATATGTAAGATGATTATTTGATATAAAATAGTTAAAACTACATTATTTCCCGATTTCCCATGTTCCCTGCGCGAAGTTAAGGCTCAAAACAACGATTTCTAGTCACAATAAGTTTTGTCAAAGAATAATGATTATATTCGACTTATTGAATTTCAAAACACTTAAGATGATTATTTGAAATGAAATTGGTCAAACTTCATTATTGTCCGATTTTCCACGTTCCCTACGTGAAGTTAAGGCGCAAAACAACAATTTCTAGTCATAATAAGCTTTGTAAAAGAATAATGATTATATTCAGCTTGTTGAAATTCAAAACTATAAGGAAGATTTTTTGAAGAAAAATGGATTATGCTTTATTATTGTTCGATTTCCCATGTCCCCTACGTGAAATTAAGGCTCAAAATAACGATTACTAGTCACAATTAGTTTTGTAATAGAATAATGATTATACTCAACTTGTTTAATTTAAACATATGTAAGATGATTATTTGAAACAAAATGGTTAAAACTACATTATTGCTCGATTTCCTATGTTCCCTACGTGAAGTTAAGGCTCAAAACAACGATTTCTAGTCACAAAAAGCTTTGTAGAAGAATAATAATTATATTCGGCTTCTTGAATTCAATACTCTTAGGATGATTTTTTGAAACAAAATGGATTAAACTTCAATATTGTCCGATTTCCCATGTTCCCTACGTGAAGTTAAGGCTCAAAACAAAGATTTCTAGTCATAATAAGTTATGTAATGTAATAATAATTATACTCAGCTTGTTGAATTTCAAAACTCTTAGGATAATTATTTGAAACTAAATGGGTCAAACTTCATTATCGTCCGATTTTTCACGTTCCCTACGTGAAGTTAAAGCTCAAAACAACAATTTCTAGTCCCAATAAGCTTTGTAAAAGAATAATGATTATATTTGACTTGTTGAATTTCAAAACTCTTAGGATGATTATTTTGAATCAAAATGGATAAAACTTCATTATTATCCGATTTTTCATGTTCCCTACGTGAAGTTAAGGCTCAAAGTAACGATTTCTAGTCACAATAAGCTTTGTAAAAGAATAATGATTATATTAAACTTGTTGAATTTCAAAACTCTTAGGATAATTATTTCAAACGAAATGGGTCAAACTTCATTATCATCCGATTTCCAACGTTCCCTACGTGAAGTTAAGGCTCTAAACAACGATTTCTATTCTCAATAAGCTTTGTGACACAATAATGATTATACTTTGCTTGTTTACTTTCAAAACTATTAGGATGATTTTTTGAAACAAAATGGATAAAACTTCATTATTGTCCCATTTTCCATGTTCCTTACGTGAAGTTAAGGCTCAAAACAACGATTTCTAGTCGCAATAAGTTTTGTAATTGAATAATGATTATACTCAGATTGTTGAATTTAAAAACACGTAAGATGATTATTCTCTACGTGAAATTAAGGCTCAAAACAACGTTTTCTAGTCACAATAAGCTTTGTAAAAGAATTATGATTATATTCGTCTTGTTAAATTTTAAAACTCTTAGGATGATTATTTGAAACAAAGTGGGTCAAACTTTATTATCGTCCGATTTCCCACGTTAACTTCATGAAATTAAGGCTCAAAACAATGGTTTCTAGTCACAATAAGCTTTGTAAAAGATAATGATTATATTCAGCTTGTTGAATATAAAAACTCCTAGGATGATTATTTGAAACAAAATGGGTCAAACTTCATTATTGTCCGATTTCCCACGTTCACTACGTGAAGTTTAAGCTCGAAACAACAATTTCTAGTCACAGTAAGCTTTGTAAAAGAATAATGATTATATTTGGCTTATTGAATTTCAAAACTCTTAGGATGATTATTTGAATCAAAATGGATAAAACTTCATTATTGTTCGATTTCCCATGTTTCCTACGTGAAGTTAAGGCTCAAAACAACGATTTCTAGTCACAATAAGCTTTTTAAAAGAATAATGATTATATTTGGCTTGTTGAATTTGAAAACACTTAAGATGATTATTGGAAAAAAAAAATGGGCAAACCTTCATTATCGTCCTATTTCCCACGTTCCCTACGTGAAATTAAGGCTCAAAACAACGATTTCTAGTCACAATAAGCTTTGTAAAAGATTAATGACTATATTCGGCTCATTGAATTTTAAACTGATAGGATGATTATTTGAAACAAAATGGGTCAAACTTCATTATCGTCCGATTTCTCACGTTCCCTACGTGAAGTTAAAGCTCAAAATAACGATTTTTAGTCACAATAAGCTTTGTAAAAGAATAATGACTATATTTGGCTTGTTGAATTTCAAAACTTTTAGGATGATTTTTTGAAACAAAATGGATAAAACTTCAATATAGTCTGATTTCCCACGTTCCCTTCTTGAAGTTAAGACTCAAAACAACGATTGCTAGTCACAATAAACTTTGTGACAGAATAAGGATTATATTCGGCTTGTTGAATTTCGAAACTCTTTGGTGAAACAAAATGGTTCGAACTTCATTATCGTCCTATTTTCCACGTTCTCTATATGAAGTTAACGCTCAAAACAATGATTTCTTTTTACAATAAATTTTGTAACAGAATGATGATTATACTCGGCTTGTTGAATTTTACAACTCTAAGGATGATTAAACTTCATTATCGTCCGATTTTCACGTTCCCTACGTGAAGTTAATGCTAAAAACAACAATTTCTAGTCACAATAAGCTTTGTAAAAGAATAATGATTATATTCGGCTTGTTGAATTTTAAAACTCTTAGTATGATTATTTGGATTACAATGGAAAAAACTTTATTATTGTCCGATTTCCCACATTCCCTACGTGAAGTTAAGGCTCAAAATAACGATTTCTAGTCACAATAAACTTTGTAAAAGAATAATGATTATATTCGGCTTAATGAATTTCAAAACTCTTAGGATGATTATTTGAAAAAAATGGGTCAATCTTCCTTATCATCCTATTTCCCCCGTTTTTTAAATGAAGTTAATGCTCAAAATAATGATTTCCTTTCATAACAAGTTTTGTAACAGAATATTGATTATACTCAGCTTGTTGAATTTCAAAACTCTAAGGATGATTATTTAAAATAAAATGGAACAAACTTCATTATCGTCCGATTTTCCACGTTCCCTACGTGAAGTTAAACCTCAAAACAAAAATTTCAAGTCACAATAAGCTTTCGTAAAAGAATAATAATTACATTCGGCTTATTGAATTTCAAAACTCTTAAGTTGATTATTTGAATCAAAATGGATAAAACTTCATTATTGTCCGATTTTTCATGTTCCCTACGTGAAGTTAAGGCTCAAAATAACGATTTCTAGTCACAATAAGCTTTGTAAAAGAATAATAATTATATTCGGCTTCTTGAATTTCAAAACTCTTAGGATGATTTTTTGAAACAAAATGGATAAAACGTCATTATTTTCCGATTTCCCATGTTCCGTACGTGAAATTTAGACTCAAAATAACGATTTCTAGTCACAATAAGTTTTATAATAGAATAATGATTATACTCGCTTTGTTTAATTTAAAAACACGTAAGATGATTATTTGAAACAAAATGGGTAAAACTTCATTATCGTTCAATTTACCACGTTCTCTATATGAAGTTAAGGCTCAAAACAACGATTTCTAGTCACAATAAGCTTTGTAAAAGAATAATGATTATATTTGACTTGTCGAATTTCAAAACTGTAAGGATGATTTTTTGAAACAAAATGGATAAAACTTCATTATTGTCCGATTTCCCATATTCCCTACGAGAAGTTAAGGCTCAAAACAACAATTTCTAGTTCCAATAAGTTTTGAAATAGAATAATGATTATACTAGGCTTAATGAATTTAAAAACACGTAAAATTATTATTTGAAACAAAATTGGTAAAACTTCATTATCGTTCAATTTCTCACGTTCTCTAAATGAAGTTAAGGCTCAAAACAACGATTTCTAGTCACAATAAGCTTTGTAAAACAATAATGATTATATTCGGCTTGTTTAAATTCAAAACTCTAAGGATGATTTTTTGAAACAAAATGGATAAAACTTTATTACTGTCCGATTTCCCATATTCTTAAGTGAAGTTAAGGCTAAAAAAGTCGATTTCTAGTCACAATTAGTTTTGTAATAGAATAATGATTATACTCGCCTTGTTGAATATAAAAACACATTAGATGATTATTTGAAACAAAATGGTTAAAACTTCATTGTTGTCCAATTTTTCATGTTCCCTACGTGAAGTTATGGCCCAAAACAACGATTTTTAGTCACAATAAGCTTTGTAAAAGAATAATAATTATATTCGGCTTCTAGAATTCAAAACACTTAGGACAATTTTTTAAAACAAAATGGATAAAACTTCATTATTGTTCGATTTCCCACGTTCCTTACGTGAAGTTAAGGCTCAAAACAATGATTTCTAGTCACAATAAGTTTTCTAATATAATAATGATTACACTTGGCTTGTTGAATATCAAAACTCTTAAGATGATTATTTAAAACAAAATGGGTAAAACTTCATTATCGTCCAAGTTACCACGTTCTTTACATGAAGTTAAGGCTGAAAACAACGATTTATTGTCATAATAAACTTTGTAAAAGAATAATGATTATATTCGGCTTGTTGAATTTCAAAACTCTTAGGATGATTATTTTAAAAAAATGGGTCAATCTTTATTATCATCCTATTTCCTACGTTCTCTACATGAAGTTAATGCTCAAAACAACGATTTCTTTTCACAATAAGTTTTGTAATGAAATATTGATTATACTCGACTTGTTGTATTTCAAAATACTAAGGATGATTATTTGAAACAAAATGGATCAAACTTCATTATCGTCCAATTTCCCACGTTCTTTACGTGAAGTTAAAGCTCAAAACAACGATTTCTAGTCACAATAAACTTTGTAAAAGAATAATGATTATATTCGACTTTTTGAATTTCAAAACTCTTAGGATGATTATTTGAAACGAAATGGTTCAAACTTCATTATCGTCTGATTTTCCACGTTCCCTACGTGAAGTTAAGGCGCAAAACAACGATTTCTAGTCATAATAAGCTTTGTAAAGGAATAACGATTATATTCGGCTTGTTGAAATTCAAAACTGTAAGGATGATTTTTTGTAACAAAATGGATTAAACTTCATTATTGCCCAATTTTCCATGTTTGCTACATGAAGTTGAGGCTCAAAACAACGATTTCTAGTTACAATAAGTTTTGAAATAGAATAATGATTATACTCGGGTTGTTAAATTTAAAAACACGAAAGATGATTATTTAAAACAAAATGGTTAAAACTACATTATTGCTTGATTTCCCATGTTCCCTACGTGAAGTTAAGGCTCACAACAACGATTTCTAGTAACAAAAAGCTTCGTAAAAGAATAATAATTATATTCGGCTTCTTGAATTCAATACTCTTAGGATGATTTTTTGTAACAAAATGGATAAAACTTCATTATAGTCCGTTTTCCCTTGTTCCCTACGTGAAGTTAAGGCGCAAAACAAACATTTCTAGTCATAATAAGTTTTGTAATGTAATAATGATTATACTCGACTTTTTGAATTTCAAAACTCTGAGGATGATTATTTGAAACTAAATGGGTCAAACTTCATTATCGTCCTATTTCCCACGTTCTCTACATGAAGTTGAGGCTCAAAACAACGATTTTTTTGCACAATAAGTTTTGTAACAGAATAATGATTATACTTGGCTTGTTGAATTTCAAAACTCTAAGGATGTTTATTTGAAACAAAATGGGTCAAACTTCATTATCGTCCAATTTTCCACTTTCCGTACGTGAAGTTAAAGTTCAAAACATCAATTTCTAGTCACAATAAGCTTTGTAAAAGAATAATGATTATATTCGGCTTGTTGAATTTCAAAACTCTTAGGATGATTATTTGAATCAAAATGGATAAAACTTCATTATTGTCCAATTTTCCATGTTCCCCATGTGAAGTTAAGGCTCAAAGTAATGATTTCTAGTCACAATAAGCTTTGTAAAAGAATAGTGATTATATTCGACTTATTGGATTTCAAAACTCTTAGGATTATTATCTGAAACGAAATAGGTCAAACTTCATTATTGTCCGATTTCTCATGTTCCCTACGTGAAGTTAAGCCGCAAAACAACAATTTCTAGTCACAATAAATTTTGTAAAAGAATTATAATTATATTTGGCTACTTGAATTTCAAAACTCTTAGGTTGATTATTTAAATCAAAATGGATAAAACTTCATTATTGTCCGATTTTCCATGTTCCCTACGTGAAGTTAAGGCTCAAAACAACGATTTCAAGTCACAACAAGCTTTGTAAAAGAATAATGATTATATTCGGCTTGTTGAATTTCAAAACTCTTAAGATAATTATTTGAATCAAAATGGATAAAACTTCATTAATGTCCGATTTCCTATGTTCCCTACGTGAAGTTAAGGCTCCAAACAACGATTTCTAGTCACAATAAGCTTTGTAAAAGAATAATAATTATGTTCGGCTTCTTGATTTTCAAAACTCTTAGGATGATTTTTTGAAACAAAATGGATAAAACATAATTATTGTCCGATTTCCCATGTTCCCTACGTGAAGTTTAGGCTCAAAACAACGATTTCTAGTCACAATAAGTTTTGTAATAGAATAATAATTATACTCGGCTTGTTTAATTTAAAAACACGAAAGATGATTATTTGAAACAAAATAGGTAAAACTTCATTATCGTTCAATTTCCCACATTCTCTACATAAAGGTAAGGCGCAAAACAACGATTTCTAGTCACAATAAGCTTTGTAAAAGAATAATGATTATATTCGGCTTGTCTAATTTCCTACGTTCTCTACATGAAGTTAATGATCAAAACAACGATTTCTAGTCACAATAAGCTTTGTGACAGATTAATGATTATACTCGACTTGTTGAATTTCAAAACACTTAATATGATTATTTGAAACAAAATGGGTTAAACTTCATTATCGTCCAATTTCGCATGTTCTTTATGTGAAGTTAAGCCTCGAAAACATCGATTTCTATTGAAAATACGCGTTGTAGATGAAATATGATTATAATTGGCTTGTTAAATTTCAAAACTCTTAGATTGATTAATTAATACAAAATCGTTAAAAATTCATTATCGTCAAATTTCCCACGTTCCCTAATTGAAGTTAAGGCTCAAAAAAAGGATTTCTATTGAAAATAAACATTGTAGATAAAATATGATTCTGCTTAACTTTTTGAATTTCAAATATCATAGAATGATTATTTGATACAAAATCGTTAACAGTTCATTATTGTCTGATTTCCAACGTTCCCTACGTGAAGTTAAGGTGCAAAACAACAATTTCTAGTCACAATAAGCTTTGTAAAAGAATAATAATTATATTCGGCTTCTTGAAACTCATAACTCTTAGGATGATTTTTTGAAACAAAATGGATAAAACTTCATTACTGTCCGATTTCCCATGTTCCCTACGTGAAGTTAAGGCTCAAAACAAAGATTTCTAATCACAATAAACATCATGACAGAATAAGAATTATACTTGGCTTGTTGAATTTCAAAATTCCTAGGATGATTATTTGAAACTAAATGGGTCAAACTTCATTATCGTCCTATTTCCTACGTTCACACATAAAGTTAATGCTGCAAACAACGATTTTTTATCACAATAAGTTTTGTAACAAGTACTCGGCTTGTCGAATTTCAAAACTCTAAGGATGTTTATTTGAAACAGAATGGGTCAAACTTCATTATCGTCCGATTTTTCACGTTACCTACATGAAGTTAATTCTCAAAACAACAATTTCGAGTCACAATAAGATTTGAAAAAGAATACTGATTATATTCGGCTTGTTGAATTTCAAAACTCTTAGGATGATTATTTGAATCAAAATGGATTAAACTTCATTATTGTCTGATTTCTCACGTTCCCTACGAGAAGTTAAGGCTCAAAACAATGATTTTTAGTCACAATAAGCTTTGTAAGAGAATAATGATTATATTCGGCTTGTTGAATTTTCAAACTTTTAGGATGATTATTTGAAAAAAATGGGTCAAACTTCATTATCGTCCTATTTCCCATATTCTTTATATGAAGTTAATGCTTAAAAAAACGGTTTCTAGTCACAATAAGGTTTGTAAAAGAATAATGATTATATTCGGCTCGTTGAATTTCAAAACTCTTAAAACGATTATTTGAATCAAAATGGATAAAACTTCATTATTGTCCTATTTCCCATGTTCCCTAGTGAAGTTAAGGCTCAAAACCACGATTTCTAGTCACAATAAGTTTTGTAATAGAATAATGATTATACTTGACTTGATGAATTTAAAAACACATAAGATGATTATTTGAAACAAAATGGGTAAAACTTCATTATCATTCAATTTTTCACGTTCTCTACATGAAGTTAAAGCTCAAAATAACAATTTCTAGTCACAATAAGCTTTGTAAAAGAATTATGATTATATTCGGCTTGTTCAATTCAAAACTCTTAGGATAATTTTTGAAACAAAATGGATAAAACTTCATTATTGTCCGATTTTCTATTTTACCTACGTGAAGTTAAGGCTCAAAACAACGATTTCTAGTCACAATAAGTTTTGTAATAGAATAATGATTATACTCGACTTGTTGAGTTTCAAAACAATTAAGATGATTATTTGAAACAAAATCGGTAAAACTTCTTTATCATCCAATTTCCCATGTTCCCTACGTGAAGTTAAGGCTATGAAAAATGATTTCTAGTAACAATAAGTTTTGTAATAAAATAATGATTATACTCGTCTTATTGAATATAAAAACACGTAAGATGATTATTTGAAACAAAATGGTTAAAACTTCATTATTATCCGATTTTCCATGTTCCCTACGTGAAGTTAAGGCGCAAAACAACGATTTCTAGTGAAAATAAGCTTTGTAAAAGAATAATGATTATATTCGCCTTGTTTAAATTCAAAACTCGTAGGACGATTTTTTAAAACAGAATGGATAAAACTTCATTACTGTTCGATTTCTCATATTCCCTACGTGAAGTTAAGGCTCAAAACAACGATTTCTAGTCACAATAAGCTTTGCAATAGAATAATGATTATACTTGGCTTGTTTGATTTAAAAACACGTAAAATGATTATTTGAAACAAAATAGGTAAAACTTCATTATCGTTCAATTTCCCACATTCTATACATGAAGTTACGGCAAAAAACAACGATTTTTAGTCACAATAAGCTTTGTAAGAGAATAATTATTATATTCGACTTGTTGAAATTTAAAACTCTAAGGATGATTTTTTGAAACAAAATGGATAAAACTTCATTATTGTCCGATTTCCCATGTTCCCTACATGAAGTTAAGGCTCAAAACAATGATTTCTAGGCACAATAAGTTTTGTAATAGAATAATGATTATACTCGGCTTGATGAATTTTAAAATACGTAAGATGATTATTTGAAACAAAATGGGTAAAACATCATTATCGTTAAATTTTTTACGTTCTTTACATGAATTTAAGGCTCAAAACAACGATTTCTAGTCACAATAAGCTTTGTAAAAGAATAATGATTATATTCGGCTTGTTGAATTTCAAAACTCTTAGGATAATTATTTGAATTAAAATGGATAAAACTTCATTATTGTTCGATTTCCCATGTTTCCTACGAGAAGTTAAGGCTCAAAACAACGATTTCTAGTCACAATAAGCTTTTTAAAAGAATAATGATTATATTCGGCTTGTTGAATTTGAACACACTTAAGATGATTACTGGAAAAAAAATGGGCAAACCTTCATTATCGTCCTATTTACCATGTTCTCTACATTAAGTTAATGCTCAAAAAATGATTTCTTGTCACAATAAGTTTTATACATGAATAATGATTATATTCAGCATGTTGAATTTCAAAACTCTTAGGACGAATATTTGAAACAAAATGGGTCAAACTTCATTATCGTCCGATTTCCCACGGTCCCTATGTGAAGTTAAGGCTAAAAAAAAACGATTTCTACTCTCAATAAGCTTTGTGAAAGAACAATGATTATACTTGGCTTGTTACATTCAAAACTCATAGGATGATTTTTTGAGACAAAATGGACAAAACTTCATTATTGTCTGATTTCCCATTTCCCTACGTGAAGTTAAGGCTCAAAACAACGATTTCTAGTCACAATAAGTTTTGTAATTTGAATGCCGATTATACTCAGCTTGTTGAATTTAAAAACAAGTAAGATGATTATTTGAAACAAAATGGGTAAAACTTTATTATCATTCAATTTCCCACATTCTCTATATAAAGTTAAGGCTCAAAACAACGATTTCTAGTCACAATAAGCTTTGTAAAAGAATAATGATTATATTCGGCTTGTTAAATTTCAAAACTCTTAGGATGATTATTTGAATCAAAATGGATAAAACTTCATTATTGTTCGAATTCCCATGTTTCCTACGAGAAGTTAAGGCTCAAAACAACGATTTCTAGTCACAATAAGCTTTTAAAAAGAATAATGATTATATTCGGCTTGTTGAATTTGAACACACTTAAGATGATTACTGGAAAAAAAATGGGCAAACCTTCATTATCGTCCTATTTCCCACGTTCTCTACATGAAGTTAATGCTCAAAAAATGATTTCTTGTCACAATAAGTTTTATACATGAATAATGATTTTATTCAGCTTGTTGAATTTCAAAACTCTTAGGATGAATATTTGAAACAAAATGGGTCAAACTTCATTATCGTCAGATTTCCCACGGTCCCTATGTGAAGTTAAGGCTCAAAAAACAATTTCTACTCTCAATAAGTTTTGTGACAGAACAAGGATTATAATTGGCTTGTTACATTCAAAACTCATAGGATGATTTTTTGAGACAAAATGGATAAAATTTCATTATTGTCTGATTTCCCATTTCCCTACGTGAAGGTAAGGCTCAAAACAACGATATCTAGTCACAATAAGTTTTGTAATTGAATAACGATTATACTCAGCTTGTTGAATTTAAAAACACGTAAGATGATTATTTGAAACAAAATGGGTAAAACTTTATTATCATTCGATTTCCCACGTTCTCTACATGAAGTTAAGGCTCAAAACAACGATTTCAAGTCACAATAAGTTTAGTAAAAGAATAATGATTATATTCGGCTTGTTGAATTTCAAAACTCTTAGGATGATTATTTGAATCAAAATGGATAAAACTTCATTATTGTCCGATTATCCATGTTCCATACGTGAAATGAAGTCCTAAAACAACGATTTCTAGTCACAATAAGCTTTGTAAGAGAATAATGACTATATTCGACTTGTTGAATTTTAAAACTATTAGGATGATTATTTGAAATGAAATGCGTCAAACTTCATTATCGTCCATTTTCCCATGTTCCCTACGTGAAGTTAAGGCTCAAAACAACGATTTCTAGTCACAATAAGCTTTGTAAAACAATAATGATTATATTCAACTTGTCGAATTTCAAAACTCTTAGGATTATTATTTGAAACACAATAGGTCGAAGTTCATCATCGTCCGATTTCCCATGTTCCCTATGTGAAGTTAAGGCACAAAACAACCATTTCTAGTCACAATAAGTTTTGTAAAAGTATAATGATTTTATTCAGCTTGTTGAGTTTCAAAACTCTAAGGATGATTTTTTGAAACAAAATGGATAATACTTCATTATTGTCTAATTTCCCATGTTTCCTACATGAAGTTAAGGCTCAAAATAAAGATTTCTAGTCATAATAAGTTTTGTAATGTAATAATGATTATACTCGGCTTGTTGAATTTCAAAACTCTTAGGATGATTATTTGAAACTAAATGGGTCAAACTTCATTATCGTCGTATTTCCCACATTCTCTACATAAAGTTAATGCTCAAAACAACGATTTGTTGTCACAATAAGTTTTGTAACAGAATAATGATTATACTCGGCTTGTTGAATTTCCAAACTCTAAGGATGTTTAATTGAAACAAAATGGGTCAAACCTCATTATCGTCTGATTTTCTACGTTCCCTATGTGATGATAAAGCTTAAAACAACAATTTCTAGTCACAATAAGCCTTGTAAAAGAAACATGATTATATTCAGCTTGTTGAAATTCAAAACGCTTAGGATGATTATTTGAATCAAAATGGATAAAACTTCATTATTATTCGATTTTCCTTGTTCCCTACGTGAAGTTAAGGCTCAAAGTAACGATTGCTAGTCATAATAAGCTTTGTAAAAGAATAATGATTATATTCGACTTGTTGGATTTCATAACTCTTAGGATGATTATTTGAAACGAAATAGGTAAAACTTCATTATCGTCCAATTTCCCACGTTCCCTATGTGAAGTCAAGCAGCAAAACAACGATTTCTAGTCACAATAAGCTTTGTAAAAGAATAATAATTATATTCGACTTCTTGAATTTCAAAACTCTTAAGTTGATTATTTGAATCAAAATAGATAAAACTTCATTATCGTCCAATTTTTCATGTTCCCTATGTGATGTTAAGGCTCAAAACAATGATTTCTAGTCACAATAAGCTTTGTAAAAGAATATTGATTATATTCGGCTTGTTGAATTTCAAAACTCTTAGGATGATTATTTGAATCAAAATAGATAAAACTTCATTATTGTCCGATTGCCAATGTTCCCTACGTGAAGTTAAGGCTCAAAACAACGATTTCTAGTCACAATAAGCTTTGTAAAAGAAAAATAATTATATTCAGCTTCTTTATTTTCAAAACTCTTAGGATGATTTTTTGAAACAAAAATGGATAAAACATCATTATTGTCCAATTTTCCATGTTCCCTATGTGAAGTTTAGGCTCAAAACAATGATTTCTAGTCACAATAAGTTTTGTAATAGAATAATGATTATACTCGGCTTGTTTAATATAAAAACATGAAAGATGATTATGAAACCACACCCAAGAGGGGGGTGAATTGGGTGTGTCGAGAGGTTATTGCCTTTTTAATATTTTTATGCACAAATGACCACGAATGTCTATGCTATGCAAGTGAACGGGATAGAAGAGATGGAAAGTGACACACGATTTATAGTGGTTCGATCTAATGATCTACATCCACTACCTAACCTCCCCAGTTAGGATTTTTAAACTCTCACTTATATTCCCAATAAGTGTTACAACCTAAGCATACAAGCCCAGAATGCCTAATTACAATTAGGACTTCCTATCTAGTCGCAACTAGAGTTTGTGCCTAGCCTCAACTAGGTCTTCCCTTTGACTTAGATTCCACTAAGTCTTACAATCATACACTTACAACAATTTGCTGAAAAGAAATGAGATACACTTTACAATATAAAGTGGTATCAAATTCAAACACTAGTAAGCCTCCTAAAGCCTAACAACTCTAATGCATGCAAGTATGAGAATGAATGGAAAATGCAAAGTGTGTCACTGATTTTGCTGCAAGTTCCAAATATGAAATCGCTTTAAAATCCAATGTATATGTGCAAAACCGATTTCAAAGCAAAGAACAATAGTTTGACAAAGATCAAGTTTAAGTGCAAAACTCTTGTAAAAAACAATCTTAAGGTCTGATAAAATAAGTTTAAGTGCAAAGCCCAAGATGATGGTGTTCAAACACACAACAAACTAATTTTCTTTCAAATCACACAAAACTATGTAGATTAAGCTCAAAAGAAAGAATCTAGAACAAGGACTTGCTTACGACCAAGAAGATGACAAAAGAGATCAGTTTTGAAGAGATTCTTGTACTCCTTTGAATGCTTCAAAGTGCTGGAATATAGTGCTAGTGGATAGCCTCAAGAATCTCCTTTGTTTCCTTCACAAAAATCAAAGTTCTCCTTTTGAATATTTTGAGCTTTTTAGTGTGTTTCTTCCTTATTGTGAGAAAACCATGTTCTTGGTGGTTTTATAGTGTTAGGTATCCCATTGTGACAGTTTATGACCGTTCTAGGGATCCAAGGGTCTAGAATTCATCAAGAATTCAAATTAAAGTCCGTTTTTTAGCTTTTTAAAAAAGCTGTCAGGCAGGCAATTAGCGCGCTAATACTGAGACCTAGCACACTATCTCTGCACTTAGCGCGCTAATGTCAATATTAGCGCGGTAACTGCAGGGAGCTCAAAATAAATATTTTATCCCTTTGTGTCAGCGACCCTTAAACATGTCTGGGACCTCACCAACAATTATATAACATGTTATACATGTTTGTTATGGGTCATTAAGCATAATTGGATTGTCCGGATAATTTTACGAATCCCGAAAACGAAAAATCACGATTACATAACGTGCGAGGGACTTTTCTGCAAATATTACAGTTTTCTTTTCAAAGACCTTTCAAAAGCAAGTTTTTCCTTTTTGAAAACTTCAAAATGATCTCCAATATGCAAATGTTCATACAAAAAACATAGCTTCACATTTTCAATCTCATTGACCTAGTCATGTGTTAAAATTCCATTTTGAAACTTCAAGTAACCTCATGACTCTTAAAAATTGGTTTAAGAAACTCAATATGCATGAACTAATGCATTTGGCTTGCGTGAAAGAATTTGAATACCTTACATCGAGATTACAAATTTGCGGTATGATCTTTCATCTTCATTCCTTCATGAATGCTGAGTCTTGAACTTGTATGGCTTGAATACCCGTGATGTGCTGTTTTGCATCCTTTAACAAAAACTGAAATACACTTGATATTTATTAGTCCATTTTCACCTTGTTTGTTTCCATCAAAATCCCGGTCGGAGTTAGAGTGACTAACCTCTTAGTCCAACAATCTCCCCCTTTTTGATGATAACAAACAATGCGAACTTTAAAGATGTAAAACATAATCTAAGTGTATATCACATTCATGATTATATCATTTATTTATGCAAATTCAAACACATCAACATTTTCATGTTCAACCACATTTTCTCCCCCGTTTGATACCGTCAAAAAGTGGGGCCAAACTCCCCCGTAAAGAGAACACATAAAGAAGAATAGTATCAACACGAGTAAAATATACGCTCCCCCTCACTTTATGCATATCGAAAAAATAATAGTTGGAAGCGGTACATATTCATATAGGATGAATCATAGTTAAGCAAGAAATAGCCATATAGAAACTCAGAGATACACAAAGAAATTCATGATATAGATAGCATAAAGCAATGAGAGCATAGTTGTGGCTTAAACATGAGTTTGCACAAAAAAAATTTCCTAGATCATCTAAGACTAACATTGTGGAGCCTAATGCTCATATAATGTCTCTATACATCTAAAAATGACCAAATAGAATCGAATGCTGAACGAGCCAGAAAAAAGTCTAAACACTCCTCCTTGAGGACGATGGTCATCGTGCAAAGCTGGATGCATGGTCATTACGCGTGGTGTAAGCTGGGAGCAACTGACCCTCGATATGATGAAGCCTATCATTCTGATGCTGGATACTCGCCTCGACAGTAGCGAAGGTCTGAGTCATATAGGTGTGCAGGTAGCCCAGCTGTGCAAAGACGTACGCCGACGAGGGGGACATATCCGGTGGAGGCGTGAAAACGCCAAACGTAGAGGGAGGTAGAGGCGGTGTTGTCTCGTATTGCGACGGCAGCGGGGGTGGAACTGCGGAGTCGTGATGAGCTTCCTCATCACCATCATAGTCATCATCGCCAGTAAAGCCTTCATCGTCAGCAATGTCATCATCTCCAAAACTGTAACTATACTCTAAGTAGCTGGGCACATCAAACGGAGCAACTGGAGGGTCCGTAGGCAATGGAGACTCATAGCCGCCGTAATACTGACCGTCCGGGATTGCATCGTCCCGTGTCCACCGCTTCCTGTCGCGTATGTAGCGATACTTCATGGCCTTCAGAGTGGCCATGTCAATGGTGTCATAGACAGTGAGGGGACGACCACCTAATGTGAGATCCACTTGAGCAGACTCCAAGTAGGATGTGATAATATGGGCATAAGGAAGATGATGACCCGAGCTGCACGTGCTCGTTATATAACCAATGAGAATGTGGGGCAGGCTGAGAGGAATTGCACGAAATAGATGCCCAAGGACAAACATGTCAAGGAGAGTTACGTAGTTGTTACTTCCACCTCGAGGAAGAATGACCTTGTGAAGTACCTTATGAAGGAGGTGAGGTAGGAGTTTGAAATCGGTATCCGTTATACCAGTCGGATAAACAGTTAAAGTTCTTTTTGGCTGAAGAAAGGAATTAAGTACTTCGAGACGATCAAAAGGCCAACTAAGAAATTTGCACACTACCGTAGTGGTAGGAGGGTGCAATGGAAGGTGAAGTCGTTGGGCGAGACTTTCAGGCGTAATCTCAATAGATCGGGCACCCACGGACGAACGAAGAACAAAATGGTTCGTTGTTTGGAGATTGGAATAGAAGACTCGAACCAAAGGGGGGTTATAGTTGGCGTTGTGGGCACAAAAAGTAGTCCATCCCGCCGTATCAAAAATCTCCCGAATTGGGAGATGAGCCCTACCAAAGAAAGCAAAGTCGATAACGGCGGGTCGAAGGATTTTGGCATTCGTTAGTTGGGGAGCCGCGGACTCAAGAACCGATGTGGACTCATGGACGGACTTGGCGCGGCCCTCACGTCGTGGGGCATTCGCCAGAGTGGGGGCGGGTTGTGAGGATTCAGACTCACTATTGGAGGAGGAAGATGGTTGAACGACACGACGTTGTGATGGACGACGAGAGGACGTGGCTTGGGTAGGACGAGATGGGGGGGCGGTTGGACGGGGATTGGTGGTGGCGGTCGAGCGGGAAGAGGGGCGACGATTCGACATTGTGTAAAAAAAATGGAAAGATTGACAGAGAGAGGAAAAGATTGTTACCTTGTAGGAGTGGAGATCGCGGTGGAGACGACGTGAAGAGAGCGAAGGCGTGGAGAGGCGATGAGAAGAGAGGGAAGAGGCGTTATCGAGGAGAGGAGAGGAAAAATGTGGGAAGTGAGTGATTTGTTAGGGTAAAAACTAATTTATAAACCCCTGGCCGAACGGCATTAGCGCGCTAATGGGTCGATTTGTCTTCTGGGCCAGTACATCATTAGTGCGCTAATGGCTGAAATTAGCGCACTAATTTCCCTCTGGAAATTTTTGGTCACTCAACTATTAACGCGCTAATTCCCTTATTAGCGCGCTAATTTCTCACTGGAAATTTTGGACATGAAATTTTTTGGATTTTTGACATACATCTCCGATTGACCTCAAACTTCTTGGACACTTTACTAACACCATATAAAAAGGTTTGGAACAACTAAAACATGTGTAGAAGGTCCGATTCTCGATCCATGCCTAACTCACGCCGAATCTTAGAAAATTGATCTCTAGGCAAAGGCTTAGTGAATATATCGGTTAGTTGGTCCTCTGTGGGCACATGGACAAGTTTAACATCGCCCTTTTGGACATGATCACGAAGAAAATGGTGCCTAATTTCAATATGTTTTGTTCGAGAGTGTAACACCGGATTTTTCGATATGTTTATTGCACTTGTGTTATCAAAATAAATTTTCTACACACCAAACTAGGATTTGATAATCCTCGAGTTGTTGTTTCATGTATAGAACTTGAGCACAACAACTTCCGGCAGCCACATATTCGGCCTCCGCCGTAGATAAAGCCACGGAATTCTGTTTTTTGCTAAACCATGAGATAAGTGAGTTTCCTAGCAAATGGCAAAATCCGGAAGTGCTTTTCCTATCAACTAGACTTCACGCATAATCAGAATCAACAAAGCTTCGGAGTTCAAAACTCTTGGTTTTGTTGAACCACAATCCTAAGTCTTGTGTTCCACTCAGATATCGTAATATGCGTTTTACACATTTTAAGTGGGACTCTTTAGGATCGGATTGAAATCTAGCACATAAGCACACACTAAACATAATGTTGGGTCTACTAGCGGTCAAGTATAGGAGGCTACCTATCATTCCACGGTAAAGTTTAGGATCTATGGATTTTCCTAGTTGGTCTTTGTCCATTTTGATAGTAGAACTACTAGGAGTGTCACATGCCTTCAGATTTTCAAATTTGAACTTCTTCAACATGTCCCTCACATACTTCGCTTGATTTATAAGAATGCCATGTTTATATTGCTTTATTTGCAAGCCTAGAAAGTATATTAGTTCACCCATCATGCTAATTACAAATTCATTTGTCATCAATGATGAGAATTCATCACATAGACGTGTGTTAGATGACCCGAAAATGATATCATCAACATAGATTTGAACAAGTAGCATATTATGTTTTTTGATCAAGATGAACAAAATGGGATCTAGTGTTCCTTTCTTGAATCCTTTCTCAAGTAAAAATGCACTAAGTCTATAATACCAAGCTCTAGGGGCTTGTCTTAGTCCATACAAGACTTTTTGAAGATGATAGACATGGCTTGGATGCTCATGATCTTCAAATCCCGGTGGTTGTTCTACATATACTTCTTCATGGATGAACCCATTTAGAAATACACTTTTAACATCCATTTGGTATAGTAGAAACCCGTTGTAGCAAGCATAAGCAAGCAACATGCGAATTGCTTTTAGTCTTGCTACGGGTGCAAAGGCTTCCTCATAATCAATTCCTTCTTCTTGATTGTAGCCTTGTGCAACCAACCTAGCCTTGTTTCTTACAATTTCACCTTTTTCATTCTTTTTGTTTCTAAAAACCCATTTAGTGCTTATGATTGTGTGGTCTTTAGGTCTAGGTACTAGTTTTCATACCTTGTTCCTAACAAAGTGGCTTAGCTCTTCTTGCATAGCCATTACCCAAAACTCATCTCCTAAGGCATCATCTATCTTGGTGGGCTCAGTTTGTGACACAAAAGCTAAGTGTCCTTCATCTCTATGCAATGTTGACCTAGTGATTATTCCTTTGTTTGGATCACCTATGATTTGTTGAGAAGAATGGCCAATGAGGAGTCTTGAATTCTTAGGCACACTTGTTTCGGATTCCTTGTTTACCTCAAGCTCTTAACTATTTGAGGTTTGTCCTAGAGTGCCATCATCTTCATCGTCAATCCTCAATTTTTTTAGATTTTGCATTATCTTAACTTTGGGATCTACTTCATCAAATTTCACATGAATAGATTCTTCTATGGTTTTGGTTGATCTATTAAACACCCTATATGCTTTGCTATGTATGGAGTACCATAGAAAAATGCATACTTTAGACTTTGGGTCAAATTTGTGTAATTGATCCCTATCATTTAGAACATAACAAGTGCAACCGAACACCTTAAAATAACTTATGTTGGGTTTTCGGCCTTTCCATAGTTCATAAGGAGTCTTTTTCACTTGCTTTCGGACATTTACTCTATTTATAACATAGCATGCCGTTAATGGCTTTGGCCCAAAAGTGCTTAGCTATGTTGTACTAATTTAGCATAGTCCTACACATCTCTTGGAGTGTTCTATTTTTTCTTTCAACAACTCCATTTTATTGAGGTGTTCTAGGAGAGGATAATTGGTGTGTATAACCTTGTTTATCACAAAAATCCTCCAAGTTCCTATTTACAAACTCACCACCTCTATCACTTCTTATGATGGTGATTTTGTATCCCTTTTCATTATCTACTAAAGCACAAAATTTTACAAACACATCAAACACTTCATGCTTGTGAGATAGAAAATACACCCATGTATACCTTGTAAAGTCATCAACAATGACAAAACAATATGATTTACCTCCTAGACTTTGTGTTTGGGTAGGTCCGAACAAATCCATATGGATAAGTTCTAAGGCTCGAGTCACATTGCTTGCTACTTTCGTTTTAAATGACGATTTCACTTGTTTACCAAGGATACAAGGTTCACATTCCTTATCTTTCTTAAACGTGCATTTGGGTAGGCCCTTAACTAAATCATGCTTAGTCAATTTTGAAAAATTTTCCATGCTAGAATGTCTTAGTCTACGGTGCCACAACCATGCATCACAATCACTTTGTGCACTCAAACATGAAACATTTTGCATATTCATCTCATCAAAGAAGATGGCATAAACATTCTTATCTCTATATGTGATAAACAAAGTTTCATGCTTCTCATTCCTAACAATGCATTTCGATGATTCAAACATAACATGAAATCTTTTGTCGCACAATTAGCTAACACTAAGCAAGTTTTGTTTGAAACCATCAACAAGATAAACATTAGAAGTAGAAAGTGAATGGTTACCGACGGTTCCGAGACCAATAACTCTTCCTTTGTTGTTGTCTCTAAATGTAACCTTTCCACCGTCATGCCGCTTTAGCTCAATGAATTGAGTGCATCTCCGGTCATGTGTCTTGAGCACCCGCTATCTAAGTACCATGGGGTGCTCTTCCTTGCATCCTACACAATGGGAAACACATTAGATTTTGGTATCCAAACACCTTTGGGTCTGAGAAAGTTAGTGTCATAAACATTTTTAACTATCCATGCTAGTCTACCCATTTTGGCCTTTTGTAAGGCACATTTCCCCACTACATGAGTCTTATTGCATTTAGAGCATCTACGATCATCATTTAGCAATTTCTTGTAACTTAACAAGTTTGCTCCATAACCTATGCCTCTTTTATTGAGTGCACGTCATTGTGCTCCCAACATCATGTCAAACATTTCTTTGCCATTAGTGAACTTATGCACCGTGCTAGTCAAGTCCTCTACTTCCTTGACTAAGGCATCTCTTTCCTCTATGACTTCATTACTTCATTCAAGTCATTTTGGAGATCATTGATGGTCTCATTTTGTGACTCTATCTCACTACTTGCTATAGTTAGGCTCTTTTTGAGTTGTTTGGTCTTTTTGACCTCCTTTCCAACTCTTTCCTAAGCTCATCAAAATTTGGAACATTATCCAAATCATCAATATCATCAAAATTAAAAGGGTTAGAATTTACCTCACCATGTGCCATAAGACAAAGTATTGCCTTTTCATTCTCTGATTCAGATTCCGAACTTGATGATGATGAGTCATCCCAAGTTGCCTTGAAGCTCTTATTTCCTTTCTTTTTGTCAAACACCTTCTTAGATTTGCAATCCGCCTTGATGTGACCCGGTTTGCCACAACCAAAACATATGGTTTCGTTTGACTTTCCTCCCTTGCTTCCACTTCGAAACTTCTTCTTATACTTGTCTCGCTTGTATATGGCCTTGTTGAGCTTTCTTGAAAGCATGGCTACTTCCTCCTCAAGATCATTGTCATCACAAGATTTTTCATCTTCAATGATCTCTACCGATGCACTAGGGGAGCTATTTTCTTTCAAGGCGATCTCTTTTCTTGAATTCTTTGTACCTCCACTTAATGCCTCCAATCTTGCTCGCTCTTTGAGTTCGAATTCATGGACTGTTAACTCTCCACACAATGCATCGAATGTGTAGTCTCTAAGATTTTGTGCTGATTAGATAGTATACTTCTTGGCATCCCATTCCTTAGGCAAGCCTCTAAGGAATTTGTATACCGATGTCTCTTGATCATAATGCTTTCCAAGGTTCTTGATCTCATTTAATAACTTAGTGCACCGTGTGATGACGGTGGCGATATCTTCATTGGATCCAACTCGGAAGGTCTCATAGTGTTCCTCAAGGATCCTCAACTTTGTCTTCTTCACTTGCATGGTACTTTCATAGTGGACCTCAAGCTTTTTCCATACTTCCTTGGCCGTTTGACATGCACTCACTCGGTTGAACTCATTTTCGCTCAATGCACAAAATAGGTGATTCATGGTTTGATCATTTGAGAGCTCACTTTTGATCTCCTCGGCGGTGAACTCTTTCAACGGCTTGTCCAGTGGAGTGTAGCCACTTTCAATTGCATCCCATAGAAATCTATTTTGCGCTCTTATGTAAAACTTCATTCTTACTTTCCAATTAGCGTAATTGGTTCCATCAAAATACGGAGGCCTACTCGAGGAGTTACCTTCCCTAAGGCGACCTGGATCTAGACTTTACATCCTTGCACAAAAACACTCAAAGATATGTTAGTATCTGAGCAATAACCTACTCTGATACCAATTGAAATCACACCCAAGAGGGGGGTGAATTGGGTGTGTCGAGAGGTTATTGCCTTTTTAATATTTTTATGCACAAATGACCACGAATGTCTATGCTATGCAAGTGAACGGGATAGAAGAGATGGAAAGCGACACACGATTTATAGTGGTTCGATCTAATGATCTACATCCACTACCTAACCTCCCCGGTTAGGATTTTTAAACTCTTACTTATACTCCCAATAAGTGTTACAATCTAAGCATACAAGCATAGAATGCCTAATTACAATTAGGACTTCCTATCTAGTCGCAACTAGAGTTTGTGCCTAGCCTCAACTAGGTCTTCCCCTTTGACTTAGATTCCACTAAGTCTTACAATCATACACTTACAACAATTTGCTGAAAAGAAATGAGATACACTTTACAATATAAAGTGGTATCAAATTCAAACACTAGCAAGCCTCCTAGAGCCTAACAACTCTAATGCATGCAAGTATGAGAATGAATGAAAAATGCAAAGTGTGTCACTGATTTTGCTGCAAGTTCCAAATATGAAATCGTTTTAAAATCCAATGTATATTTGCAAAACCGATTTCAAAGTAAAGAACAATAGTTTGACAAAGATCAAGTTTAAGTGCAAAACTCTTGTTCAAAACAATCTTAGGGTTTGATAAAATAAGTTTAAGTGCAAAACCCAAGATGATGGTGTTCAAACACACAACAAACTTATTTTCTTTCAAATCACACAAAACTATGTAGATTAAGCTCAAAAGAAAGAATCTAGAATAAGGACTTGCTTACAACTAAGAAGATGACAAAAGAGATCAGTTTTGAAGAGATTCTTGTACTCCTTTGAATGCTTCAAAGTGCTGGAATATAGTGCTAATGGACAGCCTCAAGAATCTCCTTTGTCTCCTTCACAAAAATCAAAGTTCTCCTTTTGAATATTTTGAGCTTTTTAGTGTGTTTCTTCCTTGTTGTGAGAAAACCATGTTGTTGGTGGTTTTATAGTATTAGGTATCCAATTGTGACAGTTTATGACCGTTCTAGGGATCCAAGGGTCCAGAATTCATCAAGAATTCAGATTAAAGTACGTTTTTCAGCTTTTTAAAAAAGCTGTCAGGCAGGCAATTAGCGCGCTAATACTGAGACCTAGCGCGCTATTTCTGCACTTAGAGCGATAATGTCAATATTAGCGCGCTAACTGCAGGGAGCTCAAAATAAATATTTTATCCCTTTGTGTTAGCGACCCTTAAACACGTCCGGGACCTCACCAACAATTATATAACATGTTATACATGTTTGTTATGGGTCATTAAGCCTAATTGGATGGTCTGGATAATTTTACAAATCCCGAAAATGAAAAATCACCATTACATAACGTGCGAGGGACTTTTTTGCAAATATTATAGTTTTCTTTTCAAAGACCTTTCAAAAGCAAGTTTTTCCTTTTTGAAAACTTCTACAATGATCTCTAATATGCAAATGTTCATATAAAAAACATAGTTTCACATTTTCAATCTTATTGACCTAGTCATGTGTTAAAATTTCATTTTGAAACTTCAACTAACCTCATGACTCTTAAAAATTGGTTTAAGAAACTCAATATGCATGGACTAATGCATTTGGCTTGCGTGAAAGAATTTGAATACCTTACATCGAGATTACAAATTTGCAGTATGATCTTTCATCTTCATTCCTTCATGAATGCCGAGTCTTGAACTTGTATGGCTTGAATACCCATGATGTGCTGTTTTGTATCCTTTAACAAAAATTGAAATACACTTGATATTTATTAGTCCATTTTCATCTTGTTTGTTTCCATCAAAATCCCGGTCGGAGTTAGAGTGACTAACCTTTTAGTCCAACAGATTATTTGAAACAAAATGAGTAAAACTTTATTATCGTTCAATTTCCCACGTTCTGTATATGAAGTTAAGGCTCAAAACAATGATTTCTAGTCGAAATAAGCTTTATAAAAGAATAATGATTATATTCGACTTATTGAATTTCAAAACTGTAAGGATGATTTTTTGAAACAAAATGGATAAAACTTCAATATTGCCCGATTTCCCATATTCCCTACGTCAAGTTAAGACTCAAAACAACGATTTCTTCTCACAATAAGTTTTGTAATAGAATAATGATTGTACTCGGCTTGATGAATTTTAAAACACGTAAGAAGATTATTTGAAACAAAATGGGTAAAACATCATTATCGTTCAATTTTTTATGTTCTCTACATGAATTTAAGGCTCAAAACAACGATTTCTAGTCACAATAAGCTTTATAAACGAATAATAATTATATTCGGCTTGTTGAATTTCAAAACTCTTAGGATGATTATTTGAATCAAAATGGATAAAACTTCATTATTTTTCGATTTCCCATGTTTCCTACATGAAGTTAAGGCTCAAAACAACGATTTCTAGTCACAATAAGCTTTTTAAGAGAATAATGATTATATTCGGCTTGTTGAATTTGAACACACTTAAGATGATTACTGGAAAAACAATGGGCAAACCTTCATTATCGTCCTATTTCTCACGTTGTCTAGATGAAGTTAATGCTCAAAAAATGATTTCTTGTCACAATAAGTTTTATACCAGAATAATGATTATATTCAGCTTGTTGAATTTCAAAACTCTTAGGATGAATATTTGAAACAAAATAGGTCAATCTTCATTATCGTCTGATTTCTCACGGTCATTATGTGAAGTTAAGGCTCAAAAAAACGATTTCTACTCTCAATAAGCTTTGTGAAAGAACAATGATTATAATTGGCTTGTTACATTCAAAACTCATAGGATGATTTTTTGAGACAAAATGGATAAAACTTCATTATTGTATGATTTACCATTTCCCTATGTGAAGTTAATGCTCAAAACAACGATTTCTAGACAAGAAAAGTTTTGTAATTGAATAACGATTATACTCAGCTTGTTGAATTTAAAAACACATAAGATGATTATTTGAAACAAAATGGGTAAAACTTTATTATCATTTAATTTCCCACGTTCTCTACATAAAGTTAAGGCTCAAAACAACGATTTCTAGTCACAATAAGCTTTGTAAAAGAATAATGATTATATTCGGCTTGTTGAATTTCAAAACTCTTAGGATGATTATTTGAATCAAAATGGATAAAACTTCATTATTGTCCGATTTTCAATGTTCCCTACGTGAAGTGAAGGCTCAAAACAACGATTTCTAGTCACAATAAGCTTTGTAAGAGAATAATGACTATATTCGGCTTGTTGAATTTCAAAACTCTAAGGATGATTTTTTGAAACAAAATGGATAAAACTTCATTATCATCCGATTTCCCATGTTCCCTGCATGAAGTTAAGGCCCAAAACAACGATTTCTAGTCAAAATAAGTTTTGTAATAGAATAAAGATTATACTTGGCTTGTTTAATTTAAAAACACGAAAGATGATTATTTGAAACAAAATGAGTAAAACTTCATTATCGTTCAATTTCCCACGTTCTCTACATGAAGTTAAGGCTAAAAACAACGATCTCTAGTCATAATAAGCTTTATAAAAGAATAATGATTTTATTCGGCTTGTTGAATTTCAAAACTCTAAGGATGATTTTTTGAAACAAAATGGATAAAACTTTATTGTTTTCTGATTTCTCATGTTCCCTACATGAAGTTAAGGCTCAAAATAAAGATTTCTAGTCATAATAAGTTTTGTAATGTAATAATGATTATACTCGACTTGTTGAATTTCAAAACTCTTAGGATGATTATTTGAAACAAAATGGATAAAACGTCATTATTGTCCGATTTCTCATGTTCCCTACGTGAAGTTTAGGCTCAAAACAACGATTTCTAGTCATAATAAGTTTTGTAATAGAATAATAATTATACTCGGCTTGTTTAATTTAAAAACATGAAATATTATTATTTGAAACAAAATGAGTAAAACTTCATTATTGTTCAATTTCCCACGTTCTCTATATGAAGTTAAGGCTTAAAACAATGATTTCTTGTCAAAATAAGCTTTCTAAAAAAATTATGATTATATTCGACTTATTGAATTTCAAAACTGTAAGGATGATTTTTTGAAACAAAATTGATAAAACTTCATTATTGCCCGATTTCCCATATTCCCTACGTCAAGTTAAGCTCAAAACAACGATTTCTTGTCACAATAAGTTTTGTAATAGAATAATGATTGTATTCGGCTTGATAAATTTTAAAACACGTAAGGTGATTATTTGAAACAAAATGGGTAAAACATCATTATCGTTCAATTTTTTATGTTCTCTACATGAATTTAAGGCTCAAAACAACGATTTCTAGTCACAATAAGCTTTATAAAAAAATAATGATTATATTTGGCTTGTTGAATTTCAAAACTCTTAAGATGATTATTTGAATGAAAATGGATAAAACTTCATTATTTTTCAATTTCCCATGTTTCCTACATGAAGTTAAGGCTCAAAACAACGATTTCTAGTCACAATAAGCTTTTTAAAAGAATAATGATTATATTCGGCTTGTTGAATTTCAACACACTTAAGATGATTATTGGAAAAAAAATGGGCAAACCTTCATTATCGTCCTATTTTCCACGTTCTCTACATGAAGTTAGTGCTCAAAAAATGATTTCTTGTCAAAATAAGTTTTATACCAAAATAATGATTATATTCAGCTTGTTGAATTTCAAAACTCTTAGGATGAATATTTGAAACAAAATGGGTCAAACTTCATTATCGTCTAATTTCCCACGGTCCCTATATGAAGTTAAGGCTTAAAAAAAATGATTTTCTACTCTAAATAAGCTTTCTGAAAGAACAATGATTATACG
The DNA here is from genome assembly GCA_039657345.1 of Stephania japonica. NCBI lineage: Eukaryota > Viridiplantae > Streptophyta > Magnoliopsida > Ranunculales > Menispermaceae > Stephania > Stephania japonica. Next base: position 25,662,589 of record CM077563.1, on the reverse strand, counting down.
TGGCTTGTCACTTTCAAAACTCATAGGAAGATTTTTTGAGACAAAATGGACAAAACTTTATTATTGTCTGATTTTCCATTTCCCTACGTGAAGTTAAGGCTCAAAACAACGATTTCTAGTCACAATAAGTTTTGTAATTGAATAACGATTATACTCAGCTTGTTGAATTTAAAAATAAGTAAGATGATTATTTGAAACAAAATGGGTAAAACTTTATTATCATTCAATTTCTCACATTCTCTACATAAAGTTAAGGCTCACAACAACGATTTCTAGTCACAATAAGCTTTGTAAAAGAATAATGATTATAATCGGCTTGTTGAATTTCAAAACACTTAGGATGATTATTTGAATCAAAATGGATAAAACTTCCTTATTGTCCGATTTTCCATGTTCCCTACGTGAAATGAAGGCTCAAAACAACGATTTCTAGTCACAATAAGCTTTGTAAGAGAATAATGACTATATTCGACTTGTTGAATTTTAAAACTCTTAGGATGATTATTTGAAACAAAATGGGTCAAACTTCATTATCGTCCGATTTCCCATGTTCCCTACGTGAAGTTAAGGCCCAAAACAACGATTTCTAGTCAAAATAAGTTTTGTAATAGAATAATGATTATACTTGGCTTGTTTAATTTAAAAACATGAAAGATGATTATTTGAAACAAAATGAGTAAAACCTCATTATCGTTCAATTTCCCATGTTCTCTACATGAAGTTAAGGCTCAAAACAATGATTTCTAGTCATAATAAGCTTTATAAAAGAATAATGATTTTATTCGGCCTTTTGAATTTCAAAACTCTAAGGATGATTTTCTGAAACAAAATGGATAAAACTTTATTATTGTCTGATTTCCCATGTTCCCTACATGAAGTTAATGCTCAAAATAAAGATTTCTAATCATAATAAGTTTTGTAATGTAATAATGATTATACTCGGCTTGTTTAATTTCAAAACTCTTAGGATGATTATTTAAAACTAAATGGGTCAAACTTCATTATCGTCCTATTTTCCACGTTCTTTACATAAAGTTAATGCTCAAAACAACGATTTTTTGTCACAATAAGTTTTGTAACAGAATAATGATTATACTCGGCTTGTTGAATTTCAAAACTCTAAGGATGTTTATTTGAAACAAAATGGGTCAAACTTCATTATCGTCCGATTTTCCACGTTCCCTACGTGAAGTTAAAGCTCAAAACAACAATTTCTAGTCATAATAAGCTTTGTAAAAGAATAATGATTATATTCGGCCTATTGAATTTCAAAACTCTTAGGATGATTATTTGAATGAAAATGGATAAAACTTCATTATTGTCCGATTTTCCATGTTCCCTACATGAAGTTAAGGCTCAAAGTAACGATTTCTAGTTATAATAAGCCTTGTAAAAGAATAATGATTTCATTCAACTTGTTGAATTTCAAAATTCTTAGGATTATTTGAAATGAAATGGGTCAAACTTCATTATCGTTCGATTTCCCACGTTCCCTACGTGAAATTAAGGCTCAAAACAATGATTTCTACTCTCAATAAACTTTGTGACAGAATAATGATTATACTTTGCTTGTTTACTTTCAAAACTCTTTGGATGATTTTTTGAAACAAAATGGATAAAACTTTATTATTGTCCGACTTCCCATGTTCCTTACGTGAAGTTAAGACTCAAAACAACGAATTCTAGTCACAATAAGTTTTGTAATTGAATAATGATTATACTCAGCTTGTTGAATTTTAAAACACGTAAGATGATTATTTGAAGCAAAATGGGTAAAACTTCATTATCATTCGATTTCCCACGTTCTCTACATAAAGTTAAGGCTCAAAACAACGATTTCTAATCACAATAAGCGTTGTAAAAAAATAATGATTATATTCAGCTTGTTCAATTTCAAAACTCCTAGGATGATTATTTGAAATAAAATGGGTCAAACTTCATTATCGTCCGATTTCCTACGTTCCCTACGTGAAGTTAAAGTTCAAAACAACGATTTATTGTCACTATAGGCTTTGTAAAAGAATAATTATTATATTCGGCTTGTTGAATTTCAAGACTCTTAGGATGATTATTTGAATCAAAATGGATAAAACTTCATTATTATCCGATTTCCTATGTTCCCTACGTGAAGTTAAGGTTCAAATCAAAGATTTCTATTTATCACAAGCTTTGTAAAAGAATAATGATTATATTCGACTTGTTGAATTTAAAAACTCTTAGGATGATTTGTTGAAACAAAATGGGTCAAACTTCATTATCGTCTAATTTCCTACGTTCTCTTCGTGAAGTTAATGATCAAAATAATGATTTCTAGTCATAATAAGCTTTGTGACAAAATAATGATTATACTCGACTTGTTGAATTTTAAAACACTTAAGATGATTATTAGAAACAAAATGGGCAAGACTTCATTATCATCCGATTTCGCATGTTCTTTATGTGTAGTTAAGCCTCCAAAACAATGATTTCTATTGAAAAGACGCGTTGTAGATAAATTATGATTATAATTAGCTAGTTCAATTTCAAAACTCTTAGAATGATTAATTGATACAAAATCGTTAAAAATTCATTATCATCAAATTTCCCACGTTCCCTAATTAAGTTAAGGCCCAAAAAAACGATTTCCATTGAAAATAAACATTATAGATAAAATATGATTCTGCTTGGTTTGTTGAATTTCAAATCTCATAGAATAATTATTTGATACAAAATCGTTAAAACTTCTTTATTGTCCGATTTCCAACGTTCCCTACATGAAGTTAAGGCGCAAAACAATGATTTCTAGTCACAATAAACTTTGTAAAAGAATAATAATTATATTCGGCTTCTTGAATTTCAAAAGTCTTAGGATGATTTTTTGAAACAAAATGGATAAAACTTCATTACTGTCCGATTTTTCATGTTCCCTACGTGAAGTTAAGGCTCCAAACAACGATTTCTAGTCACAATAAGTTTTGTAATAGAATAATGATTATACTCGACTTGTTTAATTTAAAAACACGTAAGATAAATATTTTAAACAGAATGGGTAAAACTTCATTATCGTTCAATTTCCTACGTTCTCTACATGAAGTTAAGGCTTAAAATACAGATTTCCAGTCACAATAAGCTTTGTAAAAGAATAATGATTATATTCGGCTTGCTGAATTTCAAAACTCTAAGGATGATTATTTGAAATAAAATGGATAAAACTTCATTATTGTCCGATTTCCCATATTCCCTACGTGAAGTTAAGGCTCAAAACAACGATTCCCAGTCACAATAAGTTTTGAAGTTGAATAATGATTATACTAACCTTGTTGAATTTAAAAACATGTAAGATGATAATTTGAAACAAAATGGATAAAGCTTCATTATCGTTCAATTTTTCATGTTCTCTACATAAAGTTAGGGCTCAAAACAATGATTTCTAGTCACAATAAGCATTGTAAAAGAATAATAATTATATACGGCTTGTTAAATTTCAAAACTCTAAAGATGATTATTTGAAAAAAAATGGATAAAAGTTCATTATTGTCCGATTTCTAATTTTCCATACGTGAAGTTAAGACTCAAAACAACGATTTCTAATCACAATAAACTTTGTGACAGAATAAGGATTATACTCAGCTTGTTGGATTTCAAAACTCTTAGGATGATTATTTGAAACTAAATGGGTCAAACTTCATTATCGTCCTATTTCCCACGTTCTCTACATGAAGTTAATGCTCAAAACAACGATTTTTTGTCACAATAAGTTTTGTAACAAAATAATGATTATACTCGGCTTGTCGAATTTCAAAACTCTAAGGATGTTTATTTGAAACAAAATGGATCAAATTTAATTATCGTCCGATTTTTCACGTTCCCTACGTGAAGTTAAAGCTCAAAACAACAATTTCTAGTCACAATAAGATTTGAAAAAAAATAATCATTATATTCGGCTTGTTGAATTTCAAAACTCTTAGGATGATTATTTGAATCAAACTGGATAAAACTTCATTATTGTCCGATTTCCCACGTTCCCTACGAGAAGTTAAGGCTCAAAACAACGATTTCTAGTCACAATAAGCTTTGTAATAGAATAATGATTATATCGGCTTGTTGAATTTCAAAACTCTTAGGATGATTATTTGAAAAAAATGGGTAAAACTTCATTATCGTCCTATTTCCCACGTTCTTTACATGAAGTTAATGCTCAAAACAACGATTTCTTGTCACAATAAGTTTTGTAACAGAATAATGATTATACTCGGCTTGTTGAATTTCAAAACTCTAAGGATGATTATTTGAAACAAAATGGATCAAACTTCATTATCATCCGATTTTCCATGTTCCCTCCGTGAAGTTAAAGCTCAAAACAATGATTTCTAGTCACAATAAGCTTTGTAAAAGAATAATGATTATATTCGGCTTGTTGAATTTCAAAACTCTTAAGATGATTATTTGAAACAAATTGGGAAAACTTTATTATCGTCCAATTTCCCATGCTCCCTATGTGAAGTTAGCTCAAAACAACGATTTCTAGTAACACTAAGTTTTGTAATAGAATAATGATTATACTCTTCTTGTTGAATATAGAAACACGTAAGATGATTATTTGAAACAAAATGGTTAAAACTTCATTATTGTCCAATTTTTCATGTTCCCTACGTGAAGTTAAGGTGTAAAACAATGATTTCTAGTGAAAACAAGCTTTGTAAAAGAATAATAATTATATTCGGCTTGTTGAAATTCAAAACTCTTAGGATGATTTTTTGAAACAAAATGGATAAAACTTCATTACTGTTCGATTTCCCATGTTCCCTACGCGAAGTTAAGGCTCAAAACAACGATTTCTAGTCACAATGAGCTTTGCAATAGAATAATGATTATACTTGGCTTGTTTAATTTAAAAATACGTAAGATGATTATTTGAAACAAAATAGGTAAAACTTCATTATCGTTCAATTTCTCACGTTCTCTACTTGAAGTTACGACTCAAAACAACGATTTCTAGTCACAATAAGCTTTGTAAAAGAATAATTATTATCTTCGACTTGTTGAAATTCAAAACTCTAAGGATGATTTTTTGAAACAAAATGGATTAAACTTCATTATTGTCCAATTTCCCATGTTCTCTATGTGAAATTAAGGCTCAAAATAACGATTTCTAGTCACAATAAGTTTTGTAATACAATAATGATTATACTCGGCTTGTTGAATTTTATAACACTTAAGATGATTATTTGAAACAAAATGGGTAAAACTTCATTATCGTCCAATTTCCCATGTTCTCTACGTGAAGTTAAGGCTCAAAACAACGATTTCTAGTCACAATAAGTTTTGTAATAGAATAATGATTATACTGGTCTTGTTGAATATAAAAACATGTAGGATGATTATTTTAAACAAAATAGGTAAAACTTCGTTATAGTGCGATTTTCCATGTTCCCTTAGTGAAGGTAAGGCTCAAAACCACGATTTCAATTGAAAAAAACGTTGTAGATGAAATATGATTATGCTCGGCTTGTCGAATTTCAAAACTCTTAAAATGATTATTTGATACAAAATCGTTCTTCATTATCATTCAATTTCCCACGTTCACAACGTGAAGTTAAGGCTCAAAACAACGATTTCTAGTCACAAAAAGCTTTGTAACAGAATAATGATTGTACTTGGCTTATTGAATTTCAAAACACTTAGAATGATTATTTGAAACAAAATGGCTAAAACTTCTTTATAGTCTGATTTTTGAAGTTCCCTAAATGAAGTTAAGGCTCAAAAAAATGATTTATAGTCACAATAAGCTTTGAAACAGAATAATGATTATAGACGGCTTGTTGAATTTCAAAACTCTTATGATGATTAATTGTAACAAAATAGGTAAAAATTCATTATCATTCAATTTCCCATGTTCTGTTAGTAAAGTTAAGGCTTAAAACAATAATTTCTATTGAAAATAAGCATTGTAGATGAAATATGATTATGTTCGGCTTGTTGAATTTCAAAACTCTCAGAATGATTATTAGATTAAAAATCGTTAAAACTTAATTATCGTTCAATTTTTCACGTTCGCTATGTGAAGTTAAGGCTCAAAACAACGTTTTCTAGTCACAATAAGCTTTGTAACAGAATAATGATTGTACTCGGCTTGTTGAATTTCAAAACTCTTAGAATGATTATTGGAAACGAAATAGGTAAAATTTCATTATCGTCCAATTTTCCAAGTTCCTTACGTCTAGTCTCAATAAGATTTGTAACAGAATAATCATTATAGTCGGCTTGTTGAATTTCAAAATTCTTCGGATGATTATTTGAAACAAAATGGATAAATCTTCATTATCGTCCGACTTACCATGTTCCCTACGTGAAGTTAACTTACCATGTTCCCTACGTGAAGTTAAGTCTCAAAACAACGATTTCTAGTCACAATAAGTTTGTTAAGTCTCAAAACAACGATTTCTAGTCACAATAAGTTTTGTAATAGAATAATAATTATACTCGGTTTGTTGAATTTCAAAACACTTAAGTGAATTATTTGAAACAAAATGTGTAAAACATCATTATTGTCCAACTTCCCACGTTCTGTACATGAAGTTAAGGCTCAATAATCTTTGTAAAAGAATAATGATTATATTCGGCTTGTTGAAATTCAAAATTCTAAGGATGATTATTTGAAGCAAAATGGATAAATCTTCATTATCGTCCGATTTGCCACATTCCCCACGTGAAGTTATGTCTCAAAACAACGATTTCTAGCCACAAAAAGCTTTGTAACAGAATAATGATTATATTCGGCTTATTGAATTTCAAAACACTTAAGATGATTATTTAAAACAAAATGGGTAAAACTTTATTATCATCCAATGTCCCACGTTCCCTACGAGAAAATAAGGCTCAAAACAACGATTTCTAGCTACAATAAGCTTTGTAACAGAATAATGATTATACTCAGCTTGATGAATTTCAAAACTCTTAAGATGATTATTTGAACCAAAATGGGTAAAACTTTATTATCGTTCGATTTTCCCCGTTCCCTAAGTGAAGTTATGGCTTAAAACAATGATTTCTAATCAAAATAAGCGTTTGTAGCTAAAATATGATTATACTTGGCTTGTTTAATTTTAAAACTCTTAAAATTATTATTTGATACAAAATCGTTAAAACTTCATTATCATCCAATTTTCCATGTTCCCTACGATTTCTAGTCACAATAAGCTTTGTGTTAGAATAATGATTATATTCGGCTTGTTGAATTTCAAAACTCAAAGGTTGATTATTTGAAACAAAATGGGTAAAACTTCATTATCGTCCGATTTCCCACGTTCCCTTAGTGAAGTTAAGGCTCAAAACAACGATTTTTATTCAAAATAAGCATTGTAGGTGAAATATGATTATGCTCGGCTTGTTGAATTTCAAAACTATTAGAATGATTATTTGATACAAAACTGTTAAAACTACATTATTGTTCAATTTTCTACATTCCCTACGTGAAGTTAATGTTCTAAACAACAATTTCTAGTCACAATAAGCTTTGTGGTAGAATATTAATTATACTCGGCTTGTTGCATTTCAATACTCTTAGAATGATTATTCGAAATAAAATGGGTAAAACTTCATTATCATCCGATTTCCCACGTTCCCTAAGTGAAGTTAAGGCTCAAAACAACGATTTCTATTGAAAATAAGCGTTGTAGATGAAATATGATTAAGCTCGACTTGTAGAATTTTAAAACTCTTAGAATGATTAATTGATGCAAAATCATTAAAACTTCATTATCATCCAATGTTTCACGTTCCCTACGTGAAGTTAAGGCTCAAAACAACAATTTCTAGTCACAATAAGCTTTGTAATAGAATAATGATTATACTCGGCTTATTGAATTTTCAAAACTCTTAGAATGATTATTTGAAACAAAATGGATAAAACTTCATTATTGTCCGATTTTCCATGTTCCCTATGTGAAGTTAAGAATCAAAACAACAATTTCTAGTCACAATAATTTTTGTAATAGAATAATGATTATACTCGATTTGTTGAATTTCAAAACACTTAAGTTGATTATTTGAAACAAAATGTGTAAAACATCGTTATTGTCCAATTTCCCACGTTCTGTACCTGAAGTTAAGGCTCAAAACAACAATTTCTAGATACAATAAGTTTTGTTACAGAATAATAATTATACTCGTCTAGTTTAATTTCAATACACTTAAGATGATTATTTGAATTAAAATGGGTAAAACTTCATTATCGTCCTATTTCCCATGTTCTCTACATGAAGTTAAGGCTCAAAACAACGATTTTTATTGAAATTAAGCGTTGTAGATGAAATATGATTATGCTCGGCTTGTTGAATTTCAAAACTCTTAGAATGATTATTTGATACAAAATCGTTAAAACTTCATTATCATCCAACTTCTCACGTTCCTTACGTGAAGTTAAGGCTCAAAACAACGATTTCTTCTCTCAATAAGCTTTGTGACAGAATAATGATTATACTCGGCTTTTTACATTTAAAACTCTTAGGATGATTATTTGAAACAAAATAGGTAAAACTTCATTATAGTCCTATTTCCCATGTTCCCTTAGTGAAAGTAAGGCTCAAAACTACGATTTCAATTAAAAAAAGCGTTGTAGATGAAATATGATTATGCTCGGCTTGTTAAATTTCAAAACTCTTAGAATGATTATTTGATACAAAATTGTTCTTCATTATCATTCAATTTCCCACGTTCGCAACGTGAAGTTAAGGCTCAAAATAACGATTTCTAGTCACAAAAATCTGTGTAATAGAATAATGATTGTACTCGGCTTGTTGAATTTCAAAACACTTAGAATGATTATTTGAAACAAAATGGGTAAAACTTCTTTATTGTGCGACTTTTAAGTTCCCTACGTGAAGATAATGCTCAAAAAAACGATTTATAGTCATAATAAGCTTTGTAACAGAATAATGACTATAGACGGCTTGTTGAATTTCAAAACTCTTCTAAAGATTAATTGTAACAAAATAGGTAAAACTTCATTATCGTTTGATTTCCCATGTTCCCTTAGTGAAGTTAAGGCTCAAAACAATTATTTATATTGAAAATAAGCGTTGTAGATGAAATATGGTTATGCTCGGCTTATTGAATTTCAAAACTCTTAGAATGATTATTAGATACAAAATCGTTAAAACTTCATTATCGTTCAATTTCCCACGTTTGCTATGTGAAGTTAAGGCTCAAAGCAACGTTTTCTAGTCAGCATAAGCTTTGTAACAGAATAATGATTGTACTCGGCTTGTTGAATTTCAAAACTCTTAGAATGATTATTGGAAACAAAATAGGCAAAACTTCATTATCGTCTGATTTCCCAAGTTCCTTACGTGAAGTAAAGGCTCAAAAAATGATTTCTAGTCACAATAAGACTTGTAACAGAATAATGATTATAGTCGGCTTGTTGAATTTCAAAATTCTTCAGATGATTATTTGAAACAAAATGGATAAATCTTCATTATCGTTTGATTTCCCACATTCCCTACGTGAAGTTGTCTCAAAACAATGATTTCTAGTCACAAAAAGCTTTGTAATAGAATAATGATTATATTCGGCTTGTTAAATTTCAAAACACTTAACATAATTATTTGAAACAAAATGGGTACAACTTTATTATCATCTAATGTCCTACGTTCCCTACGTGAAGTTAAGGCTCAAAACAACGATTTCTAGCTAGAATAAGCTTTGTAACAGAATAATGATTATACTCAGCTTAATGAATTTCAAAACTCTTAAGATGATTATTTGAACCAAAATGGAAAAAACTTTATTATCGTCCGATTTTCCTCGTTCTCTAAGTGAAGTTAAGGCTAAAAACAACGATTTCTAATCAAAATAAGCGTTTGTATATAAAATATGATTATGCTCAGCTTGTTTAATTTTAAAACTCTTAAAATTATTATTTGATACAAAATCATTAGAACTTCATTATCATCCAATTTCCCACATTCCCTACGTGGAGTTAAGTATCAAAATAACGATTTCTATTCACAATAAGCTTTATGTTAGAATAATGATAATATTCAGCTTGTTGAATTTCAAAACTCTTAGATTGATTGTTTGAAAGAAAATGGGTAAAACTTCATTATCGTCAGATTTCCCACGTTCCCTTAGTAAAGTTAAGGCTCAAAACAACGATTTTTATGCAAAATAAGCGTTGTAGATGAAATATGATTATGCTCGGCTTGTTGAATTTCAAAACTATTAGAATGATTATTTGATACAAAATCGTTAAAACTACATTATCGTTCAATTTTCCACATTCCCTATGTGAAGTTAATGCTTTAAACAACGATTTCTTGTCACAATAAGCTTTGTGGTAGAATATTGATTTTACTCGGCTTGTTGCATTTCAAAACTCTTATAATGATTATTCGAAATAAAATAGGTAAAACTTCATTATCGTTCGATTTCCCATGTTCCCTAAGTGAAGTTAAGGCTCTAAACAACGATTTCTAATGAAAATAAGCATTGTAGATGAAATATGATTAAGCTCGGCTTCTTAAATTTCAAAACTCTTAGAATGATTAATTGATACAAAATCGTTAAAACTTCATTATCGTCCAATTTTCCACGTTCCCTACGCGAAGTTAAGGCTTAAAACAACAATTTCTAGTCACAATAAGCTTTGTGATAGAATAATGATTATACTCGACTTATTGAATTTCCAAACTCTTAGAATGATTATTTGAAATAAAATGGATAAAACTTCATTATTGTCTAATTTCCCATGTACCCTACGTGAAGTTAAGGATCAAAAGAACTATTTCTAGTCACAATAAGTTTTGTAATAGAATAATGATTATACTCGGTTTGTTTAATTTCAAAACACTTAAGTTGATTATTTGAAACAAAATGTGTAAAACATCATTATTGTCCAATTTCCCACGTTCTGTACATGAAGATAAGGCTCAAAACAACGATTTCTAGATACAATAAGTTTTGTTACAGAATAATTATTACACTCATCTAGTTGAATTTCAAAATACTTAAGATGATTATTTGAATCAAAATGGGTAAAACTTCATTATCGTCGTATTTCCCATGTTCTCTACATGAAGTTATGGCTCAAAACAACGATTTTTATTGAAATTAAGCAATGTAGATGAAATATGATTATACTCGGCTTGTTGAATTTCAAACTTTTAGAATGATTCATTGATACAAAATCGTTAAAACTTCATTATCATCCAATTTCTCACGTTCCTTATGTGAAGTTAAGGCTCAAAACAACGATTTCTACTCTCAATAAGCTTTGTGACAGAATAATGATTATACTCGGCTTGTTTACATTTAAAACTCTTAGGATGATTATTTGAAACAAAATAGGTAAAACTTCATTATCGTTCGATTTCCCATGTTCCCTTAGTGAAGTTAAGGCTCAAAACGATGATTTCTATTGAAAATAAGCGTTGTAGATGAAATATGATTATGCTCGGCTTGTTGAATTTCAAAACTCTCAGAATGGATAAATCTTCATTATCGTCCGATTTACCATGTTCCCTACGTGAAGTTAAGTCTCAAAAGAACGATTGCGACTTACAATAAGCTTTGTGACAGAACAATAATTATATTCAGCTTGTTTACTTTCAAAACTCTAGGATGATTATTTGAAATAAAATGGGTAAAACTTCATTATAGTCTGATTTTCCACGTTCCCTTAGTGAAGGTAAGGCTTAAAACCACGATTTCAATTGAAAAAAGCGTTGTAGTTGAAATATGATTCTACTCGGCTTGTTGAATTTCAAAACTTTTAGAATGATTATTTGATACAAAAGCGTTCTTCAATATCATTCAATTTCCCACGTTCGCAACGTGACGTTAAGGCTCAAAACAACGATTTCTAGTCACAATAAGCTTTATAACAGAATAATGATTGTACTCGGCTTATTGAATTTCAAAACTCTTAGAATGATTATATGAATCAAAATAGGTAAAACTTCATTATCGTCCGATTTTCCAAGTTTCCTACGTGAAGTTAAGGCTCAAAAAATGACTTATAATCACAATAAACTTTGTAACAAAATAATGATTATAGTCGGCTTGTTGAATTTTAAAACTATTAGGATGATTATATGAAACAAAATGGATAAAACTTCATTATCGTTTGATTTCTCACGTTCCCTACGTAAAAGTTAAGTCTCAAACCAACAATTTTTATTGAAATTAAGCGTTGTAGATGAAATATGATTATGCTCGGCTTGTTGAATTTGAAAACTCTTAGAATGATTAATTGATACAAAGTCGTTAAAGCTTCATTATCATCCAATTTCTCACGTTCCTTACATGAAGTTAAGGCTGAAAACAACGATTTCTACTTCCAATAAGCTTTTTGACAGAATAATGATTATACTCGGCTTGTTTACTTTCAAAACTCTCAGAATGATTGTTTGATACAAAATGGGTAAAACTTCATTATCATCAGATTTCTCACGTTCCCTTATTGAAGTTAAGGCTCAACACAATGATTTCTAGTCACAATAAGCTTTGTAAAAAAATAATGATTGTACTCAGTTTTTTGAATTTCAAAACTCTTAGAATGATTATTTGAAATAAAATGAGTAAAACTTAATTATCGTCTGATTTTCCAAGTACCCTACGTGAAATTACGGCTCAAAAAATAATTTCTTGTCAAAATAAGCTTTGTAACAGAATAATGATTATAGTCGGCTTGTTGAATTACAAAACTTTTCGGATGATTATTTGAACCAAAATGAGTAAAACTTTATTATCGTCTGATTTCCCACGTTCCCTTACTGAAGTTAAGGCTGAAAACAACAATTTCTATTCAAAATAAGCGTTTGTAGATAAAATATAATTATACTCGGCTTGTTGAATCTTAAAACTCTTAAAATGATTATTTGATACAAAGTCGTTAAAACTTCATTATCATCCAGTTTCCCAAGTTCCCTACGTGAAGATAAAGATTAAAGAACGATTTCTAGTCAAAATAAACTTTGTGACAGAATAATGATAATACTCGGCTTGTTGAATTTCAAAACACTTAATGATTATTTGAAGCAAAATGGGAAAAACTTCATTATCGTCCAATTTCCCACGTTCCCTACATGAATGAAAGGCTCAAAACAACAATTTTTAGTTACAATATGTTTTGTAACAGAATAATGATTATACTCGTCTTATTGAATTTCAAGACACTTAAGATGATTATTTGTAAAAAAAAATGGGTAAAACTTTATTATCGTCCAAGTATCTACGTTCCTGAAGTGAAGTTAAGGCTTAAAATAACGATTTCTACTCAAAATAAGCATTTGTAGATAAAATATGATTATACCCGGCTTGTTAAATTTCAAAACTCTTAGAATGATTAATTGATACAAAATCGTTAAAACTTCATTATCGTCCAATTCTTCACGTTCCATACGTGAAGTTAAGGCTCAAAACAACGATTTCTAGTCACAATAAGCTTTGTGACAGAATAATTATTATATTCGGCTTGTTGAATTTCAAAACTCCTAGGATGATTATTTGAAACAAAATGATTATAATTGGTTCCCTACGTTAAGTTAAGGCTCAAAACAACAATTTCTAGTCACAATAAGTTTTGTAATATAATAATGATTATACTCAGTTTATTGAATTTCAAAACACTTAAGTTGATTATTTGAAACAAAATGTGTAAAACTTCATTATCGTCCAATTTCTCACGTTTTCTACATGAAGTTAAGGCTCCAAACAACGATTTCTAGTCACAATAAGTTTTGTAACAGAATAATAATTAAACTCGTCTTGTTGAATTTCAAAACACTTAATATGATTATTTGAAACAAAATGGGTAAAACTTCATTATCTTCCTATTTCCCATGTTCTCTAAGTGAAGTTAAGGATCAAAACAATGATTTTTATTAAAAATAAGCGTAGTAGATGAAATATGATTATACTCGGCTTGATGAATTTCAAAACACTTAGAATGATTAATTAATACAAAATCGTTAAAACTTCATTATCATCCTATTTCCCACGTTCCCTATGTGAAGTTAAGGCTCAAAACAACGATTTCTACTCTCAATAAGCTTTGTGACAGAATAATGATTATACTTGGCTTATTTACTTTCAAAACTCTTAGGATGATTATTTGAAACAAAATGGTTAAACTTCATTGTAGTCCGATTTCCCACATTCCCTTAGTGAAGTTAAGGCTCAAAACAACGATTTCAATTGAAAAAAAGCATTGTAGATGAAATATGATTATGCTCGGCTTGTTGAATTTCAAAACTTTTAGAATGATTATTAGATACAAAATCGTTAAAACTTCATTATCATTCAATTTCCCACATTCGCAACGTGAACTTAAGGCTCAAAACAACGATTTCTAGTCACAATAAGCTTTGTAACAAAATAATGATTGTACTCAGCTTATTGAATTTCAAAACTCTTACGATGATTATTTGAAGCAAATTGTATAAAACTTCATTGTCATCCGATTTTCCACGTTCGCTACATGAAGTTATGGCTCAAAACAACGATTTCTAGTCACAATAAGCTTTGTAACAGAATAATGATTATATTCGGCTTGTTGAATTTTAAAACACTTAAGATGATTATTTGAAACAAAACGTTTAAAACTTTATTATCGTCCAACTTCCCAAGTTCCCTACGTGAAGTTAAGGCTCAAAACAACGATTTCTAGCTACAACAAGCTTTAGGACAGAATAATGATTATACTCAGCATGTTGAATTTTAAAACACTTAGGATAATTATTTGAACCAAATTGGGTAAAACTTTATTATCGTCCAATTTTCCATGTTTCCTACGTGAAGTTAAGGCTTAAAACAACGATTTCTTTTCAAAATAAGTGTTTGTAGATATAATTTGATTATGCTCGGCTTATTGAATTTTAAAGCTCTTAAAATGATTATTTGATACGAAATCGTTAGAACTAATTATCGTCAAATTTCCCACGTTCCCTACGTGAAGTTAAGGATCAAAACAACGATTTCTAGTCACAATAAGCTTTATGTTAGAATAATGATTATATTTGGCTTGTTGAATTTTAAAACTCTTAGGCTGATTATTTGAAACAAAACGGGTAAAACTTCAATATCAACCGATTTCACACGTTCCCTTTGTGAAGTTAAGGCTCAAAACAACGATTTCTATTCAAAATAAACATTGTAGATGAAATATGATTATGCTCGGCTTGTTGAATTTCAAAACTATTAAAATGATTATTAGATACAAAATCATTTTAAACTCCATTATCGCCCAATTTTCTACTTTTCCTACGTGAAGTTAAAGCTTAAAACAATAATTTCTTGTCACAATAAACTTTGTGACAGAATAATGATTATACTCGTCTTGTTGAATTTCAAAACTCTTAGAATGATTATTCGAAACAAAATGGGTAAAACTTCATTATCATCCTATTTCCATGTTCTCTACATGAAGTTAAGGTTCAAAACAACGATTTCTATTGAAAATAAGAGTTGTAGATGAAATATGATTATGTATGGCTTGTTGAATTTCAAAGCTCTTAGAATGATTACTTGATAAAAAATCGTTAAAACTTTATTATCATCCCATTTCCCACATTCCCTGCGTGAAGTTAAGGCTCAAAACAACGAATTCTAGTTAAAATACGCTTTGTAACTAAATAATGATTATACTCGGCTTGTTTACTTTCAAAACTCTTAGAATGGTTATTTGAACCAAAATGGGTAAAACTTTATTATCGTCCGAATTCCCATGTTCCCTTAGTGAAGTTAAGGCTCAAAACAACGATTTCTATTAAAAATAAGCGTTGTAGATGAAATATGATTATGCATGGCTTATTGAATTTCAAAACTCTTAGAACAATTATTTGATACAAAATCGTTAAAACTTCATTATCGTTCAAATTTCCACGTTCGCTACGTAAAGTTAAGGCTCAAAACAACGATTTCTAATCATAATAAGCTTTGTAATAGAATAATGATTGTATTAATTTTTTTTAATTTCAAAACTCTTAGAATGATTATTTGAAATAAAATGGATAAAACTTCATTATCGTATGATTTTCCAAGTTCCCTACTTGAATTTAAGGCTTAAAAAACGATTTCAAGTCACAAAAATCTTTATAATAGAATAATGATTATAGTCGGCTTGTTGAATTTCAAAACTCTTAGGATGATTATTTGAAACAAAATGGATAAATCTTCTTTATCATCCGATTTCCCACGTTTCCTACGTGAAGTTAAGTCTCAAAACTATGATTTCTAGTAACAATAAGCTTTGTAACAAAATAATGATTACATTCGGCTTGTTGAATTTCAAAACACTTAAGATGATTATTTGAAGCAAAATGGGTAAACCTTTATTATCATCCAATGTCCCACGTTCCCTACGTGAAGTTAAGGCTCAAAACAACGATTTCTAGCTACAATAAGCTTTGTAACAAAATAATGATTATACTCGGCTTGTTGAATTTTAAAACTCTTAAGATGATTATTTGAACCAAAATTGATAAAACTTGAATATCGTCCGATTTTTAACGTTCCCTAAGTGAAGTTAATGCTTAAAACAACGATTTATATTCAAAATAAGCATTTGTAGATAAAATATGATTATGCTCGGCTTGTTTAATTTTAAAACTCTTAAAATGATTATTTGATACAAAAATTTTCCACATTCCCAACATGAAGTTAAAGAACAAAACAACGATTTCTAGTCACAATAAGCTTTGTTTTAGAATAATGATTATATTCGGCTTGTTGGATTTCAAAACTCTTAGGTTGATTATTTGAAACAAAATGGGTAAAACTTCATTATCTTCTGATTTCCCACGTTCCCTTAGTTAAGTTAAGGCTAAAAACAACGATTTCTATTCAAAATAAGCGTTGTAGATGAAATATGATTATGCTCGGCTTGTTGAATTTCAAAACTATTAACATGATTATTAGATACAAAATCATTTTAAACTTCATTATCGTCCAATTTTCTACTTTTCCTACGTGAAGTTAAAGCTCAAAACAATAATTTCTTGTCAAAATAAGCTTTGTGACAGAATAATGATTATACTCGGCTTGTTGAATTTCAAAACTCTAAGAATTATTATTCGAAACAAATTGGGTAAAACTTCATTATCATCCTATTTCCCATTTTCTCTACATGAAGTTAAGGTTCAAAACAACGATTTCTATTGAAAGTAAGAGTTGTAGATGAAATATGATTATGTACGGCTTGTTGAATTTCAAAGCTCTTAGAATGATTAATTGATAAAAAAATCGTTAAAACTTTATTATCATCCAATTTCCCACGTTCCCTGCGTGAAGTTAAGGCTCAAAACAACGATTTCTAGTTAAAATAAGTTTTGTGACAAAATAATTATTATACTCGCCTTGTTTACTTTCAAAACTCTTAGAATGGATATTTGAACCAAAATGGGTAAAACTTTATTATCGTCCGAATTCCCATGTTCCCTTAGCGAAGTTAAGGCTCAAAACAACGATTTCTATTAAAAATAAGCGTTGTAGATAAAATATGATTATGCATGGCTTATTGAATTTCAAAACTCTTAGAACAGTTATTTGATACAAAATCGTTAAAACTTCATTATCGTTCAAATTCCCACGTTCGCTACGTAAAGTTAAGGCTCAAAACAACGATTTCTAATCACAATAAGCTTTGTAATAGAATAATGATTGTACTAATTTCTTTTAATTTCAAAACTCTTAGAATGATTATTTGAGATAAAATGGATAAAACTTCATTATCGTACGATTTTTCAAGTTCCCTACTTAAATTTAAGGCTTAAAAAACGATTTCAAGTCACAAAAATCTTTATGATGGAATAATGATTATAGTCGGCTTGTTAAATTTCAAAACTCTTAGGATGATTATTTGAAACAAAATTGATAAATCTTCATTATCATCCGATTTCCCACGTTTCCTACGTGAAGTTAAGTCTCAAAACTATGATTTCTAGTCACAATAAGCTTTGTAACAAAATAATGATTATATTCGGCTTGTTGAATTTCAAAACACTTAAGATGATTATTTGAAACAAAATGGGTAAGACTTTATTAACATTCAATGTCCCACGTTCCCTACGTGAAGTTAAGGCTCAAAAAAAAGATTTCTAACTACAATAAACTTTGTAACAAAATAATGATTATACTCGGCTTGTTAAATTTCAAAACTCTTAAGGTGATTATTTGAACTAAAATTGGTAAAACTTTATTATCGTCTGATTTCTCACGTTTCCTAAGTGAAGTTAATGCTTAAAACAATGATTTATATTCAAAATAAGCATTTGTAGATAAAATATGATTATGCTTGGCTTGTTTAATTTTAAAACTCTTAAAATGATTATTTGATACAAAAATTTCCCACATTCCCTACGTGAAGTTAAAGATCAAAACAACGATTTCTAGTCACAATAAGCTTTGTTTTAGAATAATGATTATATTCGGCTTGTTGAATTTCAAAACTCTTAGGTTCATTATTTGAAACAAAATGGGTAAAACTTCATTATCTTCCAATTTCCCACGTTCCCTTAGTGAAATTAAGGCTTAAAACAACAATTTCTATTCAAAATAAGCGTTGTAGATGAAATATGATTATACTCGGCTTGTTGAATTTCAAAACTCTTAGAATGATTATTTGATACAAAATCATTAAGACTACATTATCATCCAATTTCCCACATTCCTTACTTGAAGTTAAAGCTCAAAACAACGATTTCTAGTCAAAATAAGTTTTGCGACAGAATACTAATTATACTCGATTTATTCAATTTCAAAACTCTTAGAATGATTATTCAAAACAAAATGGATAAAACTTCATTATTGTCCGATTTCCCATGTTCCCTACGTGAAGTTAAGGCTCAAAACAACGATTCTAATCACAATAAGTTTTATAAAAGAATAATGATTATACTCGGTTTGTTGAATTTCAAAACACTTAAGTTGATTATTTGAAACAAAATGTGTAAAACTTCTTTATCATCCAATTTTCCATGTTCTCTACATGAAGTTAAGGCTCAAAACAACGATTTCTAGACACAATAAGTTTTGTAACAAAATAATGATTATACTCGTCTTGTTGACTTTCAAAACATTTAAGATGATTATTTGCTTCATTATCATTCTATTTTCCATGTTCTCTACATGAAGTTAAGGCTCAAAACGACGATTTTTATTGAAAATAAGTGTTGTAGATGAAATATGATTATGCTCGGCTTGTTGAATTTCAAATCTCTTAGAATATTAATTGATAGAAAATCGTTAAAACTTCATTATCATCCAATTTCTCACGTTCCCTACGTGAAGTTAAGGCTCAAAATAACGATTTCTACTCTCAATAAGCTTTGTGACAGAATAATGATTATACAAGGCTTGTTTACATTTAAAACTCCTAGGATGATTATTTGAAACAAAATGGGCAAAACTTCATTATAGTCCAAATTCCCACGTTCCCTTAGTAAAGGTAAGGCCCAAAACCATGATTTCAATTGAAAAAAGCGTTGTAGATGAAATATGAATATGCTCAGTTTGTTGAATTTCAAAACTCTTAGAATAATTATTTGATACAAAATCGTTCTTAATTATCATTCAATTTCCAACGTTCGCAACCTGAAGTTAAGACTCAAAACAACGATTTCTAGTCACAAAAAGCTTTGTAACAGAATAATGATTGTACTCGGCTTGTTGAATTTCAAAAATCTTAGAATGATTATTTGAAATAAAATGGGTAAAACTTCATTATTGTCTGATTTCCCAGGTTCCCTTAGTGAAGGTAAGGCTCAAAACCACGATTTCAATTGAAAAAAGCGTTATAGATGAAATATGATTATGCTCGGCTTATTGAATTTCAAAACTCTTAGAATGATTATTTGATACAAAATCGTTCTTCCTTATCATTCAGTTTCCAACATTCGCAACCTGAAGCTAAGGCTCAAAATAACGTTTTCTAGTCACAAAAAGGTTTGTAACAGAATAATGATTGTACTAGGCTTGTTGAATTTCAAAAATCTTAGAATGATTTTTTGAAACAAAATGGGTAAAACTTCATAATTGTCCGATTTTTCAAGTTCCCTACGTGAAGTTAAGGCTTAAAAAAGTGATTTATAATCACAATAAGCTTTGTAACAGAATAATGATTATAGACGGCTTATTTAATTTCAAAACTCCTAGGATGATTATTTGTAACAAAATAGGTAAAACTTCATTATCGTTCGATTTCCCATGTTCCCTTAGTGAAGTTAAGGCTCAAAACAACGATTTCTATTGAAAATAAACGTTGTAGATGAAATATGATTATCCTCTGCTCGTTGAATTTCAAAACTCTTAGAATGATTATTTGATACAAATCATTAAAACTTCATTATCGTTCAATTTCCCACGTTTGCTATGTGAAGTTAAGGCTCAAAATAACTATTTCTAGTCATGATAAGCTTTGTAACAGAATAATGATTGTTCTCAGCTTGTTGAATTTCAAAACTCTTATAATGATTATTTGAAACAAAATAGGTAAAACTTTATTATCGTCCGATTTTTCAAGTTCCCTACGTGAAGTTAAGGCTCAAAAAACGATTTATAGTCACAATAAGCTTTGTAACAGAATAATGATTATAGTTGGCTTGTTGAATTTCAAAACATTTAGGATGATTATTTGAAACAAAATGGATAAATCTTCATTATCGTCCGATTTTCCACATTCTCTACGTGAAGTTAAGTCTCAAAACAATGATTTCAAGTCACAATAAGCTTTGTAACAGAATAGTGATTATATTTGGCTTGTTGAATTTCAAAACACTTAAGATGATTATTAGAATCAAAATGGGTAAAACTTCATTATCGTCCGATTTCCCACGTTCCCTTAGTGAAGTTAAGGCTCAAAACAACGATTTCTAATGAAAATAAGCCTTGTAGATGAAATATGATTACGCTCGGCTTGTTCAATTTTAAAACTCTTAGAATGATTAATTTATACAAAATCGTTAAAATTTCAATATCATCCAATTTCCCACGTTCCTTACGTGAAGTTAAGGCTCAAAACAATGATTTCTACTCACAATAAGCTTTGTGACAACATAATAATTTTACTCGGCTTGTAAAATTTCAAAACTGTTAGGATGATTATTTGAAACAAAATGAATAAAACTTCATTATCGTCCAATTTCCTACGTTCCTTACGTCAAGTTAAGGCTCAAGAGAACGATATCTAGTCACAACAAGTTTTGTAACATAATAATGATTATACTCGGCTTGTTTACTTTCAATACTCTTAAGATGATTATTTGAATCAAAATGGGTAAAACTTCATTATTGTCCAATTTCCCATGTTCCCTTAGTGAAGTTTAGGCTCAAAACAACGATTTCTATTAAAAATAAGCATTGTAGATGAGATATGATTACGTTTAGATTGTTAAAATTCAAAACTGTTAGAATGATTAATTGATACAAAATCGTTAAAACTTTATTATCGTCCAATGTCCCATGTTCCCAACGTGAAGTTAGGGCTCAAAACAACGATTTCTAGCTACAATAAGCTTTGTAACAGAATAATGATTATACTCGGCTTGTTGAATGTCAAAACTCTTAGGATGATTATATGAAACAAAATGGATAAAGCTTCATTATCGTTTGATTTCCCACGATCTCTACGTGAAGTTAAGTCTCAAAACAATGATTTCTAGTTACAATAAGCTTTGTGACATAATAATGATTATACTCGACTTGTTTACTTTCAAAACTCTTAGGATGATTATTTGAACCAAAATGGGTAAAACCTTATTATCGTCCGATTTCCCATGTTCCCTTAGTAAAGTTAAGGCTCAAAACAACGATTTCTATTGAAATAAGCATTGTAGATGAAATATGATTATGCACGGCTTATTGAATTTCAAAACTCTTAGAACAGTTATTTGATACAAAATCGTTAAAACTTCATTATCGTCCAATTTCCCATGTTCGCTACGTAAAGTTAAGGCTCAAAACAACAATTTCTAACAACAATATGCTTTGTAACAGAATAATGATTGTACTTGGCTGTTTGAATTTCAAAACTCTTAGAATGATTATTTGAAACAAAATGGGTAAAACTTGATTATCGTACGATTTTTCAAGTTTTCCTACTTGAAGTTAAGGCTCAAAAAACGATTTCAAGTCACAATAATCTTTGTAACAGAATAATAATTGTAGTCGACTTGTTGAATTTCAAAACTCTTAGGATGATTATTTGAAACAAAATGGATAAATCTCCATTATCGTCCTATTTCCCACGTTCCTTACGTGAAGCTAAGTCTCAAAACAACGATTTCTAGTCACAAAAAGCTTTGTAATAGAATAATGATTATATTTGGCTTGTTGAATTTCAAAACACTTAAGATGATTATTTGAAACAAAATAGGTAAAACTTTTTTATCATCCAATGTCCCACATTCCCTACGTGAAGTTAAGGCTCAAAACAACAATTTCTAGCTACAATAAGCTTTGTAACAGAATAATGATTATACTCAGCTTGATGAATTTCAAAACTCTTAAGATGATTATTTGAACCAAAATTGGTAAAACTTTATTATCGTTCTATTTTCCCTGTTCTCTAAGTGAAGTTAAGGCTTAAAACAACGATTTTTAATCAAAATAAGCGTTTGTAGATAAAATATGATTATAGTCGGCTTGTTTAATTTTAAAACTCTTAAAATTATGATTTGATATAAAATCGTTAAAACTTCATTATCATCCAATTTCCCACGTTCCCTATATGGAGTTAAGGATCAAAACAACGATTTCTAGTCACAATAAGCTTTGTGTTAGAATAATGATTATACTCGGCTTGTTTACTTACATTGTAGTCCGATTTCCCATGTTCCCTTAGTGAAGGTAAGGCTCAAAACAACGATTTCAATTGAAAAAAAGCATTGTAGATGAAATATGATTATGCTCGGCTTGTTGAATTTCAAAACTTTTAGAATGATTATTTGATACAAAATCGTTAAAACTTCATTATCATTCAATTTCCCACATTCGCAACGTTAAGTTAAGGCTCAAAATAACAATTTCTAGTCACAATAAGCTTTATAACAAAATAATAACTATACTCGACTTATTAATTTCAAAACTCTTAGGATGATTATTTGAAGCAAATTGTATAAAACTTCATTATCATCTTATTTCCCATGTTTATAGCTCAAAACAACGATTTCTAGTCACAATAAGCTTTGTAACAGAATAATGATTATATTCGGCTTGTTGAATTTTAAAACACTTAACATGATTATTTGAAACAAAATGTTTAAAACTTTATTATCGTCCAACTTCCCAAGTTCCTAACGTGAAGTTAAGGCTTAAAACAATGATTTCAAGTTACAATAAGCTTTGGGACAGATAATGATTATACACGGCATGTTGAATTTTAAAACACTTAGGATGATTATTTGAACCTAAATGGGTAAAACTTTATTATCGTCCGATTTCCCACGTTCCCTACGTGAAGTTAAGGCTTAAAACAACGATTTCTTTTCAAAATAAGTGTTTGTAGATATAATTTGATTATGCTCGGCTTGTTGAATTTTAAAGCTCTTAAAATGATTATTTGATACAAAATCGTTAAAACTTCATTATCATCAAACTTCTCACGTTCCCTACGTGAAGTTAAGGATCAAAACAACGATTTCTGATCACAATAAGCTTTATGTAAGAATAATGATTATATTTGGCTTGTTGAATTTTAAAACTCTTAGGCAGATTATTTGAAAGAAAATGGGTAAAACTTCAATATCAACCGATTTCACACGTTCCCTTAGTGAAGTTAAGGCTCAAAACAACGATTTCTATTAAAAATAAGCATTGTAGATAAAATATGGTTATGCCGACTTATTAAATTTCAAAACTCTTAGAACAATTATTTGATACAAAATCGTTAAAACTTAATTACCGTTCAAATTCCCACGTTCGCTACGTAAAGTTAAGGCTGAAAACAACGATTTCTAATCACAATAAGCTTTAAAATAGAATACTGATTGTACTCATTTTTTTTAATTTCAAAACTCTTAGAATGATTATTTGAAATAAAATGGATAAAACTTCATTATCATTCGATTTTCCAAGTTCCCTACTTGAATTTATGGCTCAAAAAATGATTTCAAGTCACAATAATCTTTATAATAGAATAATGATTATAGTCGGCTTGTTAAATTTCAAAACTCTTAGGATGATTATTTGAAACAAAATGGATAAATCTTCATTATCGTCCGATTTCCCACATTTTCTACGTGAAGTTAAGTCTCAAAACTACGATTTCTAGTGACAATAAGCTTTGTAACAAAATAATGATTATATTTGGCTTGTTAAATTTCAAAACACTTATGATGATTATTTGATACAAAATGGGTAAAACTTTATTATCATCCAATGTCCCACGTTCCCTACGTGAAGTTAAGGCTTAAAACAACGATTTCTAGCTACAATAAGCTTTGTAACAAAATAGTGATTATATTCGGCTTGTTGAATTCAAAACTCTTAAGATGATTATTTAAACCAAAATTGGTAAAACTTTATTATCGTCTGATTTCCCACGTTCCCTAAGTGAAGTTAGGGCTTAAAACAACGATTTCTATTCAAAATAAGCATTTGTAGATAAAATATGATTATGCTCGGCATGTTTAATTTTAAAACTCTTAAAATGATTATTTGATACAAAAATTTCTCACGTTCCCTACGTGAAGTTAAAGATCAAAACAACAATTTCTAGTCATAATAAGCTTTGTTTTAGAATAATGATTATATTTGGCTTGTTGAATTTCAAAACTCTTAGGTTGATTATTTGAAACAAAATAGGTAAAACTTCATTATCTTCTGGTTTTCCACGTTCCTTTAGTGAAGTTAAGGCTCAAAACAACGATTTCTATTCAAAATAAGAGTTGTAGATGAAATCGTTAAAACTACATTATTGTCCAATTTCCCACATTCCCTACTTGAAGTTAAAGCTCAAAACAACGATTTCTAGTCAAAATTAGTTTTGTGACAGAATACTAATTATACTAGATTTATTGAATTTCAAAACTCTTAGAATGATTCTTCGAAACAAAATGGATTAAACTTCATTATTGTCCGATTTTCCATGTTCCCTACGTGAAGTTAAGGCTCAAAACAACGTTTCTAGTCACAATAAGTTTTGTAAAAGAATAATGATTATACTCGGTTTGTTGAATTTCAAAACGCTTAAGTTGATTATTTGAAACAAAATGTGTAAAAAATAATAAATAAAAATAAATATATACCGGGTTTGACCCGGTCCAGTCCAAAAATATAAAAAAAAATAATAAATAAAAATAAATAAATAAATAAATAAAAATAAAAAATATATATTTATATATATGTATACATATATATATATATGCAAATACACATGTATTTATATATATACATATACACATATATGTATATATATACATAAAATATATCTAATAAAATATAAATAAATAAATGATATGAAATAATCTTTTAGAGACCTAGAGGTGTTACGGGAGTTCGGGAACGCTAGTCGGAGTGTCGCGAGGCCGGATAGCTAGAGCTATCCTGTGACTTGTAAGTGAAACTGTGGAAAATCTCTACTTTATTTCATTCATGTTATTTCTCTTTTCAGTCAATTTGATGACTTTTTGTAAGTAATCTATCATCATGCTTTCGTTGCTCTATTCAAATTGAATGTTGAAATAGGATGATGCCTCGTGATAGTTTCATTGACTCATTTTCCTGATATGTCATATCTTGTTGTGAATTATATTATAATTGATGTTAGAAATGCATGCACTAGGGTTACTGTGGTAATTAGTTTTGTATTCCATTTCCTTTGGGGGCTTCGTAGCTTAACTTATTGTTGATATCGTAGAACCTTAGAAATGAAAATCTTTGAAACAAAAGTTGGAGATTATCTAGTGTCCATTGCACAAGAGATGGGTGGATTCACGGGCTCACTGGACCTCGGGGTTTTCAGCACTCACCACTATTACTTGGGTGGCATCACGTAGCTTGAACTACGGGGTTGTCAGCAAGTTATACATATAAATATTCAAAAATTTACAAAGTATGTTGAGAATATCTCCATACGATGGTGGAGAAAGGCTGGTTGATATTTCTCATCGCCGACCGGATGTAGATCATCTCGACTTAGCCTGTGTCAATCTATCTAATTCGGTTAACTGTGATATTTATATGCATTACTTTCTCAGCACATTTTTCTGCTATATTATGCATTTAAGTATCTGTCTTTACTTTGGAAATGTAGTATAGAATTCCACGGTTATCACTTAAATATCACTATACTCACCGTCTAGTTTGTGACGGTGGGTGTAGGTCCGTCGAGCAGTACCAGACCAGGTAAGGAGAAGATCGACGACTACCTTTGAGCTCGTAGCGCGTAACTTATGTAGGTCATATTTTTGTATTATGTTTATATACGTCTTTTGCTTGGGTTGTTTTGTTGGAACGAGAGTTGGATCACCTAACTTTTGACTTTCATTTTGTCTATATGATCGTCGTTTATTGCATATTGATATTGTGATTGTTATTTCCTGGTTTCCACATTTAGGATTTATATAAAATACTTCTGCTAATACGTTAAAGACTTCCACTAATTTGATAATTCTTATAAAATTATAGGGGATTTTCTTATCCCTGAACCTAATTCATGAGATAATAGGTAGTACAGGCTGACTAATACGTAATTAGGGCATACGTGTTGTAATTAGGGCTTAATAATAGGATTAGGCCGGGCGGTGCCCTAGATGAAAATAGGGGTCGTTTCATCCCTACATGAAGTTAATGCTCATAGCAACGATTTCTAGTCACAATAAGCTTTGTAAAAGAATAATGAATATATTCGACTTGTTGAATTTCAAAACTTTTAGGATGATCATTTGAAACAAAATGGGTCAAACTTCATTTTCGTCCGATTTTCCACATTCCCTACGTGAAGTTGAGGCGCAAAACAACGATTTCTAGTCACAATAAGCTTCGTAAAAGAATAATACTTATATTCAGCTTCTTGAATTTCAAAACTCTTAGGATGATTTTTTGAAATAAAATGGATAAAACTTTATTATTGTCCGATTTCCCATATTCCCTATGTGAAGATAAGGCTCAAAACAACGATTTCTAGTCACAATAAGTTTTGTAATAGAATAATGATTATACTTGGCTTGATGAATTTAAAACCACGTAAGATGATTATTTGAAACAAAATGGGTAAAACTTCATTATCGTTCAATTTCCCACGTTCTCTACATGAAGTTAAGGCTCAAAACAACGTTTTCTAGTCACAATAAGCTTTGTAAAAGAATAATGATTATACTCGGCTTGTTGAAATTCAAAACTCTAAGGATGATTTTTTGAAACAAAATGGATAAAACTTCATTATTGTCCGATTTCCCATGTTCCCTACGTGAAGTTAAGGCTCAAAACAACGATTTCTAGTCACAATAAGTTTTGTAATAGAATAATTATTATACTCGGCTTTGTGAATATAAAAACACGTAAGATGATTATTTGAAACAAAATGGGTAAAACTTCATTTTCGTTCAATTTCCCACGTTCTCTACATGAAGTTAAGGCTCAAAACAATGATTTCTAGTCACAATAAGCTTTATAAAAGAATAATAATTATATTCGACTTGTTGAATTTCAAAACTCTAAAGTTGATTTTTTGAAATAAAATGGATAAAACTTCATGGTTGTCCGATTTTCCATATTCCCTACGTAAAGTTAAGGCTCAAAATAATGAATTCTAGTCACAATAAGTTTTGTAATAGAATAATGATTATACTCGACTTGTTGAATTTCAAAACTCTTATGATGATTATTTGAAAAAAAATGGGTCAAACTTCATTATCGTCCGATTTTCCACGTTCCCTATGTGAAGTTAAGGCACAAAAGAACGATATCTAGTCACAAAAAGCTTTGTGCAGAGTAATGATTATACTCGGCTTGTTTACTTTCAATACTCTTAAGATTATTATTTGAATCAAAATGGGTAAAACTTCAT
The DNA here is from genome assembly GCA_039657345.1 of Stephania japonica. NCBI lineage: Eukaryota > Viridiplantae > Streptophyta > Magnoliopsida > Ranunculales > Menispermaceae > Stephania > Stephania japonica. The sequence continues at coordinate 25,634,604 of CM077563.1, read as the reverse complement.
TATCGTCTGATTTCCCACATTCCCTTAGTGAAGTTAAGGCTCAAAACAACAATTTCTATCAAAAATAAGTGTTGTAGATCAAATATGATTACGCTCGGCTTATTGAATTTCAAAACTCTTAGAATGATTAATAGCTACAAAATCGTTAAAACTTCATTATCGTCCAATTTCTCACGTTCCCTACGTGAAGTTAAGGATCAAAACAATGATTTCTACTCACAATAAGCTTTGTGACAGAATAATAATTATACTCGGCTTGTTGATCTATAAAACTCTTAGGATGATTATTTGAAACGAAATGGGTAAAACTTAATTATCGTCTGATTTTTCATGTTCCCTACATGAAGTTAATGCTCAAAAAATGACCTCTAGTCACAATAAGCTATGTAACAGAATAAGGATTGTACTCGGCTTGTTGAATTTCAAAATTCTTAGAATGATTATTTGAAACAGAATGGGTAAAATTTCATTATCGTTCGATTTTCCATGTTCCCTACGTGAACTTAAGGCTCAAAAAAGAATTTCTAGTCACAATAAGCTTTGTAACAGAATAATGATTATAGTCGGTTTGTTGAATTTCAAAGCTCTTAGAATGTTTATTTGAACTAAAATAGATAAAACTTCATTATTGTCCGATTTTTCACTTTCCCTACGTGAAGTTAAGTCTCAAAATAATGATTTCTAGTTACAATAAGCTTTGTAAAGAATAATGATTATATTCGGCTTGTTGAATTTCAAAACACTTAAGAAGATTATTTGAAAAAAAATGGGTAAAACTTCATTATCGTCAAATTTCCCACGTTCCCTACGTGAAGTTTAGGCTCAAAATAACGATTTTGAGTTACAATAAGCTTTGTGACAGAATAATGATTATACTTGTTCATTTGAATTTCAAAATTGTTATTATGATTTTTTGAAGCAAAATGAATAAAACGTCATTATCTTTCAATTTCCCATATTCCCTACATGAAGTTAAGGCTCAAAAGAACGATATCTAGTCACAACAAGCTTTGAGACAGAATAATGATTATACTCAGCTTGTTTACTTCCAAATTCTTAAGATGATTATTAGAATCAAAATGGGTAAAACTTCATTATCGTCCGATTTCCCACGTTCCCTTAGTGAAGTTAAGGCTCAAAACAACGATTTCTAATGAAAATAAGCCTTGTAGATGAAATATGATTACGCTCGGCTTGTTCAATTTTAAAACTCTTAGAATGATTAATTTATACAAAATCGTTAAAATTTCAATATCATCCAATTTCCCACGTTCCTTACGTGAAGTTAAGGCTCAAAACAATGATTTCTACTCACAATAAGCTTTGTGACAACATAATAATTTTACTCGGCTTGTAAAATTTCAAAAGCTGTTAGGATGATTATTTGAAACAAAATGAATAAAACTTCATTATCGTCCAATTTCCTACGTTCCTTACGTCAAGTTAAGGCTCAAGAGAACGATATCTAGTCACAACAAGTTTTGTAACATAATAATGATTATACTCGGCTTGTTTACTTTCAATACTCTTAAGATGATTATTTGAATCAAAATGGGTAAAACTTCATTATCGTCCAATTTCCCATGTTCCCTTAGTGAAGTTTAGGCTCAAAACAACGATTTCTATTAAAAATAAGCATTGTAGATGAGATATGATTACGTTTAGATTGTTAAAATTCAAAACTGTTAGAATGATTAATTGATACAAAATCGTTAAAACTTCATTATCGTCCAATTTCCCACGTTCCCTACGTGAAGTTAAGGCTCAAAACAACGATTTCTACTCACAATAAGCTTTGTCACGGAATAATGATTATACTCAGCTTGTTGAATTTCAAAACTATTAGGATGAATATTTGAAATTAAATGGGTAAAACTTCATTATCGTCCAATTTCTGATGTTATCTACATGAAGTTAAGGCTCAAAACAAATATTTCTATTGAAAATATGCGTTGTAGATGAAATATGATTATGCTCGGCTTGTTGAATTTCATAACTCTTAGAATAATTAATTAATACAAAATCATTAAAACTTAATTATCATCAAATTTCCCATGTTTCCTACGTGAAGTTAAGGCTCAATGCAACGATTTTTACTCACAATAAGCTTTGTGACAGAATAATGATTATACCAAGCTTGTTGAATTTCAAAACTCTTACGATGATTATTTGATACAAAATGGATAAAACTTCAAAATTGTTCGATTTCCCATGTTCCCTACGTGAAGCTAAGACTCAAAACAACGATTTCTAGTCACAATAAACTTTGTGACAGAATAAGGATTATACTCGGCTTGTTGAATTTCAAAACTCCTAAGATGATTATTTGAAACAAAATTGGTCAAACTTCATTATCGTCCGATTTTTCACGTTCCCTACGTTAAGTTAAAGCTCAAAATAACGATTTCTAGTCACAATAAGTGTTGTAAAAGAATAATGATTATAATTGGCTTTTAGAATTTCAAAACTCTTAGGATGATTATTTGAAACAAAATGGATAAAACTTCATTATTGTCCGATTTCCCAAATTCTCTTTGTGAAGTTAAGGCTCAAAACAATAATTTCTAATCACAATAAGTTTTGTAATAGAATAACGATTATACTCGGCTTGTTGAATATCAAAACACTTCAGATGATTATTTGAAACAAAATGGGTAAAACATCATTATCTTCCAATTTTCAATGTTCTCTACATGAAGTTAAGTCTTAAAACAACGATTTCTAGTCAGAATAATCTTTGTGACAGAATAATGATTATACTCGGCTTGTTGAATTTCAAAACTCTTAGGATGATTATTTGAAACAAAAATGGTCAAACTTCAATATCGTCCGATTTCCTATGTTCCCTACGTGAAGATAACGCCCAAAACAACGATTTCTAGTCAAAATAAGCTTTTTAAAAGAATAATGATTATATTCGACTAGTTGAATTTGAAAACACTTAAGATGATTACTTGAAACAAAATAGGTAAAACTTTATTATCGTCCTATTTACCACGTTCTCTATATGAAGTTAAGGCTCAAAACAACGATTTCTTGTCACAATAAGTTTTGTAACTGAATAATGATTATACTTGGGTTGTTTAATTTCAAAACTCTTAGGATGATTATTTGAAACAAAATGGGTCAAACTTCATTATCGTTTGATTTTCCACGTTCCCTATGTGAAGTTAAAGCTCAAAATAACAATTTCTATTCACTATATGCTTTGTAAAAGAATAATGATTATATTCGGCTTGTTAAATTTCAAAACTGTAAGGATGATTTTTTGAAACAAAATGGGTCAAACTTCATTATTGTCCAATTTTCCAGGTTCCCTACGTGAAGTTAAGGCTCAAAGCAATAATTTCTAGTCACAATAAGGTTTGTAAAAGAATAATGATTATATTCGGCTTGTTGAATTTCTAAACTCTTAAAATGATTATTTGAATCAAAATGGATAAAACTTTATTATTGTCCGATTTCCCTTGTTCCCTACGTGAAGTTAAGGCTCAAAACAACGATTTCTAGTCACAATAAGTTTTGTAATAGAATAATGATTATATTCGGCTTGTTTAATTTAAAAACACGTAAGATGATTATTTGAAACAAAATGGTTAAACCTACATTATGGCCTGATTTCCCATGTTCCCTACGTGAAGTTAAGGTGCAAAACAACGATTTCTAGTCACAAAAAGCTTTGTAAAACAATAATAATTATATTCGACTTCTTGAATTCAAAACTCTTAGGATGATTTTTTCAAACAAAATGGATAAAACGTCATTATTGTCTGATTTTCCATGTTCCCTATGTGAAGTTAAGGATCAAAAAAATGATTTCTATTCACAATAAGTTTTGTAATACAATAATGATTATACTCGGCTCGTTGAATCTAAAAACACTTAAGATGATTATTTGAAACAAAATGGGTAAAACTTCATTATCGTCGTTTTTCCCACGTTCTCTACATGAAGTTAATGCTCAAAACAACGATTTCTTGTGACAATAAGTTTTGTCACAGAATAATGATTATAATAGGTTTGTAGAATTTCAAAACTCTTAGGATGATTATTTGAAACAAAATGGGTCAAACTTCTTTATCGTCCGATTTTCCACGTTCCCTATGTGAAGTTAAGGCTCAAAACAACGATTTCTAGTCACAATAAGCTTTGTAAAAGAATAATGATTATATTCGACTTGTTGAATTTCAAAACTCTTAGGATGATTATTTGAAACGAAATGGGTCAAACTTCATTATCGTCAGATTTCCCATGTTCCCTACGTGAAGTTAAGGCTCAAAACAATGATTTATAGTCAAAATAAGTTTTGCAATAGAATAGTGATTATACTTGGCTTGTTAAATTTAAAAATACGTAACATGATTATTTGAAACAAAATGGGTAAAACTTCATTATCATTCAATTTCTCACGTTCTCTACATGAAGTTAAAGATCAAAACAACGATTTCAAGTCACAATAAGCTTTGTAAAAGAATAATGATTTTATTCGGCTTGTTGAATTTCAAAACTTTAAGGATGATTTTTTGAAACAAAATGGGTCAAACTTCATTATTGTCCGATTTCCCACGTTCCCTACGTGAAGTTAAGGCTCAAAATAACGATTTCTACTCTCAATAAGCTTTGTGACAGAATAATAATTATACTTGGCTGGCTTGTTTACGTTCAAAACTCATAGGATGATTTTTTGAGACAAAATGGATAAAACGCATTATAGTCCGATTTCCCATTTCCCTACGTGAAGTTAAGGCTCAAAACAACGATTTCAAGTCACAATAAATTTTGTAATTGAATAATGATTATACTCAGCTTGTTGAATTTAAAAACACGTAAGATGATTATTTGAAACAAAATGGGTAAAACTTCATTATCATTCAATTTCCCACATTCTCAACATGAAGTTAAGGCTCAAAACAACTATATCTAGTCACAATAAGTTTTGTAAAAGAATAATGATTATATTCGACTTGTGGAAATTCAAAACTCTTAGGATGATTTTTTGAAACAAAATGTGTAAAACATGATTATTGTCCGATTTCCCTTGTTCTTTACATGAAGTTAAGGCTCAAAATAATGATTTCTAGTCACAATAAGTTTTAAAATAGAATAATTATTATACTTGGCTTGATGAATTTCAAAACTCTAAAGATGATTATTTGAAACAAATTGGGTCAAACTTCACTATGGTCCGATTTCCCACATTCCCTACATGAAGTTCAAGCTCAAAACAAAGATTTCTAGTCACAAAAAGCTTGTAAAAGAATAATAATTATATTCGGCTTGTTGAATTTAAAACTCTTAGGTTCATTATTTGAATCAAAATGGATAAAACTTCATTATTGTCCGATTTTCCATATTCCCTACATGAAGTTAAGGCTCAAAACAACGATTTCTAGTAACAATAAGCTTTGTAAAAGAATAATGACTATTTTCAGCTTGTTGAATTTCAAAACTCTTAGGATGATTATTTGAATCAAAATGGATAAAACTTCATTATTGTCTTATTTTCAATGTTCCATATGTGAAGTTAAGGCTCAAAACAACGATTTCTAGTCGCAATAAGATTTGTAAAAGAATAATGATTATATTCATCTTGTTGAATTTTAAAACTCTTAGGATGATTATTTGAAACGAAATGGGTCAAACTTCATCATTGTCCTATTTCCCATGTTCCCTACGTGAAGTTAAGGCTCAAAACAACATTTTTTAGTTAAAATAAGCTTTGTAAAAGAATAATGATTATATTCGATTTGTCAAATTTCAAAACTCTTAGGATGATTATTTTAAACGAAATGGGTCAAACTTCATTATCGTCCGATTTCCCACATTGCCTACGTGAAGTTAAGGCGCAAAAGAACGGTTTCTAGTCACAATAAGCTTTGTAAAAGAATAATGATTTTATTCGGCTTGTTGAACTTCAAAACTCTAAGGATGATTTTTTGAAACAAATTGGGTCAAACTTCACTATTTTTCGATTTCCCACGTTCCCTACGTGAAGTTAAGGCTCAAAATAACGATTTCTAGTAACAACAAGCTTTGTAAAAAAATAATGATTATATTCACTTGTTGAATTTCAAAACTCTTAGGATGATTTTTTTGAATCAAAATGGATAAAACTTCATTATTGTCCATTTTCCATGTTCCCTACGTGAGGTTAAAGCTCAAAACAACGGTTTCTAGTCACAATAAGCTTTTTAAAAAATAATGATTGTATTCGACTTGTTGAATTTCAAAACTCTTAGGATGATTATTTGAAACGAAATGGGTCAAGCTTCATTATTGTCCGATTTCCCATGTTCCCTACGTGAAGTTAAGGCACAAAACAACGATTTCAAGTCAAAATAAGTTTCGTAATAGAATAATGATTATACTTGGCTTGTTGATTTTAAAAACATGTAACATGATTATTTGAAACGAAATAGGTAAAACTTCATTATCATTCAATTTCCCACGTTCTCTACATGAAGTTAAGGCTCAAAACTACAATTTGTAATCACAATAAGCTTTGTTAAAGCATAATGATTTTTTTCAGCTTGTCAAATTTTAAAACTCTAAGGAAGATTTTTTGAAACAAAATGGGTCAAACTTCATTATTGTCCGATTTCCCACGTTTGCTACGTGAAGTTAAGGCTCAAAACAACGATTTCTACTCTCAATAAGCTTTGTACCAGATTAATGATTATACTTTGTTGTTTACTTTCGAAACTTTTAAGATAATTTTTTGAAACAAAATGGAAAAATTCATTATTGTCCGATTTTCCATGTTTCTTACGTGAAGTTAAGGCTCAGAACAACGATTTCTAGTCACGTTTAATTTTGTAATTGAATAGTGATTTATACTCAGCTTGTTGGATTTCAAAACACGTAAGTCGATTATTTGAAACAAAATGGGTAAAACTTCATTATCGTCCAATTTCTAAAGTTCTCTATGTGAAGTTAAGGCTCAAAACAACGATTTCTAGTCACAATAAGCTTTGTAAAAGAATTATGATTATGTTTGGCTTATAGAATTTTAAAACTCTTAGGATGATTATTTGAAACAAAATGGGTCAAACATTATAATCGTCCGATTTTTCACGTTCCCTACGTAATGTTAAGGCTCAAAACAACGATTTCTAGTGACAAGAAGCTTTGTCAAAGAATAATGATTATATTCGGCTTGTTGAATTTCAAGACTCTTAGGATGATTATTTGAAACAAAAATGGTCAAACTTCAATATCGTCCGATTTCCTACGTTCCCTACGTGAAGATAACGCCCAAAACAACGATTTCTAGTCAAAATAAGCTTTTTAAAAGAATAATGATTATATTCGGCTAGTTGAATTTGAAAACACTTAAGATGATTACTTGAAACAAAATAGGTAAAACTTTATTATCGTCCTATTTACCACGTTCTCTATATGAAGTTAAGGCTCAAAACAACGATTTCTTGTCACAATAAGTTTTGTAACAGAATAATGATTATACTTGGGTTGTTTAATTTCAAAACTCTTAGGATGAGTATTTGAAACAAAATGGGTCAAACTTCATTATCGTTTGATTTTCCACGTTCCCTATGTGAAGTTAAAGCTCAAAATAACAATTTCTATTCACTATATGCTTTGTAAAAGAATAATGATTATATTCGGCTTGTTAAATTTCAAAACTGTAAGGATGATTTTTTGAAACAAAATGGGTCAAACTTCATTATTGTCCAATTTTCCAGGTTCCCTACGTGAAGTTAAGGCTCAAAGCAATAATTTCTAGTCACAATAAGGTTTGTAAAAGAATAATGATTATATTCGGCTTGTTGAATTTCTAAACTCTTAAAATGATTATTTGAATCAAAATGGATAAAACTTTATTATTGTCCGATTTCCCTTGTTCCCTACGTGAAGTTAAGGCTCAAAACAACGATTTCTAGTCACAATAAGTTTTGTAATAGAATAATGATTATATTCGGCTTGTTTAATTTAAAAACACGTAAGATGATTATTTGAAACAAAATGGTTAAACCTACATTATGGCCTGATTTCCCATGTTCCCTACGTGAAGTTAAGGTGCAAAACAACGATTTCTAGTCACAAAAAGCTTTGTAAAACAATAATAATTATATTCGACTTCTTGAATTCAAAACTCTTAGGATGATTTTTCAAACAAAATGGATAAAACGTCATTATTGTCTCGATTTTCCATGTTCCCTATGTGAAGTTAAGGATCAAAAAAATGATTTCTATTCACAATAAGTTTTGTAATACAATAATGATTATACTCGGCTCGTTGAATCTAAAAACACTTAAGATGATTATTTGAAACAAAATGGGTAAAACTTCATTATCGTCGTTTTTCCCACGTTCTCTACATGAAGTTAATGCTCAAAACAACGATTTCTTGTGACAATAAGTTTTGTCACGAAATAATGATTATAATAGGTTTGTAGAATTTCAAAACTCTTAGGATGATTATTTGAAACAAAATGGGTCAAACTTCTTTATCGTCCGATTTTCCACGTTCCCTATGTGAAGTTAAGGCTCAAAACAACGATTTCTAGTCACAATAAGCTTTGTAAAAGAATAATGATTATATTCGACTTGTTGAATTTCAAAACTCTTAGGATGATTATTTGAAACGAAATGGGTCAAACTTCATTATCGTCAGATTTCCCATGTTCCCTACGTGAAGTTAAGGCTCAAAACAATGATTTATAGTCAAAATAAGTTTTGCAATAGAATAGTGATTATACTTGGCTTGTTAAATTTAAAAATACGTAACATGATTATTTGAAACAAAATGGGTAAAACTTCATTATCATTCAATTTCTCACGTTCTCTACATGAAGTTAAAGATCAAAACAACGATTTCAAGTCACAATAAGCTTTGTAAAAGAATAATGATTTTATTCGGCTTGTTGAATTTCAAAACTTTAAGGATGATTTTTTGAAACAAAATGGGTCAAACTTCATTATTGTCCGATTTCCCACGTTCCCTACGTGAAGTTAAGGCTCAAAATAACGATTTCTACTCTCAATAAGCTTTGTGACAGAATAATAATTATACTTGGCTTGTTTACGTTCAAAACTCATAGGATGATTTTTTGAGACAAAATGGATAAAACTGCATTATAGTCCGATTTCCCATTTCCCTACGTGAAGTTAAGGCTCAAAACAACGATTTCAAGTCACAATAAATTTTGTAATTGAATAATGATTATACTCAGCTTGTTGAATTTAAAAACACGTAAGATGATTATTTGAAACAAAATGGGTAAAACTTCATTATCATTCAATTTCCCACATTCTCAACATGAAGTTAAGGCTCAAAACAACTATATCTAGTCACAATAAGTTTTGTAAAAGAATAATGATTATATTCGACTTGTGGAAATTCAAAACTCTTAGGATGATTTTTTGAAACAAAATGTGTAAAACATGATTATTGTCCGATTTCCCTTGTTCTTTACATGAAGTTAAGGCTCAAAATAATGATTTCTAGTCACAATAAGTTTTAAAATAGAATAATTATTATACTTGGCTTGATGAATTTCAAAACTCTAAAGATGATTATTTGAAACAAATTGGGTCAAACTTCACTATGGTCCGATTTCCCACATTCCCTACATGAAGTTCAAGCTCAAAACAAAGATTTCTAGTCACAAAAAGCTTGTAAAAGAATAATAATTATATTCGGCTTGTTGAATTTAAAACTCTTAGGTTCATTATTTGAATCAAAATGGATAAAACTTCATTATTGTCCGATTTTCCATATTCCCTACATGAAGTTAAGGCTCAAAACAACGATTTCTAGTAACAATAAGCTTTGTAAAAGAATAATGACTATTTTCACTTGTTGAATTTCAAAACTCTTAGGATGATTATTTGAATCAAAATGGATAAAACTTCATTATTGTCTTATTTTCAATGTTCCATATGTGAAGTTAAGGCTCAAAACAACGATTTCTAGTCGCAATAAGATTTGTAAAAGAATAATGATTATATTCATCTTGTTGAATTTTAAAACTCTTAGGATGATTATTTGAAACGAAATGGGTCAAACTTCATCATTGTCCTATTTCCCATGTTCCCTACGTGAAGTTAAGGCTCAAAACAACATTTTTTAGTTAAAATAAGCTTTGTAAAAGAATAATGATTATATTCGATTTGTCAAATTTCAAAACTCTTAGGATGATTATTTTAAACGAAATGGGTCAAACTTCATTATCGTCCGATTTCCCACATTGCCTACGTGAAGTTAAGGCGCAAAAGAACGGTTTCTAGTCACAATAAGCTTTGTAAAAGAATAATGATTTTATTCGGCTTGTTGAACTTCAAAACTCTAAGGATGATTTTTTGAAACAAATTGGGTCAAACTTCACTATTTTTCGATTTCCCACGTTCCCTACGTGAAGTTAAGGCTCAAAATAACGATTTCTAGTAACAACAAGCTTTGTAAAAAAATAATGATTATATTCAGCTTGTTGAATTTCAAAACTCTTAGGATGATTTTTTTGAATCAAAATGGATAAAACTTCATTATTGTCCGATTTTCCATGTTCCCTACGTGAGGTTAAAGCTCAAAACAACGGTTTCTAGTCACAATAAGCTTTTTAAAAAATAATGATTGTATTCGACTTGTTGAATTTCAAAACTCTTAGGATGATTATTTGAAACGAAATGGGTCAAGCTTCATTATTGTCCGATTTCCCATGTTCCCTACGTGAAGTTAAGGCACAAAACAACGATTTCAAGTCAAAATAAGTTTCGTAATAGAATAATGATTATACTTGGCTTGTTGATTTTAAAAACATGTAACATGATTATTTGAAACGAAATAGGTAAAACTTCATTATCATTCAATTTCCCACGTTCTCTACATGAAGTTAAGGCTCAAAACTACAATTTGTAATCACAATAAGCTTTGTTAAAGCATAATGATTTTTTCAGCTTGTCAAATTTTAAAACTCTAAGGAAGATTTTTTGAAACAAAATGGGTCAAACTTCATTATTGTCCGATTTCCCACGTTTGCTACGTGAAGTTAAGGCTCAAAACAACGATTTCTACTCTCAATAAGCTTTGTACCAGATTAATGATTATACTTTGTTGTTTACTTTCGAAACTTTTAAGATAATTTTTTGAAACAAAATGGAAAAATTCATTATTGTCCGATTTTCCATGTTTCTTACGTGAAGTTAAGGCTCAGAACAACGATTTCTAGTCACGTTTAATTTTGTAATTGAATAGTGATTTATACTCAGCTTGTTGGATTTCAAAACACGTAAGTCGATTATTTGAAACAAAATGGGTAAAACTTCATTATCGTCCAATTTCTAAAGTTCTCTATGTGAAGTTAAGGCTCAAAACAACGATTTCTAGTCACAATAAGCTTTGTAAAAGAATTATGATTATGTTTGGCTTATAGAATTTTAAAACTCTTAGGATGATTATTTGAAACAAAATGGGTCAAACATTATAATCGTCCGATTTTTCACGTTCCCTACGTAATGTTAAGGCTCAAAACAACGATTTCTAGTGACAAGAAGCTTTGTCAAAGAATAATGATTATATTCGGCTTGTTGAATTTCAAGACTCTTAGGATGATTATTTGAAACAAAAATGGTCAAACTTCAATATCGTCCGATTTCCTACGTTCCCTACGTGAAGATAACGCCCAAAACAACGATTTCTAGTCAAAATAAGCTTTTTAAAAGAATAATGATTATATTCGGCTAGTTGAATTTGAAAACACTTAAGATGATTACTTGAAACAAAATAGGTAAAACTTTATTATCGTCCTATTTACCACGTTCTCTATATGAAGTTAAGGCTCAAAACAACGATTTCTTGTCACAATAAGTTTTGTAACAGAATAATGATTATACTTGGGTTGTTTAATTTCAAAACTCTTAGGATGAGTATTTGAAACAAAATGGGTCAAACTTCATTATCGTTTGATTTTCCACGTTCCCTATGTGAAGTTAAAGCTCAAAATTACAATTTCTATTCACAATAAGCTTTGTAAAAGAATAATGATTATATTCGGCTTGTTAAATTTCAAAACTGTAAGGATGATTTTTTGAAACAAAATGGGTCAAACTTCATTATTGTCCAATTTTCCAGGTTCCCTACGTGAAGTTAAGGCTCAAAGCAATAATTTCTAGTCACAATAAGGTTTGTAAAAGAATAATGATTATATTCGGCTTGTTGAATTTCTAAACTCTTAAAATGATTATTTGAATCAAAATGGATAAAACTTCATTATTGTCCGATTTCCCTTGTTCCCTACGTGAAGTTAAGGCTCAAAACAACGATTTCTAGTCACAATAAGTTTTGTAATAGAATAATGATTATATTCGGCTTGTTTAATTTAAAAACACGTAAGATGATTATTTGAAACAAAATGGTTAAATCTACATTATGGCCTGATTTCCCATGTTCCCTACGTGAAGTTAAGGTGCAAAACAACGATTTCTAGTCACAAAAAGCTTTGTAAAACAATAATAATTATATTCGACTTCTTGAATTCAAAACTCTTAGGATGATTTTTTCAAACAAAATGGATAAAACGTCATTATTGTCTGATTTTCCATGTTCCCTATGTGAAGTTAAGGCTCAAAAAAATGATTTCTATTCACAATAAGTTTTGTAATGCAATAATGATTATACTCGGCTCGTTGAATCTAAAAACACTTAAGATGATTATTTGAAACAAAATGGGTAAAACTTCATTATCGTCGTTTTTCCCACGTTCTCTAAATGAAGTTAATGCTCAAAACAACGATTTCTTGTGACAATAAGTTTTGTCACAGAATAATGATTATAATAGGTTTTTAGAATTTCAAAACTCTTAGGATGATTATTTGAAACAAAATGGGTCAAACTTCTTTATCGTCCGATTTTCCACGTTCCCTATGTAAAGTTAAGGCTCAAAACAACGATTTCTAGTCACAATAAGCTTTGTAAAAGAATAATGATTATATTCGACTTGTTGAATTTCAAAACTCTTAGGATGATTATTTGAAACGAAATGGGTCAAACTTCATTATCGTCAGATTTCCCATGTTCCCTACGTAAAGTTAAGGCTCAAAACAATGATTTCTAGTCAAAATAAGTTTTGCAATAGAATAGTGATTATACTTGGCTTGTTAAATTTAAAAATACGTAACATGATTATTTGAAACAAAATGGGTAAAACTTCATTATCATTCAATTTCTCACGTTCTCTACATGAAGTTAAAGATCAAAACAATGATTTCAAGTCACAATAAGCTTTGTAAAAGAATAATGATTTTATTCGGCTTGTTGAATTTCAAAACTCTAAGGATGATTTTTTGAAACAAAATGGGTCAAACTTCATTGTTGTCCGATTTCCCACGTTCCCTACGTGAAGTTAAGGCTCAAAACAACGATTTCTACTCTCAATAAGCTTTGTGACAGAATAATAATTATACTTGGCTTGTTTACGTTCAAAACTCATAGGATGATTTTTTGAGACAAAATGGATAAAACTGCATTATAGTCCGATTTCCCATTTCCATACGTGAAGTTAGGGCTCAAAACAACGATTTCTAGTCACAATAAATTTTGTAATTGAATAACGATTATACTCAGCTTGTTGAATTTAAAAACACGTAAGATGATTATTTGAAAAAAATGGGTAAAACTTCATTATCATTCAATTTCCCACGTTCTCAACATGAAGTTAAGGCTCAAAACAACGATATCTAGTCACAATAAGTTTTGTAAAAGAATAATGATTATAATCGACTTGTGGAAATTCAAAACTCTAAGGATGATTTTTTGAAACAAAATGGGTAAAACTTGATTATTGTCCGATTTCCCTTGTTCTTTACGTGAAGTTAATGCTCAAAATAACGATTTCTAGTCACAATAAGTTTTAAAATAGAATAATTATTATACTTGGCTTGATGAATTTCAAAACTCTAAGGATGATTATTTGAAACAAAATGGGTCAAACTTCACTATGGTCCGATTTCCCACATTCCCTACATGAAGTTCAAGCTCAAAACAAAGATTTCTAGTCACAAAAAGCTTGTAAAAGAATAATAATTATATTCGGCTTGTTGAATTTAAAACTCTTAGGTTCATTATTTGAATCAAAATGGATAAAACTTCATTATTGTCCGATTTTCCATATTCCCTACATGAAGTTAAGGCTCAAACAATGATTTCCAGTAACAATAAGCTTTGTAAAAGAATAATGACTATTTTCAGCTTGTTGAATTTCAAAACTCTTAGGATGATTATTTGAATCAAAATGGATAAAACTTCATTATTGTCTTATTTTCAATGTTCCATATGTGAAGTTAAGGCTCAAAACAACGATTTCTAGTCACAATAAAAATTTGTAAAAGAATAATGATTATATTCGACTTGTTGAATTTTAAAACTCTTAGGATGATTATTTGAAATGAAATGGGTCAAACTTCATCATTGTCCTATTTCCCATGTTCCCTACGTGAAGTTAAGGCTTAAAACAACATTTTTTATTTAAAATAAGCTTTGTAAAAGAATAATGATTATATTCGACTTGTCGAATTTCAAAACTCTTAGGATGATTATTTTAAACGAAATGGATCAAACTTCATTATCGTCCGATTTCCCACATTGCCTACGTGAAGTTAAGGCGCAAAAGAACGATTTCTAGTCACAATAAGCTTTGTAAAAGAATAATGATTTTATTCGGCTTGTTGAACTTCAAAACTCTAAGGATGATTTTTTGAAACAAAATGGGTCAAACTTCATTATTTTTCGATTTCCCACGTTCCCTACGTGAAGTTAAGGCTCAAAATAACGATTTCTAGTAATAACAAGCTTTGTAAAAAAATAATGATTATTTTCAGCTTGTTGAATTTCAAAACTCTTAGGATGATTTTTTGAATCAAAATGGATAAAACTTCATTATTGTCCGATTTTTCATGTTCCTTACGTGAAGTTAAAGCTCAAAACAACGGTTTCTAGTCACAATAAGCTTTTTAAAAAATAATGATTATATTCGACTTGTTGAATTTCAAAACTCTTAGGATGATTATTTGAAACGAAATGGGTCAAGCTTCATTATTGTCCGATTTCCCATGTTCCCTACGTGAAGTTAAGGCACAAAACAACGATTTCAAGTCAAAAAAAGTTTCGTAATAGTATAATGATTATACTTGGCTTGTTGATTTTAAAAACATGTAAGATGATTATTTGAAACAAAATTGGTAAAACTTCATTGTCATTCAATTTCCCACGTTCTCTACATGAAGTTAAGGCTCAAAACTACAATTTGTAGTCACAATAAGCTATGTTAAAGCATAATGATTTTTTTCAGCTTGTCAAATTTTAAAACTCTATGGAAGATTTTTTGAAACAAAATGGGTCAAACTTCATTATTGTCCAATTTCCCACGTTTGCTACGTGAAGTTAAGGCTCAAAACAACGATTTCTACTCTCAATAAGCTTTGTACCAGAATAATGATTATACTTTGTTGTTTACTTTCGAAACTTTTAAGATAATTTTTTGAAACAAAATGGAAAAATTCATTATTGTCCGATTTCCCATGTTTCTTACGTGAAGTTAAGGCTCAAAACAACAATTTCTAGTCACGTTTAATTTTGTAATTGAATAGTGATTTATACTCAGCTTGTTGAATTTCAAAACACGTAAGTTGATTATTTGAAACAAAATGGGTAACACTTCATTATCGTCCAATTTCTAAAGTTCTCTATGTGAAGTTAAGGCTCAAAACAACAATTTCTAGTCACAATAAGCTTTGTAAAAGAATTATGATTATGTTTGGCTTATAGAATTTTAAAACTCTTAGGATGATTATTTGAAACAAAATGGGTCAAACATTATAATCGTCCGATTTTTCACGTTCCCTACGTAATGTTAAGGCTCAAAACAACGATTTCTAGTGACAAGAAGCTTTGTAAAAGAATAATGATTATATTCGGCTTGTTGAATTTCAAAACTCCTTGGATGATTATTTGAAACAAAATGGATAAAACTTCATTATCGTCCAATTTCTCAAGTTCTCTACGTGAATTTAAGGCTCAAAACAACGATTTCAAGTCTCAATAAGTTTTGTAAAAGAATAATGATTATATTCGACTTGTTGAAATGAAAAACTCTACGGATGATTTTTTGAAACAAAATGGATAAAACTTGATTATTGTCCAATTTTCTATGTTCCTTACGTGAAGTTAAGGCTCAAAATAACGATTTCTAGTCACAATAAGTTTTGTAAAAGAAGAATGATTATACTCGGCTTGTTGAATTTCAAAACTATAAGGATGATTATTTGAAACAAAATGGGTCAAACTTCATTGTCGTCCGATTTTCCATGTACTCTACGTGAAGTTGAAGATCGAAACAATGATTTCTAGTCACAATAAGATTTGTAAAAGAATTATGATAATATTCGGCTTGTTGAATTTCAAAACTCTTAGGATGATTATTTGAATCAAAATGGATAAAACTTCATTATTGCTTGATTTCCCACGTTCCCAATGTGAAGTTAGGGCTCAAAACACTGATTTCTACTCTCAAAAAGCTTTTTGACAGAATAATTATTATACTTAGCTTGTTTACTTTCAAAACTCATAGGATTATTTTTTGAG
The DNA here is from genome assembly GCA_039657345.1 of Stephania japonica. Lineage (NCBI taxonomy): Eukaryota > Viridiplantae > Streptophyta > Magnoliopsida > Ranunculales > Menispermaceae > Stephania > Stephania japonica. Next base: position 25,618,007 of record CM077563.1, on the reverse strand, counting down.
ACAAAACGGATAAAACTTCATTATTGTCCAATTTCCGATTTCCCTACATGAAGTTAAGGCTCAAAACAACGATTTCTAGTCACAATAAGTTTTGTAATTGAATAACGATTATACTCAGCTTGTTGAATTTAAAAACACGTAAGATGATTATTTGAAAAAAATGGGAAAAACTTCATTATCATTCAATTTCCCACGTTCTCTACAGGAAGTTAAGGCTCAAAACAACGATTTCTAGTCTCAATAAGTTTTGTAAAAGAATAATGATTATATTCGACTTGTTGAATTTCAAAACTCTTAGGATGATTATTTGAAACGAAATGGGTCAAACTTCATCATTGTCCTATTTTCCATGTTCCCTACGAGAAGTTAACGCTCAAAACAACATTTTTTAGTTAAAATAAGCTTTGTAAAAGAATAATGATTATATTCGACTTGTCGAATTTCAAAACTCTTAGGATGATTATTTTAAACGAAATGGGTCAAACTTCATTATCGTCCGATTTTCCACATTGCCTATATGAAGTTAAGGCGCAAAAGAACGATTTTTAGTCACAATAAGCTTTGTAAAAGAATAATGATTTTATTCGGCTTGTTGAATTTCAAAACTCTAAGGATGGTTTTTTGAAACAAAATGGGTCAAACTTCATTATTTATCGATTTCCCACGTTCCCTACGTGAAGTTAAGGCTCAAAATAACGATTTCTAGTAACAACAAGCTTTGTAAAAAAATAATAATTATATTCAGCTTGTTGAATTTCAAAACTCTTAGGATGATTTTTTGAATCAAAATGGATAAAACTTCATTATTGTCCGATTTTCCATGTTCCCTACGTGAAGTTAAAGCTCAAAACAACGGTTTCTAGTCACAATAAGTTTTTTAAAAGAATAATGATTATATTCGACTTGTTGAATTTCAAAACTCTTAGAATGATTATTTGAAACGAAATGGGTCAAGCTTCATTATTGTCCGAATTCCCATGTTCCCTACGTGAAGTTAAGGCACAAAACAACGATTTCTAGTCAAAATAAGTTTCGTAATAGAATAATAATTATACTTGGCTTGTTGAATTTAAAAACACGTAAGATGATTATTTAAAACAAAATAGGTAAAACTTCATTATCGTTCAATTTCCCACGTTCTCTACATGAAGTTAAGGCTCAAAACTACGATTTGTAGTCACAATAAGCTTTGTTAAAGCATAATGATTTTTTTCAGCTTGTCGAATTTTAAAACTCTAAGGAAGATTTTTTGAAACAAAATGGGTCAAACATCATTATTGTCCGATTTCCCACGTTCGCTACGTGAAGTTAAGGCTCAAAACAACGTTTTCTACTCTCAATAAGCTTTGTGCCAGAATAATGATTATACATTGCTTGTTTACTTTCGAAACTTTTAAGATAATTTTTTGAAACAAAATGGAAAAAATTCATTATTGTCCGATTTCCCTTGTTTCTTACGTGAAGTTAAGGCTCAAAACAATGATTTCTAGTCACGTTTAGTTTTGTAATGGAATAGTGATTTATACTCAGCTTGTTGAATTTCAAAACACGTAAGTTGATTATTTGAAACAAAATGGGTAAAACTTCATTATCGTCCAATTTCACAAGTTCTCTACGTGAAGTTAATGCTCAAAACAATGATTTCTAGTCACAATAAGCTTTGTAAAAGAATTATGATTATATTTGGCTTATAGAATTTTAAAACTCTTAGGATGATTATTTGAAACAAAATGCGTCAAACTTTATAATCGTCCGATTTTTCACGTTCCCTACGTAATGTTAAGGCTCAAAACAACGATTTCTAGTGACAAGAAGCTTTGTAAAAGAATAATGATTATATTCGGCTTGTTGAATTTCAAAACTCCTAGGATGATTATTTGAAACAAAATGGATAAAACGTAATTATCGTCCAATTTCTCAAGTTCTCTACGTGAAGTTAAGGCTCAAAACAACGATTTCAAGTCTCAATAAGTTTTGTAAAAGAATAATGATTATATTCGACTTGTTGAAATGAAAAACTCTAAGGATGGTTTTTTGAAATAAAATGGATAAAACTTGATTATTGTCCAATTTCCTATGTTCCTTACGTAAATTTAATGCTCAAAATAACGATTTCTAGTCACAATAAGTTTTGTAAGAGAAGAATGATTATACTCGGCTTGTTCAATTTCAAAACTATAAGGATGATTATTTGAAACAAAATGGGTCAAACTTCATTGTCGTCCGATTTCCCATGTACCCTACGTGAAGTTAAAGCTCGAAACAACGATTTCTACTCACAATAAGCTTTGTAAAAGAATTATGATAATATTCGGCTTGTTGAATTTCAAAACTCTTAGGATGATTATTTGAATCAAAATGGATAAAACTTCATTATTGCTCGATCTCCTACGTTCCCAATGTAAAGTTAAGGCTCAAAACACTGATTTTTACTCTCAATAAGCTTTTTGACAGAATAATTATTATACTTGGCTTGTTTACTTTCAAAACTCATAGGATGATTTTTTGAGACAAAATGGATAATACTTCATTATTGTCCAATTTCCGATTTCCTACATGAAGTTATGGCTCAAAACAACGATTTCTAGTCACAATAAGTTTTGTAATTGAATAACGATTATACTCAGCTTATTGAATTTAAAACCACGTAAGATGATTATTTAAAAAAAATGGGTAAAACTTCATTATCATTCAATTTCCCCCGTTCTCTACAGGAAGTTAAGACTCAAAACAACAATTTCTAGTCTCAATAAGTTTTGTAAAAGAATAATGATTATATTCGACTTGTTCAAATGAAAAACTCTAAGGACGATTTTTTGAAAGAAAATGGATAAAACTTGATTATAGTCGGATTTCCCATGTTCCTTATGCGAAGTTAAGGTCAAAATAACGATTTCTAGTCACAATAAGTTTTGTAATAGAATAATGATTATACTCGATTTGTTGAATTTTAAAACTATAAGGATGATTATTTGAAACAAAATGGGTCAAACTTCATTATCATCCGATTTCCCACGTTTCCTATGTGAAGTTAAGGCGCAAAACAACGATTTCTAGTCAAAATAAGCTTTGTAAAAGAATAATGATTTTATTCGGCTTGTTAAATTTCAAAACTCTAAGGATGATTTTTTGTAACAAAATGGGTCAAACTTCATTATTGTCCGATTTCTCATGTTCCCTACGTGAAGTTAAGGCTCAAAACAACGATTTCTAGTCGCAATAAGTTTTGTAAAAGAATAATGATTATATTCGGCTTGTTGAGTTTCAAAACTTTTAGGATGATTATTTGAGTCAAAACGGATAAAACTTCATTATTGTCCGATTTTTCATGATCTCTACGTGAAGTTAAGGATCAAAACAACGATTTCTAGTCAAAATAAGCTTCATAAAAGAATAATGATTATATTCGACTTGTTGAATTTCAAAACTCTAAGGATGATTATTTGAAACAAAATGGGTCAAACTTTACTATGGTCCGATTTTCCACATTCCCTACGTGAAGTTAAAGCTGAAAACAACGATTTCTAGTCACAAAAAGCTTGTAAAAGAATAATAATTATATTCGGCTTGTTGAATTTCAAAACTCTTAGGTTGATTATTTGAATCAAAATGGATAAAACTTAATTATTGTCCGATTTTCCATGTTCCCTACATGAAGTTTAGGCTCAAAACAATGATTTCTAGTAACAATAAGCTTTGTAAAAGAATAATGATTATATTCAGCTTGTAGAATTTTAAAACTCTTAGGATGATTATTTGAATCAAAATGGATAAAACTTCATTATTACCTTATTTTCCATGTTCTCTATGTGAAGATAAGACTCAAAACAACGATTTTTAGTCACAATAAGCTTTGTAAAAGAATAATGATTATATTTGACATGTTGAATTTCAAAACTCTTAGAATGATTATTTAAAACGAAATGGGTCAAACTTCATTATCGTCCGATTTCCCATGTTCCCTACATGAAGTTAAGGCTCAAAACAACGATTTTTAGTCGAAATAAGTTTTGTGAAATAATAATGATTATATTCGACTTGTCGAATTTCAAAACTCTTAGGTTGATTATTTCAAACGAAATGGGTCAAAGTTCATTATCGTCCGATTTCCCACGTTCTCTACGTGAAGTTAAGGCGCAAAACAACGATTTCTAGTCACAATAAGCTTCGTTAAAGAATAATGATTTTATTCGGCTTGTTGAATTTCAAAACTCTAAATATGATTTTTTGAAACAAAATGGGTCAAACTTTATAATCGTCCGATTTCTCACGTTCCCTATCGTAAAGTTAAGGCTCAAAACAACGGTTTCCAGTCACAATAAGCTTTGTAAAAAAATAATGATTATATTCGGCTTGTTGAATTTCAAACTCATAGGATGATTATTTGAAACAAAATGGGTCAAACTTCATTGTCGTCCGATTTCCCACGTACCCTACATGAAGTTAAAGCTCGAAACAGCGATTTCTAGTCATAATAAGCTTTCTAAAAGAATAATAATTATATAAGGCTTGTTGAATTTCAAAACTCTTAGGATGATTATTTGAATCAAAATGGATAAAACTTCATTATTGCTCGATTTCCCACGTTCCCTACGTGAGGTTAAGGCACAAAACAACGATTTCTAGTCAAAATAAGTTTCGTAATAGAATAATAATTATACTTGGCTTGTTGAATTTAAAAACACGTAAGATTATTATTTGAAAAAAAATGGGTAAAACTTCATTATCATTCAATTTCCCACGTTCTCTACAGGAAGTTAAGGCTCAAAACAATGATTTCTAGTCTTAATAATCATGTTACGTATTTTTATATTCAACAAGCCAAGTATAATCGTTATTCTATTACAAAACTTATTTTGACTAGAAATCGTTGTTTTGAGCCTTAACATCACGTAGGGAACATCGGAAATCGGACGATAATGAAGTTTGACCCATTTCGTTTCAAATAATCATCCTAAGAGTTTTGAAATTCAACAAGTCGAATATAATCATTATTCTTTTATGAAGCTTATTTTGACTAGAAATCGTTGTTTTGAGCCTTAACTTCACGTAGAGAACATGAAAAATCGAACAATAATGAAGTTTTATCCGTTTTGACTCAAATAATCATCCTAAAAGTTTTGAAATTCAACAAGCCGAATATAATCATTATTCTTTTACAAAGCTTATTGCGACTAGAAATCGTTGTTTTGAGCCTTAACTTCACGTAGGGAACGTGAGAAATCGGACAATAATGAAGTTTGACCCATTTTGTTACAAAAAATCATCCTTAGAGTTTTGAAATTTCCCACGTTTCCTACGTGAAGTTAAGACGCAAAACAACGATTTCTAGTCAAAATAAGCTTTGTAAAAGAATAATGATTTTATTCGGCTTGTTAAATTTCAAAACTCTAAGGATAATTTTTTGAAACAAAATGGGTCAAACTTCATTATTGTCCGATTTCTCACTTTCCCTACATGAAGCTAAGGCTCAAAACAACGATTTCTAGTCGCAATAAGCTTTGTAAAAGAATAATGATTATATTCGGCTTGTTGAATTTCAAAACTCTTAGGATGATTATTTGAATCAAAACGTATAAAACTTCATTATTGTCTGATTTTTCATGTTCTCTACGTGAAGTTAAGGCTCAAAACAACGATTTGTAGTCAAAATAAGCTTCGTAAAAGAATAATGATTATATTCGACTTGTTGAATTTCAAAACTCTTAGGATGATTATATGAAACGAAATGGGTCAAACTTCATTATCGTCCGATTTCCCATGTTCCCTACGTGAAGTTAAGGCTCAAAACAACGATTTCTAGTCAAAATAAGTTTTGTAATAGAATAACGATTATACTTGACTTGTTGAATTTAAAAATACGTAACATGATTATTTGAAACAAAATGGGTAAAGTTCATTATCATTCAATTTTCCACATTCTCTACATGAAGTTAAGGATCAAAACAACGATTTCAAGTCACAATAAGCTTTTTAAAAGAATAATGATTTTATTCGGCTTGTTGAATTTCAAAACTCTAAGGATGATTTTTTGAAACAAAATGGGTCAAACTTCATTATTATCCGATTTCCAACTTCCCTACGTGAAGTTAGTGCTCAAAACAACGATTTCTACTCTCAATAAGCTTTGTGACAGAATAATGATTATACTTGGCTTGTTTACGTTCAAAACTCATAGGATGATTTTTTGAGACAAAATGGATAAAACTTAATTATTGTCCGATTTCCCATTTCCCTACGTGAAATTAAGGCTCAAAACAACGATTTCTAGTCACAATAAGTTTTATAATTGAATAACGATTATACTCAGCTTGTAGAATTTTAAAATATGTAAGATGATTATTTGAAACAAAATGGGTAAAACTTCATTATCATTCAATTTCCCACGTTCTCAACATGAAGTTAAGGCTCAAAACAACGATATCTAGTCACAATAAGTTTCTAAGAGAATAATGATTATATTCGACTTGTTGAAATTCAAAACTCTAAGGATGATTTTTCGAAACAAAATGGGTAAAATTTTAATATTGTCCGATTTCCCATGTTCCTAACGTGAAGTTAAGGATCAAAATAACGATTTCTAGTCACGATAAATTTTAAAATAGAATAATTATTATACTCGGCTCGATGAATTTCAAAACTATAAGGAGGATTATTTGAAACAAAATGGGTCAAACTTTACTATGGTCCGATTTCCCACATTCCCTACGTGAAGTTAAAGCTGAAAACAATGATTTCTAGTCACAAAAAGCTTGTAAAAGAATAATAATTATATTCGGCTTGTTGAATTTCAAAACTCTTAGGTTGATTATTTGAATCAAAATGGATAAAACTTAATTATTGTCCAATTGTCCATGTTCCCTACGTGAAGTTAAGGCTCAAAACAACGATTTCTAGTAACAATAAGCTTTGTAAAGGAATAATAATTACATTCAGCTTGTAGAATTTCAAAACTCTTAGGATGATTATTGGAATCAAAATGGATAAAACTTCATTATTACCTTATTTTCCATGTTCCCTATGTGAAGTTAAGGCTCAAAACAACGATTTTTAGTCACAATAAGCTTTGTAAAAGAATAATGATTATATTTGACATGTTGAATTTTAAAACTCTTAGGATGATTATTCGAAACGAAATGGTCAAACTTCATTATCGTCCGATTTCCCATGTTCCCTACGTGAAGTTAAGGCTCAAAACAACGATTTTTAGTCAAAATAAGCTTTGTGAAATAATAATGATTATATTGTCGAATTTCAAAACTCTTAGGTTGATTAGTTCAAACGAAATGGGTCAAAGTTCATTATCGTCTGATTTCCCACGTTCTCTACATGAAGTTAAGGCGCAAAACAACGATTTCTAGTCACAATAAGCTTTGTAAAAGAATAATGATTTTATTCGGCTTGTTGAATTTCAAAACTCTAAAGATGATTTTTTGAAGCAAAATGAGTCAAACTTTATAATCGTCCGATTTCTCACGTTCCCTATTGTAAAGTTAAGGCTCAAAACAACGGTTTCTAGTCACAATAAGCTTTCTAAAAGAATAATGATTATATTCGGCTTGTTGAATTTCAAAACTTATAGGATGATTATTTGAATCAAAATGGGTCAAACTTCATTGTCGTCCAATTTCCCACGTACCCTACGTGAAGTTAAAGCTCGAAACAACGATTTCTAGTCACAAAAAGCTTTGTAAAGGAATAACGATTTATTTGGCTTGTTGAATTTCAAAACTCTTAGGATGATTATTTGAATCAAAATGGATAAAACTTCATTATTGCTCGATTTTCCGCGTTCCCTACGTGAAGTTAAGGCACAAAACAACGATCTCTAGTCAAAATAAGTTTCGTAATAGAATAATAATTATACTTGGCTTGTTGAATTTAAAAACACGTAAGATTATTATTTGAAGCAAAATGGGTAAAACTTCAATATAGTTCAATTTCCCACAATGTCTACATGAAGTTAAGGCTCAAAACAACGATTTGTAGTCACAATAAGCTTTTTAAAAGCATAATTATTTTTTTCAGCTTGTCGAATTTTAAAACTCTAAGGATGATTTTTTGAAAAAAATGGGTCAAACTTCATTATTGTCCGATTTCTCACGTTCCCTACGTGAAGTTAAGGCTCAAAACAACGATTTCTACTCTCAATAAGCTTTGTGCCAGAATAATGATTATACTTTGCTTGTTTACTTTCAAGAATTTTAGGATGATTTTTTGAAACAAAATGGATAAAACTTCATTATTGTCAGATTTCCCATGTTTCTTACGTGAAGTTAAGGCTCAAAACAACGATTTCTAGTCACATTTAGTTTTGTAATTGAATAGTGATTATACTCAGCTTGTTGAATTTCAAAACACGTAAGATGATTATTTGAAACAAAATGGGTAAAACTTCATTATCGTCCAATTTCTCAAGTTCTCCACGTGAAGTTAAGGCTCAAAACAACGATTTCTAGTCACAATAAGCTTTGTAAAAGAATTATGATTAAATTCGGCTTATAGAATTTTTAAACTCTTAGGATGATTAATTGAAACAAAATGGGTCAAACTTTATAATCGTCTGATTTCCCACGTTCCTGACGTAAAGTTAAGGCTCAAAACAACGGTTTCTAGTCACAATAAGTTTTGTAAAAGAATAATGATTATATTCAGCTTGTTGAATTTCAAAACTCCTAGGATGATTATTTGAAACAAAATGGGTCAAACGTCATTGTCATCCGATTTCCCACGTTCCCTACATGAAGTTAAAGCTCGAAACAACAATTTCTAGCACAATAAGCTTTGTAAAAGAATAACGATTATATTCGGCTTATAGAATTTCAAAACTCTTAGGATGATTATTTGAATCAAAATGGATAAAACTTCATTATTGCTCGATTTCCCATGTTCACTACGTGAAGTTAAGGCTCAAAACTATAATTTCTAGTTACAATAAGCTTTTTAAAAGAATAATGATTATATTCGGCTTGTTGTATTTGAAAACAATTAATATGATTACTGGAAAAAAAAATGGGCAAACCTTCATTATCGTCCTATTTCCAATGTTCTTTACATGAAGTTAATACTCAAAATAACAATTTCTTGTCACAATAAGTTTTGTACCGGAATAATGATTATATTCAGCTTGTTGAATTTCAAAACTCTTAGGATGAATATTTGAAACAAAATGGGTCAAACTTCATTATCGTCCGATTTTCCACGTTCCTTATGTGAAGTTAAGGCTTAGAACACTGATTTCTACTCTCAATAAGGTTTTTGACAGAATAATTATTATACTTGGCTTCATTACTTTCAAAACTCATAAGATGATTTTTTAAGAGAAAATGGATAAAACTTCATTATTGTCCGATTTCCCATTTCCCTACATGAAGTTAAGGCTCAAAACAACGATTTCTAGTCACAATAAGTTTTGTAAAAGAATAATGATTATGCTTGGCTTGTTGCATTTCAAAACTCTTGGAATGATTAATTGATACAAAATCGTTGAAACTTCATTATCGTCAAATTTTCCACGTTCCCTACGTGAAGTTAAAGATCAAAACAACGATTTCTATTGAAAATAAGCGTTGTAGATGAAATATAATTATGCTCAGCTTGTCAAATTTCAAAACTCTTAGAATCATTATTTGATACAAAATCGTTAAATTTTCCAAGTTCGCTACGTGAAGTTAATGCTGAAAACAACGACTTCTAGTCACAATAAGCTTTGTAACAGAATAATGATTATAGTAGGACTGTTGAACTTCAAAACTCTTAAGATAATTATTTGTAACAAAATGGGTAAAACTTCATTATCATCCGATATTTCACATTTCCTATGTGAAGTTACTGCTTAAAACAATGATTTCTATTAAAATTAAGTGTTTGTAGATAAAATATGATTTTGCTCGGCTTGTTGAATTTTAAAATATTTAGAATGATTATTTGATACAAAATCGTTTGAACTTCATTATCGTCCAAATTCTCATGTTCCCTACATGAAGTTAAGGCTCAAAACAACGATTTTTAGTTACAATAAGCTTTGTGATAAAATAATGATTATACTCGGCTTAATGAATTTCAAAAATGTTAGGATGATTATTTGAAACAAAATGGGAAAAACCTCATTATTGTCCAATTTCTCACGTTCACTATGTGAAGTTAAGGCTCAAAACGCCGATTCACGATAAGCTTTGTGACAGAATAATGTTTATAGTCGGCTTGTTGAATTTCAAAACTCTTAGGATAATTATTCGAAACAAAATGGGTAAAATTTAATTATCGTTTAATTTTTCACGTTCCCTTAGTGAAGTTAAGGCTCAAAACAACGATTTCTACTGAACATAAGCGTTGTAGATGAAATATGATTATGAGCATTTGTAGATAAAATATGATTATGCTCGGCTTGTGGAATTTTAGAACTCTTAGAATAATTATTGATACAAAATCGTTGAAACTTCATTATCGTCCAATTTCCCACGTTCCCTATGTGAAGTTAAGGCTTAAAATAATGATTTCGAGTCACAATAAGCTTTGTGACAGAATAATTATTATACTCGGCTGGTTTACTTTCAAAACACTTAGGATGATTATTTGAAACAAAATGGGTAAAACTTCATTATCATCCGATTTTCCACGTTCCCTTAGTGAAGTTAAGGCTCAAAACAACGATTTCTATTAAAAATAAGCGATGTAGATGAAATATGATTATGCTCGGCTTGTTAAATTTTAAAACTCTTAGAATGATTATTTGAAACAAATCGCTAAAACTTCATTATCGTTCAATTTCCCACGTTCACTATGTGAAGTGAAGGCTCAAAATAACGATTTCTAGTCACAATAAGCTTTGTAACAGAATAATTATTGTACTCGTCTTGTTGAATTTCAAAACTCTTAGAATGATTATTTGAAACAAAATGGGTAAAAATTCATTGTTGCCCGACTTTTCAAGTTCCCTACGTGAAATTAAGGCTCAAAACACGATTTCTAGTCACAATAAGCTTTGTAGTAGAATAATGATTATAACAGGTATGTTGAATTTCAAAACTCTGACGACTATCTGAAACCAAATGGTAAAAACTTCATTATCGTCCGATTTCTCACGTTCCCTAAGTGAAGTTAAGGCTTAAAACAACGATTTCTCTACAAGAAGTTAAGGCCCAAAACAACGATTTTTTGTCACAATAAGTTTTGTAATAGAATAATGATTATACTCAGCTTGTTGAATCATAAAACATTTAAGATGACTATTTGAAATAAAATGGGTAAAACTTCATTATCGTCCAATTTCCCATGTTCTCTACGTGAAGTTAAGGCTCAAAATAACGATTTCTAGTCACAATAAGCTTTGTAAAACAATAATGATAAGAATCGGCTTGTGGAATTTTAAAACTCTTAGGATGATTATTTAAAACAAAATGGGTCAAACTTCATTATCGTCCGATTTCCCAAGTTTCCTACGTGAAGTTAAGGCTCAAAACAACGATTTATAGTCACAATAAGCTTTATAAAAGAATAAAGATTATATTCGGCTTGTTGAATTTCAAAACTCTTAGGATGATTATTTGAAACAAAATGGGTCAAACTTCATTATCGTCCGATTTTCCACGTTCCCTACGTGAAGTTAAAGCTTAAAACAACGATTTTTGGTCACAATAAGCTTTTAAAAAGAATAATGATTATATTCGGCTTGTTGAATTTCAAAAGACTTAAGATGATTACTTGAAACAAAATAGGTCAAACTTCATTATCGTCCGATTTCCCACGTTTCCTATGTGAAGTTAAGGCTTAAAACAACGATTTCTAGTCATAATAAGCTTTGTAAAAGAATAATGATTATATTCGGCTTGTTGAATTTCAAAACTGTAGGGATGATTTTTTGAAACAAAATAGATAAAACTTCATTATCGTCCGATTTTCCACGTTTCCCTACCTGAAGTTAAAGCTCAAAATAACAATTTCTAGTCACAATAAGTTTTGTGAAAGAATAACGATTATATTCGACCTGTTGAATTTCAAAACTTTTAGGATGATTATTTGAATCAAAATGGATAAAACTTCATTATTGTCCGATTTCCCATGTTCCCTACATGAAGTTAAGGCTCAAAACAACGATTTCTATTCACAATAAGTTTTGTAATAGAATAAATATTATACTCGACTTCTCGAATTTCAAAACACTTAAGATGATTACGTGAAAAAAATGGGTAAAACTTCATTATCGTCCTATTTCCCATGTTCTATACATGAAGTTAAGGCTCAAAACGACGATTTCTTGTCACAAAAAGTTTTGTAATAGAATAATGATTATACTCAGCTTGTTGAACTTCAAAACACTTAAGATGATTATTTGAAACAAAATGGGTAAAACATCATTATCGTCCAATTTTTTATGTTCTCTACGTGAAGTTAAGGCTCAAAACAATGATTTTTAGTCACAATAAGCTTTGTAAAAGAATAATGATTATATTCGGCTTGTTGAATTTCAAAAATCTGAGGATGATTATTTGAAACAAAATAGGTCAAACTTCATTATCGTCCAATTTCCCACGTTTCCTACGTGAAGTTAAGGCTTAAAACAACGATTTCTAGTCATAATAAGCTTTGTAAAAGAATAATGATTATATTCCGCTTGTTGAATTTCAAAACTGTAGGGTTGATTTTTTGAAACAAAATAGATAAAACTTCATTATTGTCCGATTTCCCATGTTCCCTACGTGAAGTTAAGGCTCAAAACAATAATTTCTAGTCACAATAAGTTTTACAATAGAATAATGATTATGATCGGCTTGTTGAATTTCAAAATACTTAAGATGATTATTTGAAACAAAATGTGTAGAACTTCATTATCGTCCAATTTCCCATGTTCCTTACGTGAAGTTAAAGCTCAAAACAATGATTTCTTGTCACAATAAGCTTTGTAAAAGAATAATGATTATATTCGGCTTGTTGAATTTCAAAACTCTTTGGATGATTGTTTGAAACAAAATGGGTTAAACTTCATTATCGTCCGATTTCCCACGTTGCCTACGTGAAGTTAAAGCTCAAAACAACGATTTCTAGTCACAATAAGCTTTGTAAAATAATAATGATTATATTCGGCTTGTTAAATTTCAAAACTCTTAAGATGATTTTTTTATAGAAAATGGATAAAACTTTATTATTGTCCTATTTCCCATGTTCCATATGTGAAGTTAAGGCTCAAAACAACGACTTCTAGTCACAATAAGTTTTGTAATAGAATAATGATTATACTCGACTTGTTGAATATCAATACACTTAAGATGAGTACTTGAAACACAATGTGTAACACTTCATTATCGTCCTATTTCTCACGTTCTCTACATGAAGTTAATGCTCAAAACGACGATTTCTTGTCACAATTAGTTTTGTAACAGAATAATGATTATACTCAGCTTGTTGAATTTTAAAACTCTTAAGATAATTATTGGAATCCAAATGTATAAACTTTCATTATTGTCTGATTTCCCACGTTCCGTACGTGAAGATAAGGCTCAAATCAACGATTTCTATTCATAATAAGTTTTGGAATAGAATAATGATTATACTCGGCTTCATGAATTTCAAAACACTTGAGATGACTACTTGAAACAAAATGGTTAAAACTTTATTATCGTCCTATTTCCCATGTTTTCTACATGAAGTTAAGGCTCAAAACAACGATTTATTATCACAATAAGTTTTGTTTTCAAATAATAATTATACTGGTCCTGTTGAAATTTAAAACACTTAAGAAGATTATTTGAAACTAAATGGGTAAAACTTCATTATAAACTAATTCCCATGTTCTGTACATGAAGTTAAGGCTCAAAAAACGATTTCTAGTCACAATAAGCTTTGTAAAAGAATAATGATTATATTCGGCTTGTTGAATTTTAAAACTCTTAGGATGATTATTTGAAACAAAATGGGTTAAACTTCATTATCATCCTATTTTCCACGTTCCCTACGTGAAGTTAAGGCTCAAAACAACGATTTATAGTCACAATAAGCTTTTAAAAAGAATAATGATTATATTCGACTTGTTGAATTTCAAAAGACTTAAGATGATTACTTGAAACAAAATAGGTCAAACTTTATTATCGTCCGATTTCCCACGTTTCCTATGTGAAGTTAAGGCTTAAAACAACGATTTCTAGTCATAATAAACTTTGTAAAAGAATAATGATTATATTCGGCTTATTGAATTTCAAAACTGTAGGGATGATTTTTTGAAACAAAATAGATAAAACTTCATTATCGTCCGATTTTCCACGTTTCCCTACTTGAAGTTAAAGCTCAAAATAAAAAATTCTAGTCACAATAGGTTTTGTGAAACAGTAATGATTATATTCGACTTGTTCAATTTCAAAACTTTTAGGATGATTATTAGAATAAAAATGGATAAAACTTCATTATTGTCCTATTTCCCATGTTCCCTACGTGAAGTTAAGGCTCAAAACAACGATTTCTATTTACAATAAGTTTTGTAATAGAATAAATATTATACTTGGCTTCTCGAATTTCAAAACACTTAAGATGATTGCTTGAAATAAAATGGGTAAAACTTCATTATCGTCCTATTTCCCATGTTCTATACATGAAGTTAAGGCTCAAAACGACGATTTCTTGTCACAATAAGTTTTGTAATAAAATAATGATTATACTCAGCTTGTTGAATTTTAAAACACTTAAGAAGATTATTTGAAGCAAAATGGGTAAAACATCATTATCGTCCAATTTCCCAGGTTCTCTACGTGAAGTTAAGGCTCAAAACAACGATTTTTTGTCACAATAAGCTTTGTAAAAGAATAATGATTATATTCGACTTGTTGAATTTCAAAAATCAGAGGATGATTATTTGAAACAAAATAGGTCAAACTTCATTATCGTCCGATTTCCCACGTTTCCTAAGTGAAGTTAAGGCTTAAAACAACGATTTCTAGTCATAATATGCTTTGTAAAAGAATAATGATTATATTCGGCTTGTTGAATTTCAAAACTGTAGGGATGATTTTTTGAAACAAAATAGATAAAACTTCATTATTGTCCGATTTCCCATGTTTCCAACGTGAAGTTAAGGCTCAAAATAATAATTTATCGTCACAATAAGTTTTGCAATAGAATAATGATTATGCTTGGCTTGTTGAATTTCAAAATACTAAAGATGATTATTTGAAATAAAATGTGTAGAACTTCATTATCGTCCAATTTCCCACGTTCCTTACATGAAGTTAAAGCTCAAAACAATGATTTCTAGTCACAATAAGCTTTGTAAAAGAATAATGATTATATTCGACTTGTTGAATTTCAAAACTCTTATGATGATTATTTGAAATGAAATGGGTCAAACTTCATCATCGTCTGATTTCCCATGTTCCCTACGTGAAGTTAAGGCTCAAAACAACAGTTTTTAGTTAAAATAAGCTTTGTAAAAGAATAATGATTATATTCGACTTGTCGAATTTCAAAACTCTTAGGATGATTATTTTAAACGAAATGGGTCAAACTTCATTATCGTCCGATTTCCCATGTTGCCTACATGAAGTTAAGGCGCAATAGAACGATTTCTAGTCACAACAAGCCTTGTAAAAGAATAATGATTTTATTCGGCTTGTTGAATTTCAAAACTCTAAGGATGATTTTTTGAAACAAAATGGGTCAAACTTCATTATTGTTCGATTTCCCACATTCCCTACGTGAAGTTAAGGCTCAAAGTAACGATTTCTAGTAACAACAAGCTTTGTAAAAGAATAATGTTTATATTCAGCTTGTTGAATTTCAAAACTCTTAGGATGATTATTTGAATCAAAATGGATAAAACTTCATTATTGTCCGATTTTCCATGTTCCCTACGTGAAGTTAAAGCTCAAAACAACGGTTTCTAGTCACAATAAGCTTTGTAAAAGAATAATGATTATATTCGACTTGTTGAATTTCAAAACTCATAGGATGATTATTTGAAACGAAATGGGTCAAGCTTCATTATTGTCCGATTTCCCATGTTCCTTACGTGAAGTTAAGGCACAAAACAACGATTTCTAGTCAAAATAAGTTTCGTAATAGAATAATGATTATACTTGGCCTGTTGAATTTAAAAATATGTAAGATGATTATTTGAAACAAAATGGGTAAAACTTCATTATTGTTCAATTTCCCACGTTCTCTACATGAAGTTAAGGCTCAAAACTACGATTTGTAGTCACAATAAGCTTTGTTAACGCATAATGATTTATTTCAGCTTGTCGAATTTTAAAACTCTAAGGAAGATTTTTTGAAACAAAATGGGTCAAACTTCATTGTTGTCCGATTTCCCACGTTCGCTACTTGAAATTAAGGCTCAAAACAACGATTTCTACCCTCAATAAGCTTTGTGCCAGAATAATGATTATACTTTGCTTGTTTACTTTCGAAACTTTTAAGATAATTTTTTGAAATAAAATGAAAAAAATTCATTATTGTCCGATCTCCCATGTTTCTTACGTGAAGTTAAGGCTCAAAACAACGATTTCTAGTCACATTTAGTTTTATAATTGAATAATGATTTATACTCAGCTTGTTGAATTTCAAAACACGTAAGTTGATTATTTGAAACAAAATGGATAAAACTTCATTATCGTCCAATTTCTCAAGTTCTCTACGTGAAGTTAAGGCTCAAAAAAACGATTTCTAGTCACAATAAGCTTTGTAAAAGAATTATGATTATATTCGGCTTATAGTATTTTAAAACTCTTAGGATGATTATTTGAAACAAAATGGGTCAAACTTTATAATCGTCCAATTTTCCACGTTCCCTACGTAATGTTATGGCTCAAAGCAACGATTTCTAGTGACAATAAGCTTTGTAAAAGAATAATGATTATATTCGGCTTGTTGAATTTCAAAACTCCTAGGATGATTATTTGAAACAAAATGGGTAAAACTTCATTATCGTCCAATTTCTCAAGTTCTCTACGTGAAGTTAAGGCTCAAAACAACGATTTCTAGTCTCAATAAGTTTTTTAAAAGAACAATGATATTCGACTTGTTGAAATGAAAAACTCTAAGGATGATTTTTTGAGACAAAATAGATAAAACTTGATTATTGTCCAATTTCCCATGTTCCTTACGTGAAGTTAAGGCTAAAAATAACGATTTCTAGTCACAATAAGTTTTGTAATAGAAGAATGATTATACTCGGCTTGTTGAATTTCAAAACTATAAGGATGATTATTTGAAACAAAATGGATCAAACTTCATTGTCGTCCGATTTCCCATATACCCTACGTGAAGTTAAAGCTCGAAACAACGATTTCTAGTAACAATAAGCTTTGTAAAAGCATAATGATAATATTCGGCTTGTTGAATTTCAAAACTCTTAGGATGATTACTTGAATCAAAATGGAGAAAACTTCATTATTGCTCGATTTCCCACATTCCCAATGTGAAGTTAAGGCTCAAAACACTGATTTCTACTCTCAATAAGCTTTTTGACAGAATAATTATTATACTTGGCTTGTTTACTTTCAAAACTCATAGGATGATTTTTTGAGACAAAATGGATAAAACTTCATTATTGTCCAATTTTCCATTTCCCTACATGAAGTTAAGGTTCAAAACAACGATTTCTAGTCACAATAAGTTTTGTAATTGAGTAACGATTATGCTCAGCTTGTTGAATTTAAAAACATGTAAGATGATTATTTGAAAAAAAATGGGTAAAACTTCATTATCATTCAATTTCCCACGTTCTCTACATGAAGTTAAGGCTCAAAACAACGATTTCTAGTCTCAATAAGTTTTGTAAAAGAATAATGATTATATTCGACTTGTTGAAACGAAAAACTCTAAGGACGATTTTTTAAAACAAAATGGATAAAATTCGATTATTGTCCGATTTCCCATGTTCCTTACGTGAAGTTAAGGCTCAAAATAACGATTTCTAGTCACAATAAGTTTTGTAATAGAATAATGATTATACTCGGCTTGTTGAATTTCAAAACTATAAGGATGATTATTTGAAATAAAATGGGTCAAACTTCAATATCGTCCGATTTTTCACGTTCCCTACGTGAAGTTAAAGCTCAAAACAACGATTTCTAGTCACAATAAGCTTGGTAAAAGAATAATGATTATATTCAGCTTGTTGAATTCCAAAACTCTTAGAAAGATTATATGAATCAAAATAGATAAAACTTCATTATTGTCCGATTTTCCACATTCCCTACGTAAAGTTAAGGCTAAAAACAATGATTTCTATTCACAATTAGCTTTGTAAAAGAATAATTATTATATTCGGCTTGTTGAATTTCAAAACTCTTAGGATGATTATTTGAATCAAAATGGATAAAACATCATTATTGTCCGATTTTCCATGTTCCTTACATGAAGTTTAGGCTCAAAACAATGATTTTTAGTCACAATAAGCTTTGTAAAAGAATAATGATTATATTCGACTTGTTGAATTTCAAAACTCTTAGGATGATTATTTGAAACGAAATGGGTCAAACTTCATTATCGTCCGATTTCCCATGTTCCCTACGTGAAGTTAAGGCTCAAAACAACGATTTCCAGTCAGAATAAGTTTTGTAAAAGAATAATGATTATATTGGACTGGTTGAATTTTAAAACTCTTAAGATGATTATTTGAAATGAAATGGGTCAAACTTCATTATCATCCGATTTCCCACATTTCCTACTTGAAGTTAAGGCGCAAAACAACGATTTCTTGTCAAAATAAGCTTTGCAAAAGAATAATGATTTTATTCGGATTGTTAAATTTCAAAACTCTAAGGATGATTTTTTGAAACAAAATGGGTCAAACTTCATTATTGTCCGATTTCTCACGTTCCCTACGTGATGTTAAGGCTCAAAACAACGATTTCTAGTCAAAATAAGCTTCGTAAAAGAATAATGATTATATTCGACTTGTTGAATTTCAAAACTCTTAGGATGATTATTTGAAACGAAATCGGTCAAACTTCATTATCGTCCAATTTCCCATGTTCCCTACGTGAAGTTAAGGCTCAAAACAACGATTTCTAGTCAAAATAAGGTTTGTAATAGAATAACGATTATACTTGGCTTGTTGAATTTAAAAATAAATAACATAATTATTTGAAACAAAATGGGTAAAATTCATTATCATTCAATTTCTCACATTCTCTACATGAAGTTAAGGATCAAAACAACGATTTCAAGTCACAATATATAAGCTTTGTAAAAGAATAATGATTTTATTCGGCTTGTTGAATTTCAAAACTCTTAGGATGATTTTTTGAAACAAAATGGGTCAAACTTCATTATTATCCGATTTCCAACATTCCCTACGTGAAATTAGTGCTCAAAACAACGATTTCTACTCTCAATAAGCTTTGTGACAGAATAATGATTATACTTCGCTTGTTTACGTTCAAAACTCATAGGATGATTTTTTGAGACAAAATGCATAAAACTTAATTATTGTCCGATTTCCCATTTCCCTACGTGAAGTTAAGGCTCAAAACAACGATTTCTAGTCACAATAAGTTTTGTAATTGAATAACGATTATACTCAGCTTGTTGAATTTAAAAACACGTAAGATGATTATTTGAAACAAAATGGGTAAAACTTCATTATCATTCAATTTTCCACATTCTCAACATGAAGTTAAAGCTCATAACAACGATATCTAGTCACAAAAAGTTTCTAAAAGAATAATGATTATATTCGACTTGTTGAAATTCAAAACTCTAAGGATGATTTTTTGAAACAAAATGGGTAAAACTTTATTATTGTCCGATTTCCCATGTTCCTTACGTGAAGTTAAGGCTCAAAATAACGATTTCTAGTCACGATAAATTTTAAAATAGAATAATTATTATACTCGGCTTGATGAATTTCAAAAATCTAAGAAGGATTATTTGAAACAAAATGGGTCATACTTTACTATGGTCCGATTTCTCATATTCCCTACGTGAAGTTAAAGCTCAAAACAACGATTTCTAGTCACAAAAAGCTTGTAAAAGAATAATAATTATATTCGGCTTGTTGAATTTCAAAACTCTTAGGTTGATTATTTGAATCAAAATGGATAAAATTTACAATTTTCCATATTCCCTACGTGAAGTTAAGGCTCAAAACAACAATTTCTAGTAACAATAAGCTTTATAAAAGAATAATGATTATATTCAGCTTGCAGAATTTCAAAACTCTTAGGATGATTATTTGAATCAAAATGGATAAAACTTCATTATGATCTTATTTTCCATGTTCCCTATGTGAAGTTAAGGCTCAAAATATTGATTTTTAGTCACAATAAGCTTTGTAAAAGAATAATGATTATATTCGACTTGTTGAATTTTAAAACTCTTAGGATGATTATTTGAAACGAAATGGGTCAAACTTCATTATCGTCCGATTTCCCATGTTCCCTACGTGAAGTTAAGGCTTAAAACAACAATTTTTAGTCAAAATAAGCTTTGTAAAAGAATAATGATTATATTCGACTTGTCGAATTTCTAAACTCTTAGGTTGATTATTTCAAACGAAATGGGTCAAAGTTCATTATCGTCCGATTTCTCACGTTCTCTACGTGAAGTTAAGGTGCAAAACAACGATTTCTAGTCACAATAAGCTTTATAAAAGAATAATGATTTTATTTGGCTTGTTGAATTTCAAAACTCTAAGGATGATTTTTTGAAACAAAATGGGTCAAACTTTGTAATCGTCCGATTTGCCACATTCCCTATCGCAAAGTTAAGGCTCAAAACAACGGTTTCGAGTCAAAATAAGCTTTGTAAAAGAATAATGATTATATTCGGCTTGTTGAATTTCAAAACTCATAGGATGATTATTTGAAACAAAATGGGTCAAACTTCATTGTCGTCGATTTCCCACGTACACTACGTGAAGTTAAAGCTCGAAACAACGATTTCTAGTCACAATAAGCTTTGTAAAAGAATATTGATTATATTTGGTTTGTTGAATTTCAAAACTCTTAGGATGATTATTTGAATCAAAATGGATAAAACTTCATTATTGCCAATTTTCCACATTCCCTACGTGAAGTTAAGGCACAAAACAACGAATTCTAGTCAAAATAAGTTTCGTAATAGAATAATAATTATACTTGGCTTGTTGAATTTAAAAACACGTAAGATTATTATTTGAAACAAAATTGGTAAAACTTCATTATCGTTCAGTTTCTCACGTTCTCTACATGAAGTTAATGCTTAAAACAACGATTTGTAGTCACAATAAGCTTTGTAAAAGCATAATAATTTTTTCAGCTTGTCGAATTTCAAAACTCTAAGGATGATTTTTTGAAACAAAATGGATTAAACTTCATTATTGTCCAATTTCTCACGTTCCCTACGTGAAGTTAAGTCTCAAAACAACGATTTCTATTCTCAATAAGCTTTGTGCCAGAATAATGATTATACTTTGTTTGTTTACTTTCAAAAATTTTAGGATGATTTTTTGAAACAAAATGGATAAAAATTCATTATTGTCCTATTTCCCATGTTTCTTACGTGAAGTTAAGGCTCAAAACAACGATTTCTAGTCACATTTAGTTTTGTAATTGAATGGTGATTATACTCAGCTTGTTGAATTTCAAAACACGTAAGATGATTATTTGAAACAAAATGGTTAAAACTTTATTATCATCTAATTTCTCAAGTTCTCTAGGTGAAGTTAAGGCTCCAAACAACGATTTCTAGTCACAATAAGCTTTGTAAAAGAATTATGATTATATTCGGCTTATAGAATTTTAAAACTCTTAGGATGATTATTTAAAACAAAATGGGTCAAACTTTATAATCGTCTGATTTCCCACGCTCCCTACGTAAAGTTAAGGCTCAAAACAACGGTTTCTAGGCACAATAAGTTTTGTAAAAGAATAATAATTATATTCAGCTTGGTAAATTTCAAAACTCCTAGGATGATTATTTGAAACAAAATGGGTCAAACTTCATTATCATCCGATTTCTCACGTACCCTACGTGAAGTTAAAGCTCGAAACAACGATTTCTAGTCACAATAAGCTTTGTAAAAGAGTAACGATTATGTTCGGCTTATAGAATTTCAAAACTTTTAGGATGATTATTTGAATCAAAATGGATAAAACTTTATTATTGATCGATTTCCCATGTTCCCTACGTGAAGTTAAGGCTCAAAACAACAATTTCTAGTCACAATAAGTTTTTTAAAAGAATAATGATTATATTCGGCTTGTTGAATTTGAAAACACTTAATATGATTACTTGAAAAAAATGGGCAAACCTTCATTATCGTCCTATTTTCCACGTTCTTTACACGAAGTTAATGCTCAAAATCACAATTTCTTGTCACAATAAGTTTTGTACCAGAATAATGATTATATTCAGCTTGTTGAATTTCAAAACTCTTAGGATGAATATTTGAAACAAAATGGGTCAAACTTCATTATCGTCCGATTTCCCATGTTCCCTATGTGAAGTTAAGGCGCAAAACACTGATTTCTACTCTCAATAAGCTTTTTGACAGAATAATTACTATACTTGGCTTGTTTACTTTCAAAACTCATAGGATGATTTTTTGAGAGAAAATGGATAAAACTTCATTATTGTCCGATTTCCCATTTCCCTACATGAAGTTAAGGCTCAAAACAACGATTTCTAGTCATAATAAGTTTGGTAAAAGAATAATGATTATGCTCGACTTGTTGCATTTCAAAACTCTTAGAATGATTAATTGATACAAAATTGTTAAAACTTCATTATCGTCAAATTTCCCACGTTCCTTACGTGAAGTTAAAGATCAAAACAATGATTTCTATTGAAAATAAGCGTTGTAAATGAAATATAATTATGCTCAGCTTTTCAAATTTCAAAACTCTTAGAATCATTATTTGATACAAAATCGTTAAATTTCCCATGTTCCCTACGTGAAGTTAACACTGAAAACGACGACTTCTAGTCACAATAAGCTTTGTAACAGAATAATGATTATAGTAGGCCTGTTGAACTTCAAAACTCTTAGGATGATTATTTGTAACAAAATGGGTAAAACTTCATTATCGTCTGATTTGTCACATTTTCTATGTGAAGTTACTGCTTAAAACAACGATTTCTATTAAAATTAAGCATTTGTAGATAAAATATGATTATACTCGGCTTGTTGAATTTTAAAACATTTAGAATGATTATTTGATACAAAATCATTTGAACATCATTATCGTTCAAATTCTCACGTTCCCTACATGAAGTTAAGGCTCAAAATAATGATTTTTAGTTACAATAAGCTTTGTGATAAAATAATGATTATACTCGGCTTAATGAATTTCAAAACTGTTAGGATGATTGTTTGAAACAAAATGGGAAAAACTTCATTATCGTCCAATTTCTCACATTCACTACGTGAAGTTAAGGCTCAAAACGCCGATTCACGATAAGCTTTGTGACAGAATAATGTTTATAGTCGGCTTGTTGAATTTCAAAACTCTTAGGATAATTATTCGAAACAAAATGGGTAAAATTTAATTATCGTCTAATTTTTCACGTTCCCTTAGTGAAGTTAAGGCTCAAAACAACGATTTCTACTGAACATAAGCGTTGTAGATGAAATATGATTATGAGCATTTGTAGATAAAATATGATTATGCTCGGCTTGTGGAATTTTAGAACTCTTAGAATAATTATTGATACAAAATCGTTAAAACTTCATTATCGTCTAATTTCCCACGTTCCCTATGTGAAGTTAAGGCTTAAAACAATGATTTCGAGTGACAATAAGCTTTGTGACAGAATAATTATTATACTCGGCTGGTTTACTTTCAAAACACTTAGGATGATTATTTGAAACAAAATGGGTAAAACTTCATTATCATCCGATTTCCCACATTCCCTTAGTGAAGTTAAGGCTTAAAACAACGATTTCTATTGAAAATAAGTGATGTAGATGAAATATGATTATGCTCGGCTTGTTAAATTTCAAAACTCTTAGAATGATTATTTGAAACAAATCGCTAAAACTTCATTATCGTTCAATTTCCCATTTCGCTACGTGAAGATAAGACTCAAAACAACGATTTCTAGTCACAGTAAGCTTTGTAATAGAATAATTATTGTACTCATCTTGTTGAATTTCAAAACTCTTAGAATGATTATTTGGAACAAAATGGGTAAAAATTCATTATTGCCCGATTTTTCAAGTTCCCTACGTGAAATTAAGGCTCTAACACGATTTCTAGTCACAATAAGTTTTGTTGCAGAATAATGATTATAATAGTTATGTTGAATTTCAAAACTCTTAGGACGACTATCTGAAACCAAATGGTAAAAACTTCATTATCCTCCGATTTCTCACGTTCCCTAAGTGAAGTTAAGGCTTAAAACAACGATTTCTCCACAAGAAGTTAAAGCCCAAAACAACGATTTCTTGTCACAATAAGTTTTGTAATAGAATAATGATTATACTCGGCTTGTTGAATCTTAAAACATTTAAGATGATTATTTGAAACAAAATGGGTAAAACGTCATTATCGTCCAATTTTCCATGTTCTCTACGTGAAGTTAAGGCTCAAAACAACGATTTTTAGTCACAATAAGCTTTGTAAAACAATAACGATTAGAATCGGCTTGTTGAATTTTAAAACTCTTAGGATGATTATTTCAAACAAAATGGGTCAAACTTCATTATCGTCCGATTTCCAAAGTTTCCTACGTGAAGTTAAGGCTCAAAATAACGATTTCTAGTCACAATAAGCTTTGTAAAAGAATAATGATTATATTCAGCTTGTTGAATTTCAAAACTCTTAGGATGATTATTTGAAAAAAAATGGATCAAACTTCATTATCGTCCGATTTGACACGTTCCCTACGTGAAGTTAAAGCTCAAAACAACGATTTCTAGTCACAATAAGCTTTTAAAAAGAGTAATGATTATATTCAGCTTGTTGAATTTCAAAAGACTTAGGATGATTATTTGAAACAAAATAGGTCAAACTTCATTATCGTCCGATTTCTCACGTTTCCTATGTGAAGTTAAGGCTTAAAACAACGATTTCTAGTCATAATAAGCTTTGTAAAAGAATAATGATTATATTCGGCTTGTTGAATTTCAAACTTCATTATCGTCCAATTTTCCACGTTTCCCTACCTGAAGTTAAAGCTCAAAATAACAATTTCTAGTCACAATAAGTTTTGTGAAAGAATAATGATTATATTCAACCTGTTGAATTTCAAAACTTTAGGATGATTATTTGAATCAAAATGGATAAAACTTCATTATTGTCTGATTTCCCATGTTCCCTACGTGAAGTTAAGGCTCAAAACAACGATTTCTATTCACAATAAGTTTTGTAATAGAATAAATATTACACTGGGCTTCTCGAATGTCAAAAAACTAAAGATGATTACTTGAAACAAAATGGGTAAAACTTCATTATCGTCCTATTTCCCATGTTCTATACATGAAGTTAAGGCTCAAAAC
Organism: Stephania japonica; assembly: GCA_039657345.1. NCBI lineage: Eukaryota > Viridiplantae > Streptophyta > Magnoliopsida > Ranunculales > Menispermaceae > Stephania > Stephania japonica. The sequence continues at coordinate 25,592,593 of CM077563.1, read as the reverse complement.
GACGATTTCTTGTTACAATAAGTTTTGCAATAGAATAATGATTATACTCAGCTTGTTAAATTTCAAAACACTTAAGATAATTATTTGAAACAAAATGGGTAAAACATCATTATCGTCCAATTTTCCATGTTCTCTACGTGAAGTTAAGGCTCAAAACAACGATTTTTAGTCACAATAAGCTTTGTAAAAGAATAATGTTTATATTCGGCTTGTTGAATTTCAAAAATCAGAGGATGATTATTTGAAACAAAATAGGTCAAACTTCATTATCGTCCTATTTCCCACGTTTCCTACATGAAGTTAAGGCTTAAAACAATGATTTCTAGTCATAATAAACTTTGTAAAAGAATAAAGATTATATTCAGCTTGTTGAATTTCAAAACTGTAGGGATGATTTTTTGAAACAAAATAGATAAAACTTCATTATTGTTCGATTTCCCATGTTCCCTACGTGAAGTTAAAGCTCAAAACAACGGTTTCTAGTCACAATAAGCTTTGTAAAAGAATAATGATTATATTCGACTTGTTGAATTTCAAAATACTTAAGATGATTATTTGAAAAAAAATGTGTAGAACTTCATTATCATCCAATTTCCCACGTTCCTTACGTTAAGTTAAAGCTCAAAACAATGATTTATAGTCACAATAAGCTTTGTAAAAGAATAATGATTATATTCGGCTTGTTGAATTTTAAAACTCTTTGGATGATTATTTGAAACAAAATGGGTCAAACTTCATTAACGTCCGATTTTTCACGTTGCCTACGTGAAGTTAAGGCTCTAAACAACGATTTCTAGTCACAATAAGCTTTTTAAAAGAATAATGATTACATTCGGCTTGTTGAATTTCAAAACTCTTAAGATGATTTTTTTATAGAAAATGGATAAAACTTTATTATTGTCCGATTTCCCATGTTCCATATGTGAAGTTAAGGCTCAAAACAATGATTTCTAGTCACAATATGTTTTGCAATAGAATAATGATTATACTCGACTTGTTGAATATAAATACACTTAAGATGGTTACTTGAAACACAATGGGTAACACTTCATTATCGTCCTATTTCTCACGTTCTCTACATGAAGTTAATGCTCAAAACAACGATTTCTTGTCACAATTAGTTTTGTAACAGAATAATGATTATACTCGGCTTGTTGAATTTCAAAACTTTTAGGATGATTAGTGGAATTAAAATGTATAAAATTTCATTATTGTCCGATTTCCCATGTTCCCTACGCGAAGATAAGGCTCAAATCAACAATTTCTATTCATAATAAGTTTTGGAATAGAATAATGATTATACTCGGCTTCTTGAATTTCAAAACACATGAGATGATTACTTGAAATAAAATGGTTAAAACTTCATTATCATCCTATTTCCCACATTTTCTACATGAAGTTAAGGCTCAAAACAACGATTTATTGTCACAATAAGTTTTGTTTTAAAATAATGATTATACTCGTCCTGTTGAAATTTAAAATACTTAAGATGATTATTTGAAACAAAATGGGTAAAACTTCATTATCATCTAATTCCCATGTTCTCTACATGAAGTTAAGGCTCAAAAACAATTTCTAGTCACAATAAGCTTTGTAAAAGAATAATGATTATATTCGGCTTGTTGAATTTTAAAACTCTTAGGATGATTATTTGAAAAAAATAGGTTAAACTTCATTATCATCCGATTTTTCACGTTCTCTACGTGAAGTTAAGGCTCAAAACAACGATTTATAGTCACAATAAGCTTTTAAAAAGACTAATGATTATACTTCGCTTGTTGAATTTCAAAAGACTTAAGATGATTACTTGAAACAAAATAGGTCAAACTTCATTATCGTACGATTTCCCACGTTTCCTATATGAAGTTAAGGCTTAAAACAAGGATTTCTAGTCATAATAAGCTTTGTAAAAGAATAATGATTATATTCGGCTTGTTGAATTTCAAAACACTTTAGATGATTATTTGAAACAAAATAGGTAAAACTTCATTATCGTTCAATTTTTCATGTTCTCTACGTGAAGTTAAGGCTTAAAACAACGATTTCTAGTCACAATAAGCTTTGCAAAAAAATAATGATTATATTCGACTTTTTGAATTTCAAAACTCTTAGGATGATTATTTGAATCAAAATGGGTCAAACTTCATTATCGTACGATTTCCCACGATCCCTACCTGAAGTTAAGGCGCAAAATAACGATTTCTAGTCACAATTAACTTTGTAAAAGAATAATAATTATATTCGACTTGTTGAATTTCAAAACACTAAGGATGATTTTTTGAAGCAAAATGGTTAAAACTTCATTATTATCCGATTTCCCATGTTCCCTACGTGAAGTTAAGGCTCAAAATAACGATTTGTAGTCAGAATAAGTTTTGTAATAGAATAACGATTATACTCGGCTTGTCGAATTTCAAAACACTTAAGATGATTATTTGAAACAAAATGGGTAAAACATCAATATTGTACAATTTCCCATGTTCTCTACGTGAAGTTTATGCTCAAAACAACGATTTCTAGTCACTATAAGCTTTGTAAAAGAATAATGATTATATTCGGCTTGTTGAATTTTAAAACTCTTAGGATGATTATTTGAAACAAAATGGGTCAAACTTCATTATCGTACGATTTCCCACGATCCCTACCTGAAGTTAAGGCGCAAAATAACGATTTCTAGTCACAATTAACTTTGTAAAAGAATAATAATTATATTCGACTTGTTGAATTTCAAAACACTAAGGATGATTTTTTGAAGCAAAATGGTTAAAACTTCATTATTATCCGATTTCCCATGTTCCCTACGTGAAGTTAAGGCTCAAAATAACGATTTGTAGTCAGAATAAGTTTTGTAATAGAATAACGATTATACTCGGCTTGTCGAATTTCAAAACACTTAAGATGATTATTTGAAACAAAATGGGTAAAACATCAATATTGTACAATTTCCCATGTTCTCTACGTGAAGTTTATGCTCAAAACAATGATTTCTAGTCACTATAAGCTTTGTAAAAGAATAATGATTATATTCGGCTTGTTGAATTTTAAAACTCTTAGGATGATTATTTGAAACAAAATGGGTCAAACTTCATTATCGTCCGATTTCCCACGTTCCATACATGAAGTTAAGGCTCAAAACAACGATTTCTACTCACAATAAGCTTTGTAAAAGAATAATGATTATATTCGGCTTGTTGAATTTCAAAACTCTTAAGATTATTATTTCAAACAAAATGGGTCAAACTTAATTATCTTCTGATTTCCCACGTTCCCTACATGAAGTTAATGCTCAAAACAACGACTTCTAGTCACAACAAGCTTTGTAAAAGAATAATGATTATATTTGGCTTGATTATTTTCAAAACTCTTAGGATGATTTTTTAAAACAAAATGGATAAAACTTCATTGTTGTCCAATTTCCCACATTCTCCACATGAAGTTAAAGCTCAAAACAACGATTTCTTATCACAAAAACTTTTGTAATAGAATAATGATTATACTCAGCTTGTTGAATTTAAAAACATGTAAGATGATTATTTGAAATAAAATGGGTAAAACTTCATTATCGTTCAATTTTCCATGTTCTCTACATGAAGTTAAGTCTCAAAACAACAATTTCTAGTCACAATTGGCATTGTAAAAGAATAATGATTATATTCGGCTTGTTAAATTTCAAAGCTATAAGGATGATTTTTTCAAGCAAAAAGGATAAAACTTCATTATTGTTCGATTTCCCATGTTCCCTACGTGAAGTTAAGGCTCAAAACTACGATTTCTAATATAACAATGATTATACTCGGCTTGTTGAATTTCAAAACACTTACGATGATTATTTGAAACAAAATGGGTAAAACTCTATTATCGTCCAATTTCTCGTGTTCTCTACGTGAAGTTAAGGCTGAAAACAACGATTTCTTGTCACAATAAATTTTGTAATAGAATAATAATGATACTCGGCTTGTTGAATTTCAAAACTCTTAGGATGGTTTTTTGCAACAAAATTGATAGAACTTCATTGTTGTCCAATTTCCCACGTTCTCCACATGAAGTTAAAGCTCAAAACAACGAATTCTTATCACAATAAGTTTTGTAATAGAATAATGATTATACTCAACTTGTTGAATTTAAAAACACGTAAGATGATTATTTGAAACAAAATGGGTAAAACTTCATTATTGTTCAATTTCCCACGTTCTTTACATGAAGTTAAGGCTCAAAACAACAATTTCTAGTCATAATTAGCATTGTAAAAGAATAATGACTATATTCGGCTTGTTAAATTTCTAAGCTTTAAAGATGATTTTTTGAAACAAAATGAATAATACTTCATTATTGTCCGATTTCCCATGTTCCCTATGTCAAGTTAAGGCTCAAAACCACGATTTCTAATATAACAATGATTATACTCGGCTTGTTAAATTTCAAACCACTTAAGATGATTATTTGAAACAAAATGGGTAAAACTTCATTATCGTCCAATTTCCCATGTTCTCTACGTGAAGTTAAGGCTCAAAACAACGATTTCTTGTCATAATAAGTTTTGTAATAGAATAATAATTATACTCGGCTTGTTGAATTTTAAAACTCTTAGGATGATTATTTGAAACAAAATGGGTCAAACTTCATTATTGTCTGATTTTTCACATTCCCTACGTGAAGTTAAGACTCAAAACAATGATTTCAAGTCACAATAAGCTTTGTAAACGATTAATGATTTTATTCGGCTTGTTGAATTTTAAAACTCTAAGGATGATTTTTTGAAACAAAATGAGTCAAACTTCATTATTGTCCGATTTTCCACGTTCCTTACGTGAAGTTAAGGCTCAAAACAACGATTTCAACTCTCAATAAGCTTTGTGACACAATAATGATTATACTTGGCTTGTTTACGTTCAAACCTCATAGGAGGATTTTTTGAGACAAAATGGATCAAACTTCATTATTGTCCGATTTCCCATTTCCCTAAGTGAAGTTAAGGCTCAAAACAACGATTTCTAGTCACAATAAGTTTTGTAATTGAATAACGATTATACTCAGCTTGTTGAATTTAAAAACACGTAAGATGATTATTTGAAACAAAATAGGTAAACTTCATTATCATTCAATTTCCCACATTCTCAACATGAAGTTAAGGCTCAAAACAACGATATCTAGTCACAATAAGTTTTGTAAAAGAATAATGATTATATTCGACTTATTGAAATTCAAAACTCTAAGGATGATTTTTTGAAACAAAATGGGTAAAACTTGATTATTGTCTGATTTTTCTTGTTCCTTACGTGAAGTTAAGGCTCAAAATAACGATTTCTTGTCACGATAAGTTTTAAAATAGAATAATTATTACACTCGGCATGATGAATTTCAAAACTCTTAGGACGATTATTTGAAACAAAATTGGTCAAACTTCACTATGTTCCGATTTCCCACATTCCCTACGTGAAGTTAAAGCTCAAAACAACGATTTCTAGTCACAAAAAGCTTGTAAAAGAATAATAATTATATTTAGCTTGTTGAATTTCAAAACTCTTAGATTGATTATTTGAATCAAAATGGATAAAACTTCATTATTGTCCGATTTTTCATGTTCCCTACGTGAAGTTAAGGCTTAAAACAACGATTTCTAGTAACAATAAGCTTTGTAAAAGAATAATGATTATATTCAGCTTGTTGAATTTCAATACTCTTAGGATGATTATTTGAGTCAAAATGGATAAAACTTCATTATTGTCTTATTTTCCTTGTTCCCTATGTGAAGTTAAGGCTCAAAACAACGATTTCTAGTCACAATAAGCTTTGTAAAAGAATAATGATTATATTCGACTTGGTGAATTTCAAAACTCTTAGGATGATTATTTGAAATGAAATGGGTCAAACTTCATTATCGTCCGATTTTCCATATTCCCAACGTGAAGTTAAGGCTCAAAACAACGATTTTTAGTCAAAATAAGCTTTGTAAAAGAATAATGATTATATTCCACTTGTCAAATTACAAAACTCTTTGGATGATTATTTCAAACGAAATGGGTCAAACTTCATTATCGTCCGATTTTCCACGTTCCCTATGTGAAGTAAAGGCGCAAAACAACAATTTCTAGTCACAATAAGTTTTGTAATAGAATATTAATTATAATCGGCTTGTTGAATATTAAAACTCTTAGGATGATTATTTGAAACAAAATGGGTCAAACTTCATTATTCTCCGATTTTCCACGTTCCCTACGTGAAGTTAAGGCTCAGAACTACGATTGCGAGTCATAATAAGATTTGTAAAAGATTAATGATTTTATTCGGCTTGTTGAATTTCAAAACTCTAACGATGATTTTTTGAAACAAAATGGGTCAAACTTCATTATCGTCCGATTTCCCACGTTCCTACGTGAAATTAAGGCTCAAAACAATGATTTCTACTCTCAATAAGCTTTGTGACAGAATAATGATTATACTTTGCTTGTTTACTTTCAAAACTCTTTGGATGATTTTTTGAAACAAAATGGATAAAACTTCATTATTGTCCGACTTCCCTTGTTCCTTACGTGAAGTTAAGACTCAAAACAACGAATTCTAGTCATAATAAGTTTTGTAATTGAACAATGATTATACTCAGCTTGTTGAATTTAAAAACACGTAAGATGATTATTTGAAACAAAATGAGTAAACTTCATTATCATTCAATTTCCCACGTTCTTAACATGAAGTTAAGGCTCAAAACAACGATATCTAATCACAATAAGTTTTGTAAAAGAATAATGATTATATTCGACTTATTGAAATTCAAAACTCTAAGGATGATTTTTTGAAATAAATTGGGTAAAACTTGATTATTGTCCGATTTTTCTTGTTCCTTACAAGAAGTTAAGGCTCAAAATAATGATTTCTAGTCACAATAAGTTTTAAAATAGAATAATTATTATACTCGGTATGATGTATTTCAAAACTCTTAGGATAATTATTTGAAACAAAATGGGTCACACTTCACTATGTTCCAATTTCCCGCATTCCCTACGTGAAGTTAAAGCTCAAAACAACGATTTCTAGTCACAAAAAGCTTGTAAAAGAATAATAATTATATTCGGCTTGTTGAATTTCAAAACTATTAGATTGATTATTTGAATCAAAATGGATAAAACTTCATTATTGTCCGATTTTCCATGTTCCCTACGTGAAGTTAAGGCTTAAAACAACGATTTCTAGTAACAATAAGCTTTGTAAAAGAATATTGATTATATTCAGCTTGTTGAATTTCAATACTCTTAGGATGATTATCTGAGTCAAAATGGATAAAACTTCATTATTGTCTTATTTTCCTTGTTCCCTATGTGAAGTTAACGCTCAAAACAACGATTTCTAGTCACAATAAGCTTTGTAAAAGAATAATGATTATATTCGACTTGTTGAATTTCAAAACTCTTAGGATGATTATTTGAAATGAAATGGGTCAAACTTCATTATTGTCCGATTTCCCATATTCCCAACGTGAAGTTAAGGCTCAAAACAACGATTTTTAGTCAAAATAAGCTTTGTAAAAGAATAATGATTATATTCCACTTGTCGAATTTTAAAACTCTTTGGATGATTATTTCAAACGAAATGGGTCAAACTTCATTATCGTCCGATTTCCCACGTTCCCTACGTGCAGTTAAGTCGCAAAACAACGATTTCTAGTCACAATAAGCTTTGAAAAAGAATAATGATTTTATTCGGCTCGTTGAATTTCAAAACTTTAAGGATGATTTTTTGAAACAAAATGGGTTAAACTTCATTATTGTTCGATTTCTCACATTCCCCACGTGAAGTTAAGGCTCAAAACAAGGATTTTTAGTAACAACAAGCTTTGTAAAAGAATAATGATTATATTCAGCTTGTTGAATTTCAAAACTCTTAGCATGATTATTTGAATCAAAATGGATAAAACTTCATTATTGTCCAATTTTTCATGTTCCCTACGTGAAGTTAAGGCTCAAAACTACGATTTGTAATATCACAATGATTAAACTCGGCTTGTTGAATTTTAAAACACTTAAGATGATTATTTGAAACAAAATGGGTAAAACTTCATTATTGTCCAATTTCTCGTGTTCTCTACGTGAAGTTAAGGCTCAAAACAATGATTTCTTGTCACAATAAGTTTTGTAATAGAATAATAATTATACTCGGCTTGTTAAATTTCAAAACTCTTAGGACAATTTTTTGAAACAAAATGGATAAAACTTCATTGTTGTCCAATTTCCCACGTTCTCCACATGAAGTTAAAGCTCAAAACAACGATTTCTTGTCACAATAAGTTTTTTAATAGAATAATTATTATACTCGGCTTGTTGAATTTAAAAATATGTAAGATGATTATTTGAAACAAAATGGGTAAAACTACATTATCGTTGAATTTCCCACGTTCTCTTCATAAAGTTAAGGGTCAAAACAACAATTTCTAGTCACAATTAGCATTGTGAAAGAATAATTATTATATTCGGCCTGTTAAATTTCAAAGCTCTAAGGATGACTTTTTGAAACAAAATGGATAAAACTTCATTATAGTCCTATTTCCCATGTTCCCTACGTGAAGTTAAGGCTCAAAACCACGATTTCTAATATAACAATGATTATACTCGGCTTGTTGAATTTCCAAACACTTAAGATAATTATTTGAAATAAAATGGGTAAAACTTCATTATCGTCCAATTTTCCATGTTCTCTACGTGAAGTTAAGGCTCAAAACAACGATTTCTTGTCACAATAAGTTTTGTAATAGAATAATGATTATACTCAGCTTGTTGAATTTTAAAACTTTTAGGATGATTATTTGAAACAAAATGGGTCAAACTTCATTATTGTCTGATTTCCCACATTCCACACATGAAGTTAAGGCTCAAAACAATGATTTCTAGTCACAATAAGCTATCTAAAAGAATAATGATTATATTCGGCTTGTGAATTTCAAAACTCTTAGGATTATTATTTGAAACAAAATGGGTCAAACTAAATTATCTTCTGATTTCCCACGTTCCCTACATGAAGTTAAGGCCCAAAACAACAACTTCTAGTCACAACAAGCTTTGTAAAAGAATAATGATTATATTCGGCTTGTTGAATTTCAAAACTCTTAGGATGATTTTTTAAAACAAAATGGATAAAACTTCATTGATGTCTAATTTCCCACGTTCTCCACATGAAGTTAAAGCTCAAAACAACGATTTCTTGTCACAATAAGTTTTTTAATAGAATAATGACTATACTCGGCTTGTTGAATTTCAAAACATGTAAGATGATTATTTGAAACAAAATGGGTAAAACTTCATTATCGTTGAATTTCCCACGATCTCTTCATAAAGTTAAAGCTCAAAACAACAATTTCTAGTCACAATTAGCATTGTAAAAGAATAATTATTATATTCGGCTTGTTAAATTTCAAAGCTCTAAGGATGATTTTTTGAAACAAAATGGATAAAACTTCATTATTGTCCTATTTCCCATGTTCCCTACGTGAAGTTAAGGCTCAAAACCACGATTTCTAATATAACAATGATTATACTCGGCTTGTTGAATTTTCAAATACTTAAGATAATTATTTGAAATAAAATGGGTAAAACTTCATTATCGTCCAATTTTCCATGTTCTCTACGTGAAGTTAAGGCTCAAAATAACGATTTCTTGTCACAATAAGTTTTGTAATAGAATAATGATTATACTCAGCTTGTTGAATTTTAAAACTCTTAGGATGATTATTTGAAACAAAATGGGTCAAACTTCATTATTTTTCGATTTCCCACGTTCCACACATGAAGTTAAGGTTCAAAACAACAATTTCTAGTTACAATAAGCTTTTCTAAAATAATAATGATTATATTCGGCTTGTTGAATTTCAAAACTCTTAGGATTATTATTTGAAACAAAATGGGTCAAACTTAATTATCTTCTGATTTCCCACGTTCCCTACATGAAGTTAAGGCTCAAAACAACAACTTCTAGTCACAACAAGCTTTGTAAAAGAATAATTATTATATTCGGCTTGTTGAATTTCAAAACTCTTAGGATGATTTTTTGAAACAAAATGGATAGAACTTCATTGTTGTCCAATTTCCCACATTCTCCACATGAAGTTAAAGCACAAAACAACGATTTCTTATCACAATAAGTTTTCTAATACAATAATGATTATACTCGGCTTGTTGAATATAAAAACATGTAAGATGATTATTTGAAACAAAATGGGTAAAACTTCATTATCGTTCAATTTCCCATGTTCTCTACATGAAGTTAAGACTCAAAACAACAATTTCTAGTGACAATTAGCATTGTAAAAGAATAATGATTATATTCGGCTTGTTAAATTTCAAAGCTATAAGGATGATTTTTTTAAACAAAATGGATAAAACTTCATTATTGTCCGATTTCCCATGTTCCCTACGTGAAGTTAAGGCTCAAAACTACGATTTCTAATATAACAATGATTATACACGGCTTGTTGAATTTCAAAACACTTAAGATGATTACTTGAAACAAAATGGGTAAAACTTCATTATCGTCCAATTTCCCATGTTCTCTACGTGAAGTTAAGGCTCAAAATAATGATTTCTTGTCACAATAAGTTTTGTAATAGAATAATGATTATACCTTACTTGTTGAATTTCAAAACTCTTAGGATGATTTTTTGAAACAAAATGGATAAAACTTCATTGTGGTCCAATTTCCCACGTTCTCCACATGAAGTTAAAGCTTAAAACAACGATTTCTTGTCACAATAAGTTTTGTAATAGAATAATGATTATACTCGGCTTGTTGAATTTAAAAACACGTAAGATAATTATTTGAAACAAAATAGTTAAAACTTCATTATACTTCAATTTCCCACGTTCTCTACATGAAGTTAAGTCTCAAAACAACAATTTCTAGTCACAATTAGCATTGTAAAAGAATAATGATTATATTCGGCTTGTTAAATTTCAAAGCTCTAAGGATGATTTTTTGAAACAAAATAGATAAAACTTCATTATTATCCGATTTCCCATGTTCCCTACGTGAAGTTAAGGCTCAAAACCGTGATTTCTAATATAACAATGATTATACTCGGCTTGTTGAATTTCAAAACACTTAAGATGATTATTTGAAACAAAATGGGTAAAACTTCATTATCGTCCAATTTTCCATGTTCTCTACGTGAAGTTAAGGCTCAAAACAACGATTTCTTGTCACAATAAGTTTTGTAATAGAATAATGATTATACTCGGCTTGTTGAATTTTAAAACTCTTAGGATGATTATTTGAAACAAAATGGGTCAAACTTCATTATCGTCCGATTTCCCACGTTCCATACGTGAAGTTAAGGCTCAAAACAACGATTTGTAGTCACAATAAGCTTTGTAAAAGAATTATGATTATATTCGGCTTGTTGAATTTCAAAACTCTTTGGATGATTATTTGAAATAAAATGGGTCAAACTTAATTATCGTTCGATTTCCCACGTTCCCTTGTCACGACCCAATTTTACTAATCTTGATTAACTGCTTAATCAGGATCGGCAATTCGTGATGTGGGGCCCGCATGAGATGTGCGCACTAACCGAGGCATGTGGCCGAGGTAAATTTTATATTTGTATTGATGTATTCCTAGTGTTTTATGTGTGTAGGCTTATTATGTCAGTACTTGCAGCTATTGACGCCGAGTCGTGGTCAAGGACATGCCTCGAGTTGCGTGCAAGCCGGGGTACCGAATAGCGAGAATTGCTGTAAGTCTAAATTTAGAAAAATACAATGTAATTAAATTAATGCACATTAAATCATAGTCTATGGTCACAAATTAATTAAGTTGAATTGGACACATATAATTATATATATATAATATAAATATATAAATACATTTTAAAAAAAAATCAAATAGAAAAGATTTTTGAAATCACAAAAAAGGGCTTTGGTTTATTAATAAAGAGGATAAGATTGAGGGGTATTTTGGTAATTTGGTTAATTTTTCTTATCTAACACCAAAACCACCACCACCACACACCACAAATTGAAAAAAGAGAACCGAGAGAGAGAGAGTCCGAGAGAGGGAGAAGGGGAGATCAAAAGTTTGAGGCACGACAGCGATGTCAAGGCAGAGGTAAGTTATTGTTCTCGTCGTTGTTGTTGTTATTGGCATTGTAGTGTTGTGTTGTTAAAGCTTGAAAAATTGTTGCTTCAATGGTGATTTGGATTGTTGGTGGTGTTGTTGTTATGTTAATGGATTGTTGGTGGTGTTCTTATGTTGATGGGTTGAAGAAGTGAAGAAAGAAAGAAAGAAATCAAGAAAAAAAAAAGAAAAAAAAAGAGAGAAGAGAGAGACGCCGTTCTTGCATTGCGCGTCTCTCACTTTGAAGAAGAGGGAGGGAGACCCGGTTGGACCGGGTCTGACCCAGTCCAGCCCAAAAATATAAAAAAATAATAAATAAAAATAAATAAATAAATAAATATAAAATATATATATTTAAATATATGTATACATATATATATATATATATGCAAATACACATGTATTTATATATATATATATATACATATACGCATGTATGTATATATATACATAAAATATATCTAATAAAATATAAATAAATAAATAAATTATATGAAATAATCTTTCAGAGACCTAGGGGTGTTACGGGAGTTTGGGAACGCTAGTCGAGTGTCGGGGTGGATAGCTAGAGCTATCCCGTGACTTGTAAGTGAAACTGCGTGGGAAATATCTACTTTATTTCATTCATGTTATTTCTCTTTTCAGTCAATTTGATGACTTCTTGTAAGTAATATACCATTATGCTTTTGTTGCTCTATTCAAATTGAATGTTGAAATAGGATGATGCCTCGTGATAGTTTCATTGACTCATTTTCCTGATATGTCATATCTTTTTGTAAATTATATTATAATTGATGTTAGAAATGCATGCACTAGAGTTACTGTGGTAATTAGTTTTGTATTCCATTTCCTTTGGGGGCTTCGTAGCCTAACTTATTATTGATATCGTACAACCTTAGAAATGAAAATCCTTGAAACAAAAGTTGGAGATTATCTAGTGTCCATTGCACAAGAGATGGGTGGATTCACGGGCTCACTGGACCTCGGGGTTTTCGGCACTCACCACTATTACTTGGGTGGCATCACGTAGCTTGAACTACGGGGTTGTCGACAAGTTATACATATATATATATATTCAAAAATTTACAAAGTATGTTGAGAGTATCTCCATACGATAGTGGAGAAAGGCTGGTTGATATTTCTCACCGCCGACCGGATGTAGATCATCTCGACTTAGCCTGTGTCAATCTATCTAATTCGGTTAACTGTGATATTTATATGCATTACTTTCTCAACACATTTTTCTGCTATATTATGCATTTAAATATTTGTGTTTACTTTGGAAATGTAGTATAGAATTCCCCGGTTATCACTTAAATATCACTATACTCACTGTCTAGTTTGTGACGGTGGGTGTAGGTCCGTCGAGTAGTACCAGACCGGGTAAGGAGAAGACCGACGACTACCTTTGAGCTCGTAGCGCGTGACTACCGTACATGTAGGTCATATTTTTTTATTATGTTTATATACATCTTTTGCTTGGGTTGTTTTGTTGGGACGAGAGTTAGATCACCCGACTTTTGACTTTCACTTTGTCTATATGATCGCCGTTTATTGCATATTGATATTGTGATTGTTATTTCCTGGTTTCCACATTTAGGATTTATATAAAATGCATCCGCTAATACGTTAAAGACTTCCGCTAATTTGATAATTCTTATAAAATTATAGGGGATTTTCTTATCCCTAAACCCAATTCATGAGATAATAGGTAGTGCAGGCTGACTAATACGTAATTAGGTCATACGTATTGAAATTAGGGCTTAATTATGGGATTAGGCCGGGCGGTGCCCTAGATGAAAATAGGGGCCGTTTAATCCCTACATGAAGTTAATGCTCAAAGCAACGATTTCTAATCACAATAAGCTTTGTAAAAGAATAATGAATATATTCGACTTGTTGAATTTTAAAACTTTTAGGATGATCATTTGAAACAAAATGGGTCAAACTTCATTATCGTCCAATTTTTCACGTTCACTACGTGAAGTTAAGGCGCAAAACAACGATTTCTAGTCACAATAAGCTTCGTAAAAGAATAATACTTATATTCGGCTTCTTGAATTTCAAAACTCTTAGGATGATTTTTTTAAATAAAATGGATAAAACTTTATTATTGTCCGATTTCCCATATTCCCTACGTGAAGATAAGGCTCAAAACAACGATTTCTAGTCACAATAAGTTTTGTAATAGAATAGTGATTATACTCGGCTTGATGAATTTAAAAACACGTAAGATGATTATTTGAAATAAAATGGGTAAAACTTCATTATCGTTCAATTTCCCACGTTCTCTCATGAAGTTAAGGCTCAAAATAACGTTTTCTAGTCACAATAAGCTTTGTAAAAGAATAATAATTATATTTGGCTTGTTGAAATTCAAAACTCTAAGGATGTTTTTTGAAACAAAATGGATAAAACTTCATTATTTTCCGATTTCCCATGTTTCCTACGTGAAGTTAAGGCTCAAAACAACGATTTCTAGTCACAATAAGTTTTATAATAGAATAATTATTATACTCGCCTTCGTGTATATAAAAACACGTAAGATGATTATTTGAAACAAAATGGGTAAAACTTCATTATCGTTCAATTTCCCACGTTCTCTACATGAAGTTAAGGCTCAAAACAATGATTTCTAATCACAATAAGTTTTGTAAAAGAATAATAATTATATTCTGCTTGTTGAATTTCAAAACTCTAAAGTTGATTTTTTAAAACAAAATGGATAAAACTTCATGGTCGTCCGATTTCCCATATTCCCTACGTAAAGTCAATGCTCAAAATAACGAATTCTAGTCACAATAAGTTTTGTAATAGAATAATGATTATATTAGACTTGTTGAATTTCAAAACTCTTATGACGATTATTTGAAACAAAATGGGTTAAACTTCATTATCGTCCGATTTCTCACGTTCCCTACGTGAAGTTAAGGCACAAAAGAACGATATCTAGTCAAAACAAGCTTTGTGACAAAATAATAATTATACTCGGCTTGTTTACTTTCAATACTCTTAAGATTATTATTTGAATCAAAATGGGTAAAACTTCATTATTGTCCGATTTTCCACGTTCCCTTAGTAAAGTTAAGACTCAAAAAAACAATTTCTATTGAAAATAAGCGTTGTAGATGAAATATGATTACGCTCGGCTTGTTGAATTTTAAAACTCTTAGAATGATTAATTTATACAAAATCGTTAAAACTTCATTATCATCTAATTTCTCACGTTCCCTACGTGAAGTTAAGGATCAAAACAATGATTACTACTCACAATAAGCTTTGTGACAGAATAATAATTATACTCGGCTTGTTGAATTTCAAAATTCTTAGAATGATTATTTGAAACAGAATAGGTAAAATTTCATTATCGTTCGATTTTCCATGTTCCCTACGTGAAGTTAAGGCTCAAAAAAGAATTTCTAGTGACAATAAGCTTTGTAATAGAATAATGATTATAGTCGGTTTGTTGAATTTCAAAACTCTTAGAATGTTTATTTGAATTAAAATGGATAAAACTTCATTATTGTCTGATTTTCCACTTTCCCTACGTGAAGTTAAGTCTCAAAATAATGATTTCTAGTTACAATAAGCTTTTTAAAGAATAATGATTATATTCGACTTGTTGAATTTCAAAACACTTAAGAAGATTATTTGAAAAAAATGGGTAAAACTTCATTATCGTCCAATTTCTCACATTCCCTACGTGAAGTTTAGGCTCAAAAAAACGATTTTGAGTTACAATAAGCTTTGTGACGAATAATGATTATACTCGGCCATTTGAGTTTCAAAATTGTTATTATGATTATTTGAAGCAAATTGAATAAAACTTCATTATCGTTCAATTTCCCACGTTCCCTACGTGAAGTTACGGCTCAAAAGAACGATATCTAGTCACAACAAGCTTTGAGACAGAATAATGATTATACTCGGCTTGTTTACTTCCAAATTCTTAAGATGATTATTTGAATCAAAATGGGTAAAACTTCATTATCGTCCGATTTCCCACATTCCCTTAGTGAAGTTAAGGGTCAAAACAAAGATTTCTATGAAAATAAGCGTTGTAGAAAAAATATGATTACGCTCGGCTTGTTGAATTTTAAAAATTTTAGAATGATTAATTTATACAAAATTTATGAAATTTCAATATCGTCCAATTTCCCACGTTCCCTACATGAAGTTAATGCTCAAAATAACAATTTCTTGTCACAATAAGTTTTGTACCAAAATAATGATTATATTCAGCTTGTTGAATTTCAAAACTCTTAGTATGAATATTTGAAACAAAATGGGTCAAACTTCATTATCGTCGATTTCTCACATCCCCTATGTGAAGTTAAGGCTCAAAACAACGATTTCTACTCTCAATAAGCTTTTTGACAGAATAATGATTATAATTGGCTTGTTTACTTTCAAGACTCATAGGATGATTTTGGGACACAAAATGGATAAAACTTCATTATTGTCCGATTTCCTATTTCCCTACATAAAGTTAAGGCTCAAAACAATAATTTCTAGTCACAATAAGTTTTGTAATTGAATAACGATTATACTCAGCTTGTTGAATTTAAAAACACGTAAGATGATTATTTGAAACAAAAAGGGTAAAACTTCATTATCATTCAATTTCCCATGTTCTCCACATGAAGTTAAGGCACAAAACAATGATTTCTAGTCACAATAAGTTTTTTAAAAGAATAATGATTGTATTCGACTTGTTGATACTCAAAACTCTAAGGATGATTTTTTGGAACAAAATGGGTAAAACTTGATTATTGTTCGATTTCCCATGTTCCTTACGTGAAGTTAATGCTCAAAATAATGATTTCTAGTCACAATAAGTTTTTTAATAGAATAATTATTATACTCGGCATGATGAATTTCAAAACTCTAGGGATGATTATTTGAAACAAAATGGGTTAAATTTCATTATCGTTCAATTTCCAAATTTCCTACGTGAAGTTAAAGCTCAAAACAACATTTCTAGTCACAAAAAGCTTTGTAAATGAATAATAATTATATTCGTCTTGTTGAATTTCAAAACTCTTAGGTTGATTATTTGAATCAAAATGGATAAATTTTTATTATTGTTCGATTTTCCATGTTCCCTACGTGAAGTTAAGGCTCAATACAACGATTCCTAGTAACAATAAGCTTTGTAAAAGAATAATGATTATATTCAGCTTGTTGAATTTCAAAACAACGATTCCCATATTCCCAACGTGAAGTTAAGGCTCAAAACAACGATTTTTAGTCAAAATAAGCTTTGTAAAAGAATAATGATTATATTCCACTTGTCAAATTACAAAACTCTTTGGATGATTATTTCAAACGAAATGGGTCAAACTTCATTATCGTCCGATTTTCCACGTTCCCTATGTGAAGTAAAGGCGCAAAACAACAATTTCTAGTCACAATAAGTTTTGTAATAGAATATTAATTATAATCGGCTTGTTGAATATTAAAACTCTTAGGATGATTATTTGAAACAAAATGGGTCAAACTTCATTATTCTCTGATTTTCCACGTTCCCTACGTGAAGTTAAGGCTCAGAACTACGATTGCGAGTCATAATAAGATTTGTAAAAGATTAATGATTTTATTCGGCTTGTTGAATTTCAAAACTCTAACGATGATTTTTTGAAACAAAATGGGTCAAACTTCATTATCGTCCGATTTCCCACGTTCCCTACGTGAAATTAAGGCTCAAAACAATGATTTCTACTCTCAATAAGCTTTGTGACAGAATAATGATTATACTTTGCTTGTTTACTTTCAAAACTCTTTGGATGATTTTTTGAAACAAAATGGATAAAACTTCATTATTGTCCGACTTCCCTTGTTCCTTACGTGAAGTTAAGACACAAAACAACGAATTCTAGTCATAATAAGTTTTGTAATTGAACAATGATTATACTCAGCTTGTTGAATTTAAAAACACGTAAGATGATTATTTGAAACAAAATGAGTAAACTTCATTATCATTCAATTTCCCACGTTCTTAACATGAAGTTAAGGCTCAAAACAACGATATCTAATCACAATAAGTTTTGTAAAAGAATAATGATTATATTCGACTTATTGAAATTCAAAACTCTAAGGATGATTTTTTGAAATAAATTGGGTAAAACTTGATTATTGTCCGATTTTTCTTGTTCCTTACAAGAAGTTAAGGCTCAAAATAATGATTTCTAGTCACAATAAGTTTTAAAATAGAATAATTATTATACTCGGTATGATGTATTTCAAAACTCTTAGGATAATTATTTGAAACAAAATGGGTCAAACTTCACTATGTTCCAATTTCCCGCATTCCCTACGTGAAGTTAAAGCTCAAAACAACGATTTCTAGTCACAAAAAGCTTGTAAAAGAATAATAATTATATTCGGCTTGTTGAATTTCAAAACTATTAGATTGATTATTTGAATCAAAATGGATAAAACTTCATTATTGTCCGATTTTCCATGTTCCCTACGTGAAGTTAAGGCTTAAAACAACGATTTCTAGTAACAATAAGCTTTGTAAAAGAATATTGATTATATTCAGCTTGTTGAATTTCAATACTCTTAGGATGATTATCTGAGTCAAAATGGATAAAACTTCATTATTGTCTTATTTTCCTTGTTCCCTATGTGAAGTTAACGCTCAAAACAACGATTTCTAGTCACAATAAGCTTTGTAAAAGAATAATGATTATATTCGACTTGTTGAATTTCAAAACTCTTAGGATGATTATTTGAAATGAAATGGGTCAAACTTCATTATTGTCCGATTTCCCATATTCCCAACGTGAAGTTAAGGCTCAAAACAACGATTTTTAGTCAAAATAAGCTTTGTAAAAGAATAATGATTATATTCCACTTGTCGAATTTCAAAACTCTTTGGATGATTATTTCAAACGAAATGGGTCAAACTTCATTATCGTCCGATTTCCCACGTTCCCTACGTGCAGTTAAGTCGCAAAACAACGATTTCTAGTCACAATAAGCTTTGAAAAAGAATAATGATTTTATTCGGCTCGTTGAATTTCAAAACTTTAAGGATGATTTTTTGAAACAAAATGGGTTAAACTTCATTATTGTTCGATTTCTCACATTCCCCACGTGAAGTTAAGGCTCAAAACAAGGATTTTTAGTAACAACAAGCTTTGTAAAAGAATAATGATTATATTCAGCTTGTTAAATTTCAAAACTCTTAGCATGATTATTTGAATCAAAATGGATAAAACTTCATTATTGTCCAATTTTTCATGTTCCCTACGTGAAGTTAAGGCTCAAAACTACGATTTGTAATATCACAATGATTAAACTCGGCTTGTTGAATTTTAAAACACTTAAGATGATTATTTGAAACAAAATGGGTAAAACTTCATTATTGTCCAATTTCTCATGTTCTCTACGTGAAGTTAAGGCTCAAAACAATGATTTCTTGTCACAATAAGTTTTGTAATAGAATAATAATTATACTCAGCTTGTTAAATTTCAAAACTCTTAGGACAATTTTTTGAAACAAAATGGATAAAACTTCATTGTTGTCCAATTTCCCACGTTCTCCACATGAAGTTAAAGCTCAAAACAACGATTTCTTGTCACAATAAGTTTTTTAATAGAATAATTATTATACTCGGCTTGTTGAATTTAAAAATATGTAAGATGATTATTTGAAACAAAATGGGTAAAACTACATTATCGTTGAATTTCCCACGTTCTCTTCATAAAGTTAAGGGTCAAAACAACAATTTCTAGTCACAATTAGCATTGTGAAAGAATAATTATTATATTCGGCCTGTTAAATTTCAAAGCTCTAAGGATGACTTTTTGAAACAAAATGGATAAAACTTCATTATAGTCCTATTTCCCATGTTCCCTACGTGAAGTTAAGGCTCAAAACCACGATTTCTAATATAACAATGATTATACTCGGCTTGTTGAATTTCCAAACACTTAAGATAATTATTTGAAATAAAATGGGTAAAACTTCATTATCGTCCAATTTTCCATGTTCTCTACGTGAAGTTAAGGCTCAAAACAACGATTTCTTGTCACAATAAGTTTTGTAATAGAATAATGATTATACTCTGCTTGTTGAATTTTAAAACTTTTAGGATGATTATTTGAAACAAAATGGGTCAAACTTCATTATTGTCCGATTTCCCACATTCCACACATGAAGTTAAGGCTCAAAACAATGATTTCTAGTCACAATAAGCTATCTAAAAGAATAATGATTATATTCGGCTTGTGAATTTCAAAACTCTTAGGATTATTATTTGAAACAAAATGGGTCAAACTAAATTATCTTCTGATTTCCCACGTTCCCTACATGAAGTTAAGGCCCAAAACAACAACTTCTAGTCACAACAAGCTTTGTAAAAGAATAATGATTATATTCGGCTTGTTGAATTTCAAAACTCTTAGGATGATTTTTTAAAACAAAATGGATAAAACTTCATTGATGTCTAATTTCCCACGTTCTCCACATGAAGTTAAAGCTCAAAACAACGATTTCTTGTCACAATAAGTTTTTTAATAGAATAATGACTATACTCGGCTTGTTGAATTTCAAAACATGTAAGATGATTATTTGAAACAAAATGGGTAAAACTTCATTATCGTTGAATTTCCCACGATCTCTTCATAAAGTTAAAGCTCAAAACAACAATTTCTAGTCACAATTAGCATTGTAAAAGAATAATTATTATATTCGGCTTGTTAAATTTCAAAGCTCTAAGGATGATTTTTTGAAACAAAATGGATAAAACTTCATTATTGTCCTATTTCCCATGTTCCCTACGTGAAGTTAAGGCTCAAAACCACGATTTCTAATATAACAATGATTATACTCGGCTTGTTGAATTTTCAAATACTTAAGATAATTATTTGAAATAAAATGGGTAAAACTTCATTATCGTCCAATTTTCCATGTTCTCTACGTGAAGTTAAGGCTCAAAATAACGATTTCTTGTCACAATAAGTTTTGTAATAGAATAATGATTATACTCAGCTTGTTGAATTTTAAAACTCTTAGGATGATTATTTGAAACAAAATGGGTCAAACTTCATTATTTTTCGATTTCCCACGTTCCACACATGAAGTTAAGGTTCAAAACAACAATTTCTAGTTACAATAAGCTTTTCTAAAATAATAATGATTATATTCGGCTTGTTGAATTTCAAAACTCTTAGGATTATTATTTGAAACAAAATGGGTCAAACTTAATTATCTTCTGATTTCCCACGTTCCCTACATGAAGTTAAGGCTCAAAACAACAACTTCTAGTCACAACAAGCTTTGTAAAAGAATAATTATTATATTCGGCTTGTTGAATTTCAAAACTCTTAGGATGATTTTTTGAAACAAAATGGATAGAACTTCATTGTTGTCCAATTTCCCACATTCTCCACATGAAGTTAAAGCACAAAACAACGATTTCTTATCACAATAAGTTTTCTAATACAATAATGATTATACTCGGCTTGTTGAATATAAAAACATGTAAGATGATTATTTGAAACAAAATGGGTAAAACTTCATTATCGTTCAATTTCCCATGTTCTCTACATGAAGTTAAGACTCAAAACAACAATTTCTAGTGACAATTAGCATTGTAAAAGAATAATGATTATATTCGGCTTGTTAAATTTCAAAGCTATAAGGATGATTTTTTTAAACAAAATGGATAAAACTTCATTATTGTCCGATTTCCCATGTTCCCTACGTGAAGTTAAGGCTCAAAACTACGATTTCTAATATAACAATGATTATACACGGCTTGTTGAATTTCAAAACACTTAAGATGATTACTTGAAACAAAATGGGTAAAACTTCATTATCGTCCAATTTCCCATGTTCTCTACGTGAAGTTAAGGCTCAAAATAATGATTTCTTGTCACAATAAGTTTTGTAATAGAATAATGATTATACCTTACTTGTTGAATTTCAAAACTCTTAGGATGATTTTTTGAAACAAAATGGATAAAACTTCATTGTGGTCCAATTTCCCACGTTCTCCACATGAAGTTAAAGCTTAAAACAACGATTTCTTGTCACAATAAGTTTTGTAATAGAATAATGATTATACTCGGCTTGTTGAATTTAAAAACACGTAAGATAATTATTTGAAACAAAATAGTTAAAACTTCATTATACTTCAATTTCCCACGTTCTCTACATGAAGTTAAGTCTCAAAACAACAATTTCTAGTCACAATTAGCATTGTAAAAGAATAATGATTATATTCGGCTTGTTAAATTTCAAAGCTCTAAGGATGATTTTTTGAAACAAAATAGATAAAACTTCATTATTATCCGATTTCCCATGTTCCCTACGTGAAGTTAAGGCTCAAAACCGTGATTTCTAATATAACAATGATTATACTCGGCTTGTTGAATTTCAAAACACTTAAGATGATTATTTGAAACAAAATGGGTAAAACTTCATTATCGTCCAATTTTCCATGTTCTCTACGTGAAGTTAAGGCTCAAAACAACGATTTCTTGTCACAATAAGTTTTGTAATAGAATAATGATTATACTCGGCTTGTTGAATTTTAAAACTCTTAGGATGATTATTTGAAACAAAATGGGTCAAACTTCATTATCGTCCGATTTCCCACGTTCCATACGTGAAGTTAAGGCTCAAAACAACGATTTGTAGTCACAATAAGCTTTGTAAAAGAATTATGATTATATTCGGCTTGTTGAATTTCAAAACTCTTTGGATGATTATTTGAAATAAAATGGGTCAAACTTAATTATCGTTCGATTTCCCACGTTCCCTTGTCACGACCCAATTTTACTAATCTTGATTAACTGCTTAATCAGGATCGGCAATTCGTGATGTGGGGCCCGCATGAGATGTGCGCACTAACCGAAGCATGTGGCCGAGGTAAATTTTATATTTGTATTGATGTATTCCTAGTGTTTTATATGTGTGTAGGCTTATTATGTCAGTACTTGCAGCTATTGACGCCGAGTCGTGGTCAAGGACATGCCTCGAGTTGCGTGCAAGCCGGGGTACCGAATAGCGAGAATTGCTGTAAGTCTAAATTTAGTAAAATACAATGTAATTAAATTAATGCACATTAAATCATAGTCTATGGTCACAAATTAATTAAGTTGAATTGGACACATATAATTATATATATATAATATAAATATATAAATACATTTTAAAAAAAAATCAAATAGAAAAGATTTTTGAAATCACAAAAAAGGGCTTTGGTTTATTAATAAAGAGGATAAGATTGAGGGGTATTTTGGTAATTTGGTTAATTTTTCTTATCTAACACCAAAACCACCACCACCACACACCACAAATTGAAAAAAGAGAACCGAGAGAGAGAGAGTCAGAGAGAGGGAGAAGGGGAGATCAAAAGTTTGAGGCACGACAGCGATGTCAAGGCAGAGGTAAGTTATTGTTCTCGTCGTTGTTGTTGTTATTGGCATTGTAGTGTTGTGTTGTTGAAGCTTGAAAAATTGTTGCTTCAATGGTGATTTGGATTGTTGGTGGTGTTGTTGTTATGTTAATGGATTGTTGGTGGTGTTCTTATGTTGATGGGTTGAAGAAGTGAAGAAGGAAAGAAAGAAATCAAGAAAAAAAAAAAAAAAAAAAAGAGAGAAGCAGAGACGCTGCTGTTGCAGCGTCTCTGCTGAAGAAGAAGAGGGAGGGAGACCCGGTTGGACCGGGTCTGACCCGGTCCAGCCCAAAAATATAAAAAAATAATAAATAAAAATAAATAAATAAATAAATATAAAATATATATATTTAAATATATGTATACATATATATATATATATGCAAATACACATGTATTTATATATATATATATACATATACGCATGTATGTATATATATACATAAAATATATCTAATAAAATATAAATAAATAAATAAATTATATGAAATAATCTTTCAGAGACCTAGGGGTGTTACGGGAGTTTGGGAACGCTAGTCGGAGTGTCGCGAGGCTGGATAGCTAGAGCTATCCTGTGACTTGTAAGTGAAACTGTGGGAAATACCTACTTTATTTCATTCATGTTATTTCTCTTTTCAGTCAATTTGATGACTTCTTGTAAGTAATATACCATTATGCTTTTGTTGCTCTATTCAAATTGAATGTTGAAATAGGATGATGCCTCGTGATAGTTTCATTGACTCATTTTCCTGATATGTCATATCTTTTTGTAAATTATATTATAATTGATGTTAGAAATGCATGCACTAGAGTTACTGTGGTAATTAGTTTTGTATTCCATTTCCTTTGGGGGCTTCGTAGCCTAACTTATTATTGATATCGTACAACCTTAGAAATGAAAATCCTTGAAACAAAAGTTGGAGATTATCTAGTGTCCATTGCACAAGAGATGGGTGGATTCACGGGCTCACTGGACCTCGGGGTTTTCGGCACTCACCACTATTACTTGGGTGGCATCACGTAGCTTGAACTACGGGGTTGTCGACAAGTTATACATATATATATATATATTCAAAAATTTACAAAGTATGTTGAGAGTATCTCCATACGATAGTGGAGAAAGGCTGGTTGATATTTCTCACCGCCGACCGGATGTAGATCATCTCGACTTAGCCTGTGTCAATCTATCTAATTCGGTTAACTGTGATATTTATATGCATTACTTTCTCAACACATTTTTCTGCTATATTATGCATTTAAATATTTGTGTTTACTTTGGAAATGTAGTATAGAATTCCCCGGTTATCACTTAAATATCACTATACTCACCGTCTAGTTTGTGACGGTGGGTGTAGGTCCGTCGAGTAGTACCAGACCGGGTAAGGAGAAGACCGACGACTACCTTTGAGCTCGTAGCGCGTAACTACCGTACATGTAGGTCATATTTTTTTATTATGTTTATATACATCTTTTGCTTGGGTTGTTTTGTTGGGACGAGAGTTAGATCACCCGACTTTTGACTTTCACTTTGTCTATATGATCGCCGTTTATTGCATATTGATATTGTGATTGTTATTTCCTGGTTTCCACATTTAGGATTTATATAAAATGCATCCGCTAATACGTTAAAGACTTCCGCTAATTTGATAATTCTTATAAAATTATAGGGGATTTTCTTATCCCTAAACCCAATTCATGAGATAATAGGTAGTGCAGGCTGACTAATACGTAATTAGGTCATACGTATTGAAATTAGGGCTTAATTATGGGATTAGGCCGGCGGTGCCCTAGATGAAAATAGGGGCCGTTTAATCCCTACATGAAGTTAATGCTCAAAGCAACGATTTCTAATCACAATAAGCTTTGTAAAAGAATAATGAATATATTCGACTTGTTGAATTTTAAAACTTTTAGGATGATCATTTGAAACAAAATGGCTCAAACTTCATTATCGTCCAATTTTTCACGTTCACTACGTGAAGTTAAGGCGCAAAACAACGATTTCTAGTCACAATAAGCTTCGTAAAAGAATAATACTTATATTCGGCTTCTTGAATTTCAAAACTCTTAGGATGATTTTTTGAAATAAAATGGATAAAACTTTATTATTGTCCGATTTCCCATATTCCCTACGTGAAGATAAGGCTCAAAACAACGATTTCTAGTCACAATAAGTTTTGTAATAGAATAGTGATTATACTCGGCTTGATGAATTTAAAAACACGTAAGATGATTATTTGAAATAAAATGGGTAAAACTTCATTATCGTTCAATTTCCCACGTTCTCTCATGATGTTAAGGCTCAAAATAACGTTTTCTAGTCACAATAAGCTTTGTAAAAGAATAATAATTATATTTGGCTTGTTGAAATTCAAAACTCTAAGGATGTTTTTTGAAACAAAATGGATAAAACTTCATTATTTTCCGATTTCCCATGTTTCCTACGTGAAGTTAAGGCTCAAAACAACGATTTCTAGTCACAATAAGTTTTATAATAGAATAATTATTATACTCGCCTTCGTGTATATAAAAACACGTAAGATGATTATTTGAAACAAAATGGGTAAAACTTCATTATCGTTCAATTTTCCACGTTCTCTACATGAAGTTAAGGCTCAAAACAATGATTTCTAATCACAATAAGTTTTGTAAAAGAATAATAATTATATTCTGCTTGTTGAATTTCAAAACTCTAAAGTTGATTTTTTAAAACAAAATGGATAAAACTTCATGGTCGTCCGATTTCCCATATTCCCTACGTAAAGTCAATGCTCAAAATAACGAATTCTAGTCACAATAAGTTTTGTAATAGAATAATGATTATATTAGACTTGTTGAATTTCAAAACTCTTATGACGATTATTTGAAACAAAATGGGTTAAACTTCATTATCGTCCGATTTCTCACGTTCCCTACGTGAAGTTAAGGCACAAAAGAACGATATCTAGTCAAAACAAGCTTTGTGACAAAATAATAATTATACTCGGCTTGTTTACTTTCAATACTCTTAAGATTATTATTTGAATCAAAATGGGTAAAACTTCATTATTGTCCGATTTTCCACGTTCCCTTAGTAAAGTTAAGACTCAAAAAAACAATTTCTATTGAAAATAAGCGTTGTAGATGAAATATGATTACGCTCGGCTTGTTGAATTTTAAAACTCTTAGAATGATTAATTTATACAAAATCGTTAAAACTTCATTATCATCTAATTTCTCACGTTCCCTACGTGAAGTTAAGGATCAAAACAATGATTACTACTCACAATAAGCTTTGTGACAGAATAATAATTATACTCGGCTTGTTGAATTTCAAAATTCTTAGAATGATTATTTGAAACAGAATAGGTAAAATTTCATTATCGTTCGATTTTCCATGTTCCCTACGTGAAGTTAAGGCTCAAAAAAGAATTTCTAGTGACAATAAGCTTTGTAATAGAATAATGATTATAGTCGGTTTGTTGAATTTCAAAACTCTTAGAATGTTTATTTGAATTAAAATGGATAAAACTTCATTATTGTCTGATTTTCCACTTTCCCTACGTGAAGTTAAGTCTCAAAATAATGATTTCTAGTTACAATAAGCTTTTTAAAGAATAATGATTATATTCGACTTGTTGAATTTCAAAACACTTAAGAAGATTATTTGAAAAAAATGGGTAAAACTTCATTATCGTCCAATTTCTCACATTCCCTACGTGAAGTTTAGGCTCAAAAAAACGATTTTGAGTTACAATAAGCTTTGTGACAGAATAATGATTATACTCGGCCATTTGAGTTTCAAAATTGTTATTATGATTATTTGAAGCAAATTGAATAATACTTCATTATCGTTCAATTTCCCACGTTCCCTACGTGAAGTTACGGCTCAAAAGAACGATATCTAGTCACAACAAGCTTTGAGACAGAATAATGATTATACTCGGCTTGTTTACTTCCAAATTCTTAAGATGATTATTTGAATCAAAATGGGTAAAACTTCATTATCGTCCGATTTCCCACATTCCCTTAGTGAAGTTAAGGGTCAAAACAAAGATTTCTATGAAAATAAGCGTTGTAGAAAAAATATGATTACGCTCGGCTTGTTGAATTTTAAAAATTTTAGAATGATTAATTTATACAAAATTTATGAAATTTCAATATCGTCCAATTTCCCACGTTCCCTACATGAAGTTAATGCTCAAAATAACAATTTCTTGTCACAATAAGTTTTGTACCAAAATAATGATTATATTCAGCTTGTTGAATTTCAAAACTCTTAGTATGAATATTTGAAACAAAATGGGTCAAACTTCATTATCGTCTGATTTCTCACATCCCCTATGTGAAGTTAAGGCTCAAAACAACGATTTCTACTCTCAATAAGCTTTTTGACAGAATAATGATTATAATTGGCTTGTTTACTTTCAAGACTCATAGGATGATTTTGGGACACAAAATGGATAAAACTTCATTATTGTCCGATTTCCTATTTCCCTACATAAAGTTAAGGCTCAAAACAATAATTTCTAGTCACAATAAGTTTTGTAATTGAATAACGATTATACTCAGCTTGTTGAATTTAAAAACACGTAAGATGATTATTTGAAACAAAAAGGGTAAAACTTCATTATCATTCAATTTCCCATGTTCTCCACATGAAGTTAAGGCACAAAACAATGATTTCTAGTCACAATAAGTTTTTTAAAAGAATAATGATTGTATTCGACTTGTTGATACTCAAAACTCTAAGGATGATTTTTTGGAACAAAATGGGTAAAACTTGATTATTGTTCGATTTCCCATGTTCCTTACGTGAAGTTAATGCTCAAAATAATGATTTCTAGTCACAATAAGTTTTTTAATAGAATAATTATTATACTCGGCATGATGAATTTCAAAACTCTAGGGATGATTATTTGAAACAAAATGGGTCAAATTTCATTATCGTTCAATTTCCAAATTTCCTACGTGAAGTTAAAGCTCAAAACAACATTTCTAGTCACAAAAAGCTTTGTAAATGAATAATAATTATATTCGTCTTGTTGAATTTCAAAACTCTTAGGTTGATTATTTGAATCAAAATGGATAAATTTTTATTATTGTTCGATTTTCCATGTTCCCTACGTGAAGTTAAGGCTCAATACAACGATTCCTAGTAACAATAAGCTTTGTAAAAGAATAATGATTATATTCAGCTTGTTGAATTTCAAAACCCTTAGGATGATTATTTGAATCAAAATGGATAAAACTTCATTATTGTCTTATTTTCCATGTTCCCTATGTGAAGTTGAGACTCAAAACAACGATTTCTAGTCACAATAAGCTTTGAAAAAGAATAATGATTATATTCGACTTGTCGAATTTCAAAACTCCTAGGATGATTATTTGAAACGAAATGGGTCAAACTTCATTATCGTCTGATTTCCCAAATTTCCTACGTGAAGTTAAAGCTCAAAACAACGATTTCTAGTCATAAAAAGCTTTGTAAAAGAATAATAATTATATTCGTCTCGTTGAATTTCAAAACTCTTAGGTTGATTATTTGAATCAAAATGGATAAAACTTTATTATTGTCCGATTTTCCATGTTCCCTACATGAAGTTAAGACTCAAAACAACGATTTCTTGTAACAATAAGCTTTGTAAAAGAATAATGGTTATATTCCGCTTGTTGAATTTCAAAACCCTTAGGATGATTATTTGAATCAAAATGGATAAAACTTCATTATTGTCTTATTTTCCATGCTCCCTATGTGAAGTTAAGACTCAAAATAACGATTTCTAGTCACAATAAGCTTTGTAAAAGAATAATGATTATATTCGACTTGTTGAATTTCAAAAATCTTAGGATGATTATTTGAAACGAAATGGGTCAAACTTCATTATCGTCCGATTTCCCATGTTCCCTATGTGAAGTTAAGGCTCAAAACAACGATTTTTAGTCCCAATAAGCTTTGTAAAAGAATAATGATTATATTTGACTTGTCGAATTTCAAAACTCTTGGGATGATTATTTCGAACGAAATGGGTCAAACTTCATTATCGTTCGATTTCCCACGTTCCCTACGTGAAGTTAAGGCACAAAACAACGATTTCTAGTCACAATAAACTTTGTAAAAGAATAATGATTATATTCGACTTGTTGAATTTCAAAACTCTTAGGATGATTATTTCAAACGAAATGGGTCAAACTTCATTATCGCTCGATTTCTCACGTTCCTTACGTGAAGTTAAGGCGCAAAACAACGATTTCTAGTAACAATAAGCTTTGTAAAATAATAATGATTTTATTCGGCTTGTTGAATTTCAAAACTCTAAGTATGATTGTTTGAAACAAAATGGGTCAGACTTCATTTTTGTCCGATTTCCCACGTTCCCTACGTGAAGTTAAGGCTCAAAACAACGATTTCTAGTAACAATAAGCTTTGTAAAAGAATAATGATTATATTCAGCTTGTTGAATTTCAAAACTCTTAGGATGATTATTTGAATCAAAATGAATAAAACTTCATTAGTGTCCGATTTTTCATGTTCCCTACGTGAAGTTAAGACTCAAAACAACGATTTCTAGTCACAATAAGCTTTATAAAATAATAATGATTATATTCGACTTGTTGAATTTTAAAACTCTTAGGATGATTATTTGAAACGAAATGGGTCAACCTTCATTATCGTCCGATTTACCATGTTCCCTACGTGAAGTTAAGGCTCAAAACAACGATTTCTAGTCAAAATAAGTTTTGTAATAGAATAATGATTATACTTGGCTTGTTGAATTTAAAAACACGTAAGATGATTATTTGAAATAAAATGGGTAAAACTTCATTATCGTTCAATTTCCCACGTTCTCTACATGAAGTTAAGGCTCAAAACAACGATTTGTTGTCACAATTAGCTTTGTAAAAGAATAATGATTTTTTTCAGCTTGTTCAATTTCAAGACTTTAAGGATGATTTTTTGAAACAAAATGGGTCAAACTTCATTAATGTCCGATTTCCCACGTTCCCTACGTCAAGTTAAGGCTCAAAACAACGATTTCTACTCTCAATAAGCTTTGTGCCAAAATAATGATTATACTTTCCTTGTTTACTTTCAAAACTCTTAAGATGATTTTTTGAAACAAAATGGATAAAACTTCATTATTGTCCGATTTCCCATGTTCCTTACGTGAAGTTAAGGCTCAAAACAACGATTTCTAGTCACATTTAGTTTTGTAATGGAATAGTGATTATACTCAGCTTGTTGAATTTAAAAACACGTAAGATGATTATTTGAAACAAAATGGGTAAAACTTCATTATCGTTCAATTTTCCACGTTCTCTACATAAAGTTAAGGCTTAAAACAACAATTTCTAGTCACAAAAAGCTTTGTAAAAGAATAATGATTATGTTCGGCTTGTTGTCTTTCAAAACTCCTAGGATGATTATTTGAAACAAAATGGGTCAAACTTCATTATCGTCTGATTTCCCACGTTCCTTACACGAAGTTAAAGCTCTAAACAACAATTTATAGTCACTATAAGCTTTGTAAAAGAATAATGATTATATTCGGCTTGTAGAATTTTAGGACTCTTAGATTGATTATTTGAATCAACATGGATAAAACCTTATTATTGTCCGATTTCCCATGTTCCCTACGTGAAGTTAAGGCTCAAAACAACGATTTCTAGTGACAATAAGCTTTGTAAAAGAATAATGGTTATATTCAGCT
This sequence comes from Stephania japonica, assembly GCA_039657345.1. NCBI lineage: Eukaryota > Viridiplantae > Streptophyta > Magnoliopsida > Ranunculales > Menispermaceae > Stephania > Stephania japonica. Next base: position 25,561,392 of record CM077563.1, on the reverse strand, counting down.
TGTTGAATTTCAAAACCCTTAGGATGATTATTTGAATCAAATTGGATAAAACTTCATTATTGTCTTATTTTCCATGTTCCCTATGTGAAGTTAAGACTCAAAACAACGATTTCTAGTCACAATAAGCTTTATAAAAGATTAATGATTATATTCGACTTGTTAAATTTCAAAATCTTAAGATGATTATTTGAAACGAAATGGGTTAAACTTCATTATCATCCGATTTCCCATGTTCCCTATGTGAAGTTAAGGCTCAAAACAACGATTTTTATTCACAATAAGCTTTGTAAAAGAATAATAATTATATTTGACTTGTCGAATTTCAAGACTCTTAGGATGATTATTTCGAACGAAATGGGTCAAACTTCATTATCGCTCGATTTCCCACGTTCCCTACGTGAAGTTAAGGCACAAAACAACGATTTCTAGTCACAATAAGCTTTGTAAAAGAACAATGATTATATTCGACTTGTCGAATTTCAAAACTCTTAGGATGATTATTTCAAACGAAATGGGTCAAACTTCATTATCGTTCGATTTCCCACATTCCCTACGTGAAGTTAAGGCGCAAAACAACGATTTCTAGTCACAATAAGCTTTGTAAAAGAATAATGATTTTATTCGGCTTGTTGAAATTCAAAACTCTAAGTATGATTGTTTAAAGCAAAATGGGTCAAACTTCATTATTGTCCGATTTCCCACGTTCCCTAGTGAAGTTAAGGCTCAAAACAACGATTTCTAGTAACAATAAGCTTTGTAAAAGAATAATGATTATATTCAACTTGTTGAATTTCAAAACTCTTAGGATGATTATTTGAATCAAAATGGATAAAACTTCATTAGTGTCCGATTTTCTATGTTCCCTATGTGAAGTTAAGACTCAAAACAACGATTTCTAGTCACAATAAGCTTTGTAAAATAGTAATGATTATATTCGACTTGTTGAATTTTAAAACTCTTAGGATGATTATTTGAAACGAAATGGGTCAAGCTTCATTCTCGTTCGATTTCCCATGTTCCCTACGTGAAGTTAAGGCTCAAAACAACGATTTCTAGTCAAAATAAGTTTCGTAATAGAATAATGATTATACTTGGCTTGTTGAATTTAAAAACACGTAAGATGATTATTTGAAATAAAATGGGTAAAACTTCATTATCGTTCAATTTCCCACGTTCTCTACATGAAGTTAAGGCTCAAAACAACGATTTGTAGTCACAATAAGCTTTGTAAAAGAATAATGATTTTTTTCAGCTTGTTCAATTTCAAAACTTTAAGGATGATTTTTTGAAACAAAATGGGTCAAACTTCATTACTGTCCGATTTCCCACGTTCCCTACGTGAACTTAAGGCTCAAAACAACGATTTCTACTCTCAATAAGCTTTGTGCCAAAATAATGATTATACTTTCCTTGTTTACTTTCAAAACTCTTAGGATGATTTTTTGAAACAAAATGGATAAAACTTTATTATTGTCCGATTTCCCATGTTCCTTACGTGAAGTTAAGGCTCAAAACAACGATTTCTAGTCACATTTAGTTTTGTAATGGAATAGTGATTATACTCAGCTTGTTGAATTTAGAAACACGTAAGATGATTATTTGAAACAAAATGGGTAAAACTTCATTATCGTTCAATTTCCCACATTCTCTACATAAAGTTAAGGCTTAAAACAACAATTTCTAGTCACAAAAAGCTTTGTAAAAGAATAATGATTATGTTTGGCTTGTTGTCTTTCAAAACTCCTAGGATGATTATTTGAAACAAAATGGGTCAAACTTCATTATTGTCCGATTTCCCACGTTCCTTACGCGAAGTTAAAGCTCTAAACAATGATTTATAATCACTATAAGCTTTGTAAAAGAATAATGATTATATTCGGCTTGTAGAATTTCACGACTCTTAGATTGATTATTTGAATCAAAATGGATAAAACTTTATTATTGTCCGATTTCCCATGTTCCCTACGTGAAGTTAAGGCTCAAAACAACGATTTCTATTTACAATAAGATTTGTGAAAGAATAATTATTATATTCGACTTGTGGAATTTCAAAACTCTAAGGATGATTATTTGAAATAAAATGGGTCAAACTTCATTATCTACCAATTTCTGAGGTTCTCTACGTGAAGATAATGATCAAAACAACGATTTCTAGTCACAATAAGCTTTGTGACAGAATAATGATTATACTCGACTTGTTGAATTTCAAAACACTTAAGATGATTATTTGAAACAAAATGGGTAAAACTTCATTATCATTCGATTTCGCATGTTCTTTATGTGAAGTTAAGCCTCCAAAACAGCGATTTCTATTGAAAAGACGCGTTGTAGATGAAATATTATTATAATTGGCTTGTTGAATTTCAAAACTCTTAGAATGATTAATTGATACAAAATCGTTAAAAATTCATTACCATGAAATTTCCCACGTTCCCTAATTGAAGTTAAGGCTCAAAAAAATATTTCTATAGAAAATAAACGTTGTAGATAAAATATGATTCTGCTTGGCTTGTTGAATTTCAAATCTCGTAGAATGATTATTTGATACAAAATCGTTAAAACATCATTATTGTCCGATTTCCAATGTTCCCTACGTGAAGTTAAGGCGCAAAACAACGATTTCTAATAACAATAAGCTTTGTAAAAGAATAATAATTATATTCGGCTTCTTGAATTTCAAAACTCTTAGGATGATTTTGTGAAACAAAATGGATAGAACTTCATTATTGTCCGATTTTCCATGTTCCCAATGTGATGTTAAGGCTCAAAACAACGATTTCCAGTCACAATAAGTTTTGTAATTGAATAATGATTATACTAAGCTTGTTGAATTTAAAAACACGTAAGATGATAATTTGAAATAAAATGGATAAAACTTCATTATCTTTCAATTTCCCAAGTTCTCTATATGAAGTTAAGGCTCAAAACAACGATTTCTAGTCATAATAAGCATTGTAAAAGAATAATGATTATATACGGCTTGTTAAATTTGAAAACTCTAAACATGATTATTTGAAAAAAAAAGGATAAAAGTTCATTATTGTCCGATTTCCTACTTTCCATACGTGAAGTTAAGACTCAAAACAACGATTTCTAATCACAATAAACTTTGTGAAAGAATAAGGATTATACTCGGCTTGTTGAATTTCAAAGCTCTTAGGATGATTATTTGAAACTAAATGGGTCAAACTTCATTATCGTCCTATTTCTTACATTCTCTATATGAAGTTAATGCTCAAAACAACGATTTTTTGTCACAATAAGTTTTGTAACAAAACAATGATTATACTCGGCTTGTCGAATTTCAAAACTCTAAGAATGTTTATTTGAAGCAAAATGGGTCAAACTTCATTATCGTCCGATTTTTTGCGTTCCCTACGTGAAGTTAAAGCTCAAAACAACAATTTCTAGTCACAATAAGATTTGAAAAAGAATAATGATTATATTCAGCTTGTTGAATTTCAAAACTCTTAGGATGATTATTTGAATCAAATGGATAAAACTTCATTATTGCCCGATTTCCCTCGTTCCCTACGAGAAGTTAAGGCTCAAAACAACGATTTCTAGTCACAACAAGCTTTGTAAGAGAATAATGTTTATTTTCGGCTTGTTTAATTTCAAAACTCTTAGGATGATTATTTGAAAAAAATGGGTCAAACTTCATTATCGTCCTATTTCCCACGTTCTTTACATGAAGTTAATGCTCAAAACAACGATTTCTTATCACAATAAGTTTTGTAACAGAATAATGATTATACTCGGCTTATTGAATTTTAAAACTCTAAGGATGATTATTTGAAACAAAATGGATTAAACTTCATTATCGTCTGATTTCCCACATTCCCTACGTGAAGTTAAAGCTCAAAACAACGATTTTTAGTCACAATAAGCTTTGCAAAAGAATAATGATTATATTCGGCTTGTTGAATTTCAAAACTCCTAAGATGATTATTTTAATCAAAATTGATAAAACTTCATTATTGTACTATTTCCCATGTTCCCTAGTGAAGTTAAGGCTCAAAACAACGATTTCTAGTAACAATAAGTTTTGTAATGGAATAATGATTATACTCGGCTTAATGAATTTAAAAACACGTAAGATGATTATTTGAAACAAAATGGTAAAACTTCATTATCGTTCAATTTCCCACGTTCTCTACATGAAGTTAAAGCTCAAAACAACGATTTTTACTCACAATAAGCTTTATAAAATAATAATGATTATATTCGGCTTGTTGAATTTCAAAACTCTAAGGATGATTTTTTGAAACAAAATGGATAAAACTTTATTATTGTCCAATTTTCCATGTTTCCTACGAGAAGTTAAAGCTCAAAACAATGATTTCTTGTCACAATATGTTTTGTAATTGAATAATGATTATACTCAGCTTGTTAAATTTAAAAACAAGTAAGATGATTATTTGAAAAAAAATGGATAAAAGTTCATTATCGTTCAATTTCCCATATTCTTCATGTATTCTCTACATGAAGTTAAGGCTCAAAACAACGATTTCTAGTCACAATAAGCTTTATAAAAGAATAATTATTATATTCGACTTGTTGAAATTCAAAACTCTAATGATGATTTTTTGAAACAAAATGGATAAAACTTTATTATTGTCCGATTTCCAATGTTCCCTATGTAAAGTTAAGGCTCAAAATAACGATTTCTAGTCACAATAAGTTTTGTAATAGAATAATGATTATACTCGTCTTGTTGAATATAAAATCACGTAAGATGATTATTTGAAACAAAATGGTTAAAACTTTATTATTGTCTGATTTTTCATGTTCCTTACGTGAAGTTACAGCGCAAAACAACTATTTCTAGTCACAATAAGCTTTGTAAAAGAATAATTATTATATTCAACTTCTTAATTTCAAAACTCTTAGGATGATTTTATGAAACAAAATGGATAAAACTTCATTATTGTCCGATTTCTCATGTTCCCTAGGTGAAGTTAAGGCTCAAAACAATGATTTCTAGTCACAATAAACATTGTGACAGAATAATGATTATACTCGTCTTGTTGAACTTCAAAACTCTTAGGATAATTATTTGAAACAAAATAGGTCAAACTTCATTATTGTCCAATTTCCCACGTTCCCCACGTGAAGTTAAAGCTCAAAACAACGATTTCTAGTCACAATAAGCTTTGTAAAAGAATATTGATTATATTCGGCTTGTTGAATTTCAAAACTCCTAAGATGATTATTTGAATCAAAATGGATAAAACTTCATTATTGTCCGATTTTCCATGTTCCCTACGTGAAGTTAAGGCTCAAAACAACGATTTCTTGTCACAATAAGCTTTGTTAAAGAATAATGATTATATTTGGCTTGTTGAATTCAAAGCTCTAAGGATGATTTTTTGAAACAAAATGGATAAAACTTCATTATTGTCCGATTTCCCATGTTCCCAACGTGAAGTTAAGGCACAAAACAACGATTTCTAGTCATAATTAGTTTTGTAATAGAATAATGATTATACTCGGCTTGTTGAATTTTAAAACACTTAAGATGATTATTTGAAACAAAATAGGTAAAACTTCATTATCGTCCAATTTCCTATGTTCCCTACGTGAAGTTAATGCTCAAAACAATGATTTCTAGTCACAATAAGTTTTGTAATGGAATAATGATTATACTTGTCTTGTTGAATATAAAAACATGTAAGATGTTTATTTGAAACAAAATGGTTAAAACTTCATTATTGTCAGATTTTCCATGTTTCATACGTGAAGCTAAGGCGCAAAACAATGATTTCTAGCCACAATAAGCTTTGTAAAAGAATAATAATTATATTCGGCTTCTTGAATTCAAAAGTCTTAGGATGATTTTTTGAAACAAAATGGATTAAACTTTATTACTGTACAATTTTCCATTTTCCCTACATGAAGTTAAGGCTCAAAACAACGATTTCTAGTCACAATAAGTTTTGTAATATAATAATGATTATACTCGGCTTGTTGAATATCAAAACTCTTAAGATGATTATTTGAAACAAAATGGGTAAAACTTCATTATCGTCCAATTTTTCACGTTCTCTACATGAAGTTAAGGATCAAAACAACGATTTTTAGTCACAATAAACTTTGTGACAGAATAATGATTATATTCGTCTTGTTGAATTTCAAAACTCTTAGGATGATTATTTGAAACAAAATGGGTCAAACTTCATTATTTTTCGATTTCCCACATTCCCTACGTGAAGTTAAAGCTCAAAATAACAATTTCTAGTCACAATAAGCTTTGAAAAGGAATAATGATTATATTTGGCGGGTTGAATTTCAATACTCCTAGGATAATTACTTGAATCAAAATGGATAAAACTTCATTATTGTACGATTTCCCATATTCCCTACGTGAAGTTAATGCTCAAAACAACGATTTCTAGTCACACTAAGCTTTTTAATAGAATAATGATAATATTCGCCTTGTTGAATTCGAAAACACTTGAGATGATTATTTGAAACAAAATGGCTAAAACTTCATAATCGCCCTATTTCTCACGTTCTCTACATGAAGTTAATGCTCAAAACAATGATTTCTTGTAACAATAAGTTTTGTACCAAAATAGTGATTATACTCGGATTGTTGAATTTAAAAACTATTAGGATAAATATTTGAAACAAAATGAGCCAAACTTCATTATCGTCCGATTTCTCACGTTCGCTACATGAAGTTAAGTCTCAAAACAATGATTTCAACTATCAATAAGCTTTGTGATAGAATAATGATTATACTTGGCTTGTTTACTTTCAAAACTCATAGGATGATTTGTTGAATCAAATTGGATAAAACTACATTATTGTCTGATTTCCCATTTTCCCTACGTGAAGTTAAAGCTCAAAACAACAATTTCTAGTAACAATAAGTTTTGTAATAAAATACTCGGCTCATTGAATTTAAAAACACGTAAGATGATTATTTGAAACGAAATGGGTAAAACTTCATTATCGTTCAATTTCCAATGTTCTCTACATGAAGTTAAGGCTCAAAACAACGATTTCAAGTGAAAATAAGCTTTGTAAAAGAATAATGATTATATTCGGCTTGTTGAAATTCAAAACTCTTAGGATGATTTTTTGAAACAAAATGGATAAAACTTCATTACTGTTGGATTTCCCATGTTCCCTACGTGAAGTTAAGGCTCAAAACAACGATTTCTTGTCACAATATATTTTGTAATTGAATAATGATTATACTCAGCCTGTTGAATTTAAAAACACCTAAGATGATTATTTGAAACAAAATAGATAAAACTTCATAATCGTTCAATTTCCCACATTCTATACATGAAGTTAAGGCTCAAAACAACGATTTCTAGTCACAATAAGCTTTGTAAAAGATAATTATTATATTCGACTTGTTGAAATTCAAAACTATAATGATGATTTTTTGAAACAAAATCGATACAACTTCATTATTGTCCTATTTCCTATGTTCCCTATGTGAAGTTAAGGCTCAAAATAATGATTTCTAGTCACAATAAGTTTTGTAATCGAATAATGATTATACTCGTCTTGTTAAATATAAAATCACGTAAGATGATTATTTGAAACAAAATGGTTAAAACTTCATTATTGTACGATTTTTCATATTCCCTACGTGAAGGTAAGGTGCAAAACAACGATTTCTAGTCACAATAAGCTTTGTAAAAGAATAATAATTATATTTGGCTTTTTGAATTCAAAACTCTTAGGATGATTTTTTGAAACAAAATGGATAAAACTTCATTATTGTCCGATTTCCCATGTTCCCTACGTGAAGTTAAGGCTCAAAACAACGATTTCTAGTCACAATAAGCTTTGTAATAGAATAATGATTATATTCGTCTTGTTGCATATAAAAACACGTAAGATGATTATTTGAAACAAAATGGTTAAAACTTCATTATTGTCCGATTTTTCATGTTCCCTGCATGAAGTTAAGGCTCAAAACAATGATTTCTAGTCATAATAAACTTTGTGACAGAATAATGATTATACTTGTCTTGTTGAATTTCAAAACTCTTAGGATGATTATTTGAAACAAAATAGGTCAAACTTCATTATTGTCCGATTTGCCACGTTCCCCACGTGAATTTAAAGCTCAAAACAACGATTTTTAGTCACATTAAGCTTTGTAAAAGAATAATGAATATATTCGGTTTGTTGAATTTCAAAACTCCTAAGATGATTATTTGAATTAAAATGGATAAAACTTCATTATTGTCCGATTTCCCATGTTCCCAACGTGAACTTAAGGCTCAAAACAACGATTTCTAGTAACAATAAGCTTTATTAAAGAATAATGATTATATTTGGCTTGTTGAATTCAAAACTCTAAGGATGATTTTTAGAAACAAAATGGATAAAACTTTATTATTGTCTGATTTCCTATGTTCCCTACGTGAAGTTAAGGCACAAAACAACGATTTCTAGTCATAATTAGTTTTGTAATAGAAAAATGATTATACTCCGCTTGTTGAATTTCAAAACACTTAGGATGATTATTTGAAACAAAATGGATAAAACTTCATTATCGTCCAATTTCCCATGCTCCCTACTTGAAGTTAAGGCTCAAAACAACGATTTCTAGTCACAATAAGTTTTGTAATAGAATAATGATTATACTCGTCTTGTTGAATATCAAAACACGTAAGATGTTTATTTGAAACAAAATGGTTAAAACTTCATTATTGTCTGATTTTCCATGTTCCATACGTGAAGTTAAAGCGCAAAACAACGATTTCTAGCCACAATAAGCTTTGTAAAAGAATAATTATTATATTCGGCTTCTTGAATTCAAAAGTCTTAAGATGATTATTTGAAACAAAATGGGTAAAACTCTTAAGATGATTATATTTGGCTTGTTGAATTCAAAACTCTAGGGATGATTATTTGAAACAAAATAGGTAAAACTTCATTATTGCCCAATTTCCCATGTTCTCTATGTGAAGTTAAGGCTCAAAACAACGATTTCTAGTCATAAGCTTTGTAAAGGAATAATGATTATATTCGGCTTGTTGAATTTAAAAACTCTAAGGATGTTTATTTGAAACAAAATGGGTCAAACTTCATTATCGTCCGATTTTTTACATTCCCTACGTGAAGTTAAAGCTCAAAACAAGGATTTCTATTCACAATAAGCTTTGTAAAAGAATAATGATTATATTCGTCTTGTTGAATTTCAAAACTCTTAGGATGATTATTTGACAAAAATGGATAAAACTTCATTATTGTCTGATTTCCCATGTTCCCTACGTGAAGTTAAGGCACTAAACAACGATTTCTTGTTACAATAAGTTTTGTAACAGAATAGTGATTATATTCGGCTTGTTGAATTTCAAAACTCTAAGGATGATTATTTGAAACAAAATGGATCAAACTTCATTATCTTCCAATTTCCCACGTTCCCTACGTGAAGTTAAAGCTCAAAACAACGATTTCTAGTCACAACAAGCTTTGTTAAAGAATAATGATTATATTCGGCTTGTTGAATTTCAAAACTCTTAAGATGATTATTTGAATCAAAATGGACAAAACCTCATTATTGTCCTATTTTCCATGTTCCCTACGTAAAGTTAAGGCTCAAAACAACGATTTCTAGTCACAATAAGCTTTGTAAAAGAATAATGATTATATTCGGCTTGTTGAATTTTAAAACTCTTATGATGATTACTTCAAACAAAATGGGTCAAACTTTATTATCGTCTGATTTCCCCCGTTCCCTAGGTGAAGACAAGGCTCAAAACAATGATTTCTAGTCACAATAAGCTTTGTAAAAGAATAATGATTATATTCGGCTTATTGAATTTTAAAACTCCTAGGATGAATATTTGAAACAAAACCTTATTGTTTGATTTCTCACATTCCCTACGTGAAGTTAAAGCTCGAAACAACAATTTCTAGTTACAATAAGATATGTAAAAGAATAATGATTAAATTCGGCTTGTTAAATCTCAAAACTCTTAGGATGATTATTTGAATCAAAATAGATAACACTTCGTTATTGTCTGATTTTTCATGTTTCCTACCTGAAGTTAAGGCTCAAAACAACGATTTCTAGTCACAATAAGCTTTTTAAAAGAATAATGATTATATTCGGCTTGTTGAATTTGAAAACACTTCAGATGATTACTTGAAACAAAATGAGTAAAACTTTATTATCGTCAAATTTCACACGTTCTCTCCATGAAGTTAATGCTCAAAATAATGATTTCTTATCACAATAAGTTTTGTGCCAAAATAATGATTATACTTTGCTTGTTGAATTTCGAAACTCTTAAGATGAATATTTGAAACAAAATGGGTTAAACTTTATTATCGTCCGAGTTCTCACGTTCCCTACCTGAAGTTAAGGCTCAAGACAACGATTTCTACTCTTAATAAGCTTTGTGACAAAATAATGATTATACTTGCTTGTTTACTTTCAATAGTCATAGGATGATTTTTTGAAACCAAATGGATAAAACTTCATTATATTTCGATTTCCAATGTTCCCTACGTGAAGTTAGACTGAAAACAACGATTTCTAGTGACAATAAGTTTTGTAATAGAATAATGATTATACTCAGCTTGTTGAATTTAAAAATACAAAAGATGATTATTTGAAACAAAATAAGTAAAATATCATTATTGTTCAATTTCCTACGTTCTCTACATGAAGTTAAGGCTCAAAACAACGATTTCTAGTGACAATAAGCTTTGTAAAAGAATAATGATTATATTCAGCTTGTTAGAATTCAAAACTCTAAGGATGATTTTTTGAAACGAAATAGATAAAACTTCATTACTATCGATTTACCATATTCCCTACGTGAAGTTAATGCTCAAAACACAATTTCTAGTCACAATAAGTTTTGTAATAGAATAATGATTATACTTGGCTTGTTTAATTTAAAAACATGTAAGATGATTATTTGAAACAAAAAAGGTAAAACTTCATTATCGTTCAATATCCTACGTTCTCTACATGAAGTTAAGGCTCAAAACAACGATTTCTAGTCACAATAAGCTAATGATTATATTCGGCTTGTTGAAATTCAAAACTCTAAGGATGATTTTTTGAATGGATAAAACTTTATTATTGTCCGATTTCCTATGTTCCCTACGTGAAGTTAAGGCACGAAAAAACGATTTCTTGTCTCAATATATTTTGTAATTGAATAATAATTATATTCAACTTGTTGAATTTAAAAACACGTAAGATGATTATTTGAAACAAAATGGATAAAACTTCATTATCGTTCAATTTCCTACGTTCTCTACATGAAGTTAAGGCTCAAAACAATGATTTCTAGTCACAATAAGTTTCGTAACAGAATAACGATTATACTCGGTTTGTTGAATTTCAAAACTCTTAGGATGATTATTTGAAAAAAATGGGTGAAACTTCATTATCGTCTTATTTCCCACATTCTCTATATGAAGTTAAAGTTCAAAACAACGATTTCTTGTCATAATAAGCTTTGTAACAGAATAATAATTATACTCGGCTTGTTGAATTTCAAAACGCTAAGGATGATTATTTGAAACCAATGGATCAAACTTCATTATCGTCCGATTTCCCACGTTTCCTACGTGAAGTTAAAGCTCAAAACAACGATTTCTAGTCACAATAAGCTTTGTAAAAGAATAATGATTATATTCGGCTTGTTGAATTTCAAAATTCTTAGGTTGATTTTTTGAAACAAAATGGATAAAACTTCAATATTGTCCAATTTCCTATGTTCCCTACATGAAGTTAAGGCTTAAAACAACGATTTCTACTCAAAATAAGTTTTGTAATAGAATAATGATTCTACTCGGCTTGTTTAGTTCACAAACACATAAGATGATTATTTGAAACAAAATGGGTAAAACTTCATTATCGTTATATTTCCCACGTTCTCTATATGAAGTTAAGGCTCATAACAATGATTTCTAGTCACAATAAGCTTTGTAAAAGAATAATTATTATATTCGATTTATTGAATTTCAAAGCTGTATAAATGATTTTTGAAACAAAATGGATTAAACTTTATTATTGTCCGATTTCCCATGTTCCTTACGTGAAGTTAAAACGCAAAATAAGGATTTCTTGTCACAATAAGTTTTGTAATAGAATAGTGATTGTACTCAGCTTGTTGAATTTCAAAACACGTAATATGATTATTTGAAACAAAATGGGTAAAACTTCATTATTGTTTGATTTCCCATATTCCCTACATGAAGTTAAGGCTCAAAACAACTATTTCTAGTCAAAATAAGCTTTGTAAAAGAATAATGATTATATTCAGCTTGTTGTATTACAAAACTTTTAGGATGATTATTTGAAAAAAAAAAGGTCAAACTTCATTATCGTCCTATTTCCCACATTCTCTACATGAAGTTAATGCTCAAAAAAACGATTTCTTGTCACAATAAGTTTTATAACATAATAATGATTATACTCGGCTTGTTAAATTTCAAAACTCTAAGGAAGATTATTTGAAACAAAATGGATCAAACTTCATTATCATCCGATTTCCCGTGTTCCTACGTAAACTTAAGGCTCAAAACAACGATTTCAATTCACAATAAGTTTTGTAATAGAATAATTTTTATATTCGTCTTGTTGAATTTTAAAACACTTAAGATGATTACTTGAAACAAAATAGGTAAAACTTCATTATCATCCTATTTCCCTCGTTCTCTACATGAAGTTAAAACGCAAAATAAGGATTTCTTGTCACAATAAGTTTTGTAATAGAATAGTGATTATACTCAGCTTGTTGAATTTAAAAACACTTAATATAATTATTTGAAACAAAATGGGTAATACTTCATTATTGTCTGATTTCCCACGTTCCCTACGTGAAGTTAAGGCTCAAAAAAATGATTTCTAGTCAAAATAAGCTTTGTAAAAGAATAATGATTATATTCGGCTTGTTGAATTACAAAACTTTTAGGATGATTATTTGAAAAAAAAGGGTTAAACTTCATTATTGTCCTATTTCTCACGTTCTCTACATGAAGTTAATGATCAAGAATACGATTTCTTGTCACAATAAGTATTGTAACAGAATAATAATTATACTCGGCTTGTTGAATTTCAAAACTCAAAGGAAGATTATTTGAAACAAAATGGATCAAACTTCATTATCGTCCGATTTCCTGCGTTCCTACATGAAGTTAAGGCTAAAAACAACGATTTCAATTCACAATAAGTTTTGTAAAAGAATAAAGTTTATACTCGTCTTGTTGGATTTTAAAACACTTAAGATGATTACTTGAAACAAAATAGGTAAAACTTCATTGACTTCCTATTTCCCACGTTCTCTACATGAAGTTAAGGATCAAAACAATGATATCTTGTCACAATAAGTTTTCTAATAGAATAATGATTGTACTCGGCTTGTTGAATTTCAAAACACTTAAGATGATTATTTGAAACAAAATGGGTAAAACTTCATTATCGTCCAATTTCCCTTGTTCTCTACTTGAAGTTAAGGCTCAAAACAACGATTTCAAATCACAATAAGCTTTGAAAAAGAATAATGATTATATTCGGCTCGGCAAATTTTAAAACTCTTAGGATGATTATTTGAAACAAAATAGGTCAAACTTCATTATCGACCGATTTCCCACGTTACCTACGTGAAGTTAAGGCCTAAAACAACAATTTCTACTCACAATAAGCTTTGTAAAAGAATAATGACTATATTCGGCTTGTTGAATTTTAAGACTCTTAGGATGATTTTTTGAAACTAAATAGATAAAACTTCATGATTGTTTTATTTCCCATGTTCCCTACGTGAAGTCTAGGCTCAAAACAACGATTTCTACTTACAATAAGCTTTGTAACAGAATAATGATTATACCCAGCTTGTTGAATTACAAAACACTTAGGATGATTATTTGAAAAAATGGATTTAACTTCATTATTGTCCAATTTCCCACGTTCCCTTCTTGAAGTTAAGACTCAAAACAACGATTTTTAGTAACAATAAGCTTTGTGACAGAATAAAGATTATACTCGGCTTGTTGAATTTTAAAACTCTTAAGATTATTATTTGAAACAAAATGGATCAAACTTCATTATCAACCTATTTCCCACATTGTCTACATGAAGTTAATGCTTAAAACAACGATTTCTTGTCACAGTAAGTTTTGTAACAAAATGATGATTATGCTCAGCTTGTTGAATTTCAAAACTGTAAGGATGATTATTTGAAATAAAATGGGTCAAACTTCATTATCATCCGATTTTCACGTTCCCTACGTGAAGTTAAGGCTCAAAACAACGATTTCTAGTCACAATAAACTTTGTAAAAGAAAAATGATTATATTCTGCTGATTGAATTTCAAAACACTTAGGATGATTATTTGAAAAAAATGGGTCAATCTTCATTATCATCCTATTTCACACGTTCTCTACATGAAGTTAATGCTCAAAACAATGATTTCTTTCCACAATACGTTTTCTAACAGAATATTGATTATACTCGGGTTGTTGAATTTCAGAACTCTAAGGATGATTATTTGAAACAAAATGGATCAATCTTCATTATCGTCCGATTTCTCATGTTCCCGACATAAAATTAAAGCACAAAACAACGATTTCTAGTCACAATAAGCTTTGCAAAAGAATAATAATTATATTCGGCTTATTGAATTTCAAAATTTTTAGGTTGATTATTTGAATCAAATGGATAAAATTTCATTATTGTCCAATTTTCGATGTTCCCTACGTGAAGTTAAGGCCCAAAACAACGATTTCTAGTCTTAATAAGCTTTGTAAAAGAATAATGATTATATTCGGCTTGTTGAATTTCAAGACTCTTAGGATGATAATTTAATCAAAATGGATAAAACTTTATTATTGTCCTATTTTTGTTCCTTACGTGAAGTTAAGACTCAAAACAACGATTTATAGTCACAATAAGCTTTGTAAAAGAATAATAATTATATTCAGCTTCTTGAATTTCAAAACTCTTAGGATGATTTTTTGAAACAAAATGGATAAAACGTCATTATTGTCCGATTTCCCATGTTCCCTACGTGAAGCTTAGGCTAAAAAAAACTATTTTTAGTCACAATAAGTTTTGCAATAGAATAATGATTATACTCGCCTTATTTAATTTAAAAACACGTAAGATGATTATTTGAAACAAAATCGGTAAAACTTCATTATCGTTCAATTTCCCACGTTCTCTATATGAAGTTAAGGCTCAAAACAACGATTTCTAGTCTAAATAAGCTTTGTAAAAGAATAATGATTATATTCAACTTGTTGAATTTAAAAACTGTAAAAATAATTTTTTGAAACAAAATGGATTGAACTTCATTATTGTCTGATTTTCTATTTTCCTTACGTGAAGTTACGGCTCAAAACAACGATTTCTAGTCGCAATAAGTTTTGTAATAGAATTATGATTATACTCGGCTTGTTGAATATCAAAACTCTTAAGATGATTAATTGAAACAAAAGGGGTAAAACTTCATTATCGTCCAATTTCCCACGTTCTCTACATGAAGTTAAGGCACAAAACAATGATTTCTAGTCACAATAAACTTTTTGACAAAATAATGATTATACTCATCTTGTTGAATTTCAAAACTCTTAGGATGATTATTTGAAACAAAATAGGTCAAACTTCATTATTGTCCGATTTTCTACGTTCCCTAATTGAAGTTAAAGCTCAAAACAACGATATCTAGTCACAATAAGCTTTGGAAAAGAATAATGATTATATTCGGCTAGTGGAATTTCAAAACTCTTAAGATGATTATTTGAATCAAAATGGATAAAACTTCATTATTGTTTGATTTCCCATGTTCCCTACCTGAAGTTAAGGCTCAAAATAACGATTTCTATTCACAATAAGTTTTGTAATAGAATAATGATTATACTCGGCTCGTTGAATTTAAAAACATTTAAGATGATTATTCGAAACAAAATAGGTAAAACTTCATTATCGTCATTTTTCCCACGATCTCTAAATGAAGTTAATGCTCAAAACTACAATTTCTTGTCACCGTACGTTTTGTAATAGAATGATGATTATACTCAGCTTGTTGAATTTCAAAACTCCAAGGATGACAATTTGAAATAAAATGGGTCAAACTTCATTATCGTCCGATTTTCTCATTCCCTATGTGAAGTTAAATCATAAAACAACAATTTCTAGTCACAATAAGCTTTGTAAAAGAATAATGATTATATTCGGCTTGTTGAATTTTAAAACTCTTAGGATGATTATTTGAATCAAAATGGATAAAACTTCATTATTGTCCGATTTCCCACGTTCCCTACGTGAAGTTAAGGTTCAAAACAATGATTTCTAGTCACAATAAGCTTTGTAAAAGAATAATGATTATATTCGGCTTGTTGAATTTCAAAACTTTTAGGATGATTATTTGAAAAAAAGAGTCAATATTCATTATCGTCCCATTTCTCACGTTCTCTACATGAAGTTAATGCTCAAAACAATGATTTCTTTCCACAATAAGTTTTGTAACAGAATATTGATTATACTTGGCTTGTTGAATTTCAGAACTCTAAGGATGATTATTTGAAACAAAATGGATCAAACTTCATTATCGTCCAATTTCTCACGTTCCCTACGTAAAGTTAAAGCACGAAACAATGATTTCTAGTCACAAAAAGCTTTGTAAAAGAATAATAATTATATTCGGTTTATTGAATTTCTAAATTTTCAGCTTGATTATTTGAATCAAAATGGATAAAACTTCAATATTGTCTGATTTTTCATGTTCCCTACGTGAAGTTAAGGCTCAAAACAATGATTTTTAGTCACAATAAGTTTTGTAAAAGAATAATGATTATATTCGGCTTGTTGAATCTCAAAACTCTTTAGATGATTATTTGAATCAAAATGGATAAAACTTCATTATTATCCGATTTCCTATGTTCCCTACGTGAAGTTAAGGCTCAAAACAACGATTTTTAGTCATAATGAGCTTTGTAAAAGAATAATACTTATATTCAGCTTCTTGAATTTTAAAACTCTTAGGATGACTTTTTGAAACAAAATGGATTAAACGTCATTATTGTCCGATTTCCCATATTCCCTACGTGAAGTTTAGGCTAAAAAAACAATTTCAAGTCATAATAATTTTTGCAATAGAATAATGATTATACTCGCCTTGTTTAATTTAAAAACACGTAAGATGATTATTTGAAATAAAATAGGTAAAACTTCATTATCGTTCAATTTCCCACGTTCTTTATATGAAGTTAAGTCTCAAAACAACGATTTCTAGTCACAATAAGCTTTATAAAAGAATAATTATTATATTCGATTTGTTGAATTTCAAAGCTGTAAAAATGATTTTTGAAACAAAATGGATTAAACTTCATTATTGTCCGATTTCTCATATTCCTTACGTGAAGTTAAGGCTTAAAACAACGATTTCTAGTCGCAATAAGTTTTGTAATATAATAATGATTATACTCGGCTTGTTGGATATCAAAACTCTTAAGATGATTATTTGAAACAAAATGGGTAAAACTTCATTATCGTCCAATTTCTCACATTCTCTACATGAAGTTAAGGCTTTAAACAATGATTTCTAGTCACAATAAACTTTCTGACAGAATAATGATTATACTCATCTTATTGAATTTCAAAACTCTTAAGATGATTATTTGAAACAAAATGGGTTGAACTTCATTATTGTCCAATTTCTCACGTTCCCTAAGTGAAGTTAAAGCTCAAAACACCGATTTCTAGTCACAATAAGTTTTGGAAAAGAATAATGATTATATTCGGCTAGTGGAATTTCAAAACTCTTAAGATGATTATTTGAATCAAAATGGATAAAACTTCATTATTGTCTGATTTCCCATGTTCCCTACTTGAAGTTAAGGCTCAAAACAACGATTTCTATTCACAATAAGTTTTGTAATGGAATAATGATTATACTCGGCTGGTTGAATTTAAAAACACTTAAGATGATTATTTGAAACAAAATGGGCAAAACTTCATTATCGTCCTTTTCCCACGTTCTTTACATTAAGTTAATGCTTAAAATAACGATTTCTTGTAAGGATAAGTTTTGTAACAGAATAATGATTGTAACCGGTTTGTAGAATTTCAAAACTTTTAGGATGATTATTTGAAACAAAATAGGTCAAACTTTTTTATCGTCCGATTTCCCACGTTACCTACGTGAAGTTCAAGCTCAAAACAACGATTTCTAGTCACAATAAGCTTTGTAAAAGAATAATGATTATATTCGGCTTGATGAATTTCAAAACTCTTAAGAAGATTATTTGAATCAAAATGGATAAAACTTCATTATGGTCTGATTTCCCATGTTCCCTACGTGAAGTTGAGTCTCAAATCAATGATTTCTATTCACAATAAGCTTTGTAAAATAATAATGATTATATTTGACTTGTTGAATTTCAAAACTCTTAAGATGATTATTTGAATCAAAACGGATAAAACTTCATTATTATCCGATTTCTCACGTTCCCTACGTGAAGTTATGGCTCAAAACCACGACTTATAGTCACAATAAGCTTTGTAAAATAATAATGACTACATTCGGCTTGTTGAATTTCAAAACTCTTAGGATGACTATTTGAAAAAAATGGGTCAATCTTCATTATTGTCCTATTTCCCACGTTCTCTACATGAAGTTAATGCTCAAAATAATGATTTCTTTTCACAATAACTTTTGTAACAGAATATTGATTATACTCGGCTTGTTGAATTTCAAAACTCTAAGGATGATTATTTGAAACAAAATGGATTAAACTTCATTATCATTCGATTTTCCACGTTCCCTACGTGAAGTTAAAGCTCAAAACAACGATTTCTAGTTACAATAAGCTTTGTAAAAGAATAATGATTATATTCGGCTTGTTGAATTTCAAAACTCTTAGGTTGATTATTTGAATCTAAATGGATAAAACTTCATTATTGTCCGATTTTCCACGTTCCCTACATGAAGTTAAGGCTCAAAACAATGATTTCTAGTCACAATAAGCTTTGTAGTAGAATAATGATTATACTTGGCTTGTTGAATATCAAAACACTTAAGATGTTTATTTGAAACAAAATGGGTAAAACTTCATTATCGTCCAATTTCCCACGTTCTCTACATGAGGTTAAGGCTCAAAACAACGATTTCTAGTCAAAATAATCTTTGTGATAGAATAATAATTATACTCGGCTTGTTGAATTTTAAAACTCTTAGGATGATTATTTGAAACAAAAATGGTCAAACTTCATTATTGTTCAATTTTCCACGTTCCCTACCTGAAGTTAAAGCTCAAAACAATGATTTCTAGTGACAATAAGCTTTTTAAAAGAATAATGATTATATTCGGCTTGTTGAATTTGAAAACACTTAAGATGATTACTTGAAACAAAATGGGTAAAACTTCATTATCGTCATATTTCCCACGTTCTCTACATGAAACTAAGGCTCAAAACAATAATTTCTTGTCACAATAAGTTTTGTAACAGAATAATGATTATACTCGGCTTGTTTAATTTCAAAACTCTTAGGATGATTATTTGAAACAAAATGGGTCAAACTTCATTATTGTCTGATTTCTCACGTTCCCTATGTGAAGTTAAAGCTCAAAACAGTAATTTCTAGTCACAATAAGCTTTTTAAACAAATAATGACTATATTCGGCTTGTTGAAATTCAAAACTCTAAGGATGATTTTTTGAAACAAAATAGATAAAATCTCATTATTGTCTGATTTCCCATATTCCCTACGTGAAGTTAAGGCTCAAAACAATAATTTCTATTCACAATAAGTTTTGTAATGAAATAATGATTATACTCGGCTTGTTGAATTTTAAAACACTTAAGATGATTACTTGAAACAAAATAGGTAAAACTTCATTATCGACCTATTTCCCACGTTCTCTACATTAAGTTAAGGCTCAAAACAACGATTTCTTATCACAATAAGTTTTGTAATAGAATAATGATTACACTTGGTTTGTTGAATTTCAAAACACTTAAGATGATTATTTGATAAAAAAATGGGTAAAACTTCATTATCACCCAATTTCCTATGTTCTCTATGTGAAGTTAAGGCTCAAAACAACGATTTCTAGTCATAAGCTTTGTAAAAGAATAATGATTATATTAGGCTTGTTGAATTTAAAAAATCTAAGGATGTTTATTTGAAAAAAAATGGGTCAAACTTCATTATCGTCCGATTTTCCACGTTCCCTACGTGGAGTTAAAGCTCAAAACAACAATTTCTCGTCACAATAAGCTTTGTAAAAGAATAATAATTGTATTCGGCTTGTTGAATTTCAAAACTCTTAAGATGATTATTTGAATCAAAATGAATAAAATGTCATTATTGTCCGATTTCCCATGTTCCCTACGCGAAGCTAAGGCTCAAAACAACAATTTCTAGTCACAATAAGCTATTAAAAGAATAATGATTATATTCGGCTTCTTGAATTTCAAAGCTCTTTGGATGATTTTTTGAAACAAAATGGATAGAACTTAATTATTGTTTGATTTCCCAAGTTCCTTACGTGAAGTCAAGGCTCAAAACAACGATTTCTAGTCACAATAAGCTTTGTGACAGAATAAGGATTGCACCCGGTTTATTGAAATTCAAAACTCTTATGATGATTATTTAAAACAAAATGGATAAAACTTCATTATTATCCGATTTCCAATGTTCCCTACGTGAAGTTAAGACTCAAAATAACGATTTCTAGTTACAATAAACTTTGTGACAGAATAAGAATTATACTCGACTTGTTGAATTTCAAAACTCTTAGGTTGATTATTTGAAACAAAATGGGTCAAACTTCATTATAGTCCTATTTCCCACGTTCTTTACATGAAGTTAATACTGAAAACAACGATTTCTATTCATAACAAGTTTTGTAACAGAATAATAATAATACTCGACTTTTTCAATTTCAAAACTCTAAGGATGATTATTTGAAACAAAATGGGTCAAAGTTCATTATCGTCCTATTTCCCACGTTCCCTACGTGAAGTTAAAGCTTAAAACAACGATTTCTAGTCACAATAAGCTTCGTAAAAAAATAATGATTATATTCAGCTTGTTAAATTTCAAAACTCTTAGGATAATTATTTGAATCAGAATGGATAAAACTTCATTATTATTCGATTTCCCATATACCCTATGTGAAGTTAAAGCTTAAAACAACGATTTCTAGTCACAATAAGCTTTGTAAAAGAATAATGATTATATTCGACTTGTTGAATTTCAAAACTCTTAGGATGATTATTTGAAACAAAATGGATAAAACGTCACTATTGTCTGATTTCCCATGTTCCCTACGGGAAGTGAAGGCTTAAAACAATGATTTCTAGTCACAATAAGTTTTGTAATAAAATAATGATTATACTCGGCTTGTTTAATTTAAAAACACGTAGGATAATTATTTGAAACAAAATGGGTGAAACTTCATTATCGTTCAATTTCCCACGTTCTCTGCATGAAGTTAAGGCTCAAAACCACGATTTCTAGTCACAATAAGCTTAGTAAAAGAATAATGATTATATTCGACTTATTGAAATTCAAAACTCTAAGGATGATTTTCTAAAACAAAATGAATAAAACTTCATTATTGTCCGATTTTCCATGTTCCTTACGTTAAGTTAAGGCTCAAAATAATGATTTCTAGTCACAATAAGTTTTGTAATAGAATAATGATTATACTCAACTTGTTGAATTTTAAAACACTTAAGATCACTATTTGAAAGAAAATGGATAAAACTTCATTATCGTCCAATTTCTCATGTTTTCTACGTGAAGTTAAAGCTCAAAACAATGATTTCTAGTCACAATAAGCTTTATAAAAGAATAATGATTATATTCAGCTTGTTGAATTTTAAAACTCTTAGGATGAATATTTCAAGCAAAATGGGTCAAACTTTATTATCGTCCGATTTCTCCCGTTCCCTACGTGAAGTTAAGGCTCAAAACAATGATTTCTAGTAACAATAAGCTTTGTAAAAGAATAATAATTATATTCAGCTTGTTGAATTGCAAAACTCTTAGGGTAATTCTTTGAAACAAAATGGGTCAATCTTCATTGTCTCTGATTTCCTACGTTCCCTACGTGAAGTTAAAGCTCGAAAAAATGATTACTAGTCAAAATAAGCTTTGTATAAGAATAATGATTATATTCGACTTCTTGTATTTCAAAACTCTTAGGATGATTATTTGAATCAAAATGGATAAAATTTTATTATTGTCCGATTTTCCATGTTCCCTACTTGAAGTTAAGACTCAAAACAATAATTTATAGTCACAAAAAGCTATTTACAAGAATAATGATTATATTCGGCTTGTTGAATTTGAAAACACTTAGGATAATTACTTGAAACAAAATAGGTAAAACTTCATTATCGCCCTATTTTCCACGTTCTCTACATGAAGTTAATGCTCAAAACAACAATTTCTTTTCCCAATATGTTTTGTACTAAAATAATGATTATACTCTGCTTGTTGAATTTCAAAACTCTTAGGATGAATATTTGAAACAAAATGGGTCAAACTTCATTATCGTCCGATTTCCTACGTTCCCTACATGAAGTTAAGGCTCAAGACAACGATTTCTACTCTCAATAAACTTTGTAACAGAATAATGATTATACTTGGCTTGTTTACTTTCAAAACTCATATGATGGTTTTTTGAAACAAAATGGATAAACCTTCATTATTGTCCGATTTCCCATGTTCCTTACTTGAAGTTAAGGCTCAAAACAACGATTTATAGTCACAATAAATTTTGTAATAGAATAATGATTATACTAGGCTTCTTTAATTTAAGAACACGTAAGACGATTATTTGAAACAAAATAGGTAAAACTTCATTATCGTTCAATTCTCTACAAGAAGTTAAGGCTCAAAACAATGATTTCTTGTAACAATAAGCTTTGTAAAAGAATAATGATTATATTCGGCTTGTTGAAATTCAAAACATTAGGGATGATTTTTTGAAACGAAAGGGATAAAACTTTATTATTGTCCGATTTCTCATGTTCCATACGTGAAGTTAAGTCTCAAAACAACGATTTCTAGTCATAATAAATTTTGTAATAGAATAATAATTATACTCGGCTTGTTGAATTTCAAAGCACTAAAGATGATTATTAGAAACAAAATGGGTAAAACTTTGTTATCGTCCAATTTCCCATGTTCTCTATATGAAGTTAAGGATCAAAACAACGATTTCTACTCACAATAAGCTTTGTAAAAGAATAATGATTATGTTCGGCGTGTTAAATTTTAAAACTCGTAGGATGATTATTTGAAATAAAATTGGTCAAACTTCATTATCGTCCGATTTCTCACGTTCTCTACGTGAAGTTAAGGCTCAAAACAATGATTTCTGGTCACAATAAGCTTTATAAGAGAATAATGATTATATTCGGCTCGTTGAATTTCAGAACTCCTAGGATGATTATTTGAAACAAAATGGGTCAAACTTAATTATCGTCCAATTTCCCACGTTCCCTACATGATATTAAGGCTTAAAACAACGATTTCTAGTCACAATAAGCTTTGTAAAAGAATAATGATTATATTCGGTTTGTTGAATTTCAAAACTCTTAAGATGATTATTTGAAAAAAAATGGGTCAAACTTCATTATCTACATGAAGTTAATGCTCAAAACAATGATTTCTTGTTACAATAAGTTTTGTAACAGAATAGTGATTAAACTCGGCTTGTTGAATTTCAAAACTTTAAGGATGATTATTTGAAACAAAATGGATCAAACTTCATTATCTTCTAATTTCCCACGTTCCCTACGTAGTTAAAGCACAAAACAACGATTTCTAGTCATAATAAGCTTTTTAAAAGAATAATGATTATATTTGGCTTGTTGAATTTCAAAACTCTTAAGATGATTATTTGAATCAAAATGGACAAAACCTCATTATTGTCCTATTTCCCATGTTCCCTACGTGAAGTTAAGGTTCAAAACAACGATTTCTAGTCATAATAAGCTTTGTAAAAGAATAATGATTATATTCGGCTTGTTGAATTTTAAAACTTTTAGGATGATTATTTCAAACAAAATGGGTCAAACCTTATTATCGTCTGATTTCCCCCGTTCCCTAGGTGAAGTTAAGGCTCAAAACAACGATTTCTAGTCACAATTAGCTTTGTAAAAGTATAATGATTATATTCGGCTTGTTGAAGTTCAAAACTCCTAGGATAATTATTTGAAACAAAATGGGTCAAACTTCATTATCATCTGATTTCCCACGTTCCCTACGTGAAGTTAAAGCTCGAAACAACGATTTTTAGTCAAAATAAGCTTTGTAAAAGAATAATGATTATATTCAGCTTGTTGAATCTCAAAACTCTAAGGATGATTATTTGAATCAAAATAGATAAAACTTCATTATTGTCCGATTTTTCATGTTCCCTACTTGAAGTTAAGGCTCAAAACAACGATTTCTAGTTTCAATAAGCTTTTTAAAAGGATAATGATTATATACGGCTTGTTGAATTTGAAAACACATAAGATGATTACTTGAAACAAAATTGGTAAAACTTCATTATCGTCCTATTTCACACGTTCTCTACATGAAGGTAATGCTCAAAACAATGATTTCTTGTCACAATACGTTTTGAACCAAAATAATGATTATACTCGGCTTGTTGAATTTCAAAACTCTTTGGATGAATATTTGAAACAAAATGGGTCAAACTTTATTATCATCCGATTTCCTACGTTCCCTACGTAAAGTTAAGGTTCAAGACAACGATTTCTACTCTTAATAAGCTTTGTGACAGAATAATGATTATACTTGCTTGTTTACTTTCAATACTCATAGGATGATTTTTTGAAACAAAATAGATAAAACTTCATTATTTTTTGATTTCCCATGTTCCCTACGTGAAGTTAAGACTCAAAACAATGATTTCTAGTGACAATAAGTTTTGTAATAGAATAATGATTATACTCAGCTTGTTGAATTTAAAAACATAGTAGATGATGATTTGAAACAAAATAAGTAAAATATCATTATCGTTCAATTTCCCACGTTCTCTACATGAAGTTGAGGCTCAAAACAACGATTTCTAGTGACAATAAGCTTTGTAAAAGAGTAATGATTATATTCGGCTTGTTGGAATTCAAAACTCTAAGGATGATTTTTTGAAACAAAATGGATAAAACATTATTACTGTTCGATTTCCCATGTTCCCTACGTGAAGTTAATGCTCAAAACAATGATTTTTAGTCATAATAAGTTTTGTAATAGAATAATGATTACACTTCGCTTGTTTAATTTAAAAACATGTAAGATGATTATTTGAAACAAAATAGGTAAAACTTCATTATCCTTCAATTTACTACGTTCTCTACATGAAGTCAAGGCTCAAAACAACGATTTCTAGTCACAATAAGCTTTCTAAAAGAATAATGATTATATTTGGCTTGTTGAAATTCAAAACTCAAAGGATGATTTTTTGAAACGAAATGGATAAAACTTTATTATTGTCCGATTTTCCATGTTCCCTACGTGAAATTAAGGCTCAAAACAAAGATTTCTTGTCAGAATATGTTTTGTAATTGAAAAATGGTTATATTCAGCTTGTTAAATTTAAAAACGCGTAAGTTGATTATTTGAAACAAAATGGATAAAACTTCATTATCATTCAATTTCCCACGTTCTCTACATGAAATTAAGGCTCAAAACAATGATTTCTAGTCACAATAAATTTTGTAACAGAATAAGGATTATACTCGGTTTGTTGAATTTCAAAACTCTTAGGATGATTATTGAAAAAAATGGGTGAAACATCATTATCGTCCTATTTCCCACATTCTCTACATGAAGTTAATGTTCAAAACAACGATTTCTTGTGATAATATGTTTTGTAACAGAATAATGATTATACTCGGCTTGTTGAATTTCAAGACTCTAAGGATGATTATTTGAAACAAATGGATCAAACATCATTATCGTCCAATTTCTCACGTTCCCTACGTGAAGTTAAAGCTCAAAACAACGATTTCTAGTCACAATAAGCTTTGTAAAAGAATAATGGGTATATTCGGCTTGTTGAATTTCAAAACTCTTAGGATGATTTTTTGAAACAAAATGGATAAAACTACATTATTGTCCGATTTCCCATGTTCCATACATGAAGTTAAGGCTCAAAACAACGATTTCTACTCACAATAAGTTTTTTAATAGAATAATGATTCTACTCGGCTTGTATAATTTGAAAAAACGTAAGATAATTATTTAAAAACAAATGGAAAAAACTTCATTATCGTTCAATTTCCCACGTTCTCTACATGAAGTTAAGGCTCAAAACAACGATTTCTAGTCACAATAAGCTTTGTAAAAGAATAATGATTTTATTCGGCTTGTTGAATATCAAAAATCTAAGGATGATTTTTTGAAACAATATAGATAAAACTTCATTATTGTCCGATTTCAAATGTTCCCAACGTGAAGTTAAGGCTCAAAACAACGATTTCTATACACAATAAGTTTTGTAATAGAAAAATAATTATACTCGGCTTGTTATATTTTAAAACACTTCAGATGATTATCGTCCGATTTCCCACGTTCTCAACATGAAGTTAAAACGCAAAAGAACGGTTTCTTGTCACAATAAGTTTTGTAATAAAATAGTGATTATACTCTGCTTGTTGAATTTCAAAACACTTAATATGATTATTTGAAACAAAATGGGTAAAACTTCATTATTGTCTGATTTCCCACGTTCCCTACATGAAGTTAAGGCTCAAAATAACGATTTCTAGTCACAATAAGCTTTGCAAAAGAATAATGATTATATTCGGCTTGTTGAATTACAAAACTTTTAGGATGATTATTTGAAAAAAAGGGTCAAACTTCATTATCGTCCTATTTCCCACGTTCTCTACATGAAGTTAATGCTCAAAAAAATGATTTCTTGTCACAATAAGTTTTGTAATAGAAAAATGATTATACTCGGCTTGTTGAATTTCAAAACTCTAAGGAAGATTATTTGAAACAAAATATATCAAACTTCAATATCGTCTAATTTCCCACGTTCCTACGTAAAGTAAAGGCTCAAAACAACGATTTCAATTCACAATAAGTTTTGTAATAGAATAATGTTTATAGTCGTCTTGTTGAGTTTTAAAACACTTAAGATGATTACTTGAAACAAAATAGGTAAAACTTCATTATCGTCCTATTTCTCACGTTCTCTACATGAAGTTAAGGCTCAAAATAACGATATCTTGTCATAATAAGTTTTCTAATAGAATAATGATTATACTCGGCTTATTGAATTTCAAAACACTTAAGATGATTATTTGAAACAAAATGGGTAAAACTTCATTATCGTCCTATTTCCCATGTTATCTACGTGAAGTTAAGGCTCAAAACAACGATTTTAAGTGACAATAAGCCTTGTAAAAGAATAATGATTATATTCGGCTCGTTGAATTTTAAAACTCTTAGGATGATTATTTGAAACAAAATGGGTCAAACTTCATTATCGTCCGATTTCCCACGTTACTTACGTGAAGTTAAGGATCAAAACAACGATTTCTAGTCAGAGTAAGCTTTGTAATAGAATAATTATTGTACTCATCTTGTTGAATTTTAAAACTCTTGGGATGATTTTTTGAAACAAAATGGATAAAACTTCATGATTGTTTGATTTCCCATGTTCCCTACGTGAAGTCTAGGCTCAAAACAACGATTTCTACTCACAATAAGCTTTATAATAGAATAATGATTATACCCAGCTTGTTGAATTACAAAACACTTAGGATGATTATTTGAAAAAAAAATGGATTAAACTTCATTATTGTCCGACTTCCCACGTTCCCTTCTAGAAGTTAAGACTCAAAACAACGATTTCTAGTGACAATAAGCTTTGTGACAGAATAAAGATTATACTCGGCTTGTTGAATTTCAAAACTCTTAGGATTATTATTTGAAACAAAATGGGTCAAACTTCATTTTCAACCTATTTCCAACATTTTCTACATGAAGTTAATGCTCAAAACAACGATTTTTTGTCATAGTAAGTTTTGTAACAGAATGATGATTATACTCAGCTTGTTGAATTTCAAAACTCGAAGGATGATTATTTGAAACAAAATGGGTCAAACTTCATTATCGTCCGATTTTCACGTTCCTTACGTGAAGTTAAAGCTCAAAACAACGATTTCTAATCACAATAAGCTTTATAAAAGAATAATGATTACATCCGGCTTGTTGAATTTTAAAACTCTTAGGATGATTATATGAATCAAAATGGGTAAAACTTCATTATTGTTCAATTTCCCATGTTCTCTATAAGAAGTTAAGGCTCAAAACAACGATTTGAAGTCACAATAAGCTTTGTAAAAGAATAATGATTATATTCAATTTGTTGAATTTCATAACTGTAAAAAGGATTTTTTGAAACAAAATGGATTAAGCTTCATTATTGTCTGATTTCCCATTTTCTTTACGTGAAGTTAAGGCTCAAAACAACGATTTCTAGTCGCAATAAGTTTTGTAATATAATAATGATTATACTCGGCTTGTTGAATATCAAAACTCTTAAGATGATTATTTGAAACAAAATGGGTAAAACTTCATTATCGTCCAATTTCCCACGTTCTCTACATGAAGTTAAGGCTCAAAACAACGATTTGTAGTCACAATAAACTTTCTGACAGAATAATGATTATACTCGTCTTGTTGAATTTCAAAACTCCTAGGATGATTATTTGAAACAAAATGGGTCAAACTTTATTATTGTTCGATTTCCCACATTCCCTAAGTGAAGTTAAAGCTCAAAACAACGATTTCTAGTCACAATAAACTTTGTTAAAGAATAATGATTATATTCGGCTAGTGGAATTTCAAAACCCTTAATATGATTATTTGAATTAAAATGGATAAAAATTCATTATTGTCTGATTTCCCAAGTTCCCTACCTGAAGTTAAGGCTCAAAACAACGATTTTTATTCATATTAAGTTTTGTAATAGAATAATGATTATACTCGACTCGTTGAATTTAAAAGCACTTAAGATAATTATTTGAAATAGAATGCGTAAAACTTCATTATCGTCCTTTTTCCCACGTTCTCTACATGAAGTTAAGGCTCAAAACAATGATTTCTTGTCACAGTAATTTTTGTAACAGAATGATGATTATACTAAGCCTGTTGAATTTCAAAACTCTAAGGATGATTATTTGAAATAAAATGGGTTAAACTTCATTATCGTCCGATTTTCACATTCCCCGCGTGAAGTTAAAGCTCAAAACAACAATTTCTAGTCACAATAAGCTTTGTTAAAGAATAATGATTATATTCGGCTTCTTGAATTTTAAAACTCTTAGGATAATTATTTGAATCAAAATGGATAAAACTTCATTATTGTCCGCTTTCCCACGTTCTCTACGTGAAGTTAAGGCTCACAACAACGATTTCTAGTCACAATAAGCTTTGTAAAAGAATAATGATTATATTCGGCTTGTTGAATTTCAAAACTCTTAGGATGATTATTTGAAACAAAATGGATAAAACGTCACTATTGTCTGATTTCTCATGTTCCCTACGTGAAGTGAAGGCTTAAAACAATGATTTCTAGTCACAATAAAATTTGTAATAAAATAATGATTATACTCGGCTTGTTTAATTTAAAAACACGTAAGATGATTATTTGAAACAAAATGGGTGAAACTTCATTATCGTTCAATTTCCCACGTTCCCTGCATGAAGTTAAGGCTCAAAATCACGATTTCTAGTCACAATAAGCTTTGTAAAAGAATAATGATTATATTCGACTTGTTTAAATTCAAAACTCTAAGGATGATTTTCTGAAACAAAATGAATAAAACTTCATTATTGTCCTATTTCCCATGTTCCTTACGTTAAGTTAAGGGTCAAAATAACGATTTCTAGTCATAATAAGTTTTGTAATAGAATAATGATTATACTCAACTTGTTGAAATTCAAAACACTTAAGATCACTATTTGAAACAAAATGGGTAAAACTTCATAATCGTCCAATTTCCCATGTTTTCTACATGAAGTTAAGGCTCAAAACAATGATTTCTAGTCACAATAAGCTTTATAAAAGACTAATGATTATATTCAGCTTGTTGAATTTTAAAACTCTTAGGATGAATATTTCAAGCAAAATGGGTCAAACTTTATTATCGTCCGATTTCCCCCGTTCCCTACGTGAAGTTAAGGATCAAAATAACGATTTCTAGTAACAATAAGCTTTGTAAAGGAATAATTATATTCGGCTTGTTGAATTACAAAACTCTTAGGGTAATTCTTTGAAACAAAATGGGTCAAACTTCATTATCGTCTGATTTCCCACATTCCTTACGTGAAGTTAAAGCTCGAAAAAATGATTTCTAGTCAAAATAAGCTTTGTATAAGAATAATGATTATATTCGACTTATTGAATTTCAAAACTCTTAGGATGATTATTTGAATCAAAATGGATAAAACTTTATTATTGTCCGATTTTTTATGTTCCCTACTTGAAGTTAAGGCTCAAAACAACAATTTATAGTCACAAAAAGCTTTTTACAAGAATAATGATTATATTCAGCTTGTTGAATTTGAAAACACTAAGGATAATTACTTGAAACAAAATAGGTAAAACTTCATTATCGCCCTATTTTCCACGTTCTCTACATGAAGTTAATGCTCAAAACAACGATTTCTTTTCCCAATATGTTTTGCACCAAAATAATGATTATACTCTGCTTGTTGAATTTTAAAACTCTTAGGATGAATATTTGAAACAAAATGGGTTAAACTTCATTATCGTTCGATTTCCCACGTTCCCTACGTGAAGTTAAGGCACAAGACAATGATTTCTACTCTCAATAAACTTTGTAACAGAATAATGATTATACTTGGCTTGTTTACTTTCAAAACTCATATGATGGTTTTTTGAAATAAAATTGATAAAACTTCATTATTGCCCGATTTCCCATGTTCCTTACGTGAAGTTAAGGCTCAAAACATCGATTTCTAGTCACAATAAAATTTGTAATAGAATAATGATTATACTAGGCTTGTTGAATTTAAGACACGTAAAACGATTATTTGAAACAAAATAGGTAAAACTTCATTATCGTTCAATTTTTCACGTTCTCTACAAGAAGTTAAGGCTCAAAACAATGATTTCTTGTGACAATAAGCTTTGTAAAAGAATAATGATTATATTCGGCTTGTTGAAATTCAAAACTCTGAGGATGATTTTTTGAAACGAAAGGGATAAAACTTTATTATTGTCTAATTTCCCATGTTCCATACGTGAAGTTAAGTCTCAAAACAACGATTTCTAGTCATAATAAATTTTGTAATAGAATAATGATTATACTCGGCTTGTTGAATTTCAAAGCACTTAAGATGATTTTTAGAAACAAAATGGGTAAAACTTTGTTATCGTCCAATTTCCCATGTTCTCTATATGAAGTTAAGGATCAAAACAACGATTTCTACTCACAATAAGTTTTGTAAAAGAATAATGATTATGTTCGGCATGTTGAATTTTAAAACTCGTAGGATGATTATTTGAAATAAAATTGGTCAAACTTCATTATCGTCCGATTTCCCACGTTCTCTACGTGAAGTTAAGGCTCAAAACAATGATTTCTAGTCACAATAAGCTTTATAAGAGAATAATAATTATATTTGGCTCGTTGAATTTCAGAACTCCTAGGATGATTATTTGAAACAAAATGGGTGAAACTTAATTATCGTCCAATTTTCCACGTTCCCTACATAATGTTAAGCCTCAAAACAACGATTTCTAGTCACAATAAGCTTTGTAAAAGAATAATGATTATATTCGGTTTGTTGAATTTCAAAACTCTTAAGATGATTATTTGAAAAAAAATGGGTCAAACTTCATTATCGTCCTATTTCTCACGTTCTCTACATGAAGTTAATGCTCAAAACAATGATTTCTTGTCACAATAAGTTTTGTAACAGAATAGTGATTATACTCGGCTTGTTGAATTTCAAAACTCTAAAGATGATTATTTGAAACAAAATGGATTAAACTTCATTATCTTCTGATTTCCCACGTTCCCTACGTAGTTAAAGCACAAAATAACGATTTCTAGTCATAATAAGCTTTCTAAAAGAATAATGATTATATTTGGCTTTTGAATTTCAAAACTCTTAAGATGATTATTTGAATCAAAATGGACAAAACCTCATTATTGTCCTATTTCCCATGTTCCCTACGTGAAGTTAAGGTTCAAAACAATGATTTGTAGTCACAATAAGCTTTGTAAAAGAATAATAATTATATTCGGCTTGTTGAATTTTAAAACTCTTAGGATGATTATTTCAAACAAAATGGGTCAAACTTTATTATCGTCTGATTTCCCCCGTTCCCTAGGTGAAGTTAAGGCTCAAAACAACGATTTCTAGTCTTAATTAGCTTTGTAAAAGAATAATGATTATATTCGGCTTGTTGAATTTCAAAACTCCTAGGATGACTATTTGAAACAAAATGGGTCAAACTTCATTATCGTCTGATTTCCCACGTTCCCTACGTGAAGTTAAAGCTCGAAACAACGATTTCTAGTCACAATAAGCTATGTAAAAGAATAATGATTATATTCAGCTTGTTGAATCTCAAAACTCTTAGGATGATTATTTGAATCAAAATAGATAAAACTTCATTATTGTCCGATTTCCCATGTTCCCTACTTGAAGTTAAGGCTCAAAACAACGATTTCTAGTTTCAATAAGCTTTTTAAAAGAATAATGACTATATACGGCTTGTTGAATTTGAAAACACATAAGATGATTACTTGAAACAAAATGGGTAAAACTTCATTATCGTCCTATTTCACACGTTCTCTACATGAAATTAATGCTTAAAACAACGATTTTTAGTGACAATAAGCTTTGTAAAAGAGTAATGATTATATTCGGCTTATTGGAATTCAAAACTCTAAGGATGATTTTTTGAAATGAAATGGATAAAACTTCATTACTATTCGATTTCCCATATTCCCTACGTGAAGTTAATGCTCAAAACAACGATTTTTAGTCATAATAAGTTTTGTAATAGAATAAGGATTATACTTGGCTTGTTTAATTTAAAAACATGTAAGATGATTATTTGAAACAAAATAAATAAAACTTCATTATCCTTCAATTTCCTATGTTCTCTACATGAAGTTAAGGCTCAAAACAATGATTTATAGTCACAATAAACTTTCTAAAAGAATAATAATTATATTTGGCTTGTTAAAATTCAAAACTCTAAGGATGATTTTTTCAAACAAAATGGATAAAACTTTATTATTGTCCGATTTCCCATGTTCCCTACGTGAAATTAAGGCTCAAAACAACGATTTCTTGTCAGAATATGTTTTGTAATTGAATAACGATTATATTCAGCATGTTGAATTTAAAAACGCGTAAGATGAATATTTGAAACAAAATGGATAAAACTTCATTATCCTTCAATTTCCCACGTTCTCTACATGAAGTTAAGGCTCAAAACAATGATTTTTAGTCACAATAAGTTTTGTAACATAATAAGGATTATATTCGGCTTGTTGAATTTCAAAACTCTTAGGATGATTATTCGAAAAAAATGGGTGAAACTTCATTATCAGTCTATTTCCCACGTTCTCTACATGAAGTTAATGTTCAAAACAACGATTTCTTGTCATAATAAGTTTTGTAACAGAATAATGATTATACTCGGCTTGTTGAATTTCAAAACTCTAAGTATGATTATTTGAAACAAATGGATCAAACTTCATTATCGTCTAATTTCTCACGTACCCTACGTGAAGTTAAAGCTCAAAACAACGATTTATAGTCACAATAAGCTTTGTAAAAGAATAATGATTATATTCGGCTTGTTGAATTTCAAAACTCTTAGATGATTTTTTTGAAACAAAATGGATAAAACTTCATTATTGTCCGATTTCCCATGTTCCCTACAAGAAGTTAAGGCTCAAAACAACGATTTCTACTCACAATAAGTTTTGTAATAGAATAATAATTCTACTCGGCTTGTATAATTTAAAAAAACGTAAGATAATTATTTAAAAACATATGGAAAAAACTTCATTATCGTTCAATTTCCCACGT
This sequence comes from Stephania japonica, assembly GCA_039657345.1. Taxonomy (NCBI): domain Eukaryota; kingdom Viridiplantae; phylum Streptophyta; class Magnoliopsida; order Ranunculales; family Menispermaceae; genus Stephania; species Stephania japonica. The sequence continues at coordinate 25,527,324 of CM077563.1, read as the reverse complement.
TCTCTACATGATGTTAATGTTCAAAACAATGATTTCTTGTCACAATAATTTTTGTAACAGAATGATGATTATGCTAACCTTGTTGAATTTCAAAACTCTAAGGATGATTATTTGAAATAAAATGGGTCAAACTTTATTATCGTCTGATTTTCACATTCCCTACGTGAAATTAAAGCTCAAAACAACAATTTCTAATCACAATAAGCTTTGTTAAAGAATAATGGTTATATTCAGCTTGTTGAATTTTAAAATTCTTAGTATGATTATTTGAATCAAAATAGATAAAACTTCATTATTGTCCAATTTCCCACGTTCCCTACGTGAAGTTAAGGCCCAAAATAACGATTTCTAGTCACAATAAGCTTTGTAAAAGAATAATGATTATATTCAGCTTATTGAATTTCAAAACTCTTAGGATGATTATTTGAAAAAAATGGGTTAATCTTCAATATCGTCCTATTTCTCACTTTCTCTAAATGAAGTTAATGCTCAAAACAATGATTTCTTTCCACAATAAGTTTTGTAACAAAATATTGATTATACTCGGGTTGTTAAATTTCATAACTCTAAGGATGATTATTTGAAACAAAATGGATCACACTTCATTATCGTCTTATTTACCACGTTCCCTACGTAAAGTTAAAGCATAAAACAACGATTTCTAGTCACAATAAGCTTCGTAAGAGAATAATAATTATATTCGGCTTATTGAATTTCAAAATTCTTAAGTTGATTTTTTGAATCAAAATGGAAAAAACTTCGTTATTGTCCTATTTTCCATGTTCCCTACGTGAAGTTAAGGCTCAAAACAAAGATTTCTAGTCACAATAAGCTTTGTAAAAGAATAATGATTATATTTGGCTTGTTGAATTTCAAAACTCTTAGGATGATTATTTGAATCAAAATGGGTAAAACTTCATTATTGTCCGATTTCCTATGTTCCCTACGTGAAGTTAAGGCTCAAAACAACGATTTCTAGTCACAATGAGCTTTGTCAAAGAATACTTGAATTTCAAAACTCTTCGGATGATTTTTTGAAACAAAATGGATTAAATATCATTATTGTCCGATTTCACATGTTCCCAATGTGAAGTTTAGGCTAAAAACATGTAAGATGATTATTTGAAACAAAATGGGTAAAACTTCATTATCGTTCAATTTTCCACGTTCTCTATATGAAGTTAATGCTTAAAACAACGATTTCTAGTTACAATAAGTTTTGTAAAAGAATAATGATTATATTCGATTTGTTGAATTTCAAAATTGTAAAAATGATTTTTTGAAACAAAGTGGATTAAACTTCATTATTGTCCGATTTCCCATGTTCCTTACGTGAAGTTAAGGCTCAAAACAACGATTTCTAGTCGCAATATGTTTTGTAATATAACAACGATTATACTCGGCTTGTTGAATATCAAAACTCTTAAGATTATTATTTGAAACAAATTGGTTAAAATTTCATTATCGTCCAATTTCTGACATTCTCTACATGAGGTTAAAGCTCAAAATAACTTTCTAGTCATTATAAACTTTCTGACAGAATAATGATTATACAAATCTTGTTCAATTTCAAAACTTTTAGGATGATTATTTGAAACAAAATGGGTCAAACTTCATTATTGTCCGATTTCCTACGTTCTCTAAGTGAAGTTAAAGCTCAAAACACCGATTTCTAGTCACAATAAGCTTTGTTAAAGAATAATGATTATATTCGGCTAGTGGAATTTCAAAACTCTTAAGATGATTATTTGAATTAAAATGGATAAAACTTCATTATTGCCTGATTTTCCATGTTCCCTACGTGAAGTTACGGCTCAAAACCACGATTTATAGTCACAATAAGCTTTCTGACAGAATAATGATTATTATTTGAAACAAAATGGGTAAACTTTATTATCGTCATTTTCCCACGTTCTCTACATGAAGTTAATGCTTAAAATAACGATTTCATGTCACGATAAGTTTTGTAACAGAAAAATGATTATAATTAGTTTGTAGAATTTCAAAACTCTTAGGATGATTATTTGAAACAAAATGGGACAAAATTTTTTATCGTCCCATTTTCCAAGTTCCCTACGTGAAGTTAAAGCTCAAAATAATGATTTTTAGTCACAATAAACTTTGTAAAAGAAAAATGATTATATTCGACTTGTTAAATTTCAAAACTCTTAAGATGATTATTTGATTCAAAATGGATAAAACTTCATTATTGTATGATTTCCCATGTTCCCTACGTGAAGTTAAGTCTCAAATCAACGATTTCTATTCATAATGAGCTTTGTAAAAGAATAATGATTATATTTGACTTGTTGAATTTCAAAACTCTTAAGATGATTATTTGAATCAAAACGGATAAAACTTCATTATTGTCTAATTTCCCACGTTCCCTACGTGAAGTTAAGGCTCAAAACCATGATTTATAGTCACAATAAGCTTTGTAAAAGAATAATGATTATATTCGGCTTGTTAAATTTCAAAACTCTTAGGATGATTATTTGAAAAAAATGGGTCAATCTTTATTATCATCCTATTTCCCACGTTCTCTACAAGAAGTTAATGCTCAAAACAACGATTTCTTTTCACAATAAGTTTTGTAACAGAATATTGATTATACTCGGCTTGTTGAATTTCAAAACTCTAAGGATGATTATTTGAAACAAAATTGATCAAACTTCATTATCATTCGATTTCCCATGTTCCCTACGTGAAGTTAAAGCTCAAAACAATGATTTCTCGTCACAATAATATTCGGCTTGTTGAATTTCAAAACTCTTTGGTCGATTATTTGAATGAAAATGGATAAAACTTCATTATTGTCTGATTTTCCACGTTCCTTACGTGAAGTTAAGGCACAAAATAACGCTTTCTATTCACAATAAGCTTTGTTATTGAATAATGATTATACTTGGCTTGTTGAATATCAAAACGTTTACGATGATTATTTGATACAAAATGGGTAAAACTTCATTATCGTCCAATTTTCTACGTTCTCTACATGAAGTTAAGGCTCAAAACAACGATTTCTAGTCACAATAATCTTTGTGACAGAATAATGATTATACTCGGCTTGTTGAATTTCAAAACTATTAAGATGATTATTTGAAACAAAAATGGTCGAACTTCATTATCGTCCAATTTCTCACGTTCTCTACATGAAGTTAAAGCTCAAAACAACGATTTCTAGTGACAATAAGCTTTTTAAAAGAATAATGATTATATTCGGCTTGTTGAATTTGAAAACACTTAAGATGATTACTTGAAACAAAATGGGTAAAACTTCATTATCGTCCTATTTCCCACGTTCTCTACATGAAGTTAAGGCTCAAAACAATGATTTCTTGTCACAATAAGTTTTGTCACAGAATAATGATTATACTCGCCTTGTTTAATTTCAAAACTCTTAGGATGATTATTTGAAACAAAATGGGTCAAACTTCATTATTGTCTGATTTCCCACATTCCCTATGTGTAGTTAAAGCTCAAAATAATGATTTCTAGTCCCAATAAGCTTTTTAAACGAATAATGACTATATTCGACTTGTTGAAATTCAAAACTCTAAGGATGATTTTTTGAAACAAAATGGTTAAAATTTCATTATTGTCTGATTTCCCATGTTCCCTACGTGAAGTTAAGGCTCAAAACAACAATTTCTATTCACAATAAGTTTTGTAACAAAATAATGATTATACTCGGCTTGTTGAGTTTTAAAACACTTAAGATAATTACTTGAAACAAAATAGGTAAAACTTCATTATCGACCTATTTCCCACGTTCTCTACATGAAGTTAAGGCTCAAAACAACGATTTCTTGTCACAATAAGTTTTGTAATAGAATAATGATTATACTCGGCTTGTTGAATTTCAAAACCCTTAAGATGATTATTTTATAAAAAATGTTTAAAGCTTCATTATCGTCCAATTTCCCATGTTCTCAATGTGAAGTTAAGGCTCAAAACAATGACTTCTTGTCATAAGCTTTGTAAAAGAATAATGATTATATTCGGCTTGTTGAATTTAAAAACTATAAGGATGTGTATTTGAGACAAAATGGGTTAAACTTCATTATCGTCCGATTTTTCACGTTCCCTACGTGAAGTTAAAGCTCAAAACAACAATTTCTCGTCACAATAAGCTTTGTAAAAGAATAATGATTATATTCAGCTTGTTGAATTTCAAAACTCTTAGGATGATTACTTGAATCAAAATGGATAAAACTTCATTATTGTTCGATTTCCCATGTTCCCTACGTGAAGTTAAGGCTCAAAACAACGATTTCTAGTCACCATAAGCTTTTAAAAGAATAATGATTATATTTGGCTTTTTGAATTTCAAAGCTCTTAGGATGATTTTTTCAAACAAATTGGATAGAACTTCATTATTATTTGATTTCCCATGTTCCTTACGTGAAGTCAAGGCTCAAAACAACGATTTCTACTCACAAAAGCTTTGTGATAGAATAATGATTATACCCGGTTTGTTGAATTTCAAAACTCTTATGATGATTATTTGAAATAAAATGGATAAAACTTCATTATCGTCCGATTTTTCACGTTCCCTTCGTTAAGTTAAGAGTCAAAAAAACGATTTCTAATTACAATAAACTTTGTGACAAAATAAGAATTATATTCGGCTTTTTGAATTTCAAAACTCTTAGGATGATTATTTGAAATAAAATGGGTCAAACTTCATTATCGTCCTATTTCCCACGTTCTCTACATGAAGTTATTGCTGAAAACAACGATTTCTTTTCATAATAAGTTTTGTAATAGAAAAATGATAATACTCAGCTTGTTTAATTTCAAAACTCTAAGAATGATTATTTGAAACAAAATGGGTCAAACTTCATTATCGTCCTATTTCCTACGTTCCTTACGTGAAGTTAAAGCTAAAAACAACGATTTCTAGTCACAATAAGCTTTGTAAAAGAATAATGATTATATTCGGCTTGTTGAATTTCAAAACTCTTAGGATAATTATTTGAATCAGAATGGATAAAACTTCATTATTGTCTGATTTCCCATATTCCCTACGTGAAGTTAAGGCTTAAAACAACGATTTCTAGTCACAATAAGCTTTGTAAAAGAATAATGATTATATTCGACTTGTTGAATTTCAAAACTCTTAGGATGATTATTTGAAACGAAATGGGTCAAACTTCATTAATGTCTGATTTCCCACGTTCCGTACATGAAGTTAAGGCGCAAAACAACGATTTGTAGTCGCAATAAGCTTTCGAAAAGAATAATAATTATATTCGGCTTCTTGAATTTCAAAACTCTTAAGATGATTTTTTGAAACAAAATGGATAAAACGTCATTATTGTCTGATTTCCCATGTTCCCTACGTGAAGTGAAGGCTTAAAATAACAATTTCTAGTCACAATAAGCTTTGTAAAAGAATAATGATTATACTCGGCTTGTTGAAATTCAAAACTGTAAGGATAATTTTTTGAAACCAAATGGATAAAACTTCATTTTTGTCCGATTTCCCATGTTCGCTACGTGAAGTTAAGGGTCAAAACAACAATTTCTAGTCATAATATGTTTTTTAATGGAATAATGATTATACTCGGCTTGTTGAATTTAAAAACACGTAAGATAATTATTTGAAACAAGATGGGTAAAACTCCATTATCATTAAATTTCCCCTGTTCTCTACATGAAATTAAGGCTCAAAACAACGATATCTAGTCACAATAAGCTTTGTAAAAGAATAAAGATTATATTCGGCTTGTTGAAATTCGAAACTGCAAGGTTGATTTTTTGAAACAAAATGGATTAAACTTCATTATTGTCTGATTTTCCATGTTCCCTACGTGAAGTTAAGGCTCAAAACAAAGATTTCTAGTCACAATAAGCTTTAGAAAAGAATAATTATTATATTCGACTTGTTGAATTTCAAAACTCTTAGGATGATTCTTTGAAACGAAATGGGTCAAACTTCATTATTGTCCGATTTTTCACGTTCCCTACGTGAAATTAAGGCGCAAAACAACGATTTTTAGTCACAATAAGCTTTGTTAAAGAATAATAATTATATTCGGCTTCTTGAATTTCAAAAGTCTTAGGATTACTTTTTGAAACAAAATGGGTAAAACGTCATTATTGTCCGATTTCCCGTGTTCCCTACATGAAGTTAAGGCTCAAAACTAAGATTTCTATTCAGAATAGGTTTTATAATAGAATAATGATTATACTGGGCTTGTTTAATTTAAAAAAAATAAGATGATTATATGAAACATAATAGGTAAAACTTAATTATCGTTCAATTTCCCACGTTCTCTACATTAAGTTAAAGCTCAAAACAACAATTTCTAGTCACAATAAGCTTTGTAAAAGAATAATGATTATATTCGGCTCATTGAAATTCAAAACTGTAAGGATGATTTTTTGAAACAAAATGGATAAAACTTCATTTTTGTCGAATTACCCATGTTCCCTACGTGAAGTTAAGGGTTAAAACAACAATTTCTAGTCAAAATAAGTTTTGTAATGGAATAATGATTATACTCGGCTTGTTGAATTTAAAAAAAAGTTAGATGATTATTTTGAAACAAAATGGGTAAAACTCCATTATCGTTAAATTTTCCACGTTCTCTACCTGAAATTAAGGCTCAAAACAATGATTTCTAGTCAGAATAAGCTTTGTAAAAGAATAATGATTATATTCGGCTTGTTGAAATTCAAAACTGCAAGGATGATTTTTTGAAACAAAATGGATTAAACTTCATTATTGTCCGATTTCCCATGTTCCCTACATGAAGTTAAGGCACAAAACAAAGATTTGTAGTCACAATAAGCTTTGTAAAAGAATAATGATTAAATTCGACTTGTTGAATTTCAAAACTCTTAGGATGATTATTTGAAACGAAATAGGTCAAACTTCATTATTATCCGATTTTCCACATTCCCTACGTGAAGTTAAGGCGCAAAACAACGATTTTTAGTTACAGTAAGCTTTGTAAAACAATAATAATTATATTCGGCTTCTTGAATTTCAAAACTCTTAGGATGACTTTTTGAAACAAAATGGATAAAACGTCATTATTGTCCGATTTCCCATGTACCCTACTTGAAGTTAAGGCTCAAAACAACGATTTATAATCACAATAAGTTTTGTAATAGAATAATGATTATACTGGGTTTGTTTAATTTAAAAAAATAAGATGATTATTTGAAACAAAATAGGTAAAACTTAATTATTGTTCAATTTCCCACGTTCCCTACATGAAGTTAAGGCTTAAAACAATGATTTCTAGTCACAATAAGCTTTGTAAAAGAATAATGATTATATTCGGCTTGTTAAAATTCAAAACTGTAAGGATGATTGTTTGAAACAAAATGGATAAAACTTCATTATTGTTCGATTTCCAAAATTCCCGACGTGAAGTTATTGCTCAAAACAACGATTTCTAGTCACAATAAGGTTTGTAATAGAATAACGATTATACTCGGCTTGTTGAATATCAAAACACTTAAGATGATTATTTGAAACAAAATGGGTAAAACTTCATTATTGTCCGATTTTCCACGTTCCCTACGTGAAGTTAAGGCTCAAAACAACGATTTCTAGTCACAATAAACTTTGTAAAAGAATAATGATTATATTCGGCTTGTTGAAATTCAAAACTGCAAGGATGATTTTTTGAAATAAAATGGATTAAACTTCATTATTGTCTGATTTTCCATGTTCCCTACGTGAAGTTAAGGCTCAAAATAAAGATTTTTAGTCACAATAAGCTTTGTAAAAGAATAATAATTATATTGGACTTGTTCAATTTCAAAACTCTTAGGATGATTATTTGAAACGAAATGGGTCAAACTTCATTACTGCCCGATTTTCCACGTTCCCTACGTGAAGTTAAGGCGCAAAATAACGATTTTTAGTCACAATAAGCTTTGTAAAAGAATAATAATTATATTCAGCTTCTTGAATTTCATAACACTTAGGATGACTTTTTGAAACAAAATGGGTAAAACGTCACTATTGTCCGATTTTCCATGTTCCCTACGTGAAGTTAAGGCTCAAAACAACGATTTCTAATCACAATAAGTTTTGTAATAGAATAATGATTATAATGGGCTTGTTTAATTTAAAAAAATAAGATGATTATTTGAAACAAAATAGGTAAAACTAATTATTGTTCAATTTCCCACGTTCTCTACTTGAAGTTAAAGCTCAAAACAATAATTTCTAGTCACAATAAGCTTTGTAAAAGAATAATGATTATATTCGGGTTGTTGAAATTCAAAACTGTAAGGTTGATTTTTTGAAACAAAATGGATAAAACTTCATTTTTGTCCGATTACCCATGTTCGCTACGTGAAGTTAAGGGCCAAAACAACAATTTCTAGTCACAATAAGTTTTGTAATGGAATAATGATTATACTCGACTTGTTGAATTTAAAAACACGTAAGATGATTATTTTGAAACAAAATGGGTAAAACTCCATTATCGTTAAATTTCCCACGTTCTCTGCATGAAATTAAGGCTCAAAACAACGATTTCTAGTCACAATGAGGTTTCTAAAAGAATAATGATTATATTCGGCTTATTGAAATTCAAAACTGCATGGATGATTTTTGAAACAAAATGGATTAAACTTCATTATTGTCCGATTTCCCATGTTCCCTACGTGAAGTTAAGGCTCAAAACAAAGATTTCTAGTCACAATAAGCTTTGTAAAAGAATAATGATTATATTCGACTTGTTGAATTTCAAAACTCATAGGATGATTATTTGAAACGAAATGGGTCAAACTTCATTATTGTCCGATTTTCCACGTTCCCTACGTGAAGTTAAGGCGCAAAATAACGATTTTTAGTCACAATAAGCTTTGTAAAAGAATAATAATTATATTCGGCTTCTTGAATTTCAAAACTCTTAGGATGACTTTTTGAAACAAAATGGATAAAACGTCATTATTGTCCAATTTCCCATGTACCCTATGTGAAGTTAAGGCTAAAAACAACGATTTCTAATCATAATAAGTTTTGTAATAGAATAATGATTATACTGGGCTTGTTTAATTTAAAAAAATAAGATGATTATTTGAAACAAAATAGGTAAAATTTAATTATCGTTCAATTTTCCACGTTCCCTACATGAAGTTAAGGCTCAAAACAACGATTTCTAGTCACAATAAGCTTCGTAAAAGAATAATGATTATATTTGACTTGTTGAAATTCAAAACTGTAAGGATGATTATTTGAAACAAAATGGATAAAACTTCATTATTGTCTGATTTCCAAATTTCCCGACGTGAAGTTATTGCTCAAAACAACGATTTCTAGTCACAATGAGTTTTGTAATAGAATAACAATTATACTTGGCTTGTTAAATATCAAAACACATAAGATAATTATTTGAAACAAAATGGGTAAAACTTCATTATCGTCCAATTTCCCACGTTCTCTACATGAAGTTAAGTTCAAACAACGATTTCTAGTCACAATAATCTTTGTGACAGAATAATGATTATACTCGGCTTTTTGAAATTCAAAACTCTTAGGATGATTATTTGTAACAAAAATGGTCAAACTTCAATATCGACCGATTTCCTACGTTCCCTACGTGAAGATAACGCTCAAAACAACGATTTTTAGCCACAATAAGCTTTTTAAAAGAATAATGACTATATTCGACTTGTTGAATTTGAAAACACTTAAGATGATTACTTGAAACAAAATGGGTAAAACTTTATTATCGTCCTATTTTCCATGTTCTCTACATAAAGTTAAGGATCAAAACAACGATTTCTAGTCACAATAAGTTTTGTAACAGAATAATGATTATACTTGGCTGATTTAATTTCAAAACTCTTAGGATGATTATTTGAAACAAAATGGGTCAAACTTCGTTATCGTTTGATTTTTCACGTTTCCTACGTGAAGTTAAAGCTTAAAACAACGATTTTTAGTTACAATAAGCTTTGTAAAAGAATAATGACTATATTCGGCTTGTTGAATTTCAAAACTCTTTGGATAATTATTTGAATCAAAATGGATAAAACATCATTATTGTCTAATTTCCCATGTTCCCTACATGAAGTTAAGGCTCAAAACAACGATTTCACTTCACAATAAGTTTTCTAATCGAATAATGATTATACTCGCCTTGTTGAATTTTAAAACACTTAAGAAGATTACTTGAAACAAAATAGGTAAAACTTCGTTATCATCCTATTTCTCACGTTCTCTACATGAAGTTAAGTCTCCAAACAACGATTTCTTGTCACAAAAATTTTTCTAATAGAATAATGATTATACTCGGCTTGTTGAATTTCAAAATACTTAAAATGATTATTTGAAACAAAATGGGTAAAACTTCATTATCGTCCAATTTTTCATGTTCTCTATGTGAAGTTAAGGCTCAAAACAATGATTTCAAGTCACAATAAGCTTTAAACAATGATTTCAAGTCACAATAAGCTTTGTAAAAGCATAATGATTATATTCTGCTCATTGAATTTTAAAACTCTTAGGATGATTATTTGAAACAAAATGGGTAAAACATCATTATCGTCCAATTTCCTATGTCCTGTACGTGAAGTTAAGGCTCAAAACAACGATTTTAATTCACATTAAGCTTTTGCAAAAGCATAATGATTATATTCGGCTCGTTGAATTTTAAAACTCTTAGGATGATTATTTGAAATAAAATGGGTCAAACTTCATTATCGTCCGATTTCCTACGTTCCCTACATGAAGAGAACGCTCAAAGCAACGATTTCTAGTCACAATAAGCTTTTTAAAAGAATAATGATTATATTCGACTTGTTGAATTTGAAAACACTTAAGATGATTATTTGAAACAAAATGGGTAAAACTTTATCATCGTCCTATTTCCCACGTTCTCAAAATGAAGTTAAGGATTAAAACAACGATTTCTTGTCACAATAAGTTTTGTAACAGAATAATGATTATACTCGGCTTGTTTAATTTCAAAACTCTTAGGATGATTATTTGAAACAAAATTGGTCAAACTTCATTATCGCTCCCTACATGAAGTTAAAGCTCAAAACAACGATTTTTAGTAACAATAAGCTTTATAAAAGAATAATGACTATATTCGGCTTGTTGTAATTCAAAACTCTTTGGATAATTATTTGATTCAAAATGGATAAAACTTCACTATTGTCCGATTTCCCATGTTCCCTACGTTAAGGCTCAAAACAATGATTTCAATTCAAAATAAGTTTTCTAACAAAATAATGATTATACTCGTCATTTTAAATTTTAAAACACTTAAAGATGATTACTTGAAACAAAATATGTAAAACTTCATTATCGTCCTATTTCCCACGTTCTCTACATGAAGTTAAGGCTCAAAACAACGATTTCTTGTCACAAAAAGTTTTCTAAAAGAATAATGATTATACTCGGTTTGTTGAATTTCAAAACACTTAAAATGCTTATTTGAAACAAAATGGGTAAAACTTCATTATCGTCCAATTTTCCATGTTCTCTACGTGAAGTTAAGGATCAAAACAACGATTTCAAGTCACAATAAGCTTTGTAAAAGCATAATGATTATATTCGGCTCGTTGAGTTCTAAAACTCTTAGGATAATTATTTGAAACAAAATGGGTAAAACTTCATTATCGTCCAATTTCCCATGTTCTCTATGTGAAGTTAAGGCTCAAAACAACGATTTCAATTCACAATATGCTTCGTAAAAGCATAATGATTATATTCGGCTCGTTGAATTTTAAAACTCTTAGGATGATTATTTGAAACAAAATGGGTCAAACTTCATTATCGTCCGATTTCCCACGTTCCCTACGTGAAGTTAAGTCTCAAAACAACGATTTCTCATCACAATAAGTTTTATAACAGAATGATGATTATACTCGGCTTGTTAAATTTTAAAACTCTAAGTATGATTATTTAAAACAAAATGGGTCAAACTTCATTATTGTCCGATTTTCACATTCCCTACGTGAAGTTAAAGCTAAAAACAACAATTTCTAGTCACAATAAGCTTTGTAAAAGAATAATGATTATATTCGGCTTGTTGAATTTTAAAACTCTTAGTATGATTATTTGAATCAAAATGGATAAAACTTCTTTATTGTCTAATTTCTCACGTTCCCTACGTGAAGTTAAGGTAAAACAATGATTTCTAGTCATGATAAGCTTTGTAAAAGAATAATGATTATATTCGATTTGTTGAATTTCAGAACTCTTACGATGATTATTTGAAAAAAATGGGTCAATCTTCCTTATCGTCCTATTTCCCACATTCTCTAAATGAAGTTAATGCTCAAAATAACGATTTCTTTTCACAATAAATTTTGTAACTGAACATTGATTATACTCGGCTTGTTAAATTTTAAAACTCTAAGGATGATTATTTGAAACAAAAGGGATCAAACTACATTATCATCCGATTTCACACATTCCCTACGTGAAGTTAAAGCTCAAAACAACAATTTCAAGTCACAATAAGCTTTGTAAAAGAATAATGACTATATTCAGCTTATTGAATTTCAAACATCTTAGGTTAATTATTTGAATCAAAATGGATAAAACTTCATTATTGTCCGATTTTCATGTTTCCTACGTGAAGTTAAGGCTCAAAACAATGATTTTTAGTAACAATAAGCTTTGTAAAAGAATAATTATTATATTCGGCTTCTTGAATTTCAAAACTCTTATGATGATTATTTCAAACAAAATGGATAAAACATCATTATTGTCCGATTTTCCATGTTCCCTACGTGAAGGTTACGCTCAAAACAACAATTTCTAGTCACAATAAGCTTTGTAATAGAATAATGATTATACTCGCCTTGTTTAGTTTAAAAACACGTAAGATAATTATTTGAAACAAAATGGGTAAAATTTCATTATCGTTCAATTTCCCACATTCTCTACATGAAGTTAAGTCTCAAAACAACAATTTCTAGTAACAATAATCTTTGTGACAGAATAATGATTATACTTGGCTTGTTGAAATTCAAATCTCTTAGGATGATTATTTGAAACAGAAATTGTCAAACTTTAATATTGTTCGATTTCCTACGTTCCCTACATGAAGATATCGCTCAAAACAACGATTTCTAGTCACAGTAAGCATTTTAAAAGAATAATGATTATATTCGGCTTGTTAAATTTGAAAACACTTAAGATGATTACTTTAAACAAAATGGGTAAAACTTTATTATCGTCCTATTTCTCACGTTCTCTACATGAAGTTAAGTTTCAAAATAACGATTTCTTGTCACAATAAGTTTTGTAACAGAATAATGATTATACTCGGCTTGTTTAATTTCAAAACTCTTAGGATGATTATTTGTAACAAAATGGGTCAAACTTCATTATCGTTTGATTTTCGACGTTCCCTACATGAAGTTAAAGCTCAAAATAACGATTTTTAGTAACAATAAGCTTTGTAAAAGAATAATGACTATATTCGGCTTGTTCAATTTCAAAACTCTTGGGATGATTATTTGAATCAAAATGGATAAAACTTCATTATTGTCCGATTTCTCATGTTCCCTATGTGAAGTTAAGGCTCAAAACAACGATTTCAATTCACAATAAGTTTTCTAACAAAATAATGATTATACTTGTCTTGTTGAATTTTAAAACACTTAAAGATAATTACTTGAAACGAAATAGGTAAAACTTCATTATCGTCCTATTTCCCACGTTCTCTACATGAAGTTAAGGCTTAAAACAACGATTTCTTGTCACAAAAAGTTTTCTAAAAGAATAATGATTATACTCGGCTTGTTGAATTTCAAAACACTTAAAATGATTATTTGAAACAAAATGGGTAAAACTTCATTATCGTCCAATTTTCCATGTTCTCTACATGAAGTTAAGCCTCAAAACAACGATTTCAAGTCACAATAAGCTTTGTAAAAGCATAATGATTATATTCGGCTCGTTGAATTTTAAAACTCTTAGGATAATTATTTGAAACAAAATGGGTAAAACTTCATTATCGTCCAATTTCCCATGTTCTCCATGTGAAGTTAAGACTTAAAACAACAATTTCAATTCACAATAAGCTTCGTAAAAGCATAATGATTATATTTGGCTCGTTGAATTTTAAAACTCTTAGGATGATTATTTGAAACAAAATGGGTCAAACTTCATTATCGTTAGAATTTTCACGTTCCCTACGTGAAGTTAAGGCTCAAAATAATGATTTCAAGTCACAATAAGCTTTGTAAAAGCATAATGATTATATTCGGCTCGTTGAATTTTAAAACTCTTAGGATGATTATTTGAAACAAAATGGGTCAAACTTCATTATCGTCTAATTTCCTACGTTTCCTACGTGAAGATAACGCTCAAAACAACGATTTCTAGTCACAATAAGCTTTTTAAAAGAATAATGATTATATTCGGCTTGTTGAATTTGAAAACACTTAAGATGATAACTTGAAACAAAATGGGTAAAACTTTATTATCGTCCTATTTCCCACGTTCTTTACAAGAATTTAAGGCTCAAAATAACGATTTCTTGTCACAATAAGTTTTATAACAGAATAATAATTATACTCGGCTTGTTTAATTTCAAAACTCTTAGGATGATTATTTGTAACAAAATGGGTCAAATTTCGCTATCGCTTGATTTTCCTCGTTTCCTACGTGAAGTTAAAGCTCAAAACAACGATTTTTAGTAAAAACAAGCTTTGTAAAAGAATAATGACTATATTCGGCTTGTTGAATTTCAAAACTCTTGGGATGATTATTTGAATCAAAATGGATAAAACTTCATTATTGTCCTATTTCCCATGTTCCCTGCGTGAAGTTAAGGCTCAAAACAACGATTTCAATTCACAATAAGTTTTCTAACAAAATAATGATTATACTCGTCTTGTTGAATTTTAAAACACTTAAAGATAATTACTTGAAACGAAATAGGTAAAACTTCATTATCGTCCTATTTCCCACGTTCTCTACATGAAGTTAAGGCTTAAAACAACGATTTCTTGTCACAAAAAGTTTTCTAAAAGAATAATGATTATACTCGGCTTGTTGAATTTCAAAACACTTAAAATGATTATTTGAAACAAAATGGGTAAAACTTCATTATCGTCCAATTTTCCATGTTCTCTACATGAAGTTAAGCCTCAAAACAACGATTTCAAGTCACAATAAGCTTTGTAAAAG
The DNA here is from genome assembly GCA_039657345.1 of Stephania japonica. Classification (NCBI taxonomy): domain Eukaryota; kingdom Viridiplantae; phylum Streptophyta; class Magnoliopsida; order Ranunculales; family Menispermaceae; genus Stephania; species Stephania japonica. Next base: position 25,512,191 of record CM077563.1, on the reverse strand, counting down.
CATAATGATTATATTCGGCTCGTTGAATTTTAAAACTCTTAGGATAATTATTTGAAACAAAATGGGTAAAACTTCATTATCGTCCAATTTCCCATGTTCTCCATGTGAAGTTAAGACTTAAAACAACAATTTCAATTCACAATAAGCTTCGTAAAAGCATAATGATTATATTTGGCTCGTTGAATTTTAAAACTCTTAGGATGATTATTTGAAACAAAATGGGTCAAACTTCATTATCGTCGAAATTTTCACGTTCCCTACGTGAAGTTAAGGCTCAAAATAATGATTTCAAGTCACAATAAGCTTTGTAAAAGCATAATGATTATATTCGGCTCGTTGAATTTTAAAACTCTTAGGATGATTATTTGAAACAAAATGGGTCAAACTTCATTATCGTCTAATTTCCTACGTTTCCTACGTGAAGATAACGCTCAAAACAACGATTTCTAGTCACAATAAGCTTTTTAAAAGAATAATGATTATATTCGGCTTGTTGAATTTGAAAACACTTAAGATGATAACTTGAAACAAAATGGGTAAAACTTTATTATCGTCCTATTTCCCACGTTCTTTACAAGAATTTAAGGCTCAAAATAACGATTTCTTGTCACAATAAGTTTTATAACAGAATAATAATTATACTCGGCTTGTTTAATTTCAAAACTCTTAGGATGATTATTTGAAACAAAATGGGTCAAATTTCGCTATCGCTTGATTTTCCACGTTTCCTACGTGAAGTTAAAGCTCAAAACAACGATTTTTAGTAAAAACAAGCTTTGTAAAAGAATAATGACTATATTCGGCTTGTTGAATTTCAAAACTCTTGGGATGATTATTTGAATCAAAATGGATAAAACTTCATTATTGTCCTATTTCCCATGTTCCCTGCGTGAAGTTAAGGCTCAAAACAACGATTTCAATTCACAATAAGTTTTCTAATAGAATAATGTTTATACTAGTCTTGTTGAATTTTAAAACACTTAAGATGATTACTTGAAACAAATTAGGTAAAACTTCATTATCGTCTTATTTCCCACGTTCTCTTCATGAAGTTAAGGCTTAAAACAACGATTTCTTGTCACAAAAAGTTTTCTAAAGGAATAATGATTATACTTGGCTTGTTGAATTTCAAAACACTTAAAATAATTATTTGAAACAAAATGGGTAAAACTTCATTATCGTCCAATTTTTCATGTTCTCTACGTGAAGTTAAGGATCAAAACAACGATTTCAAGTCACAATAAGCTTTGTAAAAGCATAATGATTATATTCGGCTCGTTGAGTTCTAAAACTCTTAGGATAATTATTTGAAACAAAATGGGTAAAACTTCATTATCGTCCAATTTCCCATGTTCTCTATGTGAAGTTAAGGCTCAAAACAACGATTTCAATTCACAATAAGCTTCGTAAAAGCATAATGATTATATTCGGCTCGTTGAATTTTAAGACTCTTAAGATGATTATTTGAAATAAAATGGGTCAAACTTCATTATCGTCCTATTTCCCACGTTCCCTACGTGAAGTTAAGGCTCAAAACAATGATTTCTAATCACAATAAGCTTTGTAAAAGAATAATGATTATATTCAGCTTGTTGAATTTCAAAACTCTTAGGATGATTTTTTGAAACAAAATGGATAAAATTTCACGATTGTTTGATTTCCCATGTTCCCTACGTGAAGTCAATGCTCAAAACAACAATTTCTACCCACAATAAGCTTTGTGACAGAATAATGATTATACCCAACTTGTTTAATTACAAAACACTTAGGGTAATTATTTAAAAAAAATGGATTAAACTTCATTATTGTCTGATTTCCTACATTCCCTTCTTGAAGTTAAGACTCAAAACAACGATTTCTAGTCACAATAAACTTTGTGACAGAATAAGGATTATACTCGGCTTGTTGAATTTCAAAACTCTTCAGATTATTATTTGAAACAAAATGGGTCAAACTTCATTATCGTCCTATTTTCCACGTTCTCTACATGAAGTGAATGCTCAAAACAACGATTTCTTATCACAACAAGTTTTATAACAGAATGATGATTATACTCGGCTTCTTGAATTTCAAAACTCTAAGTATGATTATTTGAAATAAAATGGGTCAAACTTCATTATTGTCCGATTTTCACGTTCCCTACGTGAAGTTAAAGCTAAAAACAACAATTTCTAGTCACAGTAAGCTTTGTAAAAGAATAATGATTATATTCGGCTTGTTGAATTTTAAAACTCTTAGGATGATTATTTGAATCAAAATGGATAAAACTTCTTTATTGTCTAATTCTCACGTTCCCTACGTGAAGTTAAGGTAAAACAACGATTTCTAGTCACGATAAGCTTTGTAAAAGAATAATGATTATATTCGATTTGTTGAATTTCAAAACTTTTAGGATGATTATTTGAAAAAAATGGGTCAATCTTCCTTATCGTCCTATTTCCCACGTTCTCTAAATGAAGTTAATGCTCAAAATAATGATTTCTTTTCACAATAAATTTTTTAACTGAACATTGATTATACTCGGCTTGTTAAATTTTAAACTCTAAGGATGATTATTTGAAACAAAAGGGATCAAACTTCATTATTGTCTGATTTCACATGTTCCCTACGTGAAGTTAAAGCTCAAAACAACAATTTCAAGTCACAATAAGCTTTGTAAAAGAATAATGACTATATTCGGCTTATTGAATTTCAAACATCTTAGGTTAATTATTTGAATCAAAATGGATAAAACTTCATTATTGTCCGACTTTCTATGTTCCCTACGTGAAGATAAGGCTCAAAACAATGATTTCTAGTAACAATAAGCTTTGTAAAAGAATAATTATTATATTCAGCGTCTTGAATTTCAAAACTCTTATGATGATTATTTGAAACAAAATGGATAAAACGCCATTATTGTCCGATTTCCCATGTTCCCTATGTGAAGGTTACGCTTAAAACAACGATTTCTAGTCACAATAAGCTTTGTAACAGAATAATGATTATACTCGCCTTGTTTAATTTAAAAACACGTAAGATGATTATTTGAAACAAAATGGGTAAAACTTCATTATCGTTCAATTTCCCACATTCTATACATGAAGTTAAGTCTCAAAACAACGATTTCTAGTAACAATAAGTTTTATAACAGAATAATGATTATACTCGGCTTGTTTAATTTCAAAACTCTTAGGATGATTATTTGAAACAAAATGGTTCAATCTTCATTATCGTTTGATTTTCGACGTTCCCTACATGAAGTTAAAGCTCAAAACAAAAATTTTTAGTAACAATAAGCTTTGTAAAAGAATAATGACTATATTCGGCTTGTTGAATTTCAAAACTCTTGGGATGATTATTTGAATCAAAATAGATAAAACTTTATTATTGTCCGATTTCCCATGTTCCCTAAGTGAAGTTAAGGCTCAAAACAACGATTTCAATTCACAATAAGTTCTAATAGAATAATCTTTATACTCCTCTTGTTGAATTTTAAAACACTTAAGATGATTACTTGAAACAAAATAGGTAAAACTTCATTATCGTCCTATTTCCCATGTTCTCTACAGGAAGTTAAGGCTCAAAACTATGATTTCTTGTCACAAAAAGTTTTCTAACAGAATAATGATTATACTCGGCTTGTTGAATTTCAAAACACTTAAAATGATTAGTTCAAACAAAATGGGTAAAACTTCATTATCATCCAATTTTTCATGTTCTCTACGTGAAGTTAAGGCTCAAAACAATGATTTCAAGTCACAATAAGCTTTTTAAAAGCATAATGATTATATTTGGCTCGTTGAATTTTAAAACTCTTAGGATGATTATTTAAAACAAAATGGGTGAAACTTCATTATCGTCCAATTTCCCATGTTCTCTACGTGAAGTTAAGGCTCAAAACAACAATTTCAATTCACAATAAGCTTTGTAAAAGCATAATGATTATATTCGGCTCGTTGAATTTTAAAACTCTTAGGATGATTATTTCAAACAAAATGGGTCAAACTTCATTATCGTCCGATTTTTCACGTTTCCTACGTGAAGTTAAGGCTCAAAACAATGATTTCAAGTCACAATAAGCATTGTAAAAGCATAATGATTATATTCGTCTCGTTGAATTTTAAAACTCTTAAGATGATTATTTGAAACAAAATGGGTCAGACTTCATTATCGTCCGATTTTTCACGTTCCCTGCGTGAAGTAAAGGCTCAAAACAACGATTTCTAATCACAATAAGCTTTGTAAAAAAATAATGACTATATTCGGCTTGTTGAATTTCAAAACTCTTATGATGATTTTTTGAAACAAAATAGATAAAACTTCATGATTGTTTGATTTTCCATGTTCACTACGTGAAGTTAAGGCTCAAAACAACGATTTCAACCCACAATGTGCTTTGTGACAGAATACTGATTATACCCGGCTTGTTGAATTACAAAAAACTTAGGATAATTATTTGAAAAAAATGGATTAAACTTCATTATTGTCCAATTTCCCACGTTCCCTTCTTGAAGTTAGGACTCAAAACAACAATTTCTAGTTACAATAAACTTCGTGACAGAATAAGGATTATACTCGGATTGTTGAATATCAAAACTCTTCGGATTATTATTTGAAACAAAATGGATCAAACTTCATTATCGTCCTATTTCCCACGTTCTCTACATGAAGTTAATGCTCAAAACAACGATTTCTTGTCACAATAAGTTTTGTAACAGAATGATGATTATACTTAGCTTGTTGAATTTCAAAACACTTAAAATGATTAGTTGAAACAAAATGGGTAAAACTTCATTATCATCCAATTTTTCATGTTCTCTACGTGAAGTTAAGGCTCAAAACAACGATTTCAAGTCACAATAAGCTTCGTAAAAGCATAATGATTATATTCGGCTCGTTGAATTTTAAAATTCTTAGGATAATTATTTGAAACAAAATGGGTAAAACTTCATTATCGTCCAATTTCTCATATTCTCTATGTGAAGTTAAGGCTCAAAACAATGATTTCCATTCATAATAAGCTTTGTAAAAGCATAACGACTATATTCGGCTCGTTGAATTTTAAAACTCTTTGGATGATTATTTGAAACAAAATGGATCAAACTTCATTATCGTCTGATTTCCCACGTTCCCTACGTAAAGTTAAGGCTCAAAACAACGATTTCTAATGACAATAAGCTTTGTAAAAGAATAATGATTATAATCGGCTCGTTGAATTTTTAAACCCTTAGGAAGATTATTTGAAACAAAATGGGTTAAACTTCATTATCGTCCAATTTCCTACGTTCCCTACGTGAAGATAACAGTCAAAACAACGATTTCTAGTCACAATAAGCTTTTTAAAAGAATAATGATTATATTCGGCTTGTTGAATTTGAAAACACTTAAGATGATTACTTGAATCAAAATGGGTAAAACTTTATTATCGTCCTATTTCCCACGTTCTGTACATGAATTTAAGGCTCAAAATAACGATTTCTTGTCACAATAAGTTTTATAACAGAATAATAATTATACTCGGCTTGTTTAATTTCAAAACTCTTAGGATGATCATTGGAAAAAAAAATGGGTCAAACTTCGCTATCGCTTGATTTTCCACGTTTCTTACGTGAAGTTAAAGCTCAAAACAACGATTTTTAGTAACAAGAAGCTTTGTAAAAAAATAACGACTATATTCGGCTTGTTGAATTTCAAAACTCTTGGGATGATTATTTGAATTAAAATGGATAAAACTTCATTATTGTCCGATTTCCCATGTTCCCTACGTGAAGTTAAGGCTCAAAATAACTATTTCAATTCACAATAAGTTTTCTGATAGAATAATGTTTATACTCGTCTTGTTGAATTTTAAAACACTTAAGATGATTACTTGAAACAAAATAGGTAAAACTTCATTATCGTCCTATTTCCCACATTCTCTACATGAAGTTAAGGCTCAAAACAACGATTTCTTGTCACAAAAAGTTTTCTAAAAGAATAATGATGATACTCGGCTTGTTAAATTTCAAAACACTTAAAATGATTATTTGAAACAAAATGGTTAAAACTTCATTATCGTCCAATTTTCCATGTTCTCTACGTGAAGTTAAGGATCAAAACAACGATTTCAAGTCACAATAAGCTTTGTAAAAGCATAATGATTATATTCGGCTCGTTGAGTTCTAAAACTCTTAGGATAATTATTTGAAACAAAATGGGTAAAACTTCATTATCGTCCAATTTCCCATGTTCTCTATGTGAAGTTAAGGCTCAAAACAATGATTTTAATTCACAATAAGCTTCGTAAAAGCATAATGATTATATTTGTCTCGTTGAATTTTAAAACTCTTAGGATGATTATTTGAAACAAAATGTGTCAAACTTCAATATTGTCCGATTTCCCACGTTCCCTACGTGAAGTTAAGGCTCAAAATAACGATTTCAGGTCACAATAAGCTTTGTAAAAGCATAATGATTATATTCAGCTAATTGAATTTTTAAACTCTTAAGATGATTATTTGAAACAAAATAGGTCAAACTTCATTATCGTCCGATTTCCCACGTTCCCTACATGAAGTTAAGGCTCAAAACAACGATTTCTAATCAGAATAAGCTTTGTAAAAGAATAATGATTATATTCGGCTTGTTGAATTTCAAAACTCTTAGGATGATTTTTTGAAACAAAATGGATAAAACCTCACGATTGTTTGATTTCCCATGTTCCCTACGTGAAGTCAATGCTCAAAACAACAATTTCTATCCACAATTAGCTTTGTGACAGAATAATGATTATACCCAACTTGTTGAATTACAAAACACTTAGGGTAATTGTTTGAAAAAAATGGATTAAACTTCATTATTGCCCAATTTCTTACGTTCCCTTCTTGAAGTTAAGACTCAAAAAATCGATTTCTAGTCACAATAAACTTTGTGACAGAATAAGGATTATACTCGGCTTGTTGAATTTCAAAACTCTTCAGATTATTATTTGAAACAAAATGGGTCAAACTTCATTATCGTCCTATTTCCCACGTTCTCTACATGAAGTTAATGCTCAAAACAACGATTTCTTATCACAATAAGTTTTATAACAGAATGATGATTATACTCGGCTTGTTGAATTTCAAAACTGTAAGTATGATTATTTGAAACAAAATGGGTCAAACTTCATTATTGTCCGATTTTCACATTCCCTACGTGAAGTTAAAGCTAAAAACAACAATTTCTAGTCACAATAAGCTTTGCAAAAGAATAATGATTATATTCGTCTTGTTGAATTTTAAAACTCTTAGGATGATTATTTGAATCAAAATCGACAAAACTTCTTTATTGTCTAATTTCTCACGTTCCCTACCTGAAGTGAAGGCTCAAAACAATGATTTCTAGTAACGATAAGCTTTGTAAAAGAATAATGATTATATTTGATTTGTTGAATTTCAAAACTCTTAGGATGATTATTTGAAAAAAATAGGTCAATCTTCCTTATCGTCCTATTTCCCACGTTCTCTAAATAAAGTTAATGCTCAAAATAACGATTTCTTTTCACAATAAATTTTGTAACTGAACATTGATTATACTCGGCTTGTTGAATTTAAAAACTCTAAGGATGATTATTTGAAACAAAAGGGATCAAACTTCATTATCATCCGATTTTACACGTTCCCTACGTGAAGTTAAAGCTCAAAACAATAATTTCAAGTCACAATAAGCTTTGTAAAAGAATAATGACCATATTCGGCTTATTGAATTTCAAATATCTTAGGTTAATTATTTGAATCAAAATGGATAAAACTTCATTATTGTCTGATTTTCCGTGTTCCCTACGTGAAGTTAAGGCTCAAAATAATGATTTCTAGTAATAATAAGCTTTGTAAAAGAATAATTATTATATTCGGCTTCTTGAATTTCTAAACTCTTATGATGATTGTTTGAAACAAAATGGATAAAACGTCATTATTGTCCGATTTCCCATGTTCCCTACGTGAAGGTTACGCTCAAAACAATGATTTCTAGTCACAATAAGCATTGTAATAGAATAATGATTATACTCGCCTTATTTAATTTAAAAATACGTAAGATGATTATTTGAAACAAAATGGGTAAAACTTCATTATCGTTCAATTTCCCACATTCTCTACATGAAGTTAAGTCTCAAAACAACGATTTCTAGTAAAAATAATCCTTGTGACAGAATAATGATTATACTCGGCTTGTTGAAATTCAAATTTCTTAGGATGATTATTTGAAACAAAAATTGTCAAACTTCAATATTGTTCGATTTCCTACGTTCCCTACATGAAGATAACGCTCAAAACAACGATTTCTAGTCACAATAAGCTTTTTAAAAGAGTAATGATTATATTCGGCTTGTTGAATTTGAAAACACTTAAGATGATTACTTTAAACAAAATGGGTAAAACTTTATTATCGTCCTATTTCCCACGTTCTCCACATGAAGTTAAGGCTCAAAATAACGATTTCTTGTCACAATAAGTTTTGTAACAGAATAATGATTATACTCGGCTTGTTTAATTTCAAAACTGTTAGGATGATTTTTTGAAACAAAATGGGTCAAACTTCGCTATCGCTTGATTTTCCACGTTTCCTACGTGAAGTTAAAGCTCAAAACAACGATTTTTAGTAACAATAAGCTTTGTAAAAGAATAATGACTATATTCGGCTTGTTGAATTTCAAAACTCTTGGGATGATTATTTGAATCAAAATGGATAAAACTTCATTATTGTCCGATTTTCCATGTTCCCTACGTGAAGTTAAGACTCAAAACAATGATTTAACTTCACAGTAAGTTTTCTAATAGAATAATGTTTATACTCGTCTTGTTGAATTTTAAAACACTTAAGATGATTACTTGAAACAAAATAGGTAAATCTTCATTATCGTCCTATTTCCCACGTTCTCTACATGAAGTTAAGGATCAAAATAACGATTTCTTGTCACAAAAAGTTTTCTAATAGAATAATGATTATACTCGGCTTGTTGAATTTCAAAACACTTAAAATGATTATTTGAAGCAAAATGGGTAAAACTTCATAATCGTCCAATTTTCCATGTTCTCTACGTGAAGTTAAGGCTCAAGGCAACGATTTCAAGTCACAATAAGCTTTGTAAAAGCATAATGATTATATTCGGCTCGTTGAATTTTAAAACTCTTAGGATGATTATTTGAAACAAAATGGGTGAAACTTCATTATCGTCCAATTTCCCATGTTCTCTACGTGAAGTTAAGGCTCAAAACAACGATTTCAATTCACAATATGCTTTGTAAAAGCATAATGATTATATTCAGCTCGTTGAATTTTAAAACTCTTAGGATGATTATTTCAAACAAAATGGGTAAAACTTCATTATCGTCCAATTCTCTACGTTCCCTACATGAAGTTAAGGCTCAAAACAATGATTTCAAGTCACAATAAGCTTTGTAAAAGCATACTGATTATATTTGTCTCGTTGAATTTTAAAACTCTTAAGATGATTATTTGAAACAAAATGGGTCAAACCTCATTATCGATTGATTTTCCATGTTCCCTGCGTGAAGTAAAGGCTCAAAACAACGATTTCTAATCACAATAAGCTTTGTAAAAGAATAATGACTATATTCGGCTTGTTGAATTTCAAAACTCTTAGGATGATTTTTTGAAACAAAATGGATAAAACTTTATGATTGTTTGATTTTCCATGTTCACTTCGTGAAGTCAAGGCTCAAAACAACGATTTCAACCCACAATATGCTTTGTAACAGAATAATGATTATACCCGACTTGTTGAATTACAAAACACTTAGGATAGTTATTTGAAAAAAAATGGATTAAACTTCATTATTATCCAATTTCCCACGTTCCCTTCTTGAAGTTAAGACTCAAAACAACGATTTCTAGTCACAATAAAATTAGGATTATACTCGGATTGTTGAATATAAAAACTCTTCGGTTATTATTTGAAACAAAATGGATCAAACTTCATTATCGTCCTATTTCCCACGTTCTCTACATGAAGTTAATGCTCAAAACAACGATTTCTTGTCACAATAAGTTTTGTAACAAAATGATGATTATACTCAGCTTGTTGAATTTCAAATCACTAAGTATGATTATTTAAAACAAATTGGGTCAAACTTCATTATTGTCCAATTTTCACGTTGACTACGTGAAGTTAAAGCTAAAAACAACAATTTTTAGTAAGAATAAGCTTTGCAAAAGAATAATGATTATATTCGGCTTGTTGAATTTTAAAACTCTTAGGATGATTATTTGAATCAAAATGGATAAAACTTCATTATTGTCTGATTTCTCATGTTCCCTACGTGAAGTTAAGGCTTAAAACAACGATTTTTAGTCATAATAAGCTATGTAAAAGAATAATGATTATATTCGATTTGCTGAATTTCAAAACTCTTAGGATGATTATTTTAAAAAAAAATGGGTCAATCTTCCTTATCGTCCTATTTCCCACGTTCTCTAAATGAAGTTAATGCTCACAATAAAGATTTCTTTTCAAAATAAGTTTCGTAATAGAACATTGACTATACTCTGCTTGTTGAATTTCAAAACTCTAAGGATGATTATTTGAAACAAAATGGATGAAACTTCATTATCATCCGATTTCCTACGTTCCCTACGTGAAGTTAACGCTCAAAACAACAATTTCAAGTCACAATAAGCTTTGTAAAAGAATAATGATTATATTCGGCTTGTTGAATTTCAAAACTCTTAGGATGATTATTTGAATCAAAATGGATAAAACTTCATTATTTTCCGATTTCCTATGATCCCTACGTGAAGTTAAGGCTCAAAACAATGATTTCTCATCACAATAAGCTTTGTAAAAGAATAATAATTATATTCGGCTTTTAAATTTTAAAACTCTTATGATGATTTTTTGAAACAAAATGGATAAAACATCATTATTGTCCAATTTCTCATGTTCCCTACGTGAAGTTTACGCTCAAAACAACGATTTCTAGTCACAATAAGTTTTGAAATAGAACAATGATTATACTCGTCTTGTTTAATTTAACAACACGTAAGATGATTATTTGAAACAAAATGGGTAAAATTACATTATCATTCAATTTCCCACGTTCTCTACATGAAGTTAAGTCTCAAAATAATAATTTCTAGTCACAATAATCTTTGTGACAGAATAATGATTATACTCGGCTTGTTGAAATTCAATTCTTAGGATGATTATTTGAAAGAAAAATGGTCAAACTTCAATATCGTTCGATTTCCTACGTTCCCTACGTGAAGATAACGCTCAAAACAACGATTTTTAGTCACAATAAGCTTTTTAAAAGAATAATGATTATATTCGGCTTGTTGAATTTGAAAACACTTAACATGATTACTTTAAACAAAATGGGTAAAACTTTATTATCGCCCTATTTCCCACGTTCTCTACCTGAAGTTAAGGCTCAAAATAATGATTTTTTGTCACAATAAGTTTTGTAACAGAATAATAATTATACTCGGTTTGTTTAATTTCAAAACTCTTAGGATGATTATTTGAAATAAAATGGGTCAAACTTCATTATCGTTTGATTTTTCGCGTTCCCTACGTGAAGTTAAAGTTCAAAACAACGATTTTTAGTAACAATAAGCTTTGTAAAATAATAATGACTATATTAGGCTTGTTGAATTTCAAAACTCTTGGGATAATTATTTGAATCAAAATGGATAAAACTTCATTATTGTCTAATTCTCATGTTCCCTACGTGAAGTTAAGGCTCAAAACAACAATTTCAATTCACAATAAGTTTTCTAATAGAATAATGATTATACTCGTCTTGTTGAATTTTAAAACACTTAAGATGATTACTTATAACAAAATAGGTAAAACTTCATCATCGTCCTATTTCCCACGTTCTCTACATGAAGTTAAGGCTCAAAACAACGATTTCTTGTCACAAAAGTTTTCTAATTGAATAATGATTATACTCGGCTTGTTGAATTTCAAAACACTTAAAATGATTATTTGAAACAAAATGGGAAAACTTCATTATCGTCCAATTTTCCATATTCTCTACGTGAAATTAAGGCTCAAAACAACGATTTCAAGTCACAATAAGTTTGGTAAATGCATAATGATTATATGCGGCTCGTTGAATTTTAAAACTCTTAGAATAATTATTTGAAACAAAATGGGTAAAACGTCATTATCGTCCAATTTCCCATGTTCTCTACGTGAAGTTAAGGCTCAAAACAACGATTTCAATTCACAATAAGCTTTGTAAAAGCATAATGACTATATTCGGCTCGTTGAATTATAAAACTCTTAGGATGATTATTAGAAACAAAATGGGTCAAACTTCATTATCGTCCGATTTTCCACGTTCCCTACGTGAAGTTAAGGCTCAAAACAACGATTTCAAGTCACAATAAGCTTTTGTAAAAGCATAATGATTATATTCGGCTCGTTGAATATTAAAACTCATAGGATGATTATTTGAAACAAAATGGGTCAAACTTCATTATCGTCCGATTTCCCACGTTCCCTACGTGAAGTTAAGGCTCAAAACAACGATTTCTAATCACAATAAGCTTTGTAAAAGAATAATGACTATATTCGGCTTCTTGAATTTCAAAACTCTTAGGATGATTTTTTGAAACAAAATAGATAAAACTTCGTGATTGTTTGATTTCCCATGTTCCCTACGTGAAGTCAAGGCTCAAAAAAATGATTTCTACCCACAGTAAACTTTGTGACTGAATAATGATTATACCTAGCTGTTTGAATTACAAAACACTTAGGATAACTATTTGAAAAAAAAATGGATTACACTTCATTATTGTCTGATTTCCCACGTTCTCTACATGAAGTTAATGCTCAAACAACGATTTCTTGTCACAATAAATTTTGTAACATAATGATGATTATACTTGGCTTGTTGAATTTCAAAACTCTAAGTATGATTATTTCAAACAAAATGGGTCAAACTTCATTATCGTTCGATTTTCACGTTCCCTACGTGAAGTTAAAGCTAAAAACAACAATTTCTAGTCACAATAAGCTTTGTAAAAGAATAATGATTATATTCGGCGTATTGAGTTTTAAAACTCTTAGGATGATTATTTGAATCAAAATGGATAAAACTTCATTATTGTCTGATTTCTCACATTCCCTACGTGAAGTTAAGGCTCAAAACGACGATTTCTAGTCACAATAAGCTTTGTAAAAAAATAATGATTATCTTCCTTATCGTCCTATTTCCCACGTTCTCAAAATGAAGTTAATGTTCAAAATAACGATTTCTTTTGACAATAAGTTTTGTAACTAAACATTGATTATACTCGGCTTATTGAATTTCAAAACTCTAAGGATAACTATTTGAAACAAAATGGATCAAACTTCATTATCATCCGATTTCTCACGTTCCCTACGTGAAGTTAAAGCTCAAAATAACAATTTCAAGTCACAATAAGCTTTGTAAAATAATAATAACTATATTCGGCTTATTGAATTTCAAAACTCTTAGGTTGATTATTTGAATCAAAATAGATAAAACTTCATTATTATCCGATTTTCCATGTTCTCAACGTGAAGTTAAGACTCAAAACAACGATTTCAAGTCACAATAAGCTTAGTAAAAGAATAATGATTATATTCAACTTGTTGAATTTGAAAACTGTAAGGATGATTTTTTGAAACAAAATGGATAAAACTTCAATATTGTCCGATTTCCCATATTCCCTACGTTAAGTTAAGGCTCAAAACAACGATTTCTAGTTACAATAAGTTTTGTAATAGAATAATGATTATACTCGGCTTGATGAATTTAAAAACACGTAAAGTGGTTATTTGAAACAAAATTGGTAAAACTTTATTATCGTTCAATTTTCCACTTTCTCTAAATGATGTTAAGGCTCAAAACAACAATTTCTAGTCACAATAAGCTTTGTAAAAGAAAAATGATTATATTCGGCTTGTTGAAATTCAAAACTCTAAGTATGATTTTTTGAAACGAAATGGATAAGACTTCATTATTGTCTGATTTCCCATGTTCCCTACGTGAAGTTAAGGCTCAAAACAACCATTTCTAGTCACAATTAGTTTTGTAATAGAATAATGATTATACTTGGCTATTTGAATATAAAAACAAGTAAGATGATTATTTCAAATAAAATGGTTAAAAATTCATTATTGTCCGGTTTTCCATGTTCCCTATGTGAAGTTGAGGCCCAAAACAACGATTTCTAGTCACAATAAGCTTTGTAAAAGAATAATAATTATATTCGGCTTCTTGAATTCAAAACTCTTAGGATGATTTTTTGAAACAAAATGGATAAAACTTCATTATTGTCCGATTTCCCATATTCCTTACGTGAAGTTAAGGCTCAAAACAACGATTTCTAGTCACAATAAATTTTGTAATATAATAATGATTCTACTTGCTTGTTGAATATCAAAACTTTTAAGATTATTATTTGAAATAAAATGGGTAAAACTTCATTATCGTCCAATTTCCCACGTTCTCTACATGAACTTATGGCTCAAAACAAAGATTTATAGTCACAATAAGCTTTGTAAAAGAATAATGATTATATTCGGCTTGTTGAATTTCAAAGCTGTTAGGATGATTATTTGAAAAAAATGGGTCAATCATCATTATCATCCTATTTCCCACATTCTCTACAAGAAGTTAATGATCAAAACAACGATTTCTTATCACAATAAGTTTTGTAAACGAATGTTGATTATACTCGGCTTGTTGAATTTCAAAACTCTAAAGATGATTGTTCGAAACAAAATAGATCAACCTTCATTATCGTTCGATTTCTCACGTTCCCTACGTGAAGTTAAAGCTCAAAACAACGATTTCTAGTCACAATAAGCTTTGTAAAAGAATAATGATTATATTCGGCTTGTTGAATTTCAAAACTCTAAGGTTCATTATTTGAATCAAAATGGATAAAACTTCATTATTGTCCGATTTTCCATATTCTCTACGTGAAGTTAAGACTCAAAACAACAATTTCTAGGCACAATAAGCTTTGTAAAACAATAATGAATATATTCGACTTATTGAATTTCAAAACTCTTAGAATGATTATTTGAATTAAAATGGGTCAAACTTCATTATCGTCCGATTTCCCACGTTCCCTACGTGAAGTTAAGGCGCGAAACAACGATTTCTAGTCACAATAAGATTTGTAAAAAAATAATGATTATATTCGACTTGTTGAATTTCAAAACTCTTTGGATGATTATTTGAAACGAAATGGGTCAAACATCATTACCGTCCAATTTCCCACGATCCCTACTTGAAGTTAAGGCGCAAAACAACTATTTCTAGTCACAATAAGCTTTGTAAAAGAATAATGATTATATTCGACTTCTTGAAACTCAAAAATCTAAGGACGATTTTTTGAAACAAAATGGATTAAACTTCATCATTGTCCAATTTCCCATGTTCCCTACGTGAAGTTAAGGCTCAAAATAACGATTTCTAGTAACATTAAGTTTTGTAATAGAATAATGATTATACTCGGCTTGTTTAATTTAAAAACACGTAAGATGATTATTTGAAACAAAATGGTTAAAACTACATTATTGCCTGATTTCCCATGTTCCATACGTGAAGTTAAGGCTCAAAACAACGATTTGTAGTCACAAAAAGCTTTGTAAAAGAATAATAATTTTATTCGGCTTCTTGAATTCAAATTTTTTAGGATGATTTTTTGAAACAAAATGGATAAAACTTCATTATTGTCCGATTTCCCATGTTCCCTACGTGAAGTTAAGGCTCAAAACAAAGATTTCTAGTCACAATAAGTGTTGTAATATAATAATGATTATACTCACTTGTTGAGTTTCAAAACTCTTAAGATGATTATTTCAAACTAAATGGGTCAAACTTCATTATCGTCCTATTTCCTACGTTCTCTACATGAAGTTAATGCTCAAAATAATGATTTTTTGTCACAATAAATTTTGTAACAGAATAATGATTATACTTGGCTTGTTGAATTTCAAAACTCTAAGGATGTTTATTTGAAACAAAATAGGTCAAACTTCATTATCGTCCGATTTTCCACGTTCCCTAAGTGAAGTTAAAGCTCAAAAAAATAATTTCTAGTCAAAATAAGCTATGTAAAAGAATAATGATTAAATTCGGATTGTTGAATTTCAAAACTCTTAGGATGATTATTTGAATCAAAATGGATAAAACTTTATTATTGTCCGATTTTCCATGTTCCCTATGTGAAGTTAAGGCTCAAAGCAATGATTTCTAGTGACAATAAGCTTTGTAAAAGAATAATGATTATATTCGACTTGTTGAATTTCAAAGCTCTTAGAATGATTATTTGAAACGAAATGGGACAAACTTCATTATTGTTCGATTTCCCATGCTCCCTACGTGAAGTTAACGCTCAAAACAACGATTTCTAGTCACAATAACCTTTGTAAAAGAATAATGATTATATTTAACTTGTTGAATTTCAAAATTCTTAGGATGATTATTTGAAACGAAATGGGTCAAACTTCATTATCGTCCGATTTCCCACGTGCCCTACGTAAAGTTAAGGCGCAAAACAACGATTTCTAGTCACAATAAGCTTTGTAAAAGAATAATAATTATATTCGGCTTCTTGAATTCAAAACTTTTAGGTTGATTATTTGAATAAAAATGGATAATACTTCATTATTGTCCGATTTTCCATGTTACCTATGTGAAGTTAAGGCTCAAAATAACGATTTCTAGTCACAATAAGCTTTTTAAAAGAACAATAATTTTATTCGGCTTATTGAATTTCAAAACTCTTAGGATGATTATTTGAATCAAAATGTATAAAACTTCATTATTTTCCGATTTCCTATGTTCCCTACTTGAAGTTAAGGCGCAAAACAACGATTTCTAGTCACAATAAGCTTTGTAAAAGAATAATAATTATATTCGGCTTCTTGAATTCAAAACTTTTAGGTTGATTATTTGAATCAAAATGGATAATACTTCATTATTGTCCGATTTTCCATGTTGCCTATGTGAAGTTAAGGCTCAAAATAACAATTTCTAGTCACAATAAGCTTTGTAAAAGAATAATAATTTTATTCGGCTTATTGAATTTCAAAACTCTTAGGATGATTATTTGAATCAAAATGTATAAAACTTCATTATTGTCCGATTTCCTATGTTCCCTACTTGAAGTTAAGGCTCAAAACAACGATTTCTAGTCACAATAAGCTTTATAAAAGAATAATAATTATAGTCGGCTTCTTGAATTTCAAAACATTTAGGATGATTTTTTGTAACAAAATGGATAAAACATCATTATTGTCCGATTTCTCATGTTCCCTACGTGATGTTTAGGCTCAAAACAACGATTTCTAGTCACAATAAGTTTTGTAAAAAAATAATAACTATACTCGGCTTGTTTAATTTAAAAACACGTAAGATGATTATTTGAAATAAAATGGGTAAAACTTTATTATCGTTCAATTTCCCGCGTTCTCTATTTGAAGTTAAGGCCCAAAACAACGATTTCTAGTCACAATAAGCTTTATAAAAGAATATTGATTATATTCGACTTATTGAATTTCAAAACTACAAGGATGATTTTTTGAAAAAAAATAGATAAAACTTCATTATTGCTCGATTTCTTATATTCCCTACGTGAAGTTAAGGCTCAAAATAACGATTTCTTGTCACAATAAGTTTTGTAATAGAATAATGATCATACTCGGCTTGATGAATTTAAAAACACGTAAAATGATTATTTGAAACAAAATGGGTAAAACTTCATTATCGTTCAATTTCCCACGTTCTCTATGTGAAGTTAAGGCTCAAAACAACGATTTTTAGTCACAATAAGCTTTGTAAAAGAATAATGCTTATTTTTGGTTTGTTGAAATTCAAAACTGTAAGGATGATTTTTTGAAACAAAATGGATTAAACTTCATTATCGTCCAATTTTCCACGTTCCCTACGTGAAGTTAAGGTGCAAAACAACGATTTCTAGTCACAACAAGCTTTGTGAAAGAATAATAATTATATTCGGCTTCTTGAATTTTAAAACTCTTAGGTTGATTATTTGAACCAAAATGGATAAAATTTTATTATTGTCTGATTTTTCATGTTCACTACGTGAAGTGAAGGCTCAAAACAACGATTTCAAGTCACAATAAGCTTTGTAAAAGAATAATAATTATATTCGGCTTCTTGAATTTCAAAACTCTTAAAATGATTTTTTGAAACAAAATGGATAAAACGTCATTATTGTACGATTTGCCATGTTCCCTACGTGAAGTTTAGGTTCAAAGCAACGATTTCTAGTCACAATAAGTTTTGTAATAGAATAATGATTATACTCGGCTTGATGAATTTAAAAACGCGTAAGATGATTATTTGAAACAAAATGGGTAAAACTTCATTATTGTCCGATTTCCCATTTTCCCTACGTGAAGTTAAGGCGCAAAACAACAATTTCTAGTCATAATAAGCTTTGTAAAAGAATAATGATTACATTTGGCTTGTCGAAATTCAAAACTGTAAGGATGATGTTTTGAAACAAAATGGATTAAACTTCATTCTTGTCCGATTTCCCATGTTCCCAACGTGAAGTTAAGGCTCAAAGCAACGATTTCTAGTCACAATAAGTGTGGTAACAGAATAAGGATTATACTCGGCTTGTTTAATTTAAAAACACGTTAGAAGATTATTTGAAACAAAATGGTCAAATCTACATTATTTCCCGATTTTCCATGTTCCCTACATGAAGTTAAGGCTGAAAACAACAATTTCTAGTCACAATAAGCTTTGTAAAAGAATAATGATTATATTCGTCTTGCTGAATTTCAAAACTATATTGATGATTTTTTTAAACAAAATGAATAAAACTTTATTATTGCCCTAGAAGTCATTATTTTGGGCCTTAACTTCATATAGAGAACGTGGGAAATTGAACGATAATGAGGTTTTACCCAATTTCATTTCAAATAATCATCTTACGTTTTTTAAATTAAACAAGCCAAGTATAATCGTTATTCTATTACAAAATTTATTGTGACTAGAAATGTTGTTTTGAGACTAAACTTTATGTAGGGAAAATGGGAAATCAGACAATAATGACGTTTTATCTATTTTGTTTCAAAAAATCATCCTAAAAGTTTTGAAATTCAACAAGTCGAATATAATCATTATTCTTTTAAAAAGCTTATTGTGATTAGAAATCGTTGCTTTGAGCATTAACTTCATGTAGGGAACATGAAAAATCAGACAATAATGAAGTTTTATCCATTTTGATTCAAATAATCATCCTAAGAGTTTTGAAATTCAACAAGCCGAATAAAATCATTATTCTTTTACAAAGCTTATTGTGACGAAAAATTATTGCTTCGAGCTTTAACTTCACGTAGGGAACGTAAAAAATCGGACGATAATGAAGTTTGACCCATTTTGTTTGAAATAAACATGCTTAGAGTTTTGAAATTCAACAAGCCGAGTATAATTATTATTCTGTGACAAAACTTATTGTGACAAAAAATTGTTATTTTGTGCATTAACTTCACGTAGAGAACGTGGGAAGGAGGACGATAATGAATTTTGACCCATTTAGTTTCAAATAATCATCCTAAGAGTTTTGAAACTCAACAAGCCGAGTATAATCATTATTATATTACAAAACTTATTGTGACTAGAAATCTTTGTTTTGAGCCTTAACTTCACGTAGGTAATATGGGAAATCGGACAATAATGAAGTTTTATCCATTTTATTTCAAAAGATCATACTAAGAGTTTGGAATTCAAGAAGCCGAATATAATTATTATTCTTTTACAAACCTTTTTGTGACTAGAAATTGTTGTTTTGAGCCTTAACTTCACGTGTGGAACATGAGAAATCGGGCAATAATGTAGTTTTAACCATTTTATTTCAAATAATCATCCTACGTGTTTTTAAATTCAACAAGCCGAGTATAATAATTATTCTATTACAAAACTTAATGTGACTAGAAATCGTTATTTTGAGCCTTAACTTCACGTAGGGAACATGGGAAATCAGACAATAATGAAGATTTATCCATTTTGTTAAAAAAATCATCCTTACATTTTTGAATTTCAACAAATCGAATATAATCATTATTCTTTTACAAAGCTTATTGTGACTAGAAATAGTTGTTTTGCGTCTTAACTTCACGTGGGGAACATGGGAAATCTGACGGTAATGAAGTTTTATCCATTTTGATTCAAATAATCATTCTAAGAGTTTTGAAATTCAACATGCCGAATATATTCATTATTCTTTTACAAAGCTTATTGTGGCTCGAAATCGTTGTTTCGAGTCTTAACTTCAAGTAGGGAATATGGAATATCGGACAATAATGAAGTTTTATCCATTTTGATTCAAATAATCAACCTAAGAGTTTTGAAATTCAACAAGTTGAATATAATCATTATTCTTTTACAAAGCGTATTGTGACTAGAAATCGTTGTTTTGAGCTTTAACTTCACGTAGGGAACATGGGAAATCGAACGATAATGAAGTTTGATCCATTTTGTTTCAAATAATCATCTTTAGAGTTTTGAAATTCAACAAGCCGAGTATAATCAATATTCGTTTACAAAACTTATTGTGAAAAGAAATCGTTGTTTTGAGCATTAACTTAATGTAGAGAATATGGGAAATAGGACGATAATGAAGATTTACCCATTTTTTTCAAATAATCATTCTAAGAGTTTTGAAATTCAACAAGCCGAATATAATCATTATTATTTTACAAAGCTTATTGCGACTATAAATCGTTGTTTTGAGCTTTAAATTCATGTAGAGAATGTGGAAAGTTGGACGATAATGATGTTTTACCCATTTTGTTTCAAATAATCATCTTCAGAGTTTTGATATTCAACAAGCAAGTATAATCATAATTATATTACAAAACTTTACGTGACTAGAAATCGTTGTTTTGAGCCTTAACTTTACGTAAGGAACATGGGAAATCGGACAATAATAAAGTTTTATCCATTTTGTTTCAAAAAATCATCCTAAGAGTTTTGAATTCAAGAAGCCGCATATAATTATATTCTTTCATAAAGCTTTTTGTGACTAGAAATCGTTGTTTTATGCCTTAACTTCACGTAGGGAACAAGAAAAATCGGACAATAATGAATTTTTAACCATTTTGTTTCAAATAATCATCTTACTTGTTTTTATATTCAACAAGCCGAGTATAATCATTATTCTATTACAAAACTTATTGTGACTAGAAATCGTTATTTTGAGCCTTAACTTCATGTAGAGAACATGGAAAATTGGACGATAATGAAGTTTTACCCATTTTGTTTCAAAAAATCATACTTAGAGTTTTGAATTTCAACAAGCCGAATATAATCATTGTTCTTTTAAAAAGCTTATTGTGACTAGAAGTCGTTGTTTTGAGCTTTAACTTCATTTAGAGAACGTAGGAAATTGAACGATAATAAAGTTTTGCCAATTTTGTTTCATATAATCACTTTATGTGTTTTGAAATTCATCAAGCCGAGTATAATCTTTATTCTAATACAAAACTTATTGTTATAAGAAATGGTTGTTTTGAGCCTTAACTTCACATAGGGAATATGGGAAATCAGACAATAATAAAGTTTTATCCATTTTGTTTCAAAAAATCATTCTTACAGTTTTGAAATTCAACAAGTCGAATATAATCATTATTCTTTTACAAAGCTTATTATGACTAGAAATCGTTGTTTTGAGCATTAACTTCATATATAGAACGTGGGAAATTGAACGATAATGAAGTTTTACCCATTAAGTTTCAAATAATCATCTTATGTGTTTTTAAATTAAGCAAGGCGAGTATAATCATTATTCTATTACAAAACTTATTGTTACTAAAAATCATTGTTTTGAGCGTTAACCTCACGTAGGGACATGGGAAATCGGACAATAATGACGTTTTATCCATTTTGTTTCAAAAAATCATCCTAAGATTTTTTAAATTCAGAAGCCGAATATAGTTATTATCCTTTTACAAAGCTTATTATGATATGAAATCGTTGTTTTCAGTCTTAACTTCACGTAGGAAACATAGGAAATTGAACAATAATGAAGTTTTATCTATTTTGATTCAAATAATTAACCCAAGAGCTTTGAAGTTCAAGAAGCCGAATATAATTTTTATTCTTTTACAAAGCTTATTGTGACTAGAAATCGTTGTTTTGCGTCTTAACTTCACGTAGGGAACGTGAGAAATCGGACGATAATGAAGTTTGACCCATTTCGTTTCAAATAATCATCCTAAGAGTTTTGAAATTCAACAAGTCGAATATAATCATTATTCTTTTACAAAGCTTATTGTGACTAGAAATCGTTGCTTTAAGCCTTAAATTCACATAGGGAACATGGAAAATCGGACGATAATGAAGTTTGACCCATATCGCTTCAAATAATAATCCTAAGTGTTTTGAAATTTAACAAGTCGAATATAATCATTATTCTTTTACAAAGCTTATTGTGACTAGAAATCGTTTTTTTCAGCCTTAACTTCATGTAGGGAACATGGGAAATCGGGAAATAATGTAGATTTAACCATTTTGTTTCAAATAATCATCTGACGTGTTTTTAAATTAAACAAGCCGAGTATAATCATTGTTGTATTACAAAACTTATTTTGACTAGAAATCGTTATTTTGAGCCTTAACTTTACGTAGAGAATATGGAAAATCAGACAATAATGAAGTTTAATCCATTTTGTTTCAAAAAATCATCCTTACAGTTTTGAATTTTAACAAGCCGAACATAATCATTATTCTCTTACAAAGCTTATTGTGACTAGAAATCGTTGTTTTGAGCCTTAACTTCATGTAGAGAACGTGGGAAATTGAACGATAATTAAGTTTTACCCATTTTGTTTCAAATAATCATCTTATGTGTTTTTAAATTCATCAAGCCGACTATAATCATTATTCTATTACAAAACTTATTGTGACAAGAAATCATTGTTTTGAGCCTTAACTTCAATAAGCTTTGTAAAAGAATCTTGATTATATTCGACTTGTTGAATTTCAAAACTACAAGGATGATTTTTTGAAATAAAATGGATAAAACTTCATTATTGCCCGATTTCCTATATTCCCTACATGAAGTTAAGGCTCAAAACAACGATTTCTTGTCACAATAAGTTTTGTAATAGAATCATGATTATACTCGGCTTGATGAATTTAAAAACACGTAAAATGATTATTTGAATCAAAACGGGTAAAACTTCATTATCGTTCAATTTCCCACGTTCTCAATGTGAAGTTAAGGCTCAGACCAACAATTTCTAGTCACAATAAGCTTTGTAAAAGAATAATGATTATTTTCGGTTTGTTGAAATTCAAAACTGTAAGGATGATTTTTTGAAACAAAATAGATTAAACTTCATTATTGTTCGATTTCCCATGTTCCCTACGTGAAGTTAAGGCTCAAAACAATGATTTCAACTCACAAAAAGCTTTGTAAAAGAATAATAATTATATTCGGCTTCTTGAATTCAAAACTCTTAAGGATGATTTTTTGAAACAAAATGGATAAAACTTCATTATTGTCCGATTTCCCATGTTCCCTACGTGAAGTTAAGGCTCAAAACAAAGATTTTTAGTCACAATAAGTTTGGTAATATAATAATGATTATACTCGGCTTATAGAATTTCAAAACTCTTAGGATGATTATTTGAAACTAAATGGTCAAACTTCATTATCGTCCTATTTCCCACGTTCTCTACATGAAGTTAATGCTCAAAACAACGATTTTTTGTCACAATAAGTTTTGTAACAGAATAATAATTATACTCGGCTTGTTGAATTTCAAAACTCTAAGGATGTTTATTTAAAACAAAATGGGTCAAACTTCATTATCGACCGATTTTTCAGGTTCCCTACATGAAGTTAAAGCTCAAAACAACAATTTCTAGTCACAAATAGGTATGTAAAAGAATAATGATTATATTCGGCTTGTTGAATTTCAAAACTCTTAGGATGGTTATTTGAATCAAAATGGATAAAAATTTATTATTGTCCGATTTTCCATGTTCCCTATGTGAAGTTAAGGTTTAAAGCAACGATTTCTAGTCACAAGAACATTGTTAAAGAATAATGATTATATTCGACTTGTTGAGTTTCAAAACTCTTAAGATGATTATTTGAAACGAAATGGGTCAAACTTCATTATCGTTCGATTTCCCATATTCCCTACATGAAGTTAAGGCCCAAAACAACAATTTCTAGTCACAATAAACTTTGTAAAAGAATAATGATTATATTCGACTTGTTTAAATTCAAAACTCTTAGGATGATTATTTAAAATGAAATGGGTCAAACATCATTATCGTCCGATTTTTCACGTTCCCTACGTGAAGTTAAGGCGCAAAACAACGATTCCTAGTCACAATAAGCTTTGTGAAAGAATAATAATTATATTCGGCTTCTTGAATTTCAAAACTCTTAGGTTGATTATTTGAATCAAAATAGATAAAACTTCATTATTGTCTAATTTTTCATGTTCACTACGTGAAGTTAAGGCTCAAAACAACGATTTCAAGTCACAATAAGCTTTGTAAAAGAATAATAATTATATTCGGCTTCTTAAAATTTAAAACTCTTAGGATGATTTTTTGAAACAAAATGGATAAAACGCCATTATTGTACGATTTCCCATCTTCCCTACGTGAAGTTTAGGTTCAAAACAACGATTTCTAGTCACGATAAGTTTTGTAATCGAATAATGATTATACTCAGCTTGTTTAATTTGAAAACACATAAGATGATTATTTGAAACAAAATGGATAAAACATCAATATCGTTCAATTTCCCACATTATCTATATGAATTTAAGGCTTAAAACAACGATTTCTAGTCACAATAAGCTTTATAAAAGAATAATGATTATATTCGACTTGTTGAATTTCAAAACTATATGGATGATTTTTTTAAACAAAATGGATAAAACTTTATTATTGCCCGATTTCCCATATTCCCTACGTGAAGTCAAGGCTCAAAACAATGATTTCTTGTCACAATAAGTTTTGTAATTGAATAATGATTATACTCGGCTTGATGAATTTAAAAACACATAAGATGATTATTTGAAACAAAATGGGCAAAACTTAATTATCGTTCAATTTCCCACGTTCTCTACATGAAGTTAAGGCTCAAAACAATGATTTCTAATCACAATAAGCT
Organism: Stephania japonica; assembly: GCA_039657345.1. Classification (NCBI taxonomy): domain Eukaryota; kingdom Viridiplantae; phylum Streptophyta; class Magnoliopsida; order Ranunculales; family Menispermaceae; genus Stephania; species Stephania japonica. Next base: position 25,487,057 of record CM077563.1, on the reverse strand, counting down.
TTGTAAAAGAACAATTATTATATTTGGCTTGTTGAAATTCAAAACTGTACGGATGATTTTTTGAAACAAAATGGATTAAACTTCATTATTATCCGATTTCCCATATTCTCTACGTGAAGTTAAGGCTCAAAATAACGATTTCTAGTCACAATAAGTTTTGTAAAACAATAATGATTATACACGGCTTGTTTAATTTAAAAATACGTCAGAGGATTATTTGAAACAAAATGGTCAAAACTACAATATTTGTCGATTTCCCATGTTCCCCACATGAAGTTAGGGTTGAAAACAACGATTTCTAGTCACAATAAGGTTTGTTAAAGAATAATGATTATATTCAACCTGTTGAATTTCAAAACTCTTATGATTATTATTTGAAACGAAATGGGTCAAACTTTATTATCGTACGATTTCCCATGTTCCCTACGTGAAGTTAAGGCTCAAAACAACGATTTCTAGTCACAATAAGCTTTGCAAAAGAATAATGATTATATTCAACTTGTTGAATTTTAAAACTCTTAGGATGATTATTTGAAACGAAATGGGTCAAACTTTATTATCGTCCGATTTCCCACGTACCCTACGTGAAGTTAAGGCGCAAAACAATAATTTATAGTCACAATAAGCTTTGTAAAAGAATAAAAATTATATTCGGCTTGTTGAATTTCAAAACTCTAAGGATGATTATTTGAATCAAAATGGATAAGACTTCATTATTGTCCGATTTTCCATGTTCCCTACGTGAAGTTAAGGCTCAAAGCAAGTATTTCTAGTCACAATAAGCTTTGTAAAAGAATAATGATTATATTCGACTTGTTGAATTTCAAAACTCTTAGAATAATTATTTGAGACGAAATGGGTCAAACTTCATTATCGTCTGATTTCCCATGTCATTACGTAAAGTTAAAGGTCAAAACAACGATTTCTAGTCACAATAAGCTTTGCAAAAGAATAATGATTATATTTGACTTGTTGAATTTCAAAACTCTTAGGATGATTATTTGAAACGAAATGGGTCAAACTTCATTATCATCCGATTTCCCACATGCCCTACATAAAGTTAAGGCGCAAAATAACAATTTCTAGTTACAATAAGCTTTGTAAAAGAATAATAATTATATTAGGCTTCTTGAATTTCGAAACTCTTAGGTTGATTATTTGAATCAAAATTGATAAAACTTCATTATTGTCCGATTTTCCTTGTTACCTACGTGAAGTTAAGGCTCAAAACAACGATTTTAGTCACAATAAGCTTTGTAAAAGAATAATGATTTTATTCGGCTTGTTGAATTTCAAAACTCTTAGGATGATTATTTGAATCCAAATGTATAAAACTTCATTATTGTCCGATTTCCTATGTTCCCTACGTGAAGTTAAGGCTCAAAACAACGATTTCTAGCCACAATAAGCTTTGTAAAAGAATAATAATTATATTCGGTTTCTTGAATTTCAAAAGTTTTTGGATGATTTTTTGAAACAAAATGGATAAAACGTCATTATTATTCGATTTCCCATGTTCCCTACGTGCAGTTTAGGCTCAAAACAAGATTTCTAGTCACAATAAGTTTTGTAATAGAATAATGATTATACTTGGCTTGTTTAATTTAAAAACACGTAAGATGATTATTTGAAATAAAATTGGTAAAACTTCATTATCGTTCAGTTTCCCACGTTCTCTATATGAAGTTAAGGCCCAAAACAACGATTTTTAATCACAATAAGCTTTGTAAAAGAATATTGATTATATTTGACTTGTTGAATTTCAAAACTACATGGATGATTTTTTGAAACAAATGGATAAAACTTCATTATTGCCCGATTTCTATATTCCCAACGTGAAGTTAAGGCTCAAAACAACGATTTCTTGTCACAATAAGTTTTATAATAGAATAATGATTATACTCGGCTTGATGAATTTAAAAACACGTAAAATAATTATTTGAATCAAAATGCGTAAAACTTCATTATTATTTAATTTCCCACGTTCTCTATGTGAAGTTAAGGCCCTTAACAACGATTTCTAGTCACAATAAGCTTTGTAAAAGAATAATGATTATTTTCGATTTGTTGAAATTCAAAACTGTAAGGATGATTTTTTGAAACAAAATAGATTAAACTTCATTATTGTCCGATTTCCCATGTTCCCTACGTGAAGTTAAGCCTCAAAACAACGATTTCTAGTCATTATAAGTTTTGTAATAGAATAATAATTATACTCGGCTTGTTTAATTTAAAAACACGTAATATGATTATTTGAAACAAAATGGTAAAGACTATATTATTGCCCGATTTCCCATGTTCCCTACGTGAAGTTAAGGCTTAAAACAACGATTTCTAGTCATAATAAGCCTTGTAAAAGAATAATGACTATATTCGACTTGTTGAATTTCAAAACTCTTAGGTTGATTATTTGAAACGGAATGGGTCAAACTTCATTATCGTCCGATTTTTCACGTTCTCTATTTGAAGTTAAGGCGCAAAGCAACGATTTCCAGTAATAATAAGATTTGTAAAAGAATAATGATTATATTTGGCTTGTCGAAATTCAGAACTGTAAGGATGATTTTTTGAAACAAAATGGATTAATCTTCATTATTGTCCAATTTTTCATGTTCCCTACGTTAGGTTAAGGCTCAAAACAACGATTTTTAGTCACAAAAAGCTTTGTAAAAGAAAAATAATTATATACGGCTTCTTGAATTCAAAACTCTTAGGATGATTTTTTGAAATAAAATGGATAAAACGTCATTATTGTCCGATTTCCCATGTTTCCTACGTGAAGTTGAGGCTCAAAATAAAGATTTCTAGTCACAATAAGTTTTGTAATTTAATAATGATTAACTCGGCTTGTTGAATTTCAAACTCTTATGATGATTATTTGAAACTAAATTGGTCAAACTTCATTATTGTCCAATTTCCCATGTTCTCTACTTGAAGTTAATGCTCAAAACAACGATTTTTTGTCACAATAACTTTTGTAACAGAATAATGATTACACTCTGCTTTTTAAATTTCAAAACTCTAAGGATGTTTATTTGAAACAAAATGGGTCAAACTTCAATATCATCCGATTTTCCAGGTTCCCTACGTGAAGTTAAAGCTCAAAACAACAACTTCTAGTCACAATAAGCTATGTAAAAAGAATATTGATTATATTCGGCTTGTTGAATTTCAAAACTCTTAGGATGGTTATTCGAATCAAAATGGATAAAACTTTAATATTGATCGATTTTCCATGTTCCCTATGTGAAGTTAAGGCTCAAAGCTACGATTTCTAGTCACAAGAACTTTGTTAAAGAATAATGATTATATTCGACTCGTTGAATTTCAAAACTCTTAGGATGATTACTTGAAACGAAATGGGTCAAACTTCATTATCGTCTGATTTCCCATGTTCCCTACTTGAAGTTAAGGCTCAAAACAACGATTTCTAGTCACAATAAACTTTGTAAAAGAATAATGATTATATTCGATTTGTTGAAATTCAAAACTCTTGGGATGATTATTTGAAACGAAATGGGTCAAACTTCATTATCGTCCGATTTCCCACATTCCCTACGTGAAGTTAAGGCGCAAAAGAACGATTTCTAGTCACAATAAGCTTTGTAAAAGAATAATAATTGTATTCGGCTTCTTGAAATTCAAAACTCTTAGATTGATTATTTGAATCAAAATGGATAAAACTTCAATATTGTCCGATTTTTCATGTTCCCTACGTGAAGTTAAGGCGCAAAACAACGATTTCTAGTCACAATAAGCTTTGTAAAAGAATAATAATTATATTCGGCTTCTTGAATTTCAAAACTCTAAGGATGATTATTTGAATCAAAATGGATAAGACTTCATTTTAGTTTTCCATGTTCCCTACGTGATAAAGCAACTTTCTAGTAAATAAGCTTTGTAAAAGAAAAATGATTATATTCGACTTGTTGAATTACAAAACTCTTAGAATAATTATTTGAGACGAAATGGGTCAAACTTCATTATCGTCTGATTTCCAATGTCCCTACGTAAAGTTAAAGCTCAAAACAACGATTTCTAGTCAAATAAGCTTTGTAAGAGAATAATGATTATATTTGACTTGTTGAATTTCAAAACTCTAAGGATGATTATTTGAAACGAAATGGGTCAAACTTCATTATCATCCGATTTTCCACATTCCCTACGTAAAGTTAAGGTGCAAAACAACAATTTCTGGTTACAATATGCTTTGTAAAAGAATAATAATTATATTCGGCTTCTTGAATTTCAAAACTCTTAGGTTGATTATTTGAATCGAAATTGATAAAACTTCATTATTGTCTGATTTTCCTTGTTACCTATGTGAAGTTAATGCTCAAAACAACGATTTTAGTCACAATAAGCTTTGTAAAAGAATAATGATTTTATTCGGCTCGTTGAATTTCAAAACTCTTAGGATGATTGTTTAAATCAAAATTTACAAAACTTCATTATTGTCCGATTTCCTATGTTCCCTACGTGAAGTTAAGGCTCAAAACAACGATTTCTAGCCACAATAAGCTTTGTAAAAGAATAATAATTATATTCGGCTTCTTGAATTTCAAAAGTTTTAGGATTATTTTTTGAAACAAAATGGATAAAACGTCATTATTGTTCGATTTCCCATGTTCCCTACGTGAAGTTTAGGCTCAAAAAAAGATTTCTAGTCACAATAAGTTTTGTAATAGAATAATGATTATACTTGACTTGTTTAATTTAAAAACACGTAAGATGATTATTTGAAATAAAATTGGTAAAACTTCATTATCGTTCAGTTTCCCACGTTCTCTATATGAAGTTAAGGCCCAAAACAACGATTTTTAATCAAAATAAGCTTTATAAAAGAATATTGATTATATTCGACTTGTTGAATTTCAAAACTACAAGGATGGTTTTTTGAAACAAATGGATAAAACTTCATTATTGCCCGATTTCTATATTCCCTACGTGAAGTTAAGGCTCAAAACAACGATTAATTGTCACAATAAGTTTTATAAAAGAATAATGATTATACTCGGCTTGATGAATTTAAAAACACGTAAAATGATTATTTGAATCAAAATGGGTAAAACTTCATTATCGTTCAATTTCCCACGTTCTCTATGTGAAGTTAAGGCCCTTAACAACGATTTCTAGTCACAATAAGCTTTGTAAAAGAATAATGATTATTTTCGGTTTGTTGAAATTCAAAACTGTAAGGATGATTTTTTGAAACAAAATAGATTAAACTTCATTATTTTCCGATTTCCCATGTTCCCTACGTGAAGTTAAGGCTCAAAACAACAATTTCTAGTCATAATAAGTTTTGTACTAGAATAATAATTATACTCAGCTTGTTTAATTTAAAAACACGTAATATGATTAATTGAAACAAAATGGTTAAGACTATATTATTGCCCGATTTCTCATGTTCCCTACGTGAAGTTAAGGCTTAAAACAACGATTTCTAGTCATAATAAGCCTTGTAAAAGAATAATGACTATATTCGACTTGTTGAATTTCAAAACTCTTAGGATGATTATTTGAAACGGAATGGGTCAAACTTCATTATCGTCCGATTTTCCACGTTCCCTATTTGAAGTTAAGGCGCAAAGCAACGATTTCCAGTAATAATAAGATTTGTAAAGAATAATGATTATATTTGGCTTGTCGAAATTCAGAACTGTAAGGATGATTTTTTGAAACAAAATGTATTAATCTTCATTATTGTCCAATTTTTCAAGTTCCCTACGTTAGGTTAAGGCTCAAAACAACAATTTCTAGTCACAAAAAGCTTTCTAAAAGAAAAATAATTATATACGGCTTCTTGAATTCAAAACTCTTAGGATGATTTTTTGAAACAAAATGGATAAAACGTCATTATTGTCCGATTTCCCATGTTCCCTACGTGAAGTTGAGGCTCAAAATAAAGATTTCTAGTCACAATAAGTTTTGTAATATAATAATGATTAACTCGGCTTGTTGAATTTCAAACTCTTAGGATGATTATTTGAAACTAAATGGGTCAAACTTCATTATCGTCCTATTTCCCACGTTCTCTACATGAAGTTAATGCTCAAAACAACGATTTTTTGTCACAATAACTTTTGTAACAGAATAATGATTATACTCTGCTTGTTGAATTTCAAAACTCTAAGGATGTTTATTTGAAACAAAATGGGTCAAACATCTATATCGTCCGATTTTCCAAGTTCCCTACGTGAAGTTAAAGCTCAAAACAACAACTTCTAGTCACAATAAGCTATGTAAAAGAATAATGATTATATTCGGCTTGTTGAATTTCAAACTCTTAGGACGGTTATTCGAATCAAAATGGATAAAACTTTAATATTGATCGATTTTCCATGTTCCCTATGTGAAGTTAAGGCTCAAAGCTACAATTTCTAGTCACAAGAACTTTGTTAAAGAATAATAATTATATTCGACTTGTTGAATTTCAAAACTCTTAGGATGATTATTTGAAACGAAATGGATCAAACTTCAATATCGTCTGATTTCCCATGTTCCCTACTTGAAGTTAAGGCTCAAAACAACGATTTCTAGTCACAATAAACTTTGTAAAAGAATAATGATTATATTCGATTTGTTGAAATTCAAAACTCTTAGGATGATTATTTGAAATGAAATGGGTCGAACTTCTTTATCGTCCGATTTCCCACATTCCCTACGTGAAGTTAAGGCGCAAAACAACGATTTCTAGTCACAATAAGCTTTGTAAAAGAATAATAATTGTATTCCGCTTCTTGAAATTCAAAACTCTTAGATTGATTATTTGAATCAAAATGGATAAAACTTCATTATTGTCCGATTTTTCATGTTCCCTACGTGAAGTTAAGGCGCAAAACAACGATTTCTAGTCACAATAAGCTTTGTAAAAGAATAATAATTATATTCAGCTTCTTAAATTTCAAAACTCTTAGGTTGATTTTTAGATCAGAATGGATAAACGTCATTATTGTCCGATTGCCCATGTTCGCTACGTGAAGTTTAGGTTCAAAACAACGATTTCTAGTCACAATAAGTTTTATAATAGAATAATGATTATACTCAGCTTGTTTAATTTAAAAACATGTAAGATGATTATTTAAAACAAAATGGGTAAAACTTCATTATCGTTCAATTTCCCACGTTCTCTATATGAAGTTAAGGCTCAAAACAACAATTTCTAGTCACAATAAGCTTTGTAAAAGAATAATGGTTATATTCGATTTGATGAATTTCAAAACTATATGGATGATTTTTTGAAACAAAATGGATAAAACTTCGTTATTGCCCGATTTCCCATATTCCGTACATAACGTTAAGGCTTAAAACAACGATTTCCTGTCACTATAAGTTTTGTTATAGAATAATGATTATACTCGGCTTGATGAATTTAAAAACACGTAAGATGATTATTTGAAACAAAATGGGTAAAACTTCATTATCGTCCGATTTCCCACGTTCCCTACGGGAAGTTAAGGCGCAAAACAACAATTTCTAGTCATAATAAGCTTTGTAAAAGAATAATGATTACATTTGGCTTGACGAAATACAAAACTGTAAGGATGATTTTTTGAAACAAAATGGATTAAACTTCAATATTGTCCGATTTCCCATGTTCCCTACGTGAAGTTAAGGCTAAAAGCAACGATTTCTAGTCACAATAAGTGTTAATAGAATAAGGATTATACTAGGCTTCTTTAATTTAAAAACACGTAAGATGATTATTTGAAACAAAATGGTTATAACTACATTACTGCCCAATTTTCCATGTTCCCTATGTGAAGTTAAGGCTCAAAACAACAATTTCTAGTCACAAAAAGCGTTGTAAAAGAATAATAAATATATTCGTCTTCTTGAATTCAAAACTCTTAAGATGATTTTTTGAAACAAAATGGATAAAACTTCATTATTGTCTGATTTCCCATGTTCCTTACGTGAAGTTAAGGCTCAAAATAAAGATTTCTAGTCACAATAAGTTTTGTAATATAATAATGATTATACTCTGCTTGTTGAATTTAAAAACTCTTAGGAAGATTATTTGAAACTAAATGGGTCTAACGTCATTATCGTCCTATTTCCCACGTTCTCTCATGAAGTTAATGCTCAAAACAAAGATTTTTTGTCACAATAAGTTTGGTAACAGAATAATGATTATACTCGGCTTGTTGAATTTCAAAACTCTAAGAATGTTTATTTGAAACAAAATGGGTCAAACTTCTTTATCGTCAGATTTTCAAGGTTCCCTATGTGAAGTTAAAGCTCAAAACAACAATTTGTAGTCACAATAAACTTTGTAAAAGAATAATGATTATATTCGGCTTGTTAAATTTCAAAACTCTCAGGATGATCATTTAAAACGAAATGGGTCAAACTTCATTATCTTCCGATTTTCCATGTTTCCTACGTGAAGTTAAGGCGCAAAACAACAATTTCTAGTCACAGTAAGCTTTGTAAAAGAATAATAATTATATTCAGCTTCTTGAATTTCAAAACTCTTAGGTTGATTATTTGAATCAAAATGGATAAAACTTCATTATTGTCCGATTTTCGAAGTTCCCTACGTGAAGTTAAGGCTCAAAACAAAGATTTCAAGTCACATTAAGCTTTGTAAATGAATAATGATTATATCCGGCTTGTTGAATTTCAAAACGCTTAGGATGATTGTTTGAATCAAAATGGATAAAACTTCATTATTATTCGATTTCCTATGTTCCCTACGTGAAGTTAAGGCTCAGAACAACGATTTCTAGTCACAATAATCTTTGTAAAAGAATAATAATTACATTCGGCTTCTTAAATTTCAAAACTCTTAGGATGACATTTTGAAACAAAATGGATAAAACGTCATTATTGTACGATTTCCCAAGTTCCCTACGTGAAATTTAGGCTCAAAACAACGATTTCTAGTCACAATAAGTTTTGTAATAGAATAATGACTATACTCGGCTTGTTTAATTTAAAAACACGTAAGATGATTATTTGAAACAAAATTGGTAAAACTTCATTATCGTTCAATTTCCCACGTTCTCTATATGAAGTTAAGGCTCAAGACAACGATTTCTAGTCAAAATAAGCTTTGTAAAAGAATAATGATTATATTCGACTTGTTGAATTTTAAAACTATAAGGTTTATTTTTTGAAACAAAATGGATAAAACTTCATTATTGCCGATTTCCTATATTCCCTACATGAAGTTAAGGCTCAAACCAACGATTTCTTGTCACAATAAGTTTTGTAATAGAATAATGATTATACTCAGCTTGATGAATTTAAAAACACGTAGGATGATTATTTGTAACAAAATGGGTAAAACTTCCTTATCGTTCAATTTCTCATGTTCTCTACATGAAGTTAAGGCTCAAAACAATGATTTCTAGTCAGAATAAGATTTGTAAAAGAATAATGATTATACTCGTTTTGTTTAATTTAAAAACACGTAAGATGATTATTTGAAACAAAATAGATTAAACTTCATTATTGTCTGATTTCCCTTGTTCCCTACGTGAAGTTAAGGCTCAAAACAACGATTTCTGGTCACAATAACTTTTGTAATAGAATAATGATTACACATGGCTTGTTTAATTTAAAAACACGTAATATGATTATTTAAAACAAAATGGTTAAAACTACATTATTGCCCGATTTCCCATGTTCCCTACGTAAAGTTAAGGTTCAAAATAACGATTTCTAGTCACAATAAGCATTGTAAAAGAATAATGATTATATTCCACTTGTTGAATTTCAAAACTCTTAGGATGATTACTTAAAACGAAATGGGTCAAACTTCATTATCATCCGATTTTCTACGTTCCCTACGTGAAGTTAAAGCGCAAAACAATGATTTCTAGTCATAATAAGCTTTGTAAAAGAATAATGATTATATTCGGCATGTTGAAATTCAAAACTGTAAGGATGATTTTTTGAAACAAAATGGATTAAACATCATTATTGTCCAATTTCCCATGTTCCCTACGTGAAGTTAAGGCTCAAAACAAAGATTTCTAGTCACAATAAGTTTTGTAATATAATAATGATTATACTTGGCTTGTTGAATTTCAAAACTCTTAAGAAGATTATTTGAAACTAAATGGGTCAAACTTAATTATCGTTCTATTTCCCACGTTCTCTACATGAAGTTAATACTCAAAACAACGATTTTTTGTCACAATAAGTTTTATAACAGAATAATGATTATACTCGGCTTGTTGAATTTCAAAACTCTAAGGATGTTTGTTTGAAGGGTATAATCATTAAAGCTTTCACAAAGCTTATTGTGACTAGAAATAGTTGTTTTAAACCTTAACTTCACATTGAAAACGTGGAAAATCGAACTATAATGAAGTTTTACCCATTTTGACATAAATAATCAAACTAAGAGTTTTGAAAGTAAACAAGCCGAGTATAATCATTAAAGCCTTCAAAAAGCTTATTGTGACTAGAAATAGTTTTTTTAAGCCTTAACTTCGCATTGAAAACGTGGGAAATCGAACTATAATGAAGTTTTACCCATTTTGACATAAATAATCAAACTAAGAGTTTTGAAAGTAAACAAGCCGAGTATACTCATTAAGATGTCACAAAGCTTATTGTGACTAGAAATCGTTGTTTTTAGCCTTAACTTCTCGTAGGGAACGTGGGACATTGGACGATAACGTTGTTTTACCGATTTAGTATAAAATTATAATTCTAATTGTTTTAAAATTTAACAAGACGAGCATAAACATATTTTATCTACAAACGCTTATTTTTAATAGAAATCGTTGTTTTAAGCCCTACCTTCACATTGGAAACTTGGGAAATCGAATTATAATGAAGTTTTACCCATTTTGACATAAATAATCAAACTAAGAGTTTTGAAAGAAAACAAGCCGAGTATAATCATTAAAGCTTTCACAAAGCTTATTGTGACTAGAAATAGTTGTTTTAAGCCTTAACTTCACATTGAAAACGTGGGAAATCGAACTATAATGAAGTTTTACCCATTTTGACATAAATAATCAAACTAAGAGTTTTGAAAGTAAACAAGCCGAGTATAATCATTAAGATGTCACAAAGCTTATTGTGACTAGAAATCGTTGTTTTTAGCCTTAACTTCTCATAGGGAACGTGGGACATTGGACGATAACGAAGTTTTTACGATCTTGTATAAAATCATAATTCTAATAGTTTTAAAATTTAACAAGATGAGCATAAAAATATTTTATCTACAAACGCTTATTTTTAATAGAAATCGTTGTTTTAAGCCCTACCTTCACATTGGAAACGTGGGAAATTGAATTATAATGAAGTTTTACCCATTTTGACATAAAAAATCAAACTAAGAGTTTTGAAAGTAAACAAGCCGAGTATATTAATTAAAGCTTTAACAAAGCTTATCGAGACTAGAAATAGTTGTTTTAATCCTTAACTTCACATTGAAAACGTGGGAAATCGAACTATAATGAAGTTTTATCCATTTTGACATAAATAATCAAACTAAGAGTTTTGAAAGTAAACAAGCCGAGTATAATCATTAAAGCCTTCACAAAGCTTATTGTGACTAGAAATAGTTGTTTTAAGCCTTAACTTCACATTGAAAACGTGGGAAATCGAACTATAATATAGTTTTACCCATTTTGACATAAATAATCAAACTAAGAGTTTTGAAAGTACACAAGCCGAGTATAATCATTAAGATGTCACAAAGCTTATTGTGACTAGAAATCGTTGTTTTTAGCCTTAACTTCTCGTGGGACATTGGACGAAAACGAAGTTTTAGCGATTTTGTATTAAATCATCATTCTAATAGTTTTAAAATTTAACAAGACGAGCATAAACATATTTTATCTACAAACGCTTATTTTTAATAGAAATCGTTGTTTTAATCCCTACCTTCACATTGGAAACGTGGGAAATTGAATTATTATGAAGTTTTACACTTTTTGACATAAATAATCAAACTAAGAGTTTTGAAAGTAAACAAGCCGAGTATAATCATTAAAGCTTTCACCAAGCTTATTGTGACTAGAAATAGTTGTTTTAAGCCATAACTTCACTTTGAAAACGTGGGAAATCGAACTATAATGAAGTTTTACCCATTTTGACATAAATAATTAAACTAAGAGTTTTGAAAGTAAACAAGCCGAGTATAATCATTAAGATGTCACAAAGCTTATTGTGACTAGAAATCATTGTTTTTAGCCTTAACTTCTCGTAGGGAACGTAGGACATTGGACGATAACGTAGTTATAACGATTTTGTATAAAATCATAATTCTAATAGTTTTAAAATTTAACAAGACGTGCATAAACATATTTTATCTACAAACGCTTATTTTTAGTAGAAATCGTTGTTTTAAGCCCTACCTTCACAATGGAAACGTGGGAAATCGAATTATAATGAAGTTTTACCCATTTTGACATAAATAATCAAACTAAGACTTTTGAAAGTAAAAAAGCCGAGTATATTAATTAAAGCTTTCACAAAGCTTATTGAGACTAGAAATAGTTGTTTTAAGCCTTAACTTCACATTGAAAACGTTGGAAATCGAACTATAATGAAGTTTTACCCATTTTGACATAACTAATCAAACTAAGAGTTTTGAAAGTAAACAAGCCGAGTATAATCATTAAGATGTCACAAAGCTTATTGTGACTAGAAATCGTTGTTTTTAGCCTTAACTTCTCGTAGGGAACGTGGGACATTGGACGATAACGAAGTTTTAACGATTTTGTATAAAATCATAATTCTAATAGTTTTAAAATTTAACAAGACGAGAATAAACATATTTTATCTACAAACGCTTATTTTTAATAGAAATCGTTGTTTTAAGCTTGGAAACGTGGGAAATCGAATTATAATTAAGTTTTACCCATTTTAACATAAATAATCAAACTAAGAGTTTTGAAAGTAAACAAGCCGGGTATAATCATTAAAGCTTTCACAAAGCTTATTGTGACTAGAAATAGTTGTTTTAAACCTTAACTTCACATTGAAAACGTGGGAAATCGAACTATAATGAAGTTTTACCCATTTTGACATAAATAATCAAACTAAGAGTTTTGAAAGTAAACAAGCCGAGTATAATCATTAAAGCCTTCAAAAAGCTTATTGTGACTAGAAATAGTTTTTTTAAGCCTTAACTTCACATTGAAAACGTGGGAAATCGAACTATAATGAAGTTTTACCCATTTTGACATAAATAATCAAACTAAGAGTTTTGAAAGTAAACAAGCCGAGTATAATCATTAAGATGTCACAAAACTTATTGTGACTAGAAATCGTTGTTTTTAGCCTTAACTTCTCGTAGGGAACGTGGGACATTGGACGATAACGATGCTTTAACGATTTTGTATAAAATCATAATTCTAATAGTTTTAAAATTTAACAAGACGAGGATAAACATATTTTATCTACAAACGCTTATTTTTAATAGAAATCGTTGTTTTAAGCCCTACCTTCACATTGGAAACGTGGGAAATCGAATTATAATGAAGTTTTACTGATTTTGACATAAATAATCAAACTAAGAGTTTTGAAAGTAAACAAGCCGAGTATAATCACTAAAGCTTTCACAAAGCTTGTTGTGACTAGAAATAGGTTTTTTAAGCCTTAACTTCACATTGAAAACGTGGGAAATCGAACTATAATGAAGTTTTACCCATTTTGACATAAATAATCAAACTAAGAGTTTTGAAAGTAAACAAGCCGAGTATAATCATTAAGATGTCACAAAGCTTATTGTGACTAGAAATCGATGTTTTTAGCCTTAACTTCTCGTAGGGAACGTGGGACATTGGACGATAACGAAGTTTTAACGATTTTGTATAAAATCATAATTCTAATAGTTTTTAAATTTAACAAGACGAGCATAACCATATTTTATCTACAAACGCTTATTTTTGGTAGAAATCGTTGTTTTAAGCCTTAACTTAACATTGGAAACGTGGGAAATCGAACTATAATGAAGTTTTACCTATTTTGACATAAATAATCAAACTAAGAGTTTTAAAAGTAAACAAGCCGAGTATAATCATTAAAGCCTTCACAAAGCTTATTGTAACTAGAAATAGTTGTTTTAAACCTTAACTTAACATTGAAAACGTGGGAAATCGAACTATAATGAAGTTTTACCAATTTTGACATAAATAATCAAACTAAGAGTTTTGAAAGTAAACAAGCCGAGTATAATCATTAAAGCCTTCACAAAGCTTATTGGGACTAGAAATAGTTGTTTTAGGCCTTAACTTCACATTGAAAACGTGGGAAATCGAACTATAATGAAGTTTTACCCATTTTGATATAAATAATCAAACTAAGAGTTTTGAAAGTAAACAAGCCGAGTATAATCATTAAAGCTTTCACAAAGCTTACTTGTGACTAGAAATAGTTGTTTTAAGCCTTAACTTCACATTGAAAACGTGGAAATCGAACAATAATGAAGTTTTACCCATTTTGACATAAATAATCAAACAAAGAGTTTTGAAAGTAAACAAGCCGAGTATAATCATTAAGATGTCACAAAGCTTATTGTTACTAGAAATCGTTGTTTTTAGCCTTAACTTCTCGTAGGGAACGTGGGACATTGGACGATAACGATGTTTTAACGATTTTGTATAAAATCATAATTCTAATAGTTTTAAAATTTAACAAGACGAGCATAAACATCTTTTATCTACAAACGCTTATTTTTAATAGAAATCGTTGTTTTAAGCCCTACCTTCACATTGGAAACGTGGGAAATCGAATTATAATGAAGTTTTACCCATTTTGACATAAATAATCAATCTAAGAGTTTTGAAAGTAAACAAGCCGAGTATAATCATTAAAGCTTTCACAAAGCTTATTGTGACTAGAAATAGTTGTTTTAAGCCATAACTTCACTTTGAAAACGTGGGAAATTGAACTATAATGAAGTTTTACCCATTTTGACATAAATAATTAAACTAAGAGTTTTGAAAGTAAACAAGCCGAGTATAATCATTAAGATGTCACAAAGCTTATTGTGACTAGAAATCGTTGTTTTTAGCCTTAACTTCTCGTATGGAACGTGGGACATTGGACGAAAACGAAGTTTTAGCAATTTTGTATAAAATCATAATTCTAATAGTTTTAAAATTTAACAAGACGAGCATAAACATATTTTATCGACAAACGCTTATTTTTAATAGAAATCGTTGTTTTAATCCCTACCTTCACATTGGAAACGTGGGAAATTGAATTATTATGAAGTTTTACACATTTTGACATAAATAATCAAACTAAGAGTTTTGAAAGTAAACAAGTCGAGTATAATCATTAAAGCTTTCACAAAGCTTATTGTGACTAGAAATAGTTGTTTTAAGACATAACTTCAATTTGAAAACGAGGGAAATCGAACTATAATGAAGTTTTACCAATTTTGACATAAATAATTAAACTAAGAGTTTTGAAAGTAAACAAGCCGAGTATAATCATTAAGATGTCACAAAGCTTATTGTGACTAGAAATCGTTGTTTTTAGCCTTAACTTCTCGTAGGGAACGTAGGACATTGGACGATAACGTAGTTTTAACGATTTTGTATAAAATCATAATTCTAATAGTTTTAAAATTTAACAAGACGTGCATAAACATATTTTATCTACAAACGCTTATTTTTAATAGAAATCGTTGTTTTAAGCCCTACCTTCACATTGGAAACGTGGGAAATCGAATTATAATGAAGTTTTACCCATTTTGACATAAGTAATCAAACTAAGACTTTTGAAAGTAAAAAAGCCGAGTATATTAATTAAAGCTTTCACAAAGCTTATTGAGACTAGAAATAGTTGTTTTAAGCCTTAACTTCACATTGAAAACGTGGGAAATCGAACTATAATGAAGTTTTACCCATTTTGACATAAATAATGAAACTAAGAGTTTTGAAAGTAAACAAGCCGAGTAGAATCATTAAGATGTCACAAAGCTTATTGTGACTAGAAATCATTGTTTTTATCCTTAACTTCTCGTAGAGAACGTGGGACATTGGACGATAACGAAGATTTAACGATTTTGTATAAAATCATAATTCTAATAGTTTTAAAATTTAACAAGACGAGCATAAACATATTTTATCTACAAACGCTTGTTTTTAATAGAAATCGTTGTTTTAAGCCTTAACTTCACATTGGAAACGTAGGAAATCGAACTATAATGAAGTTTTACCCATTTTGACATAAATAATCAAACTAAGAGTTTTGAAAGTAAACAAGCCGAGTATAATCATTAAGATGTCACAAAGCTTATTGTGACTAGAAATCGTTGTTTTTAGCCTTAACTTCTCGTAGGGAACGTGGGACATTGGACGATAACGAAGTTTTAACGATTTTGTATAAAATCATAATTCTAATAGTTTTAAAATTTAACAAGACGAGAATAAACATATTTTATCTACAAACGCTTATTTTTAATAAAAATTGTTGTTTTAAGCTTTAACTTAACATTGGAAACGTGGGAAATCGAACTATAATGAAGTTTTACCTATTTTGACATAAATAATCAAACTAAGAGTTTTAAACGTAAACAAGCCGAGTATAATCATTGAAGCCTTCACAAAGCTTATTGTGACTAGAAATAGTTGTTTTAAACCTTAACTTAACATTGAAAACGTGGGAAATCGAACTATAATTAAGTTTTACCAATTTTGACATAAATAATCAAACTAAGAGTTTTGAAAGTAAACAAGCCGAGTATAATCATTAAAGCTTTCACAAAGCTTATTGTGACTAGAAATAGTTGTTTTAAGCCTTAACTTCACATTGAAAACGTGGGAAATCGAACTATAATGAAGTTTTACCCATTTTGACATAAATAATCAAACAAAGAGTTTTGAAAGTAAACAAGCCGAGTATAATCATTAAGATGTCACAAAGCTTATTGTTACTAGAAATAGTTGTTTTTAGCCTAAACTTCTGGTAGGGAACGTGGGACATTGGACGATAACGATGTTTTAACGATTTTGTATAAAATCATAATTCTAATAGTTTTAAAATTTAACAAGACGAGCATAAACATATTTTATCTACAAACGCTTATTTTTAATAGAAATCGTTGTTTTAAGCCCTACCTTCACATTGGAAACGTGGGAAATCGAATTATAATGAAGTTTTAACCATTTTGACATAAATAATCAAACTAAGAGTTTTGAAAGTAAACAAGCCGAGTATATTAATTAAAGCTTTCACAAAGCTTATTGAGACTAGAAATAGTTGTTTTAAGCCTTAACTTCACATTGAAAACGTGGGAAATCGAACTATAATGAAGTTTTACCCATTTTGACATAAATAATCAAACTAAGAGTTTTGAAAGTAAACAAGCCGAGTATAATCATTAAAGCCTTCACAAAGCTTATTGTGACTAGAAATAGTTGTTTTAAGCCTTAACTTCACATTAAAAACGTGGGAAATCGAACTATAATGAAGCTTTACCCATTTTGACATAAATAATCAAACGAAGAGTTTTGAAAGTAAACAAGCCGAGTATAATCATTAAGATGTCACAAAGCTTATTGTGACTAGAAATCATTGTTTTTAGCCTTAACTTCTCGAAGGGAACGTGGGACATTGGACGATAACGAAGTTTTAACGATTTTGTATAAAATCATAATTCTAATAGTTTTAAAATTTAACAAGACGAGCATAAACATATTTTATCTGCAAACGCTTATTTTTAATAGAAATCGTTGTTTTAAGCCTTAACTTCACATTGGAAACGTAGGAAATCGAACTATAATGAAGTTTTACCCATTTTGACATAAATAATCAAACTAAGAGTTTTGAAAGTAAACAAGCCGAGTATAATCATTAAGATGTCACAAAGCTTATTGTGACTAGAAATCGTTGTTTTTAGCCTTAACTTCTCGTAGGGAACGTGAGACATTGGACGATAACGAAGTTTTAACGATTTTGTATAAAATCATAATTCTAATAGTTTTAAAATTTAACAAGACGAGAATAAACATATTTTATCTACAAACGCTTATTTTTAATAGAAATCGTTGTTTTAAGCCCTACCTTCACATTGCAAACGTGGGAAATCGAATTATAATTAAGTTTTACTCATTTTGACATAAATAATCAAACTAAGAGTTTTGAAAGTAAACAAGCCAGGTATAATCATTATAGCTTTCACAAAGCTTATTGTGACTAGAAATAGTTGTTTTAAACCTTAACTTCACATTGGAAACGTGGGAAATCGAACTATAATGAAGTTTTACCTATTTTGACATAAATAATCAAACTAAGAGTTTTAAAAGTAAACAAGCCGAGTATAATCATTAAAGCCTTCACAAAGCTTATTGTGACTAGAAATAGTTGTTTTAGGCCATAACTTCACTTTGAAAACGTGGGAAATCGAACTATAATGAAGTTTTACCCATTTTGACATAAATAATTAAACAAAGAGTTTTGAAAGTAAACAAGCTGAGTATAATCATTAAAGCTTTCACAAAGCTTATTGTGACTAGAAATAGTTGTTTTAAGCTGTAACTTCACTTTGAAAACGTGGGAAATCGAACTATAATGTAGTTTTACCCATTTTGACATAAATAATTAAACTAAGAGTTTTGAAAGTAAACAAGCCGAGTATAATCATTAAGATGTCACAAAGCTTATTGTGACTAGAAATCATTGTTTTTAGCCTTAACTTCTCGTATGGAACGTGGGACATTGGACGAAAATGAAGTTTTAGCGATTTTGTATAAAATCATAATTCTAATAGTTTTAAAATTTAACAAGACGAGCATAAACATATTTTATCTACAAACGCTTATTTTTAATAGAAATCGTTGTTTTAATCCCTACCTTAACATTGGAAACGTGGGAAATAGAATTATTATGAAGTTTTACACATTTTGACATAAATAATCAAACTAAGAGTTTTGAAAGTAAACAAGCCGAGTATAATCATTAAAGCTTTCACAAAGCTTATTGAGACTAGAAATAGTTGTTTTAAGCCTTAACTTCACATTGAAAACGTGGAAAATCGAACTATAATGAAGTTTTACCCATTTTGACATAAATAATCAAACTAAGAGTTTTGAAAGTAAACAAGCCGAGTATAATCATTAAGATGTCACAAAGCTTATTGTGACTAGAAATCATTGTTTTTAGCCTTAACTTCTCGTAGGGAACGTAGGACATTGGACGATAACGTAGTTATAACGATTTTGTATAAAATCATAATTCTAATAGTTTTAAAATTTAACAAGACGTGCATAAACATATTTTATCTACAAACGCTTATTTTTAGTAGAAATCGTTGTTTTAAGCCCTACCTTCACAATGGAAACGTGGGAAATCGAATTATATTGAAGTTTTACCCATTTTGACATAAATAATCAAACTAAGACTTTTGAAAGTAAAAAAGCCGAGTATATTAATTAAAGCTTTCACAAAGCTTATTGAGACTAGAAATAGTTGTTTTAAGCCTTAACTTCACATTGAAAACGTTGGAAATCGAACTATAATGAAGTTTTACCCATTTTGACATAACTAATCAAACTAAGAGTTTTGAAAGTAAACAAGCCGAGTATAATCATTAAGATGTCACAAAGCTTATTGTGACTAGAAATCGTTGTTTTTAGCCTTAACTTCTCGTAGGGAACGTGGGACATTGGACGATAACGAAGTTTTAACGATTTTGTATAAAATCATAATTCTAATAGTTTTAAAATTTAACAAGACGAGAATAAACATATTTTATCTACAAACGCTTATTTTTAATAGAAATCGTTGTTTTAAGCTTGGAAACGTGGGAAATCGAATTATAATTAAGTTTTACCCATTTTAACATAAATAATCAAACTAAGAGTTTTGAAAGTAAACAAGCCGGGTATAATCATTAAAGCTTTCACAAAGCTTATTGTGACTAGAAATAGTTGTTTTAAACCTTAACTTCACATTGAAAACGTGGGAAATCGAACTATAATGAAGTTTTACCCATTTTGACATAAATAATCAAACTAAGAGTTTTGAAAGTAAACAAGCCGAGTATAATCATTAAAGCCTTCAAAAAGCTTATTGTGACTAGAAATAGTTTTTTTAAGCCTTAACTTCACATTGAAAACGTAGGAAATCGAACTATAATGAAGTTTTACCCATTTTGACATAAATAATCAAACTAAGAGTTTTGAAAGTAAACAAGCCGAGTATAATCATTAAGATGTCACAAAACTTATTGTGACTAGAAATCGTTGTTTTTAGCCTTAACTTCTCGTAGGGAACGTGGGACATTGGACGATAACGATGCTTTAACGATTTTGTATAAAATCATAATTCTAATAGTTTTAAAATTTAACAAGACGAGGATAAACATATTTTATCTACAAACGCTTATTTTTAATAGAAATCGTTGTTTTAAGCCCTACCTTCACATTGGAAACGTGGGAAATCGAATTATAATGAAGTTTTACTGATTTTGACATAAATAATCAAACTAAGAGTTTTGAAAGTAAATAAGCCAAGTATAATCACTAAAGCTTTCACAAAGCTTGTTGTGACTAGAAATAGGTTTTTTAAGCCTTAACTTCACATTGAAAACGTGGGAAATCGAACTATAATGAAGTTTTACCCATTTTGACATAAATAATCAAACTAAGAGTTTTGAAAGTAAACAAGCCGAGTATAATCATTAAGATGTCACAAAGCTTATTGTGACTAGAAATCGATGTTTTTAGCCTTAACTTCTCGTAGGGAACGTGGGACATTGGACGATAACGAAGTTTTAACGATTTTGTATAAAATCATAATTCTAATAGTTTTTAAATTTAACAAGACGAGCATAACCATATTTTATCTACAAACGCTTATTTTTGGTAGAAATCGTTGTTTTAAGCCTTAACTTAACATTGGAAACGTAGGAAATCGAACTATAATGAAGTTTTACCTATTTTGACATAAATAATCAAACTAAGAGTTTTAAAAGTAAACAAGCCGAGTATAATCATTAAAGCCTTCACAAAGCTTATTGTAACTACAAATAGTTGTTTTAAACCTTAACTTAACATTGAAAACGTGGGAAATCGAACTATAATGAAGTTTTACCAATTTTGACATAAATAATCAAACTAAGAGTTTTGAAAGTAAACAAGCCGAGTATAATCATTAAAGCCTTCACAAAGCTTATTGGGACTAGAAATAGTTGTTTTAGGCCTTAACTTCACATTGAAAACGTGGGAAATCGAACTATAATGAAGTTTTACCCATTTTGATATAAATAATCAAACTAAGAGTTTTGAAAGTAAACAAGCCGAGTATAATCATTAAAGCTTTCACAAAGCTTACTGTGACTAGAAATAGTTGTTTTAAGCCTTAACTTCACATTGAAAACGTGGAAATCGAACAATAATGAAGTTTTACCCATTTTGACATAAATAATCAAACAAAGAGTTTTGAAAGTAAACAAGCCGAGTATAATCATTAAGATGTCACAAAGCTTATTGTTACTAGAAATCGTTGTTTTTAGCCTTAACTTCTCGTAGGGAACGTGGGACATTGGACGATAACGATGTTTTAACGATTTTGTATAAAATCATAATTCTAATAGTTTTAAAATTTAACAAGACGAGCATAAACATCTTTTATCTACAAACGCTTATTTTTAATAGAAATCGTTGTTTTAAGCCCTACCTTCACATTGGAAACGTGGGAAATCGAATTATAATGAAGTTTTACCCATTTTGACATAAATAATCAATCTAAGAGTTTTGAAAGTAAACAAGCCGAGTATAATCATTAAAGCTTTCACAAAGCTTATTGTGACTAGAAATAGTTGTTTTAAGCCATAACTTCACTTTGAAAACGTGGGAAATTGAACTATAATGAAGTTTTACCCATTTTGACATAAATAATTAAACTAAGAGTTTTGAAAGTAAACAAGCCGAGTATAATCATTAAGATGTCACAAAGCTTATTGTGACTAGAAATCGTTGTTTTTAGCCTTAACTTCTCGTATGGAACGTGGGACATTGGACGAAAACGAAGTTTTAGCAATTTTGTATAAAATCATAATTCTAATAGTTTTAAAATTTAACAAGACGAGCATAAACATATTTTATCGACAAACGCTTATTTTTAATAGAAATCGTTGTTTTAATCCCTACCTTCACATTGGAAACGTGGGAAATTGAATTATTATGAAGTTTTACACATTTTGACATAAATAATCAAACTAAGAGTTTTGAAAGTAAACAAGTCGAGTATAATCATTAAAGCTTTCACAAAGCTTATTGTGACTAGAAATAGTTGTTTTAAGACATAACTTCACTTTGAAAACGAGGGAAATCGAACTATAATGAAGTTTTACCAATTTTGACATAAATAATTAAACTAAGAGTTTTGAAAGTAAACAAACCGAGTATAATCATTAAGATGTCACAAAGCTTATTGTGACTAGAAATCGTTGTTTTTAGCCTTAACTTCTCGTAGGGAACGTAGGACATTGGACGATAACGTAGTTTTAACGATTTTGTATAAAATCATAATTCTAATAGTTTTAAAATTTAACAAGACGTGCATAAACATATTTTATCTACAAACGCTTATTTTTAATAGAAATCGTTGTTTTAAGCCCTACCTTCACATTGGAAACGTGGGAAATCGAATTATAATGAAGTTTTACCCATTTTGACATAAATAATCAAACTAAGAGTTTTGAAAGTAAACAAGCCGAGTATAATCATTAAGATGTCACAAAGCTTATTGTGACTAGAAATCGTTGTTTTTAGCCTTAACTTCTCGTATGGAACGTGGGACATTGGACGAAAACGAAGTTTTTGCGATTTTGTATAAAATCATAATTCTAATAGTTTAAAAATTTAACAAGACGAGCATAAACATATTTTATCTACAAATGCTTATTTTTAATAGAAATCGTTGTTTTAAGCCCTACCTTCACATTGGAAACGTGGGAAATCGAATTATAATGAAGTTTTACCCATTTTGACATAAATAAACAAACTAAAAGTTTTGAAAGTAAACAAGCCGAGTATATCAATTAAAGCTTTCACAAAGCTTATTGAGACTAGAAATAGTTGTTTTAAGCCTTAACTACACATTGAAAACGTGGGAAATCGAACTATAATGAAGTTTTACCCATTTTGACATAAATAATCAAACTAAGAGTTTTGAAAGTAAACAAGCCGAGTATAATCATTAAAGCCTTCACAAAGCTTATTGTGACTAGAAATAGTTGTTTTAAGCCTTAACTTCACATTGAAAACGTGGGAAATCGAACTATAATGAAGCTTTACCCATTTTGACATAAATAATCAAACTAAGAGTTTTGAAAGTAAACAAGCCGAGTATAATCATTAAGATGTCATCATTAAGATGTCACAAAGCTTATTGTGACTAGAAATCATTGTTTTTAGCCTTAACTTCTCGAAGGGAACGTGGGACATTGGACGATAACGAAGTTTTAACGATTTTGTATAAAATCATAATTCTAATAGTTTTAAAATTTAACAAGACGAGCATAAACATATTTTATCTACAAACGCTTATTTTTAATAGAAATCTTTGTTTTAAGCCTTAACTTCACATTGGAAACGTAGTAAATCGAACTATAATGAAGTTTTACCCATTTTGACATAAATAATCAAACTAAGAGTTTTGAAAGTAAACAAGCCGAGTATAATCATTAAGATGTCACAAAGCTTATTGTGACTAGAAATCATTGTTTTTAGCCTTAACTTCTCGTAGGGAACGTGAGACATTGGACGATAACGAAGTTTTAACGATTTTGTATAAAATCATAATTCTAATAGTTTTAAAATTTAACAAGACGAGAATAAACATATTTTATCTACAAAAGCTTATTTTTAATAGAAATCGTTGTTTTAAGCCCTACCTTCACATTGCAAACGTGGGAAATCGAATTATAATTAAGTTATACCCATTTTGACATAAATAATCAAACTAAGAGTTTTGAAAGTAAACAAGCCAGGTATAATCATTAAAGCTTTCACAAAGCTTATTGTGACTAGAAATAGTTGTTTTAAACCATAACATCACATTGAAAACGTGGGAAATCGAATTATAATGAAGTTTTACCCATTTTAACATAAATAATCAAACTAAGAGTTTTGAAAGTAAACAAGCCGAGTATAATCATTAAAGCCTTCAAAAAGCTTATTGTGACTAGAAATAGTTTTTTAAGCCTATACTTCACATTGAAAACGTGGGAAATCGAACTATAATGAAGTTTTACCCATTTTGACATAAATAATCAAACTAAGAGTTTTGAAAGTAAACAAGCCGAGTATAATTATTAAGATGTCACAAAGCTTATTGTGACTAGAAATCGTTGTTTTTAGCCTTAACTTCTCGTATGGAACGTGGGACATTGGACGAAAAACGATGTTTTTGCGATTTTGTATAAAATCATAATTCTAAAAGTTTTAAAATTTAACAAGACGAGATTAAACATATTTTATCTACAAACGCTTATTTTTAATAGAAATCGTTGTTTTAAGCCCTACATTCACATTGGAAACGTGGGAAATCGAATTATAATGAAGTTTTACCCATTTTGACATAAATAATCAAACTAAGAGTTTTGAAAGTAAACAAGCCGAGTATATTAATTAAAGCTTTCACAGAGCTTATTGAGACTAGAAATAGTTGTTTTAAGCCTTAACTTCACATTGAAAACGTGGGAAATCGAACTATAATGAAGTTTTACCCATTTTGATATAAATAATCAAACTAAGAGTTTTGAAAGTAAACAAGCCGAGTATAATCATTAAAGCCTTCACAAAGCTTATTGTGACTAGAAATAGTTGTTTTAAGCCTTAACTTCACATTGAAAACGTGGGAAATCGAACTATAATGAAGCTTTACCCATTTTGACATAAATAATCAAACTAAGAGTTTTGAAAGTAAACAAGCCGAGTATAATCATTAAAGCCTTGAAAAAGCTTATTGTGACTAGAAATAGTTGTTTTAAACCTTAACTTCACATTGAAAACGTGCGAAATCGAACTATAATGAAGTTTTACCCATTTTGACATAAATAATCAAACTAAGAGATTTGAAAGTAAACAAGCCGAGTATAATCATTAAAGCCTTCAAAAAGCTTATTGTGACTAGAAATAGTTTTTTTAAGCCTTAACTTCACATTGAAAACGTGGGAAATCGAACTATAATGAAGTTTTACCTATTTTGACATAAATAATCAAACTAAGAGTTTTGAAAGTAAACAAGCCGAGATAATCATTAAGATGTCACAAAGCTTATTGTGATTAGAAATCGTTGTTTTTAGCCTTAACTTCTCGTAGGGAACGTGGGACATTGGACGATAACGATGTTTTAACGATTTTGTATATAATCATAATTCTAATAGTTTTAAAATTTAACAAGACGAGCACAAACATATTTTATCTACAAACGCTTATTTTTAATAGAAATCGTTGTTTTAAGCCCTACCTTCACATTGGAAACGTGGGAAATCGAATTATAATGAAGTTTTACGGATTTTGACATAAATAATCAAACTAAGAGTTTTGAAAGTAAACAAGCCGAGTATAATCATTAAAGCTTTCACAAAGCTTATTGTGACTAGAAATAGTTGTTTTAAGCCTTAACTTCACATTGAAAACGTGGGAAATCGAACTATAATGAAGTTTTACCCGTTTTGACATAAATAATCAAACTAAGTGTTTTGAAAGTAAACAAGCCGAGTATAATCATTAAGATGTCACAAAGCTTATCGTGACTAGAAATCAATGTTTTTAGCCTTAACTTCTCGTAGGGAACGTGGGATATTGGACGATAACGAAGTTTTAACAATTTTGTATAAAATCATAATTCTAATAGTTTTAAAATTTTACAAGACGAGCATAAACATATTTTATCTACAAACGCTTATTTTTAATACAAATCGTTGTTTTAAGCCTTAACTTAACATTGGAAACGTGGGAAATCGAACTATAATGAAGTTTTACCTATTTTGACATAAATAATCAAACTAAGAGTTTTAAAAGTAAACAAGCCGAGTGTAATCATTAAAGCCTTCACAAAGCTTATTGTGACAAGAAATAGTTGTTTTAAACCTTAACTTAACATTGAAAACGTGGGAAATCGAACTATAATGAAGTCTTACCAATTTTGACATAAATAATCAAACTAAGAGTTTTGAAAGTAAACAAGCCGAGTATAATCATTAAAGCCTTCACAAAGCTTATTGGGACTAGAAATAGTTGTTTCAAGCCTTAACTTCACATTGAAAACGTGGGAAATCGAACTATAATGAAGTTTTACCCATTTTGACATAAATAATCAAACTAAGAGTTTTGAAAGTAAACAAGCCGAGTATAATCATTAATGCTTTCACAAAGCTTATTGTGACTAGAAATAGTTGTTTTAATCCTTAACTTCACATTGAAAACGTGGGAAATCAAACTATAATGAAGTTTTACCCATTTTGACATAAATAATCAAACAAAGAGTTTTGAAAGTAAACAAGCCGAGTATAATCATTAAGATGTCACAAAGCTTATTGTTAATAAAAATCGTTGTTTTTAGCCTTAACTTCGTAGGGAACGTGGGACATTGGACGATAACGATGTTTTAACGATTTTGTATAAAATTATAATTCTAATTGTTTTAAAATTTAACAAGACGAGCATAAAAATATTTTATCTACAAACGCTTATTTTTAATAGAAATCGTTGTTTTAAGCCCTACCTTCACATTGGAAACGTGGGAAATCGAATTATAATGAAGTTTTACTGATTTTGACATAAATAATCAAACTAAGAGTTTTGAAAGCAAACAAGCCGAGTATAATCACTAAAGCTTTCACAAAGCTTATTGTGACTAGAAATAGTTGTTTTAAGCCTTAACTTCACATTGAAAACGTGGGAAATCGAACTATAATGAAGTTTTACCCATTTTGACATAAATAATCAAACTAAGAGTTTTGAAAGTAAACAAGCCGAGTATAATCATTAAGATGTCACAAAGCTTATTGTGACTAGAAATCATTGTTTTTAGCCTTAACTTCTCGTAGGGAATTTGGGACATTGGACGATAACGAAGTTTTAACAATTTTGTATAAAATCATAATTCTAATAGTTTTAAAATTTTACAAGACGAGCATAAACATATTTTATCTATCTACAAACGCTTATTTTTAATAGAAATCGTTGTTTGAAGCCTTAAGTTCACATTGGAAACGTAGGAAATCGAACTATAATGAAGTTTTACCCATTTTGACATAAATAATCAAACTAAGAGTTTTGAAAGTAAACTAGCCGAGTATAATCATTAAGATGTCACAAAGCTTATTGTGACTAGAAATCGTTGTTTTTAGCCTTAACTTCTCATAGGGAACGTGGGACATTGGACGATAACGAAGTTTTAACGATTTTGTATAAAATCATAATTCTAATAGTTTTAAAATTTAACAAGACGAGAATAAACATATTTTATCTACAAACGCTTATTTTTAATAAAAATTGTTGTTTTAAGCTTTAACTTAACATTGGAAACGTGGGAAATCGAACTATAATGAAGTTTTACCTATTTTGACATAAATAATCAAACTAAGAGTTTTAAACGTAAACAAGCCGAGTATAATCATTGAAGCCTTCACAAAGCTTATTGTGACTAGAAATAGTTGTTTTAAACCTTAACTTAACATTGAAAACGTGGGAAATCGAACTATAATGAAGTTTTACCAATTTTGACATAAATAATCAAACTAAGAGTTTTGAAAGTAAACAAGCCGAGTATAATCATTAAAGCTTTCACAAAGCTTATTGTGACTAGAAATAGTTGTTTTAACCCTTAACTTCACATTGAAAACGTGGGAAATCGAACTATAATGAAGTTTTACCCATTTTGACATAAATAATCAAACAAAGAGTTTTGAAAGTAAACAAGCCGAGTATAATCATTAAGATGTCACAAAGCTTATTGTTACTAGAAATAGTTGTTTTTAGCCTAAACTTCTCGTAGGGAACGTGGGACATTGGACGATAACGATGTTTTAACGATTTTGTATAAAATCATAATTCTAATAGTTTTAAAATTTAACAAGACGAGCATAAACATATTTTATCTACAAACGCTTATTTTTAATAGAAATCGTTGTTTTAAGCCCTACCTTCACATTGGAAAAGTGGGAAATCGAATTATAATGAAGTTTTACCCATTTTGACATAAATAATCAAACAAAGAGTTTTGAAAGTAAACAAGCCGAGTATAATCATTAAGATGTCACAAAGCTTATTGTTAATAGAAATCGTTGTTTTTAGCCTTAACTTCTCATAGGGAACGTGGGACATTGGACGATAACGATGTTTTAACGATTTTGTATAAAATTATAATTCTAATTGTTTTAAAATTTAACAAGACGAGCATAAAAATATTTTATCTACAAACGCTTATTTTTAATGGAAATCGTTGTTTTAAGCCCTACCTTCACATTGGAAACGTGGGAAATCGAATTATAATGAAGTTTTACGGATTTTGACATAAATAATCAAACTAAGAGTTTTGAAAGTAAACAAGCCGAGTATAATCACTAAAGCTTTCACAAAGCTTATTGTGACTAGAAATAGTTGTATTAAGCCTTAACTTCACATTGAAAACGTGGGAAATCGAACTATAATGAAGTTTTACCCATTTTGACATAAATAATCAAACTAAGAGTTTTGAAAGTAAACAAGCCGAGTATAATCATTAAGATGTCACAAAGCTTATTGTGACTAGAAATCATTGTTTTTAGCCTTAACTTCTCGTAGGGAATTTGGGACATTGGACGATAACGAAGTTTTAACAATTTTGTATAAAATCATAATTCTAATAGTTTTAAAATTTTACAAGACGAGCATAAACATATTTTATCTATCTGCAAACGCTTATTTTTAATAGAAATCGTTGTTTGAAGCCTTAAGTTCACATTGGAAACGTAGGAAATCGAACTATAATGAAGTTTTACCCATTTTGACATAAATAATCAAACTAAGAGTTTTGAAAGTAAACAAGCCGAGTATAATCATTAAGATGTCACAAAGCTTATTGTGACTAGAAATCGTTGTTTTTAGCCTTAACTTCTAATAGGGAACGTGGGACATTGGACGATAACGAAGTTTTAACGATTTTGTATAAAATCATAATTCTAATAGTTTTAAAATTTAACAAGACGAGAATAAACATATTTTATCTACAAACGCTTATTTTTAATAAAAATTGTTGTTTTAAGCTTTAACTTAACATTGGAAACGTGGGAAATCGAACTATAATGAAGTTTTACCTATTTTGACATAAATAATCAAACTAAGAGTTTTAAACGTAAACAAGCCGAGTATAATCATTGAAGCCTTCACAAAGCTTATTGTGACTAGAAATAGTTGTTTTAAACCTTAACTTAACATTGAAAACGTGGGAAATCGAACTATAATGAAGTTTTACCAATTTTGACATAAATAATCAAACTAAGAGTTTTGAAAGTAAACAAGCCGAGTATAATCATTAAAGCTTTCACAAAGCGTATTGTGACTAGAAATAGTTGTTTTAACCCTTAACTTCACATTGAAAACGTGGGAAATCGAACTATAATGAAGTTTTACCCATTTTGACATAAATAATCAAACAAAGAGTTTTGAAAGTAAACAAGCCGAGTATAATCATTAAGATGTCACAAAGCTTATTGTTACTAGAAATAGTTGTTTTTAGCCTAAACTTCTCGTAGGGAGTGGGAACGTGGGACATTGGACGATAACGATGTTTTAACGATTTTGTATAAAATCATAATTCTAATAGTTTTAAAATTTAACAAGACGAGCATAAACATATTTTATCTACAAACGCTTATTTTTAATAGAAATCGTTGTTTTAAGCCCTACCTTCACATTGGAAAAGTGGGAAATCGAATTATAATGAAGTTTTACCCATTTTGACATAAATAATCAAACTAAGAGTTTTGAAAGTAAACAAGCCGAGTATATTAATTAAAGCTTTCACATAGCTTATTGAGACTAGAAATAGTTGTTTTAAGCCTTAACTTCACATTGAAAACGTGGGAAATCAAACTATAATGAAGTTTTACCCATTTTGACATAAATAATCAAACTAAGAGTTTTGAAAGTAAACAAGCCGAGTATAATCATTAAAGCCTTCACAAAGCTTATTGTGACTAGAAATAGTTGTTTTAAGCCTTAACTTCACATTAAAAACGTGGGAAATCGAACTACAATGAAGCTTTACCCATTTTGACATAAATAATCAAACTAAGAGTTTTAAAAGTAAACAAGCCGAGTATAATCATTAAGATGGCACAAAGCTTATTGTGACTAGAAATCATTGTTTTTAGCCTTAACTTCTCGAAGGGAACGTGGGACATTGGACGATAACGAAGTTTTAACGATTTTGTATAAAATCATAATTCTAATAGTTTTAAAATTTAACAAGACGAGCATAAACATATTTTATCTGCAAACGCTTATTTTTAATAGAAATCGTTGTTTTAAGCCTTAACTTCACATTGGAAACGTAGGAAATCGAACTATAATGAAGTTTTACCCATTTTGACATAAATAATCAAACTAAGAGTTTTGAAAGTAAACAAGCCGAGTATAATCATTAAGATGTCACAAAGCTTATTGTTACTAGAATCTTTGTTTTTAGCCTTAACTTCTCGTAGGGAACGTGAGACATTGGACGATAACGAAGTTTTAACGATTTTGTATAAAATCATAATTCTAATAGTTTTAAAATTTAACAAGACGAGAATAAACATATTTTATCTACAAACGCTTATTTTTAATAGAAATCGTTGTTTTAAGCCCTACCTTCACATTGCAAACGTGGGAAATCGAATTATAATTAAGTTATACCCATTTTGACATAAATAATCAAACTAAGAGTTTTGAAAGTAAACAAGCCAGGTATAATCATTAAAGCTTTCACAAAGCTTATTGTGACTAGAAATAGTTGTTTTAAACCTTAACATCACATTGAAAACGTGGGAAATCGAATTATAATGAAGTTTTACCCATTTTAACATAAATAATCAAACTAAGAGTTTTGAAAGTAAACAAGCCGAGTATAATCATTAAAGCCTTCAAAAAGCTTATTGTGACTAGAAATAGTTTTTTTAAGCCTATACTTCACATTGAAAACGTGGGAAATCGAACTATAATGAAGTTTTACCCATTTTGACATAAATAATCAAACTAAGAGTTTTGAAAGTAAACAAGCCGAGTATAATTATTAAGATGTCACAAAGCTTATTGTGACTAGAAATCGTTGTTTTTAGCCTTAACTTCTCGTATGGAACGTGGGACATTGGACGAAAACGATGTTTTTGCGATTTTGTATAAAATCATAATTCTAAAAGTTTTAAAATTTAACAAGACGAGATTAAACATATTTTATCTACAAACGCTTATTTTTAATAGAAATCGTTGTTTTAAGCCCTACATTCACATTGGAAACGTGGGAAATCGAATTATAATGAAGTTTTACCCATTTTGACATAAATAATCAAACTAAGAGTTTTGAAAGTAAACAAGCCGAGTATATTAATTAAAGCTTTCACAGAGCTTATTGAGACTAGAAATAGTTGTTTTAAGCCTTAACTTCACATTGAAAACGTGGGAAATCGAACTATAATGAAGTTTTACCCATTTTGATATAAATAATCAAACTAAGAGTTTTGAAAGTAAACAAGCCGAGTATAATCATTAAAGCCTTCACAAAGCTTATTGTGACTAGAAATAGTTGTTTTAAGCCTTAACTTCACATTGAAAACGTGGGAAATCGAACTATAATGAAGCTTTACCCATTTTGACATAAATAATCAAACTAAGAGTTTTGAAAGTAAACAAGCCGAGTATAATCATTAAAGCCTTGAAAAAGCTTATTGTGACTAGAAATAGTTGTTTTAAACCTTAACTTCACATTGAAAACGTGCGAAATCGAACTATAATGAAGTTTTACCCATTTTGACATAAATAATCAAACTAAGAGATTTGAAAGTAAACAAGCCGAGTATAATCATTAAAGCCTTCAAAAAGCTTATTGTGACTAGAAATAGTTTTTTTAAGCCTTAACTTCACATTGAAAACGTGGGAAATCGAACTATAATGAAGTTTTACCTATTTTGACATAAATAATCAAACTAAGAGTTTTGAAAGTAAACAAGCCGAGTATAATCATTAAGATGTCACAAAGCTTATTGTGATTAGAAATCGTTGTTTTTAGCCTTAACTTCTCGTAGGGAACGTGGGACATTGGACGATAACGATGTTTTAACGATTTTGTATATAATCATAATTCTAATAGTTTTAAAATTTAACAAGACGAGCACAAACATATTTTATCTACAAACGCTTATTTTTAATAGAAATCGTTGTTTTAAGCCCTACCTTCACATTGGAAACGTGGGAAATCGAATTATAATGAAGTTTTACGGATTTTGACATAAATAATCAAACTAAGAGTTTTGAAAGTAAACAAGCCGAGTATAATCATTAAAGCTTTCACAAAGCTTATTGTGACTAGAAATAGTTGTTTTAAGCCTTAACTTCACATTGAAAACGTGGGAAATCGAACTATAATGAAGTTTTACCCGTTTTGACATAAATAATCAAACTAAGTGTTTTGAAAGTAAACAAGCCGAGTATAATCATTAAGATGTCACAAAGCTTACTGTGACTAGAAATCAATGTTTTTAGCCTTAACTTCTCGTAGGGAACGTGGGATATTGGACGATAACGAAGTTTTAACAATTTTGTATAAAATCATAATTCTAATAGTTTTAAAATTTTACAAGACGAGCATAAACATATTTTATCTACAAACGCTTATTTTTAATACAAATCGTTGTTTTAAGCCTTAACTTAACATTGGAAACGTGGGAAATCGAACTATAATGAAGTTTTACCTATTTTGACATAAATAATCAAACTAAGAGTTTTAAAAGTAAACAAGCCGAGTGTAATCATTAAAGCCTTCACAAAGCTTATTGTGACTAGAAATAGTTGTTTTAAGCCTTAACTTCACATTGAAAACGTGGGAAATCGAACTATAATGAAGCTTTACCCATTTTGACATAAATAATCAAACTAAGAGTTTTGAAAGTAAACAAGCCGAGTATAATCATTAAAGCCTTGAAAAAGCTTATTGTGACTAGAAATAGTTGTTTTAAACCTTAACTTCACATTGAAAACGTGCGAAATCGAACTATAATGAAGTTTTACCCATTTTGACATAAATAATCAAACTAAGAGATTTGAAAGTAAACAAGCCGAGTATAATCATTAAAGCCTTCAAAAAGCTTATTGTGACTAGAAATAGTTTTTTTAAGCCTTAACTTCACATTGAAAACGTGGGAAATCGAACTATAATGAAGTTTTACCTATTTTGACATAAATAATCAAACTAAGAGTTTTGAAAGTAAACAAGCCGAGTATAATCATTAAGATGTCACAAAGCTTATTGTGATTAGAAATCGTTGTTTTTAGCCTTAACTTCTCGTAGGGAACGTGGGACATTGACGATAACGATGTTTTAACGATTTTGTATATAATCATAATTCTAATAGTTTTAAAATTTAACAAGACGAGCACAAACATATTTTATCTACAAACGCTTATTTTTAATAGAAATCGTTGTTTTAAGCCCTACCTTCACATTGGAAACGTGGGAAATCGAATTATAATGAAGTTTTACGGATTTTGACATAAATAATCAAACTAAGAGTTTTGAAAGTAAACAAGCCGAGTATAATCATTAAAGCTTTCACAAAGCTTATTGTGACTAGAAATAGTTGTTTTAAGCCTTAACTTCACATTGAAAACGTGGGAAATCGAACTATAATGAAGTTTTACCCGTTTTGACATAAATAATCAAACTAAGTGTTTTGAAAGTAAACAAGCCGAGTATAATCATTAAGATGTCACAAAGCTTACTTGTGACTAGAAATCAATGTTTTTAGCCTTAACTTCGTAGGGAACGTGGGATATTGACGATAACGAAGTTTTAACAATTTTGTATAAAATCATAATTCTAATAGTTTTAAAATTTTACAAGACGAGCATAAACATATTTTATCTACAAACGCTTATTTTTAATACAAATCGTTGTTTTAAGCCTTAACTTAACATTGGAAACGTGGGAAATCGAACTATAATGAAGTTTTACCTATTTTGACATAAATAATCAAACTAAGAGTTTTAAAAGTAAACAAGCCGAGTGTAATCATTAAAGCCTTCACAAAGCTTATTGTGACAAGAAATAGTTGTTTTAAACCTTAACTTAACATTGAAAACGTGGGAAATCGAACTATAATGAAGTCTTACCAATTTTGACATAAATAATCAAACTAAGAGTTTTGAAAGTAAACAAGCCGAGTATAATCATTAAAGCCTTCACAAAGCTTATTGGGACTAGAAATAGTTGTTTCAAGCCTTAACTTCACATTGAAAACGTGGGAAATCGAACTATAATGAAGTTTTACCCATTTTGACATAAATAATCAAACTAAGAGTTTTGAAAGTAAACAAGCCGAGTATAATCATTAATGCTTTCACAAAGCTTATTGTGACTAGAAATAGTTGTTTTAATCCTTAACTTCACATTGAAAACGTGGGAAATCAAACTATAATGAAGTTTTACCCATTTTGACATAAATAATCAAACAAAGAGTTTTGAAAGTAAACAAGCCGAGTATAATCATTAAGATGTCACAAAGCTTATTGTTAATAAAAATCGTTGTTTTTAGCCTTAACTTCTCGTAGGGAACGTGGGACATTGGACGATAACGATGTTTTAACGATTTTGTATAAAATTATAATTCTAATTGTTTTAAAATTTAACAAGACGAGCATAAAAATATTTTATCTACAAACGCTTATTTTTAATAGAAATCGTTGTTTTAAGCCCTACCTTCACATTGGAAACGTGGGAAATCGAATTATAATGAAGTTTTACGGATTTTGACATAAATAATCAAACTAAGAGTTTTGAAAGCAAACAAGCCGAGTATAATCACTAAAGCTTTCACAAAGCTTATTGTGACTAGAAATAGTTGTTTTAAGCCTTAACTTCACATTGAAAACGTGGGAAATCGAACTATAATGAAGTTTTACCCATTTTGACATAAATAATCAAACTAAGAGTTTTGAAAGTAAACAAGCCGAGTATAATCATTAAGATGTCACAAAGCTTATTGTGACTAGAAATCATTGTTTTTAGCCTTAACTTCTCGTAGGGAATTTGGGACATTGGACGATAACGAAGTTTTAACAATTTTGTATAAAATCATAATTCTAATAGTTTTAAAATTTTACAAGACGAGCATAAACATATTTTATCTATCTACAAACGCTTATTTTTAATAGAAATCGTTGTTTGAAGCCTTAAGTTCACATTGGAAACGTAGGAAATCGAACTATAATGAAGTTTTACCCATTTTGACATAAATAATCAAACTAAGAGTTTTGAAAGTAAACTAGCCGAGTATAATCATTAAGATGTCACAAAGCTTATTGTGACTAGAAATCGTTGTTTTTAGCCTTAACTTCTCATAGGGAACGTGGGACATTGGACGATAACGAAGTTTTAACGATTTTGTATAAAATCATAATTCTAATAGTTTTAAAATTTAACAAGACGAGAATAAACATATTTTATCTACAAACGCTTATTTTTAATAAAAATTGTTGTTTTAAGCTTTAACTTAACATTGGAAACGTGGGAAATCGAACTATAATGAAGTTTTACCTATTTTGACATAAATAATCAAACTAAGAGTTTTAAACGTAAACAAGCCGAGTATAATCATTGAAGCCTTCACAAAGCTTATTGTGACTAGAAATAGTTGTTTTAAACCTTAACTTAACATTGAAAACGTGGGAAATCGAACTATAATGAAGTTTTACCAATTTTGACATAAATAATCAAACTAAGAGTTTTGAAAGTAAACAAGCCGAGTATAATCATTAAAGCTTTCACAAAGCTTATTGTGACTAGAAATAGTTGTTTTAACCCTTAACTTCACATTGAAAACGTGGGAAATCGAACTATAATGAAGTTTTACCCATTTTGACATAAATAATCAAACAAAGAGTTTTGAAAGTAAACAAGCCGAGTATAATCATTAAGATGTCACAAAGCTTATTGTTACTAGAAATAGTTGTTTTTAGCCTAAACTTCGTAGGGAACGTGGGACATTGGACGATAACGATGTTTTAACGATTTTGTATAAAATCATAATTCTAATAGTTTTAAAATTTAACAAGACGAGCATAAACATATTTTATCTACAAACGCTTATTTTTAATAGAAATCGTTGTTTTAAGCCCTACCTTCACATTGGAAAAGTGGGAAATCGAATTATAATGAAGTTTTACCCATTTTGACATAAATAATCAAACAAAGAGTTTTGAAAGTAAACAAGCCGAGTATAATCATTAAGATGTCACAAAGCTTATTGTTAATAGAAATCGTTGTTTTTAGCCTTAACTTCTCATAGGGAACGTGGGACATTGGACGATAACGATGTTTTAACGATTTTGTATAAAATTATAATTCTAATTGTTTTAAAATTTAACAAGACGAGCATAAAAATATTTTATCTACAAACGCTTATTTTTAATGGAAATCGTTGTTTTAAGCCCTACCTTCACATTGGAAACGTGGGAAATCGAATTATAATGAAGTTTTACGGATTTTGACATAAATAATCAAACTAAGAGTTTTGAAAGTAAACAAGCCGAGTATAATCACTAAAGCTTTCACAAAGCTTATTGTGACTAGAAATAGTTGTATTAAGCCTTAACTTCACATTGAAAACGTGGGAAATCGAACTATAATGAAGTTTTACCCATTTTGACATAAATAATCAAACTAAGAGTTTTGAAAGTAAACAAGCCGAGTATAATCATTAAGATGTCACAAAGCTTATTGTGACTAGAAATCATTGTTTTTAGCCTTAACTTCTCGTAGGGAATTTGGGACATTGGACGATAACGAAGTTTTAACAATTTTGTATAAAATCATAATTCTAATAGTTTTAAAATTTTACAAGACGAGCATAAACATATTTTATCTATCTGCAAACGCTTATTTTTAATAGAAATCGTTGTTTGAAGCCTTAAGTTCACATTGGAAACGTAGGAAATCGAACTATAATGAAGTTTTACCCATTTTGACATAAATAATCAAACTAAGAGTTTTGAAAGTAAACAAGCCGAGTATAATCATTAAGATGTCACAAAGCTTATTGTGACTAGAAATCGTTGTTTTTAGCCTTAACTTCTAATAGGGAACGTGGGACATTGGACGATAACGAAGTTTTAACGATTTTGTATAAAATCATAATTCTAATAGTTTTAAAATTTTACAAGACGAGCATAAACATATTTTATCTATCTGCAAAAGCTTATTTTTAATAGAAATCGTTGTTTGAAGCCTTAAGTTCACATTGGAAACGTAGGAAATCGAACTATAATGAAGTTTTACCCATTTTGACATAAATAATCAAACTAAGAGTTTTGAAAGTAAACAAGCCGAGTATAATCATTAAGATGTCACAAAGCTTATTGTGACTAGAAATCGTTGTTTTTAGCCTTAACTTCTAAT
Source organism: Stephania japonica (assembly GCA_039657345.1). Taxonomy (NCBI): domain Eukaryota; kingdom Viridiplantae; phylum Streptophyta; class Magnoliopsida; order Ranunculales; family Menispermaceae; genus Stephania; species Stephania japonica. The sequence goes on along the minus strand of CM077563.1, from coordinate 25,449,482 downwards.
AGGGAACGTGGGACATTGGACGATAACGAAGTTTTAACGATTTTGTATAAAATCATAATTCTAATAGTTTTAAAATTTAACAAGACGAGAATAAACATATTCTATCTACAAACGCTTATTTTTAATAAAAATTGTTGTTTTAAGCTTTAACTTAACATTGGAAACGTGGGAAATCGAACTATAATGAAGTTTTACCTATTTTGACATAAATAATCAAACTAAGAGTTTTAAACGTAAACAAGCCGAGTATAATCATTGAAGCCTTCACAAAGCTTATTGTGACTAGAAATAGTTGTTTTAAACCTTAACTTAACATTGAAAACGTGGGAAATCGAACTATAATGAAGTTTTACCAATTTTGACATAAATAATCAAACTAAGAGTTTTGAAAGTAAACAAGCCGAGTATAATCATTAAAGCTTTCACAAAGCGTATTGTGACTAGAAATAGTTGTTTTAACCCTTAACTTCACATTGAAAACGTGGGAAATCGAACTATAATGAAGTTTTACCCATTTTGACATAAATAATCAAACAAAGAGTTTTGAAAGTAAACAAGCCGAGTATAATCATTAAGATGTCACAAAGCTTATTGTTACTAGAAATAGTTGTTTTTAGCCTAAACTTCTCGTAGGGAACGTGGGACATTGGACGATAACGATGTTTTAACGATTTTGTATAAAATCATAATTCTAATAGTTTTAAAATTTAACAAGACGAGCATAAACATATTTTATCTACAAACGCTTATTTTTAATAGAAATCGTTGTTTTAAGCCCTACCTTCACATTGGAAAAGTGGGAAATCGAATTATAATGAAGTTTTACCCATTTTGACATAAATAATCAAACTAAGAGTTTTGAAAGTAAACAAGCCGAGTATATTAATTAAAGCTTTCACATAGCTTATTGAGACTAGAAATAGTTGTTTTAAGCCTTAACTTCACATTGAAAACGTGGGAAATCAAACTATAATGAAGTTTTACCCATTTTGACATAAATAATCAAACTAAGAGTTTTGAAAGTAAACAAGCCGAGTATAATCATTAAAGCCTTCACAAAGCTTATTGTGACTAGAAATAGTTGTTTTAAGCCTTAACTTCACATTAAAAACGTGGGAAATCGAACTACAATGAAGCTTTACCCATTTTGACATAAATAATCAAACTAAGAGTTTTAAAAGTAAACAAGCCGAGTATAATCATTAAGATGGCACAAAGCTTATTGTGACTAGAAATCATTGTTTTTAGCCTTAACTTCTCGAAGGGAACGTGGGACATTGGACGATAACGAAGTTTTAACGATTTTGTATAAAATCATAATTCTAATAGTTTTAAAATTTAACAAGACGAGCATAAACATATTTTATCTGCAAACGCTTATTTTTAATAGAAATCGTTGTTTTAAGCCTTAACTTCACATTGGAAACGTAGGAAATCGAACTATAATGAAGTTTTACCCATTTTGACATAAATAATCAAACTAAGAGTTTTGAAAGTAAACAAGCCGAGTATAATCATTAAGATGTCACAAAGCTTATTGTTACTAGAATCTTTGTTTTTAGCCTTAACTTCTCGTAGGGCACGTGAGACATTGGACGATAACGAAGTTTTAAGATTTTGTATAAAATCATAATTCTAATAGTTTTAAAATTTAACAAGACGAGAATAAACATATTTTATCTACAAACGCTTATTTTTAATAGAAATCGTTGTTTTAAGCCCTACCTTCACATTGCAAACGTGGGAAATCGAATTATAATTAAGTTTTACTCATTTTGACATAAATAATCAAACTAAGAGTTTTGAAAGTAAACAAGCCAGGTATAATCATTAAAGCTTTCACAAAGCTTATTGTGACTAGAAATAGTTGTTTTAAACCTTAACTTCACATTGAAAACGTGGGAAATCGAACTATAATGAAGTTTTACCAATTTTGACATAAATAATCAAACTAAGTGTTTTGAAAGTAAACAAGCCGAGTATAATCATTAAGATGTCACAAAGCTTATTGTGACTAGAAATCGATGTTTTTAGCCTTAACTTCTCGTAGGGAACGTGGGCCATTGGTCGATAACGAAGTTTTAACAATTTTGTATAAAATCATAATTCTAATAGTTTTAAAATTTAACAAGACGAGCATAAACATATTTTATCTACAAACGCTTATTTTTAATAGAAATCGTTGTTTTAAGCCTTAACTTAACATTGGAAACGTGGGAAATCGAACTATAATGAAGTTTTACCTATTTTGACATAAATAATCAAACTAAGAGTTGTAAAAGTAAACAAGCCGAGTATAATCATTAAAGCCTTCACAAAGCTTATTGTGACTAGAAATAGTTGTTTTAAGCCATAACTTCACTTTGAAAACGTGGGAAATCGAACTATAATGAAGTTTTACCCATTTTGACATAAATAATCAAACAAAGAGTTTTGAAAGTAAACAAGCTGAGTATAATCATTAAAGCTTTCACAAAGCTTATTGTGACTAGAAATAGTTGTTTTAAGCCATAACTTCACTTTGAAAACGTGGGAAATCGAACTATAATGAAGTTTTACCCATTTTGACATAAATAATTAAACTAAGAGTTTTGAAAGTAAACAAGCCGAGTATAATCATTAAGATGTCACAAAGCTTATTGTGACTAGAAATCGTTGTTTTTAGCCTTAACTTCTCGTATGGAACGTGGGACATTGGACGAAAACGAAGTTTTAGCGATTTTGTATAAAATCATAATTCTAATAGTTTTAAAATTTTACAAGACGAGCATAAACATATTTTATCTACAAACGCTTATTTTTAATAGAAATCGTTGTTTTAAGCCCTACCTTCACATTGGAAAAGTGGGAAATCGAATTATAATGAAGTTTTACCCATTTTGACATAAATAATCAAACTAAGAGTTTTGAAAGTAAACAAGCCGAGTATATTAATTAAAGCTTTCACATAGCATATTGAGACTAGAAATAGTTGTTTTAAGCCTTAACTTCACATTGAAAACGTGGGAAATCGAACTATAATGAAGTTTTACCCATTTTGACATAAATAATCAAACTAAGAGTTTTGAAAGTAAACAAGCCGAGTATAATCATTAAAGCCTTCACAAAGCTTATTGTGACTAGAAATAGTTGTTTTAAGCCTTAACTTCACATTAAAAACGTGGGAAATCGAACTACAATGAAGCTTTACCCATTTTGACATAAATAATCAAACTAAGAGTTTTGAAAGTAAACAAGCCGAGTATAATCATTAAGATGTCACAAAGCTTATTGTGACTAGAAATCATTGTTTTTAGCCTTAACTTCTCGAAGGGAACGTGGGACATTGGACGATAACGAAGTTTTAACGATTTTGTATAAAATCATAATTCTAATAGTTTTAAAATTTAACAAGACAAGCATAAACATATTTTATCTGCAAACGCTTATTTTTAATAGAAATCGTTGTTTTAAGCCTTAACTTCACATTGGAAACGTAGGAAATCGAACTATAATGAAGTTTTACCCATTTTGACACAAATAATCAAACTAAGAGTTTTGAAAGTAAACAAGCCGAGTATAATCATTAAGATGTCACAAAGCTTATTGTGACTAGAATCTTTGTTTTTAGCCTTAACTTCTCGTAGGGAACGTGAGACATTGGACGATAACGAAGTTTTAACGATTTTGTATAAAATCATAATTCTAATAGTTTTAAAATTTAACAAGACGAGAATAAACATATTTTATCTACAAACGCTTATTTTTAATAGAAATCGTTGTTTTAAGCCCTACCTTCACATTGCAAACGTGGGAAATCGAATTATAATTAAGTTTTACTCATTTTGACATAAATAATCAAACTAAGAGTTTTGAAAGTAAACAAGCCAAGTATAATCATTAAAGCTTTCACAAAGCTTATTGTGACTAGAAATAGTTGTTTTAAACCTTAACTTCACATTGAAAACGTGGGAAATCGAACTATAATGAAGTTTTACCAATTTTGACATAAATAATTAAACTAAGTGTTTTGAAAGTAAACAAGCCGAGTATAATCATTAAGATGTCACAAAGCTTATTGTGACTAGAAATCGATGTTTTTAGCCTTAACTTCTCGTAGGGAACGTGGGCCATTGGTCGATAACGAAGTTTTAACAATTTTGTATAAAATCATAATTCTAATAGTTTTAAAATTTAACAAGACGAGCATAAACATATTTTATCTACAAACGCTTATTTTTAATAGAAATCGTTGTTTTAAGCCTTAACTTAACATTGGAAACGTGGGAAATCGAACTATAATGAAGTTTTACCTATTTTGACATAAATAATCAAACTCAGAGTTTTAAAAGTAAACAAGCCGAGTATAATCATTAAAGCCTTCACAAAGCTTATTGTGACTAGAAATAGTTGTTTTAAGCCATAACTTCACTTTGAAAATGTGGGAAATCGAACTATAATGAAGTTTTACCCATTTTGACATAAATAATCAAACAAAGAGTTTTGAAAGTAAACAAGCTGAGTATAATCATTAAAGCTTTCACAAAGCTTATTGTGACTAGAAATAGTTGTTTTAAGCCATAACTTCACTTTGAAAACGTGGGAAATCGAACTATAATGAAGTTTTACCCTTTGACATAAATAATTAAACTAAGAGTTTTGAAAGTAAACAAGCCGAGTATAATCATTAAGATGTCACAAAGCTTATTGTGACTAGAAATCGTTGTTTTTAGCCTTAACTTCTCGTATGGAACGTGGGACATTGGACGAAAACGAAGTTTTAGCGATTTTGTATAAAATCATAATTCTAATAGTTTTAAAATTTAACAAGACGAGCATAAACATATTTTATCTACAAACGCTTATTTTTAATAGAAATCGTTGTTTTAATCCCTACCTTCACATTGGAAACGTGGGAAATAGAATTATTATGAAGTTTTACACATTTTGACATAAATAATCAAACTAAGAGTTTTGAAAGTAAACAAGCCGAGTATAATCATTAAAGCTTTCACAAATCTTATTGAGACTAGAAATAGTTGTTTTAAGCCTTAACTTCACATTGAAAACGTGGGAAATCGAACTATAATGAAGTTTTACCCATTTTGACATAAATAATCAAACTAAGAGTTTTGAAAGTAAACAAGCCGAGTATAATCATTAAGATGTCACAAAGCTTATTGTGACTAGAAATCATTGTTTTTAGCCTTAACTTCTCGTAGGAATGTGGGACATTGGACGATAACGAAGTTTTAACGATTTTGTATAAAATCATAATTCTAATAGTTTTAAAATTTAACAAGACGAGCATAAACATATTTTATCTACAAACGCTTATTTTTAATAGAAATCGTTGTTTGAAGCCTTAACTTCACATTGGAAACGTAGGAAATCGAACTATAATGAAGTTTTACCCATTTTGACATAAATAATCAAACTAAGAGTTTTGAAAGTAAACAAGCCGAGGATAATCATTAAGATGTCACAAAGCTTATTGTGACTAGAAATCGTTGTTTTTAGCCTTAACTTCTCGTAGGGAACGTGGGACATTGGATGATAACGAAGTTTTAACGATTTTGTATAAAATCATAATTCTAATTGTTTTAAAATTTAACAAGACGAGAATAAACATATTTTATTTACAAACGCTTATTTTTAATAGTAATCGTTGTTTTAAGCTTGGAAACGTGGGAAATCGAATTATAATTAAGTTTTACCCATTTTGACATAAATAATCAAACTAAGAGTTTTGAAAGTAAACAAGCCGGGTATAATCATTAAAGCTTTGACAAAGCTTATTGTGACTAGAAATAGTTGTTTTAAACCTTAACTTCACATTGAAAACGTGGGAAATCGAACTATAATGAAGTTTTACCCATTTTGACATAAATAATCAAACTAAGAGTTTTGAAAGTAAACAAGCCGAGTATAATCATTAAAGCCTTGAAAAAGCTTATTGTGACTAGAAATAGTTTTTTTAAGCCTTAACTTCACATTGAAAACGTGGGAAATCGAACTATAATGAAGTTTTACCCATTTTGACATAAATAATCAAACTAAGAGTTTTGAAAGTAAACAAGCCGAGTATACTCATTAAGATGTCACAAAGCTTATTTTGACTAGAAATCGTTGTTTTTAGCCTTAACTTCTCGTACGGAACGTGGGACATTGGACGATAACGATGTTTTAACGATTTTGTATAAAATTATAATTCTAATTGTTTTAAAATTTAACAAGACGAGCATAAAAATATTTTATCTACAAACGCTTATTTTTAATAGAAATCGTTGTTTTAAGCCCTACCTTCACATTGGAAACGTGGGAAATAGAATTATAATGAAGTTTTACCGATTTTGACATAAATAATCAAGCTAAGAGTTTTGAAAGTAAACAAGCCGAGATAATCATTAAAGCTTTCACAAAGCTTATTGTGACTAGAAATAGTTGTTTTAAGCCTTAACTTCACATTGAAAATGTGGGAAATCGAACTATAATGAAGTTTTACCCATTTTGACATAAATAATCAAACTAAGAGTTTTGAAAGTAAACAAGCCGAGTATAGTCATTAAGATGTCACAAAGCTTATTGTACTAGAAATCCTTGTTTTTAGCCTTAACTTCTCGAAGGGAACGTGGGACATTGGACGATAACGAAGTTTTAACGATTTTGTATAAAATCATAATTTTAATAGTTTTAAAATTTAACAAGACGAGCATAAACATATTTTATCTACAAGCGCTTATTTTTAATAGAAAACGTTGTTTTAAGCCTTAACTTCACATTGGAAACGTGGGAAATCGAACTATAATGAAGTTTTACCTATTTTGACATAAATAATCAAACTAAGAGTTTTAAAAGTAAACAAGCCGAGTATATTAATTAAAGCTTTCACATAGCTTATTGAGACTAGAAATAGTTGTTTTAAGCCTTAACTTCACATTGAAAACGTGGGAAATCGAACTATAATGAAGTTTTACCCAATTTGACATAAATAATCAAACTAAGAGTTTTGAAAGTAAACAAGCCGAGTATAATCATTAAAGCCTTCACAAAGCTTATTGTGACTAGAAATAGTTGTTTTAAGCCTTAACTTCACATTAAAAACGTGGGAAATCGAACTACAATGAAGCTTTACCCATTTTGACATAAATAATCAAACTAATAGTTTTGAAAGTAAACAAGCCGAGTATAATCATTAAGATGTCACAAAGCTTATTGTGACTAGAAATCATTGTTTTTAGCCTTAACTTCTCGAAGGGAACGTGGGACATTGGACGATAACGAAGTTTTAACGATTTTGTATAAAATCATAATTCTAATAGTTTTAAAATTTAACAAGACGAGCATAAACATATTTTATCTGCAAACGCTTATTTTTAATAGAAATCGTTGTTTTAAGCCTTAACTTCACATTGGAAACGTAGGAAATCGAACTATAATGAAGTTTTACCCATTTTGACACAAATAATCAAACTAAGAGTTTTGAAAGTAAACAAGCCGAGTATAATCATTAAGATGTCACAAAGCTTATTGTGACTAGAATCTTTGTTTTTAGCCTTAACTTCTCGTAGGGAACGTGAGACATTGGACGATAACGAAGTTTTAACGATTTTGTATAAAATCATAATTCTAATAGTTTTAAAATTTAACAAGACGAGAATAAACATATTTTATCTACAAACGCTTATTTTTAATAGAAATCGTTGTTTTAAGCCCTACCTTCACATTGCAAACGTGGGAAATCGAATTATAATTAAGTTTTACTCATTTTGACATAAATAATCAAACTAAGAGTTTTGAAAGTAAACAAGCCAAGTATAATCATTAAAGCTTTCACAAAGCTTATTGTGACTAGAAATAGTTGTTTTAAACCTTAACTTCACATTGAAAACGTGGGAAATCGAACTATAATGAAGTTTTACCAATTTTGACATAAATAATCAAACTAAGTGTTTTGAAAGTAAACAAGCCGAGTATAATCATTAAGATGTCACAAAGCTTATTGTGACTAGAAATCGATGTTTTTAGCCTTAACTTCTCGTAGGGAACGTGGGCCATTGGTCGATAACGAAGTTTTAACAATTTTGTATAAAATCATAATTCTAATAGTTTTAAAATTTAACAAGACGAGCATAAACATATTTTATCTACAAACGCTTATTTTTAATAGAAATCGTTGTTTTAAGCCTTAACTTAACATTGGAAACGTGGGAAATCGAACTATAATGAAGTTTTACCTATTTTGACATAAATAATCAAACTTAGAGTTTTAAAAGTAAACAAGCCGAGTATAATCATTAAAGCCTTCACAAAGCTTATTGTGACTAGAAATAGTTGTTTTAAGCCATAACTTCACTTTGAAAACGTGGGAAATCGAACTATAATGAAGTTTTACCCATTTTGACATAAATAATCAAACAAAGAGTTTTGAAAGTAAACAAGCTGAGTATAATCATTAAAGCTTTCACAAAGCTTATTGTGACTAGAAATAGTTGTTTTAAGCCATAACTTCACTTTGAAAACGTGGGAAATCGAACTATAATGAAGTTTTACCCATTTTGACATAAATAATTAAACTAAGAGTTTTGAAAGTAAACAAGCCGAGTATAATCATTAAGATGTCACAAAGCTTATTGTGACTAGAAATCGTTGTTTTTAGCCTTAACTTCTCGTATGGAACGTGGGACATTGGACGAAAACGAAGTTTTAGCGATTTTGTATAAAATCATAATTCTAATAGTTTTAAAATTTAACAAGACGAGCATAAACATATTTTATCTACAAACGCTTATTTTTAATAGAAATCGTTGTTTTAATCCCTACCTTCACATTGGAAACGTGGGAAATAGAATTATTATGAAGTTTTACACATTTTGACATAAATAATCAAACTAAGAGTTTTGAAAGTAAACAAGCCGAGTATAATCATTAAAGCTTTCACAAATCTTATTGAGACTAGAAATAGTTGTTTTAAGCCTTAACTTCACATTGAAAACGTGGGAAATCGAACTATAATGAAGTTTTACCCATTTTGACATAAATAATCAAACTAAGAGTTTTGAAAGTAAACAAGCCGAGTATAATCATTAAGATGTCACAAAGCTTATTGTGACTAGAAATCATTGTTTTTAGCTTTAACTTCTCGTAGGGAATGTGGGACATTGGACGATAACGAAGTTTTAACGATTTTGTATAAAATCATAATTCTAATAGTTTTAAAATTTAACAAGACGAGCATAAACATATTTTATCTACAAACGCTTATTTTTAATAGAAATCGTTGTTTGAAGCCTTAACTTCACATTGGAAACGTAGGAAATCGAACTATAATGAAGTTTTACCCATTTTGACATAAATAATCAAACTAAGAGTTTTGAAAGTAAACAAGCCGAGGATAATCATTAAGATGTCACAAAGCTTATTGTGACTAGAAATCGTTGTTTTTAGCCTTAACTTCTCGTAGGGAACGTGGGACATTGGACGATAACGAAGTTTTAACGATTTTGTATAAAATCATAATTCTAATTGTTTTAAAATTTAACAAGACGAGAATAAACATATTTTATTTACAAACGCTTATTTTTAATAGTAATCGTTGTTTTAAGCTTGGAAACGTGGGAAATCGAATTATAATTAAGTTTTACCCATTTTGACATAAATAATCAAACTAAGAGTTTTGAAAGTAAACAAGCCGGGTATAATCATTAAAGCTTTGACAAAGCTTATTGTGACTAGAAATAGTTGTTTTAAACCTTAACTTCACATTGAAAACGTGGGAAATCGAACTATAAGGAAGTTTTACCCATTTTGACATAAATAATCAAACTAAGAGTTTTGAAAGTAAACAAGCCGAGTATAATCATTAAAGCCTTGAAAAAGCTTATTGTGACTAGAAATAGTTTTTTTAAGCCTTAACTTCACATTGAAAACGTGGGAAATCGAACTATAATGAAGTTTTACCCATTTTGACATAAATAATCAAACTAAGAGTTTTGAAAGTAAACAAGCCGAGTATACTCATTAAGATGTCACAAAGCTTATTTTGACTAGAAATCGTTGTTTTTAGCCTTAACTTCTCGTACGGAACGTGGGACATTGGACGATAACGATGTTTTAACGATTTTGTATAAAATTATAATTCTAATTGTTTTAAAATTTAACAAGACGAGCATAAAAATATTTTATCTACAAACGCTTATTTTTAATAGAAATCGTTGTTTTAAGCCCTACCTTCACATTGGAAACGTGGGAAATAGAATTATAATGAAGTTTTACCGATTTTGACATAAATAATCAAGCTAAGAGTTTTGAAAGTAAACAAGCCGAGATAATCATTAAAGCTTTCACAAAGCTTATTGTGACTAGAAATAGTTGTTTTAAGCCTTAACTTCACATTGAAAATGTGGGAAATCGAACTATAATGAAGTTTTACCCATTTTGACATAAATAATCAAACTAAGAGTTTTGAAAGTAAACAAGCCGAGTATAGTCATTAAGATGTCACAAAGCTTATTGTACTAGAAATCCTTGTTTTTAGCCTTAACTTCTCGAAGGGAACGTGGGACATTGGACGATAACGAAGTTTTAACGATTTTGTATAAAATCATAATTTTAATAGTTTTAAAATTTAACAAGACGAGCATAAACATATTTTATCTACAAGCGCTTATTTTTAATAGAAAACGTTGTTTTAAGCCTTAACTTCACATTGGAAACGTGGGAAATCGAACTATAATGAAGTTTTACCTATTTTGACATAAATAATCAAACTAAGAGTTTTAAAAGTAAACAAGCCGAGTATATTAATTAAAGCTTTCACATAGCTTATTGAGACTAGAAATAGTTGTTTTAAGCCTTAACTTCACATTGAAAACGTGGGAAATCGAACTATAATGAAGTTTTACCCATTTTGACATAAATAATCAAACTAAGAGTTTTGAAAGTAAACAAGCCGAGTATAATCATTAAAGCCTTCACAAAGCTTATTGTGACTAGAAATAGTTGTTTTAAGCCTTAACTTCACATTAAAAACGTGGGAAATCGAACTACAATGAAGCTTTACCCATTTTGACATAAATAATCAAACTAAGAGTTTTGAAAGTAAACAAGCCGAGTATAATCATTAAGATGTCACAAAGCTTATTGTGACTAGAAATCATTGTTTTTAGCCTTAACTTCTCGAAGGGAACGTGGGACATTGGACGATAACGAAGTTTTAACGATTTTGTATAAAATCATAATTCTAATAGTTTTAAAATTTAACAAGACGAGCATAAACATATTTTATCTCAAAAAACGCTTATTTTTAATAGAAATCGTTGTTTTAAGCCTTAACTTCACATTGGAAACGTAGGAAATCGAACTATAATGAAGTTTTACCCATTTTGACACAAATAATCAAACTAAGAGTTTTGAAAGTAAACAAGCCGAGTATAATCATTAAGATGTCACAAAGCTTATTGTGACTAGAATCTTTGTTTTTAGCCTTAACTTCTCGTAGGGAACGTGAGACATTGGACGATAACGAAGTTTTAACGATTTTGTATAAAATCATAATTCTAATAGTTTTAAAATTTAACAAGACGAGAATAAACATATTTTATCTACAAACGCTTATTTTTAATAGAAATCGTTGTTTTAAGCCCTACCTTCACATTGCAAACGTGGGAAATCGAATTATAATTAAGTTTTACTCATTTTGACATAAATAATCAAACTAAGAGTTTTGAAAGTAAACAAGCCAAGTATAATCATTAAAGCTTTCACAAAGCTTATTGTGACTAGAAATAGTTGTTTTAAACCTTAACTTCACATTGAAAACGTGGGAAATCGAACTATAATGAAGTTTTACCAATTTTGACATAAATAATTAAACTAAGTGTTTTGAAAGTAAACAAGCCGAGTATAATCATTAAGATGTCACAAAGCTTATTGTGACTAGAAATCGATGTTTTTAGCCTTAACTTCTCGTAGGGAACGTGGGCCATTGGTCGATAACGAAGTTTTAACAATTTTGTATAAAATCATAATTCTAATAGTTTTAAAATTTAACAAGACGAGCATAAACATATTTTATCTACAAACGCTTATTTTTAATAGAAATCGTTGTTTTAAGCCTTAACTTAACATTGGAAACGTGGGAAATCGAACTATAATGAAGTTTTACCTATTTTGACATAAATAATCAAACTCGAGTTTTAAAAGTAAACAAGCCGAGTATAATCATTAAAGCCTTCACAAAGCTTATTGTGACTAGAAATAGTTGTTTTAAGCCATAACTTCACTTTGAAAACGTGGGAAATCGAACTATAATGAAGTTTTACCCATTTTGACATAAATAATCAAACAAAGAGTTTTGAAAGTAAACAAGTGAGTATAATCATTAAAGCTTTCACAAAGCTTATTGTGACTAGAAATAGTTGTTTTAAGCCATAACTTCACTTTGAAAACGTGGGAAATCGAACTATAATGAAGTTTTACCCATTTTGACATAAATAATTAAACTAAGAGTTTTGAAAGTAAACAAGCCGAGTATAATCATTAAGATGTCACAAAGCTTATTGTGACTAGAAATCGTTGTTTTTAGCCTTAACTTCTCGTATGGAACGTGGGACATTGGACGAAAACGAAGTTTTAGCGATTTTGTATAAAATCATAATTCTAATAGTTTTAAAATTTAACAAGACGAGCATAAACATATTTTATCTACAAACGCTTATTTTTAATAGAAATCGTTGTTTTAATCCCTACCTTCACATTGGAAACGTGGGAAATAGAATTATTATGAAGTTTTACACATTTTGACATAAATAATCAAACTAAGAGTTTTGAAAGTAAACAAGCCGAGTATAATCATTAAAGCTTTCACAAATCTTATTGAGACTAGAAATAGTTGTTTTAAGCCTTAACTTCACATTGAAAACGTGGGAAATCGAACTATAATGAAGTTTTACCCATTTTGACATAAATAATCAAACTAAGAGTTTTGAAAGTAAACAAGCCGAGTATAATCATTAAGATGTCACAAAGCTTATTGTGACTAGAAATCATTGTTTTTAGCCTTAACTTCTCGTAGGGAATGTGGGACATTGGACGATAACGAAGTTTTAACGATTTTGTATAAAATCATAATTCTAATAGTTTTAAAATTTAACAAGACGAGCATAAACATATTTTATCTACAAACGCTTATTTTTAATAGAAATCGTTGTTTGAAGCCTTAACTTCACATTGGAAACGTAGGAAATCGAACTATAATGAAGTTTTACCCATTTTGACATAAATAATCAAACTAAGAGTTTTGAAAGTAAACAAGCCGAGGATAATCATTAAGATGTCACAAAGCTTATTGTGACTAGAAATCGTTGTTTTTAGCCTTAACTTCTCGTAGGGAACGTGGGACATTGGATGATAACGAAGTTTTAACGATTTTGTATAAAATCATAATTCTAATTGTTTTAAAATTTAACAAGACGAGAATAAACATATTTTATTTACAAACGCTTATTTTTAATAGTAATCGTTGTTTTAAGCTTGGAAACGTGGGAAATCGAATTATAATTAAGTTTTACCCATTTTGACATAAATAATCAAACTAAGAGTTTTGAAAGTAAACAAGCCGGGTATAATCATAAAGCTTTGACAAAGCTTATTGTGACTAGAAATAGTTGTTTTAAACCTTAACTTCACATTGAAAACGTGGGAAATCGAACTATAATGAAGTTTTACCCATTTTGACATAAATAATCAAACTAAGAGTTTTGAAAGTAAACAAGCCGAGTATAATCATTAAAGCCTTGAAAAAGCTTATTGTGACTAGAAATAGTTTTTTTAAGCCTTAACTTCACATTGAAAACGTGGGAAATCGAACTATAATGAAGTTTTACCCATTTTGACATAAATAATCAAACTAAGAGTTTTGAAAGTAAACAAGCCGAGTATACTCATTAAGATGTCACAAAGCTTATTTTGACTAGAAATCGTTGTTTTTAGCCTTAACTTCTCGTACGAACGTGGGACATTGGACGATAACGATGTTTTAACGATTTTGTATAAAATTATAATTCTAATTGTTTTAAAATTTAACAAGACGAGCATAAAAATATTTTATCTACAAACGCTTATTTTTAATAGAAATCGTTGTTTTAAGCCCTACCTTCACATTGGAAACGTGGGAAATAGAATTATAATGAAGTTTTACCGATTTTGACATAAATAATCAAGCTAAGAGTTTTGAAAGTAAACAAGCCGAGATAATCATTAAAGCTTTCACAAAGCTTATTGTGACTAGAAATAGTTGTTTTAAGCCTTAACTTCACATTGAAAATGTGGGAAATCGAACTATAATGAAGTTTTACCCATTTTGACATAAATAATCAAACTAAGAGTTTTGAAAGTAAACAAGCCGAGTATAGTCATTAAGATGTCACAAAGCTTATTGTACTAGAAATCCTTGTTTTTAGCCTTAACTTCTCGAAGGGAACGTGGGACATTGGACGATAACGAAGTTTTAACGATTTTGTATAAAATCATAATTTTAATAGTTTTAAAATTTAACAAGACGAGCATAAACATATTTTATCTACAAGCGCTTATTTTTAATAGAAAACGTTGTTTTAAGCCTTAACTTCACATTGGAAACGTGGGAAATCGAACTATAATGAAGTTTTACCTATTTTGATATAAATAATCAAACTAAGAGTTTTAAAAGTAAACAAGCCGAGTATAATAATTAAAGCCTTCACAAAGCTTATTGTGACTAGAAATAGTTGTTTTAAACCTTAACTTCACATTGAAAACATGGGAAATCGAACTATAATGAAGTATTACCAATTTTGACATAAATAATCAAACTAAGAGTTTTGAAAGTAAACAAGCCGAGTATAATCATTATAGCCTTCACAAAGCTTATTGGGACTAGAAATAGTTGTTTTAAGCCTTAACTTCACATTGAAAACGTGGGAAATCGAACTATAATGAAGTTTTACCCATTTTGACATAAATAATCAAACTAAGAGTTTTGAAAGTAAACAAGCCGAGTATAATCATTAAAGCCTTCACAAAGCTTATTGTGACTAGAAATAGTTGTTTTAAGCCTTAACTTCACATTGAAAACGTGGAAAATCGAACTACAATGAAGTTTTACCCATTTTGACATAAATAATCAAACTAAGAGTTTTGAAAGTAAACAAGCCGAGTATAATCATTAAAGCCTTCACAAAGCTTATTGTGACTAGAAATAGTTGTTTTAAGCCTTAACTTCACATTAAAAACGTGGGAAATCGAACTACAATGAAGCTTTACCCATTTTGACATAAATAATCAAACTAAGAGTTTTGAAAGTAAACAAGCCGAGTATAATCATTAAGATGTCACAAAGCTTATTGTGACTAGAAATCATTGTTTTTAGCCTTAACTTCTCGAAGGGAACGTGGGACATTGGACGATAACGAAGTTTTAACGATTTTGTATAAAATCATAATTCTAATAGTTTTAAAATTTAACAAGACGAGCATAAACATATTTTATCTGCAAACGCTTATTTTTAATAGAAATCGTTGTTTTAAGCCTTAACTTCACATTGGAAACGTAGGAAATCGAACTATAATGAAGTTTTACCCATTTTACACAAATAATCAAACTAAGAGTTTTGAAAGTAAACAAGCCGAGTATAATCATTAAGATGTCACAAAGCTTATTGTGACTAGAATCTTTGTTTTTAGCCTTAACTTCTCGTAGGGAACGTGAGACATTGGACGATAACGAAGTTTTAACGATTTTGTATAAAATCATAATTCTAATAGTTTTAAAATTTAACAAGACGAGAATAAACATATTTTATCTACAAACGCTTATTTTTAATAGAAATCGTTGTTTTAAGCCCTACCTTCACATTGCAAACGTGGGAAATCGAATTATAATTAAGTTTTACTCATTTTGACATAAATAATCAAACTAAGAGTTTTGAAAGTAAACAAGCCAAGTATAATCATTAAAGCTTTCACAAAGCTTATTGTGACTAGAAATAGTTGTTTTAAACCTTAACTTCACATTGAAAACGTGGGAAATCGAACTATAATGAAGTTTTACCAATTTTGACATAAATAATTAAACTAAGTGTTTTGAAAGTAAACAAGCCGAGTATAATCATTAAGATGTCACAAAGCTTATTGTGACTAGAAATCGATGTTTTTAGCCTTAACTTCTCGTAGGGAACGTGGGCCATTGGTCGATAACGAAGTTTTAACAATTTTGTATAAAATCATAATTCTAATAGTTTTAAAATTTAACAAGACGAGCATAAACATATTTTATCTACAAACGCTTATTTTTAATAGAAATCGTTGTTTTAAGCCTTAACTTAACATTGGAAACGTGGGAAATCGAACTATAATGAAGTTTTACCTATTTTGACATAAATAATCAAACTCGAGTTTTAAAAGTAAACAAGCCGAGTATAATCATTAAAGCCTTCACAAAGCTTATTGTGACTAGAAATAGTTGTTTTAAGCCATAACTTCACTTTGAAAACGTGGGAAATCGAACTATAATGAAGTTTTACCCATTTTGACATAAATAATCAAACAAAGAGTTTTGAAAGTAAACAAGCTGAGTATAATCATTAAAGCTTTCACAAAGCTTATTGTGACTAGAAATAGTTGTTTTAAGCCATAACTTCACTTTGAAAACGTGGGAAATCGAACTATAATGAAGTTTTACCCATTTTGACATAAATAATTAAACTAAGAGTTTTGAAAGTAAACAAGCCGAGTATAATCATTAAGATGTCACAAAGCTTATTGTGACTAGAAATCGTTGTTTTTAGCCTTAACTTCGTATGGAACGTGGGACATTGGACGAAAACGAAGTTTTAGCGATTTTGTATAAAATCATAATTCTAATAGTTTTAAAATTTAACAAGACGAGCATAAACATATTTTATCTACAAACGCTTATTTTTAATAGAAATCGTTGTTTTAATCCCTACCTTCACATTGGAAACGTGGGAAATAGAATTATTATGAAGTTTTACACATTTTGACATAAATAATCAAACTAAGAGTTTTGAAAGTAAACAAGCCGAGTATAATCATTAAAGCTTTCACAAATCTTATTGAGACTAGAAATAGTTGTTTTAAGCCTTAACTTCACATTGAAAACGTGGGAAATCGAACTATAATGAAGTTTTACCCATTTTGACATAAATAATCAAACTAAGAGTTTTGAAAGTAAACAAGCCGAGTATAATCATTAAGATGTCACAAAGCTTATTGTGACTAGAAATCATTGTTTTTAGCCTTAACTTCTCGTAGGGAATGTGGGACATTGGACGATAACGAAGTTTTAACGATTTTGTATAAAATCATAATTCTAATAGTTTTAAAATTTAACAAGACGAGCATAAACATATTTTATCTACAAACGCTTATTTTTAATAGAAATCGTTGTTTGAAGCCTTAACTTCACATTGGAAACGTAGGAAATCGAACTATAATGAAGTTTTACCCATTTTGACATAAATAATCAAACTAAGAGTTTTGAAAGTAAACAAGCCGAGGATAATCATTAAGATGTCACAAAGCTTATTGTGACTAGAAATCGTTGTTTTTAGCCTTAACTTCTCGTAGGGAACGTGGGACATTGGATGATAACGAAGTTTTAACGATTTTGTATAAAATCATAATTCTAATTGTTTTAAAATTTAACAAGACGAGAATAAACATATTTTATTTACAAACGCTTATTTTTAATAGTAATCGTTGTTTTAAGCTTGGAAACGTGGGAAATCGAATTATAATTAAGTTTTACCCATTTTGACATAAATAATCAAACTAAGAGTTTTGAAAGTAAACAAGCCGGGTATAATCATTAAAGCTTTGACAAAGCTTATTGTGACTAGAAATAGTTGTTTTAAACCTTAACTTCACATTGAAAACGTGGGAAATCGAACTATAATGAAGTTTTACCCATTTTGACATAAATAATCAAACTAAGAGTTTTGAAAGTAAACAAGCCGAGTATAATCATTAAAGCCTTGAAAAAGCTTATTGTGACTAGAAATAGTTTTTTTAAGCCTTAACTTCACATTGAAAACGTGGGAAATCGAACTATAATGAAGTTTTACCCATTTTGACATAAATAATCAAACTAAGAGTTTTGAAAGTAAACAAGCCGAGTATACTCATTAAGATGTCACAAAGCTTATTTTGACTAGAAATCGTTGTTTTTAGCCTTAACTTCTCGTACGGAACGTGGGACATTGGACGATAACGATGTTTTAACGATTTTGTATAAAATTATAATTCTAATTGTTTTAAAATTTAACAAGACGAGCATAAAAATATTTTATCTACAAACGCTTATTTTTAATAGAAATCGTTGTTTTAAGCCCTACCTTCACATTGGAAACGTGGGAAATAGAATTATAATGAAGTTTTACCGATTTTGACATAAATAATCAAGCTAAGAGTTTTGAAAGTAAACAAGCCGAGATAATCATTAAAGCTTTCACAAAGCTTATTGTGACTAGAAATAGTTGTTTTAAGCCTTAACTTCACATTGAAAATGTGGGAAATCGAACTATAATGAAGTTTTACCCATTTTGACATAAATAATCAAACTAAGAGTTTTGAAAGTAAACAAGCCGAGTATAGTCATTAAGATGTCACAAAGCTTATTGTACTAGAAATCCTTGTTTTTAGCCTTAACTTCTCGAAGGGAACGTGGGACATTGGACGATAACGAAGTTTTAACGATTTTGTATAAAATCATAATTTTAATAGTTTTAAAATTTAACAAGACGAGCATAAACATATTTTATCTACAAGCGCTTATTTTTAATAGAAAACGTTGTTTTAAGCCTTAACTTCACATTGGAAACGTGGGAAATCGAACTATAATGAAGTTTTACCTATTTTGACATAAATAATCAAACTAAGAGTTTTAAAAGTAAACAAGCCGAGTATAATAATTAAAGCTTTCACATAGCTTATTGAGACTAGAAATAGTTGTTTTAAGCCTTAACTTCACATTGAAAACGTGGGAAATCGAACTATAATGAAGTTTTACCCATTTTGACATAAATAATCAAACTAAGAGTTTTGAAAGTAAACAAGCCGAGTATAATCATTAAAGCCTTCACAAAGCTTATTGTGACTAGAAATAGTTGTTTTAAGCCTTAACTTCACATTAAAAACGTGGGAAATCGAACTATAATGAAGTTTTACCCATTTTGACATAAATAATCAAACTAAGAGTTTTGAAAGTAAACAAGCCGAGTATAATCATTAAGATGTCACAAAGCTTATTGTGACTAGAAATCATTGTTTTTAGCCTTAACTTCTCGAAGGGAACGTGGGACATTGGACGATAACGAAGTTTTAACGATTTTGTATAAAATCATAATTCTAATAGTTTTAAAATTTAACAAGACGAGCATAAACATATTTTATCTGCAAACGCTTATTTTTAATAGAAATCGTTGTTTTAAGCCTTAACTTCACATTGGAAACGTAGGAAATCGAACTATAATGAAGTTTTACCCATTTTGACATAAATAATCAAACTAAGAGTTTTGAAAGTAAACAAGCCGAGTATAATCATTAAGATGTCACAAAGCTTATTGTGACTAGAATCTTTGTTTTTAGCCTTAACTTCTCGTAGGGAACGTGAGACATTGGACGATAACGAAGTTTTAACGATTTTGTATAAAATCATAATTCTAATAGTTTTAAAATTTAACAAGACGAGAATAAACATATTTTATCTACAAACGTTTTTTTAAAAAATTTGTTTTAAGCCCTACAATTGCAAACGAGAAATCGAATTATAATTAAGTTTTACTCATAATAAATAATCAAACTATTTTATAAACAAGCCTATAATCATTAAAGCTTTCATTTTTGATAGAAATAGTTGTTTTAAACCTTAACTTCACATTGAAAACGTGGGAAATCGAACTATAATGAAGTTTTACCCATTTTGACATAAATAATCAAACTAAGAGTTTTGAAAGTAAACAAGCCGAGTATAATCATTAAGATGTCACAAAGCTTATTGTGACTAGAAATCGATGTTTTTAGCCTTAACTTCTCGTAGGGAACGTGGGACATTGGTCGATAACGAAGTTTTAACAATTTTGTATAAAATCATAATTCTAATAGTTTTAAAATTTAACAAGACGAGCATAAACATATTTTATCTACAAACGCTTATTTTTAATAGAAATCGTTGTTTTAAGCCTTAACTTAACATTGGAAACGCATGGGAAATCGAACTATAATGAAGTTTTACCTATTTTGACATAAATAATCAAACTAAGAGTTTTGAAAGTAAACAAGCCGAGTATAATCATTAAAGCCTTCACAAAGCTTATTGTGACTAGAAATAGTTGTTTTAAGCCATAACTTCACATTGAAAACGTGGGAAATCGAACTATAATGAAGTTTTACCCATTTTGACATAAATAATCAAACAAAGAGTTTTGAAAGTAAACAAGCCGAGTATAATCATTAAAGCTTTCACAAAGCTTATTGTGACTAGAAATAGTTGTTTTAAGCCATAACTTCACTTTGAAAACGTGGGAAATCGAACTATAATGAAGTTTTACCCATTTTGACATAAATAATCAAACTAAGAGTTTTGAAAGTAAACAAGCCGAGTATAATCATTAAGATGTCACAAAGCTTATTGTGACTAGAAATCGTTGTTTTTAGCCTTAACTTCTCGTATGGAACGTGGGACATTGACGATAACGAAGTTTTAGCGATTTTGTATAAAATCATAATTCTAATAGTTTTAAAATTTAACAAGACGAGCATAAACATATTTTATCTACAAACGCTTATTTTTAATAGAAATCGTTGTTTTAATCCCTACCTTCACATTGGAAACGTGGGAAATAGAATTATTATGAAGTTTTACACATTTTGACATAAATAATCAAACTAAGAGTTTTGAAAGTAAACAAGCCGAGTATAATCATTAAAGCTTTCACAAATCTTATTGAGACTAGAAATAGTTGTTTTAAGCCTTAACTTCACATTGAAAACGTGGGAAATCGAACTATAATGAAGTTTTACCCATTTTGACATAAATAATCAAACTAAGAGTTTTGAAAGTAAACAAGCCGAGTATAATCATTAAGATGTCACAAAGCTTATTGTGACTAGAAATCATTGTTTTTAGCCTTAACTTCTCGTAGGGAATGTGGGACATTGGACGATAACGAAGTTTTAACGATTTTGTATAAAATCATAATTCTAATAGTTTTAAAATTTAACAAGACGAGCATAAACATATTTTATCTACAAACGCTTATTTTTAATAGAAATCGTTGTTTGAAGCCTTAACTTCACATTGGAAACGTAGGAAATCGAACTATAATGAAGTTTTACCCATTTTGACATAAATAATCAAACTAAGAGTTTTGAAAGTAAACAAGCCGAGGATAATCATTAAGATGTCACAAAGCTTATTGTGACTAGAAATCGTTGTTTTTAGCCTTAACTTCACATAGGGAACGTGGGACATTGAACGATAACGAAGTTTTAACGATTTTGTATAAAATCATAATTCTAATTGTTTTAAAATTTAACAAGACGAGAATAAACATATTTTATTTACAAACGCTTATTTTTAATAGAAATCGTTGTTTTAAGCTTGGAAACGTGGGAAATCGAATTATAATTAAGTTTTACCCATTTTGACATAAATAATCAAACTAAGAGTTTTGAAAGTAAACAAGCCGGGATAATCATTAAAGCTTTGACAAAGCTTATTGTGACTAGAAATAGTTGTTTTAAACCTTAACTTCACATTGAAAACGTGGGAAATCGAACTATAATGAAGTTTTACCCATTTTGACATAAATAATCAAACTAAGAGTTTTGAAAGTAAACAAGCCGAGTATAATCATTAAAGCCTTCAAAAAGCTTATTGTGACTAGAAATAGTTTTTTAAGCCTTAACTTCACATTGAAAACGTGGGAAATCGAACTATAATGAAGTTTTACCCATTTTGACATAAATAATCAAACTAAGAGTTTTGAAAGTAAACAAGCCGAGTATACTCATTAAGATGTCACAAAGCTTATTGTTGACTAGAAATCGTTGTTTTTAGCCTTAACTTCTCGTAGGGAACGTGGGACATTGGACGATAACGATGTTTTAACGATTTTGTATAAAATTATAATTCTAATTGTTTTAAAATTTAACAAGACGAGCATAAAAATATTTTATCTACAAACGCTTATTTTTAATAGAAATCGTTGTTTTAAGCCCTACCTTCACATTGGAAACGTGGGAAATCAAATTATAATGAAGTTTTACCCATTTTGACATAAATAATCAAACTAAGAGTTTTGAAAGTAAACAAGCCGAGTATAATCATTAAAGCTTTCACAAAGCTTATTGTGACTAGAAATAGTTGTTTTAAGCCTTAACTTCACATTGAAAATGTGGGAAATCGAACTATAATGAAGTTTTACCCATTTTGACATAAATAATCAAACTAAGAGTTTTGAAAGTAAACAAGCCGAGTATAATCATTAAGATGTCACAAAGCTTATTGTGACTAGAAATCCTTGTTTTTAGCCTTAACTTCTCGAAGGAACGTGGGACATTGGACGATAACGAAGTTTTAACGATTTTGTATAAAATCATAATTTAATAGTTTTAAAATTTAACAAGACGAGCATAAACATATTTTATCTACAAACGCTTATTTTTAATAGAAATCGTTGTTTTAAGCCTTAACTTCACATTGGAAACGTGGGAAATCGAACTATAATGAAGTTTTACCTATTTTGACATAAATAATCAAACTAAGAGTTTTAAAAGTAAACAAGCCGAGTATAATCATTAAAGCTTTCACAAAGCTTATTGTGAAGAAATAGTTGTTTTAAGCCTTAACTTCAAAGCGTGGGAAATCTTCATAAAGAAGTTTTACTTTTGACATAAATGTTTTGAAAGTAAACAAGAGAGTAAATCATAGTTGCTTATTTTTAAAGAAATAGTTGTTTTAAGCCTTAACTTCACATTGAAAACGTGGGAAATCGAACTATAATGAAGTTTTACCCATTTTGACATAAATAATCAAACTAAGAGTTTTGAAAGTAAACAAGCCGAGTATAATCATTAAAGCCTTCACAAAGCTTATTGGGACTAGAAATAGTTGTTTTAAGCCTTAACTTCACATTGAAAACGGGGAAATCGAACTATAATGAAGTTTTACCCATTTTGACATAAATAATCAAACTAAGAGTTTTGAAAGTAAACAAGCGAGTATAATCATTAAAGCTTTCACAAAGCTTATTGTGACTAGAAATAGTTGTTTTAAGCCTTAACTTCACATTGAAAACGTGGGAAATCGAACTATAATGAAGTTTTACCCATTTTGACATAAATAATCAAACTAAGAGTTTTGAAAGTAAACAAGCCGAGTATAATCATTAAGATGTCACAAAGCTTATTGTGACTAGAAATCGTTGTTTTTAGCCTTAACTTCTCGTAGGGAACGTGGGACATTGGACGATAACGAAGTTTTAACGATTTTGTATAAAATCATAATTCTAATAGTTTTAAAATTTAACAAGACGAGCATAAACATATTTTATCTACAAACGCTTATTTTTAATAGAAATCGTTGTTTTAAGCCCTACCTTCACATTGGAAACGTGGGAAATCGAATTATAATGAAGTTTTACCCATTTTGACATAAATAATCAAACTAAGAGTTTTGAAAGTAAACAAGCCGAGTATAATCATTAAAGCTTTCACAAAGCTTATTGTGACTAGAAATAGTTGTTTTAAGCCTTAACTTCACATTGAAAACGTGGGAAATCGAACTATAATGAAGTTTTACCCATTTTGACATAAATAATCAAACTAAGAGTTTTGAAAGTAAACAAGCCGAGTATAATCATTAAGATGTCACAAAGCTTATTGTGACTAGAAATCATTGTTTTTAGCCTTAACTTCTCGTAGGGAATTTGGGACATTGGACGATAACGAAGTTTTAACAATTTTGTATAAAATCATAATTCTAATAGTTTTAAAATTTTACAAGACGAGCATAAACATATTTTATCTATCTACAAACGCTTATTTTTAATAGAAATCGTTGTTTTAAGCCTTAACTTCACATTGGAAACGTGGGAAATCGAACTATAATGAAGTTTTACCCATTTTGACATAAATAATCAAACTAAGAGTTTTGAAAGTAAACAAGCCGAGTATAATCATTAAGATGTCACAAAGCTTATTGTGACTAGAAATCGTTGTTTTTAGCCTTAACTTCTCATAGGGAACGTGGGACATTGACGATAACGAAGTTTTAACGATTTTGTATAAAATCATAATTCTAATAGTTTTAAAATTTAACAAGACGAGAATAAACATATTTTATCTACAAACGCTTATTTTTAATAGAAATAGTTGTTTTAAGCCTTAACAAACGTGGGAAATCGAATTATAATTAAGTTTTACCCATTTTGACATAAATAATCAAACTAAGAGTTTTGAAAGTAAACAAGCCGGGTATAATCATTAAAGCTTTCACAAAGCTTATTGTGACTAGAAATAGTTGTTTTAAACCTTAACTTCACATTGAAAACGTGGGAAATCGAACTATAATGAAGTTTTACCCATTTTGACATAAATAATCAAACTAAGAGTTTTGAAAGTAAACAAGCCGAGTATAATCATTAAAGCCTTCACAAAGCTTATTGTGACTAGAAATAGTTTTCTTAAGCCTTAACTTCACATTGAAAACGTGGGAAATCGAACTATAATGAAGTTTTACCCATTTTGACATAAATAATCAAACTAAGAGTTTTGAAAGTAAACAAGCCGAGTATAATCATTAAGATGTCACAAAGCTTATTGTGACTAGAAATCGTTGTTTTTAGCCTTAACTTCTCGTAGGGAACGTGGGACATTGGACGATAACGATGTTTTAACGATTTTGTATAAAATCATAATTCTAATAGTTTTAAAATTTAACAAGACGAGCATAAACATATTTTATCTACAAACGCTTATTTTTAATAGAAATCGTTGTTTTAAGCCCTACCTTCACATTGGAAACGTGGGAAATCGAATTATAATGAAGTTTTACCCATTTTGACATAAATAATCAAACTAAGAGTTTTGAAAGTAAACAAGCCGAGTATAATCATTAAAGCTTTCACAAAGCCTGACTAGAAATAGTTGTTTTAAGCCTTAACTTCACATTGAAAACGTGGGAAATCGAACTATAATGAAGTTTTACCCATTTTGACATAAATAATCAAACTAAGAGTTTTGAAAGTAAACAAGCCGAGTATAATCATTAAGATGTCACAAAGCTTATTGTGACTAGAAATCATTGTTTTTAGCCTTAACTTCTCGTAGGGAATTGGGACATTGACGATAACGAAGTTTTAACAATTTTGTATAAAATCATAATTCTAATAGTTTTAAAATTTTACAAGACGAGCATAAACATATTTTATCTACAAACGCTTATTTTTAATAGAAATCGTTGTTTGAAGCCTTAACTTCACATTGGAAACGTGGGAAATCGAACTATAATGAAGTTTTACCCATTTTGACATAAATAATCAAACTAAGAGTTTTGAAAGTAAACAAGCCGAGTATAATCATTAAAGCCTTCACAAAGCTTATTGTGACTAGAAATAGTTGTTTTAAGCCTTAACTTAACATTGAAAACGTGGAAATCGAACTATAATGAAGTTTTACCATTTTGACATAAATAATCAAACTAAGAGTTTTGAAAGTAAACAAGCGAGTATAATCATTAAAGCCTTCACAAAGCTTATTGTGACTAGAAATAGTTGTTTTAAGCCTTAACTTCACATTGAAAACGTGGGAAATCGAACTATAATGAAGTTTTACCCATTTTGACATAAATAATCAAACTAAGAGTTTTGAAAGTAAACAAGCCGAGTATAATCATTAAAGCTTTCACAAAGCTTATTGTGACTAGAAATAGTTGTTTTAAGCCCTAACTTCACATTGAAAATAAGGAAGTTTTACCCATTTTGAAATCAAACTATAATGAAGTTTTACCCATTTTGACATAAATAATCAAACTAAGAGTTTTGAAAGTAAACAAGCCGAGTATAATCATTAAGATGTCACAAAGCTTATTGTTGACTTAGAAATCGTTGTTTTTTGCCTTAACTTCTCGTAGGGAACGTGGGACATTGGACGATAACGATGTTTTAACGATTTTGTATAAAATCATAATTCTAATAGTTTTAAAATTTAACAAGACGAGCATAAAAATATTTTATCTACAAACGCTTATTTTTAATAGAAATCGTTGTTTTAAGCCCTACCTTCACATTGGAAACGTGGGAAATCGAATTATAATGAAGTTTTACCCATTTTGACATAAATAATCAAACTAAGAGTTTTGAAAGTAAACAAGCCGAGTATAATCATTAAAGCTTTCACAAAGCTTATTGTGACTAGAAATAGTTGTTTTAAGCCTTAACTTCACATTGAAAACGTGGGAAATCGAACTATAATGAAGTTTTACCCATTTTGACATAAATAATCAAACTAAGAGTTTTGAAAGTAAACAAGCCGAGTATAATCATTAAGATGTCACAAAGCTTATTGTGACTAGAAATCAATGTTTTTAGCCTTAACTTCTCGTAGGGAACGTGGGACATTGGACGATAACGAAGTTTTAACAATTTTGTATAAAATCATAATTCTAATAGTTTTAAAATTTAACAAGACGAGCATAAACATATTTTATCTACAAACGCTTATTTTTAATAGAAATCGTTGTTTTAAGCCTTAACTTCACATTGGAAACGTGGGAAATCGAACTATAATGAAGTTTTACCTATTTTGACATAAATAATCAAACTAAGAGTTTTGAAAGTAAACAAGCCGAGTATAATCATTAAAGATGTCACAAAGCTTATTGTGACTAGAAATAGTTGTTTTAAGCCTTAACTTCATTGAAAACGTGGAAATCGAACTATAATGAAGTTTTACCAATTTTGACATAAATAATCAAACTAAGAGTTTTGAAAGTAAACAAGTATAATCATTTAGCTTTTGTATAAAATGTTTTAAAATTTAACAAGACGAGCATAAACATATTTTATCTACAAACGCTTATTTTTAATAGAAATAGTTGTTTTAAGCCCTACCTTCACATTGGAAACGTGGGAAATCGAATTATAATGAAGTTTTACACATTTTGACATAAATAATCAAACTAAGAGTTTTGAAAGTAAACAAGCCGAGTATAATCATTAAAGCTTTCACAAAGCTTATTGTGACTAGAAATAGTTGTTTTAAGCCTTAACTTCACATTGAAAACGTGGGAAATCGAACTATAATGAAGTTTTACCCATTTTGACATAAATAATCAAACTAAGAGTTTTGAAAGTAAACAAGCCGAGTATAATCATTAAGATGTCACAAAGCTTATTGTGACTAGAAATCGTTGTTTTTAGCCTTAACTTCTCGTAGGGAATGTGGGACATTCGACGATAACGAAGTTTTAACGATTTTGTATAAAATCATAATTCTAATAGTTTAAAAATTTAACAAGACGAGCATAAACATATTTTTATCTAAGCCTACAAAAACGCTTATTTTTAATAGAAATCAAATTGTTTTGAAAGTAAGCCTAATCAAACATTGGAAACGAGTTGTTTTAAATTCACATTGAAAACTATAATGAAGTTTTACCCATTTTGACATAAATAATCAAACTAAGAGTTTTGAAAGTAAACAAGCCGAGTATAATCATTAAGATGTCACAAAGCTTATTGTGACTAGAAATCATTGTTTTTAGCCTTAACTTCTCGTAGGGAATTTGGGACATTGGACGATAACGAAGTTTTAACAATTTTGTATAAAATCATAATTCTAATAGTTTTAAAATTTTACAAGACGAGCATAAACATATTTTATCTATCTACAAAAACGCTTATTTTTAATAGAAATCGTTGTTTGAAGCCTTAAGTTCACATTGGGAAATAGTAGGAAATCGAACTATAATGAAGTTTTACCCATTTTGACATAAATAATCAAACTAAGAGTTTTGAAAGTAAACAAGCCGAGTATAATCATTAAGATGTCACAAAGCTTATTGTGACTAGAAATCGTTGTTTTTAGCCTTAACTTCTCATAGGGAACGTGGGACATTGGACGATAACGAAGTTTTAACGATTTTGTATAAAATCATAATTCTAATACTTTTAAAATTTAACAAGACGAGAATAAACATATTTTATCTACAAACGCTTATTTTTAATAGAAATAGTTGTTTTAAGCTTGGAAACGTGGGAAATCGAATTATAATTAAGTTTTACCCATTTTGACATAAATAATCAAACTAAGAGTTTTGAAAGTAAACAAGCCGGTATAATCATTAAAGCTTTGACAAAGCTTATTGTGACTAGAAATAGTTGTTTTAAACCTTAACTTCACATTGAAAACGTGGGAAATCGAACTATAATGAAGTTTTACCCATTTTGACATAAATAATCAAACTAAGAGTTTTGAAAGTAAACAAGCCGAGTATAATCATTAATGCTTTCACAAAGCTTATTGTGACTAGAAATAGTTGTTTTAATCCTTAACTTCACATTGAAAACGTGGGAAATCAAACTATAATGAAGTTTTACCCATTTTGACATAAATAATCAAACAAAGAGTTTTGAAAGTAAACAAGCCGAGTATAGTCATTAAGATGTCACAAAGCTTATTGTTAATAGAAATCGTTGTTTTTAGCCTTAACTTCTCGTAGGGAACGTGGGACATTGGACGATAACGATGTTTTAACGATTTTGTATAAAATTATAATTCTAATTGTTTTAAAATTTAACAAGACGAGCATAAAAATATTTTATCTACAAACGCTTATTTTTAATAGAAATCGTTGTTTTAAGCCCTACCTTCACATTGGAAAACGTGGGAAATCGAATTATAATGAAGTTTTACCCATTTTGACATAAATAATCAAACTAAGAGTTTTGAAAGTAAACAAGCCGAGTATAATCATTAAAGCTTTCACAAAGCTTATTGTGACTAGAAATAGTTGTTTTAAGCCTTAACTTCACATTGAAAACGCGTGGGAAATCGAACTATAATGAAGTTTTACCCATTTTGACATAAATAATCAAACTAAGAGTTTTGAAAGTAAACAAGCCGAGTATAATCATTAAAGCTTTCACAAAGCTTATTGTGACTAGAAATAGTTGTTTTAAGCCTTAACTTCACATTGAAAACGTGGGAAATCGAACTATAATGAAGTTTTACCCATTTTGACATAAATAATCAAACTAAGAGTTTTGAAAGTAAACAAGCCGAGTATAATCATTAAGATGTCACAAAGCTTATTGTGACTAGAAATCATTGTTTTTAGCCTTAACTTCTCGTAGGGAATTTGGGACATTGGACGATAACGAAGTTTTAACAATTTTGTATAAAATCATAATTCTAATAGTTTTAAAATTTTACAAGACGAGCATAAACATATTTTATCTATCTACAAACGCTTATTTTTAATAGAAATCGTTGTTTTAAGCCTTAAGTTCACATTGGGAACGTAGGGAAATCGAACTATAATGAAGTTTTACCCATTTTGACATAAATAATCAAACTAAGAGTTTTGAAAGTAAACAAGCCGAGTATAATCATTAAAGATGTCACAAAGCTTATTGTGACTAGAAATCATTAAGTTGTTTTTAGCCTTAACTTCTCGTAGGGAACGTGGGACATTGGACGATAACGAAGTTTTAACGATTTTGTATAAAATCATAATTCTAATAGTTTTAAAATTTAACAAGACGAGAATAAACATATTTTATCTACAAACGCTTATTTTTAATAGAAATAGTTGTTTTAAGCTTGGAAACTGGGAATTATTTTGACATAAATAATCAAACTAAGAGTTTTGAAAGTAAACAATTGGAAACTTATTGGAAATAGTTGAAATCCTTATAATGAAGTTTTACCCATTTTGACATAAATAATCAAACTAAGAGTTTTGAAAGTAAACAAGCCGAGTATAATCATTAAAGCTTTCACAAAGCTTATTGTGACTAGAAATAGTTGTTTTAAGCCTTAACTTCACATTGAAAACGTGGGAAATCAAACTATAATGAAGTTTTACCCATTTTGACATAAATAATCAAACTAAGAGTTTTGAAAGTAAACAAGCCGAGTATAATCATTAAAGCTTTCACAAAGCTTATTGTGACTAGAAATAGTTGTTTTAATCCTTAACTTCACATTGAAAACGTGGGAAATCGAACTATAATGAAGTTTTACCCATTTTGACCCATTTTGACATAAATAATCAAACTAAGAGTTTTGAAAGTAAACAAGCCGAGTATAATCATTAAGATGTCACAAAGACTTATTGAAATGAAGCCTTAACTTCACTAAATCGAAATAATGAAGTTTTACATTTTGACATAAATAATCAAACTAAGAGTTTTTAAACTTAACTTCGCTTATTGTGACTAGAAATCATTGTTTTTAGCCTTAACTTCACATTGAAAACGTAGGGAATTTGGGACATTGACGATAATCGAAGTTTTAACAATTTTGTATAAAATCATAATTCTAATAGTTTTAAAATTTTACAAGACGAGCATAAACATATTTTATCTATCTACAAACGCTTATTTTTAATAGAAATCGTTGTTTGAAGCCTTAAGTTCACATTGGGAACGTAGGAAATCGAACTATAATGAAGTTTTACCCATTTTGACATAAATAATCAAACTAAGAGTTTTGAAAGTAAACAAGCCGAGTATAATCATTAAGATGTCACAAAGCTTATTGTGACTAGAAATCGTTGTTTTTAGCCTTAACTTCTCATAGGGAACGTGGGACATTGGACGATAACGAAGTTTTAACGATTTTGTATAAAATCATAATTCTAATACTTTTAAAATTTAACAAGACGAGAATAAACATATTTTATCTACAAACGCTTATTTTTAATAGAAATAGTTGTTTTAAGCTTGGAAACGTGGGAAATCGAATTATAATTAAGTTTTACCCATTTTGACATAAATAATCAAACTAAGAGTTTTGAAAGTAAACAAGCCGGGTATAATCATTAAAGCTTTGACAAAGCTTATTGTGACTAGAAATAGTTGTTTTAAACCTTAACTTCACATTGAAAACGTGGGAAATCGAACTATAATGAAGTTTTACCCATTTTGACATAAATAATCAAACTAAGAGTTTTGAAAGTAAACAAGCCGAGTATAATCATTAATGCTTTCACAAAGCTTATTGTGACTAGAAATAGTTGTTTTAATCCTTAACTTCACATTGAAAACGTGGGAAATCAAACTATAATGAAGTTTTACCCATTTTGACATAAATAATCAAACAAAGAGTTTTGAAAGTAAACAAGCCGAGTATAGTCATTAAGATGTCACAAAGCTTATTGTTAATAGAAATCGTTGTTTTTAGCCTTAACTTCTCGTAGGGAACGTGGGACATTGGACGATAACGATGTTTTAACGATTTTGTATAAAATTATAATTCTAATTGTTTTAAAATTTAACAAGACGAGCATAAAAATATTTTATCTACAAACGCTTATTTTTAATAGAAATCGTTGTTTTAAGCCCTACCTTCACATTGGAAACGTGGGAAATCGAATTATAATGAAGTTTTACGGATTTTGACATAAATAATCAAACTAAGAGTTTTGAAAGTAAACAAGCCGAGTATAATCATTAAAGCTTTCACAAAGCTTATTGTGACTAGAAATAGTTGTTTTAAGCCTTAACTTCACATTGAAAACGTGGGAAATCGAACTATAATGAAGTTTTACCCATTTTGACATAAATAATCAAACTAAGAGTTTTGAAAGTAAACAAGCCGAGTATAATCATTAAGATGTCACAAAGCTTATTGTGACTAGAAATCATTGTTTTTAGCCTTAACTTCTCGTAGGGAATTTGGGACATTGGACGATAACGAAGTTTTAACAATTTTGTATAAAATCATAATTCTAATAGTTTTAAAATTTTACAAGACGAGCATAAACATATTTTATCTATCTACAAACGCTTATTTTTAATAGAAATCGTTGTTTGAAGCCTTAAGTTCACATTGGGAACGTAGGAAATCGAACTATAATGAAGTTTTACCCATTTTGACATAAATAATCAAACTAAGAGTTTTGAAAGTAAACAAGCCGAGTATAATCATTAAGATGTCACAAAGCTTATTGTGACTAGAAATCGTTGTTTTTAGCCTTAACTTCTCATAGGGAACGTGGGACATTGGACGATAACGAAGTTTTAACGATTTTGTATAAAATCATAATTCTAATAGTTTTAAAATTTAACAAGACGAGAATAAACATATTTTATCTACAAACGCTTATTTTTAATAGAAATAGTTGTTTTAAGCTTGGAAACGTGGGAAATCGAATTATAATTAAGTTTTACCCATTTTGACATAAATAATCAAACTAAGAGTTTTGAAAGTAAACAAGCCGGGTATAATCATTAAAGCTTTGACAAAGCTTATTGTGACTAGAAATAGTTGTTTTAAACCTTAACTTCACATTAAAAACGTGGGAAATCGAACTATAATGAAGTTTTACCCATTTTGACATAAATAATCAAACTAAGAGTTTTGAAAGTAAACAAGCCGAGTATAATCATTAAAGCTTCAAAAAGCTTATTGTGACTAGAAATAGTTGTTTTAAGCCTTAACTTCACATTGAAACGTGGGAAATCGAACTATAATGAAGTTTTACCCATTTTGACATAAATAATCAAACTAAGAGTTTTGAATGTAAACAAGCCGAGTATACTCATTAAGATGTCACAAAGCTTATTGTGACTAGAAATCGTTGTTTTTAGCCTTAACTTCTCGTAGGGAACGTGGGACATTGAACGATAACGATGTTTTAACGATTTTGTATAAAATTATAATTCTAATTGTTTTAAAATTTAACAAGACGAGCATAAAAATATTTTATCTACAAACGCTTATTTTTAATAGAAATCGTTGTTTTAAGCCCTACCTTCACATTGGAAACGTGGGAAATCGAATTATAATGAAGTTTTACCCATTTTGACATAAATAATCAAACTAAGAGTTTTGAAAGTAAACAAGCCGAGTATAATCATTAAAGCTTTCACAAAGCTTATTGTGACTAGAAATAGTTGTTTTAAGCCTTAACTTCACATTGAAAACGTGGGAAATCGAACTATAATGAAGTTTTACCCATTTTGACATAAATAATCAAACTAAGAGTTTTGAAAGTAAACAAGCCGAGTATAATCATTAAGATGTCACAAAGCTTATTGTGACTAGAAATCATTGTTTTTAGCCTTAACTTCTCGTAGGGAATTTGGGACATTGGACGATAACGAAGTTTTAACAATTTTGTATAAAATCATAATTCTAATAGTTTTAAAATTTTACAAGACGAGCATAAACATATTTTATCTATCTACAAACGCTTATTTTTAATAGAAATCGTTGTTTGAAGCCTTAACTTCACATTGGAAACGTAGGAAATCGAACTATAATGAAGTTTTACCCATTTTGACATAAATAATCAAACTAAGAGTTTTGAAAACAAGTAAACAAGCCAAAGAGTATAATCATTAAGCCTTCAAAAAGCTTATTGTGACTAGAAATAGTTTTTTTAAGCCTTAACTTCTCATTGGGAACGTGGGAAATCGAACTATAATGAAGTTTTACCATTTTGACATAAATAATCAAACTAAGAGTTTTGAAAGTAAACAAGCGAGTATAATCATTAAAGCCTTCACAAAGCTTATTGGGACTAGAAATAGTTGTTTTAAGCCTTAACTTCACATTGAAAACGTGGGAAATCGAACTATAATGAAGTTTTACCCATTTTGACATAAATAATCAAACTAAGAGTTTTGAAAGTAAACAAGCCGAGTATAATCATTAAAGCTTTCACAAAGCTTATTGTGACTAGAAATAGTTGTTTTAAGCCTTAACTTCACATTGAAAACGTGGGAAATCGAACTATAATGAAGTTTTACCCATTTTGACATAAATAATCAAACTAAGAGTTTTGAAAGTAAACAAGCCGAGTATAATCATTAAGATGTCACAAAGCTTATTGTTACTAGAAATCGTTGTTTTTAGCCTTAACTTCTCGTAGGGAACGTGGGACATTGGACGATAACGATGTTTTAACGATTTTGTATAAAATCATAATTCTAATAGTTTTAAAATTTAACAAGACGAGCATAAACATATTTTATCTACAAACGCTTATTTTTAATAGAAATCGTTGTTTTAAGCCCTACCTTCACATTGGAAACGTGGGAAATCGAATTATAATGAAGTTTTACCCATTTTGACATAAATAATCAAACTAAGAGTTTTGAAAGTAAACAAGCCGAGTATAATCATTAAAGCTTTCACAAAGCTTATTGTGACTAGAAATAGTTGTTTTAAGCCATAACTTCACTTTGAAAACGTGGGAAATCGAACTATAATGAAGTTTTACCCATTTTGACATAAATAATTAAACTAAGAGTTTTGAAAGTAAACAAGCCGAGTATAATCATTAAGATGTCACAAAGCTTATTTTGACTAGAAATCGTTGTTTTTAGCCTTAACTTCTCGTATGGAACGTGGGACATTGGACGAAAACGAAGTTTTAGCGATTTTGTATAAAATCATAATTCTAATAGTTTTAATATTTAACAAGACGAGCATAAACATATTTTATCTACAAACGCTTATTTTTAATAGAAATCGTTGTTTGAAGCCTTAACTTCACATTGGAAACGTAGGAAATCGAACTATAATGAAGTTTTACCCATTTTGACATAAATAATCAAACTAAGAGTTTTGAAAGTAAACAAGCCGAGTATAATCATTAAGATGTCACAAAGCTTATTGTGACTAGAAATCGTTGTTTTTAGCCTTAACTTCTCGTATGGAACGTGGGACATTGGACGAAAACGAAGTTTTAGCGATTTTGTATAAAATCATAATTCTAATAGTTTTAAAATTTAACAAGACGAGCATAAACATATTTTATCTACAAACGCTTATTTTTAATAGAAATTGTTGTTTTAATCCCTACCTTCACATTGGAAACGTGGGAAATAGAATTATTATGAAGTTTTACACATTTTGACATAAATAATCAAACTAAGAGTTTTGAAAGTAAACAAGCCGAGTATAATCACTAAAGCTTTCACAAAGCTTATTGTGACTAGAAATAGTTGTTTTAAGCCATAACTTTCACTTTGAAAACATGGGAAATCGAACTATAATGAAGTTTTACTCATTTTGACATAAATAATTAAACTAAGAGTTTTGAAAGTAAACAAGCCGAGTATAATCATTAAGATGTCACAAAGCTTATTGTGACTAGAAATCATTGTTTTTAGCCTTAACTTCTCGTAGGGAATGTGGGACATTGGACGATAACGAAGTTTTAACGATTTTGTATAAAATCATAATTCTAATAGTTTTAAAATTTAACAAGACGAGCATAAACATATTTTATCTATCTACAAACGCTTATTTTTAATAGAAATCGTTGTTTGAAGCCTTAACTTCACATTGGAAACGTAGGAAATCGAACTATAATGAAGTTTTACCCATTTTGACATAAATAATCAAACAAAGAGTTTTGAAAGTAAACAAGCCGAGTATAATCATTAAGATGTCACAAAGCTTATTGTGACTAGAAATCATTGTTTTTAGCCTTAACTTCTCGTAGGGAATTTGGGACATTGGACGATAACGAAGTTTTAACAATTTTGTATAAAATCATAATTCTAATAGTTTTAAAATTTTACAAGACGAGCATAAACATATTTTATCTATCTACAAACGCTTATTTTTAATAGAAATCGTTGTTTGAAGCCTTAAGTTCACATTGGGAACGTAGGAAATCGAACTATAATGAAGTTTTACCCATTTTGACATAAATAATCAAACTAAGAGTTTTGAAAGTAAACAAGCCGAGTATAATCATTAAGATGTCACAAAGCTTATTGTGACTAGAAATCGTTGTTTTTAGCCTTAACTTCTCATAGGGAACGTGGGACATTGGACGATAAAGAAGTTTTAACGATTTTGTATAAAATCATAATTCTAATACTTTTAAAATTTTACAAGACGAGAATAAACATATTTTATCTACAAACGCTTATTTTTAATAGAAATAGTTGTTTTAAGCTTGGAAACGTGGGAAATCGAATTATAATTAAGTTTTACCGATTTTGACATAAATAATCAAACTAAGAGTTTTGAAAGTAAACAAGCCGGGTATAATCATTAAAGCTTTGACAAAGCTTATTGTGACTAGAAATAGTTGTTTTAAACCTTAACTTCACATTGAAACTGTGGGAAATCGAACTATAATGAAGTTTTACCCATTTTGACATAAATAATCAAACTAAGAGTTTTGAAAGTAAACAAGCCGAGTATAATCATTAATGCTTTCACAAAGCTTATTGTGACTAGAAATAGTTGTTTTAATCCTTAACTTCACATTGAAAACGTGGGAAATCAAACTATAATGAAGTTTTACCCATTTTGACATAAATAATAAAACAAAGAGTTTTGAAAGTAAACAAGCCGAGTATAGTCATTAAGATGTCACAAAGCTTATTGTTAATAGAAATCGTTGTTTTTAGCCTTAACTTCTCGTAGGGAACGTGGGACATTGGACGATAACGATGTTTTAACGATTTTGTATAAAATTATAATTCTAATTGTTTTAAAATTTAACAAGACGAGCATAAAAATATTTTATCTACAAACGCTTATTTTTAATTGAAATCGTTGTTTTAAGCCCTACCTTCGCATTGCAAACGTGGGAAATCGAATTATAATGAAGTTTTACGGATTTTGACATAAATAATCAAACTAAGAGTTTTGAAAGTAAACAAGCCGAGTATAATCATTAAAGCTTTCACAAAGCTTATTGTGACTAGAAATAGTTGTTTTAAGCCTTAACTTCACATTGAAAACGTGGGAAATCGAACTATAATGAAGTTTTACCCATTTTGACATAAATAATCAAACTAAGAGTTTTGAAAGTAAACAAGCCGAGTATAATCATTAATGCTTTCACAAAGCTTATTGTGACTAGAAATAGTTGTTCTAATCCTTAACTTCACATTGAAAACGTGGGAAATCGAACTATAATGAAGTTTTACCCATTTTGACATAAATAATCAAACAAAGAGTTTTGAAAGTAAACAAGCCGAGTATAATCATTAAGATGTCACAAAGCTTATTGTGACTAGAAATCATTGTTTTTAGCCTTAACTTCTCGTAGGGAATTTGGGACATTGGACGATAACGAAGTTTTAACAATTTTGTATAAAATCATAATTCTAATAGTTTTAAAATTTTACAAGACGAGCATAAACATATTTTATCTATCTACAAACGCTTATTTTTAATAGAAATCGTTGTTTGAAGCCTTAAGTTCACATTGGGAACGTAGGAAATCGAACTATAATGAAGTTTTACCCATTTTGACATAAATAATCAAACTAAGAGTTTTGAAAGTAAACAAGCCGAGTATAATCATTAAGATGTCACAAAGCTTATTGTGACTAGAAATCGTTGTTTTTAGCCTTAACTTCTCATAGGGAACGTGGGACATTGGACGATAAAGAAGTTTTAACGATTTTGTATAAAATCATAATTCTAATACTTTTAAAATTTAACAAGACGAGAATAAACATATTTTATCTACAAACGCTTATTTTTAATAGAAATAGTTGTTTTAAGCTTGGAAACGTGGGAAATCGAATTATAATGAAGTTTTACGGATTTTGACATAAATAATCAAACTAAGAGTTTTGAAAGTAAACAAGCCGGGTATAATCATTAAAGCTTTCACAAAGCTTATTGTGGCTAGAAATAGTTGTTTTAAGCCTTAACTTCACATTGAAAACGTGGGAAATCGAACTATAATGAAGTTTTACCCATTTTGACATAAATAATCAAACTAAGAGTTTTGAAAGTAAACAAGCCGAGTATAATCATTAATGCTTTCACAAAGCTTATTGTGACTAGAAATAGTTGTTCTAATCCTTAACTTCACATTGAAAACGTGGGAAATCGAACTATAATGAAGTTTTACCCATTTTGACATAAATAATCAAACAAAGAGTTTTGAAAGTAAACAAGCCGAGTATAATCATTAAGATGTCACAAAGCTTATTGTGACTAGAAATCATTGTTTTTAGCCTTAACTTCTCGTAGGGAATTTGGGACATTGGACGATAACGAAGTTTTAACAATTTTGTATAAAATCATAATTCTAATAGTTTTAAAATTTTACAAGACGAGCATAAACATATTTTATCTATCTACAAACGCTTATTTTTAATAGAAATCGTTGTTTGAAGCCTTAAGTTCACATTGGGAACGTAGGAAATCGAACTATAATGAAGTTTTACCCATTTTGACATAAATAATCAAACTAAGAGTTTTGAAAGTAAACAAGCCGAGTATAATCATTAAGATGTCACAAAGCTTATTGTGACTAGAAATCGTTGTTTTTAGCCTTAACTTCTCATAGGGAACGTGGGACATTGGACGATAAAGAAGTTTTAACGATTTTGTATAAAATCATAATTCTAATACTTTTAAAATTTAACAAGACGAGAATAAACATATTTTATCTACAAACGCTTATTTTTAATAGAAATAGTTGTTTTAAGCTTGGAAACGTGGGAAATCGAATTATAATTAAGTTTTACCCATTTTGACATAAATAATCAAACTAAGAGTTTTGAAAGTAAACAAGCCGGGTATAATCATTAAAGCTTTGACAAAGCTTATTGTGACTAGAAATAGTTGTTTTAAACCTTAACTTCACATTGAAAACGTGGGAAATCGAACTATAATGAAGTTTTACCCATTTTGACATAAATAATCAAACTAAGAGTTTTGAAAGTAAACAAGCCGAGTATAATCATTAATGCTTTCACAAAGCTTATTGTGACTAGAAATAGTTGTTTTAATCCTTAACTTCACATTGAAAACGTGGGAAATCAAACTATAATGAAGTTTTACCCATTTTGACATAAATAATCAAACAAAGAGTTTTGAAAGTAAACAAGCCGTATAGTCATTAAGATGTCACAAAGCTTATTGTTAATAGAAATCGTTGTTTTTAGCCTTAACTTCTCGTAGGGAACGTGGGACATTGGACGATAACGATGTTTTAACGATTTTGTATAAAATTATAATTCTAATTGTTTTAAAATTTAACAAGACGAGCATAAAAATATTTTATCTACAAACGCTTATTTTTAATAGAAATCGTTGTTTTAAGCCCTACCTTCACATTGGAAACGTGGGAAATCGAATTATAATGAAGTTTTACGGATTTTGACATAAATAATCAAACTAAGAGTTTTGAAAGTAAACAAGCCGAGTATAATCATTAAAGCTTTCACAAAGCTTATTGTGACTAGAAATAGTTGTTTTAAGCCTTAACTTCACATTGAAAACGTGGGAAATCGAACTATAATGAAATTTTACCCATTTTGACATAAATAATCAAACTAAGAGTTTTGAAAGTAAACAAGCCGAGTATAATCATTAAGATGTCACAAAGCTTATTGTGACTAGAAATCATTGTTTTTAGCCTTAACTTCTCGTAGGGAATTTGGGACATTGGACGATAACGAAGTTTTAACAATTTTGTATAAAATCATAATTCTAATAGTTTTAAAATTTTACAAGACGAGCATAAACATATTTTATCTATCTACAAACGCTTATTTTTAATAGAAATCGTTGTTTGAAGCCTTAAGTTCACATTGGGAACGTAGGAAATCGAACTATAATGAAGTTTTACCCATTTTGACATAAATAATCAAACTAAGAGTTTTGAAAGTAAACAAGCCGAGTATAATCATTAAGATGTCACAAAGCTTATTGTGACTAGAAATCATTGTTTTTAGCCTTAACTTCTCGTAGGGAATTTGGGACATTGGACGATAACGAAGTTTTAACAATTTTGTATAAAATCATAATTCTAATAGTTTTAAAATTTTACAAGACGAGCATAAACATATTTTATCTATCTACAAACGCTTATTTTTAATAGAAATCGTTGTTTGAAGCCTTAAGTTCACATTGGGAACGTAGGAAATCGAACTATAATGAAGTTTTACCCATTTTGACATAAATAATCAAACTAAGAGTTTTGAAAGTAAACAAGCCGAGTATAATCATTAAGATGTCACAAAGCTTATTGTGACTAGAAATCGTTGTTTTTAGCCTTAACTTCTCATAGGGAACGTGGGACATTGGACGATAACGAAGTTTTAACGATTTTGTATAAAATCATAATTCTAATACTTTTAAAATTTAACAAGACGAGAATAAACATATTTTATCTACAAACGCTTATTTTTAATAGAAATAGTTGTTTTAAGCTTGGAAACGTGGGAAATCGAATTATAATTAAGTTTTACCCATTTTGACATAAATAATCAAACTAAGAGTTTTCAAAGTAAACAAGCCGGGTATAATCATTAAAGCTTTGACAAAGCTTATTGTGACTAGAAATAGTTGTTTTAAACCTTAACTTCACATTGAAAACGTGGGAAATCGAACTATAATGAAGTTTTACCCATTTTGACATAAATAATCAAACTAAGAGTTTTGAAAGTAAACAAGCCGAGTATAATCATTAAAGCCTTCACAAAGCTTATTGGGACTAGAAATAGTTGTTTTAAGCCTTAACTTCACATTGAAAACGTAGGAAATTGAACTATAATGAAGTTTTACCCATTTTGACATAAATAATCAAACTAAGAGTTTTGAAAGTAAACAAGCCGAGTATAATCATTAAAGCTTTCACAAAGCTTATTGTGACTAGAAATAGTTGTTTTAAGCCTTAACTTCACATTGAAAACGTGGGAAATCGAACTATAATGAAGTTTTACCCATTTTGACATAAATAATCAAACTAAGAGTTTTGAAAGTAAACAAGCCGAGTATAATCATTAAGATGTCACAAAGCTTATTGTGACTAGAAATCATTGTTTTTAGCCTTAACTTCTCGTAGGGAATTTGGGACATTGGGCGATAACGAAGTTTTAACAATTTTGTATAAAATCATAATTCTAATAGTTTTAAAATTTTACAAGACGAGAATAAACATATTTTATCTATCTACAAACGCTTATTTTTAATAGAAATCGTTGTTTGAAGCCTTAACTTCACATTGGAAACGTAGGAAATCGAACTATAATGAAGTTTTACCCATTTTGACATAAATAATCAAACTAAGAGTTTTGAAAGTAAACAAGCCGAGTATAATCATTAAGATGTCACAAAGCTTATTGTGACTAGAAATCGTTGTTTTTAGCCTTAACTTCTCATAGGGAACGTGGGACATTGGACGATAACGAAGTTTTAACGATTTTGTATAAAATCATAATTCTAATAGTTTTAAAATTTAACAAGACGAGAATAAACATATTTTATCTACAAACGCTTATTTTTAATAGAAATCGTTGTTTTAAGCTTGGAAACGTGGGAAATCGAATTATAATTAAGTTTTACCCATTTTGACATAAATAATCAAACTAAGAGTTTTGAAAGTAAACAAGCCGGGTATAATCATTAAAGCTTTCACATAGCTTATTGAGACTAGAAATAGTTGTTTTAAGCCTTAACTTCACATTGAAAACGTGGGAAATCAAACTATAATGAAGTTTTACCCATTTTGACATAAATAATCAAACTAAGAGTTTTGAAAGTAAACAAGCCGAGTATATTAATTAAAGCTTTCACATAGCTTATTGAGACTAGAAATAGTTGTTTTAAGCCTTAACTTCACATTGAAAACGTGGGAAATCAAACTATAATGAAGTTTTACCCATTTTGACATAAATAATCAAACTAAGAGTTTTGAAAGTAAACAAGCCGAGTATAATCATTAAAGCCTTCACAAAGCTTATTGTGACTAGAAATAGTTGTTTTAAGCCTTAACTTCACATTAAAAACGTGGGAAATCGAACTACAATGAAGCTTTACCCATTTTGACATAAATAATCAAACTAAGAGTTTTGAAAGTAAACAAGCTGAGTATAATCATTAAGATGTCACAAAGCTTATTGTGACTAGAAATCATTGTTTTTAGCCTTAACTTCTCGAAGGGAACGTGGGACATTGGACGATAACGAAGTTTTAACGATTTTGTATAAAATCATAATTCTAATAGTTTTAAAATTTAACAAGACGAGAATAAACATTTTTTATCTACAAACGCTTATTTTTAATAGAAATAGTTGTTTTAAGCTTGGAAACGTGGGAAATCGAATTATAATTAAGTTTTACCCATTTTGACATAAATAATCAAACTAAGAGTTTTGAAAGTAAACAAGCCGGGTATAATCATTAAAGCTTTGACAAAGCTTATTGTGACTAGAAATAGTTGTTTTAAACCTTAACTTCACATTAAAAACGTGGGAAATCGAACTATAATGAAGTTTTACCCATTTTGACATAAATAATCAAACTAAGAGTTTTGAAAGTAAACAAGCCGAGTATAATCATTAAAGCCTTCAAAAAGCTTATTATGACTAGAAATAGCTTTTTTAAGCCTTAACTTCACATTGCAAATGTGGGAAATCGAACTATAATGAAGTTTTTCCCATTTTGACATAAATAATCAAACTAAGAGTTTTGAATGTAAACAAGCCGAGTATACTCATTAAGATGTCACAAAGCTTATTGTGACTAGAAATCGTTGTTTTTAGCCTTAACTTCTCGTAGGG
This sequence comes from Stephania japonica, assembly GCA_039657345.1. NCBI lineage: Eukaryota > Viridiplantae > Streptophyta > Magnoliopsida > Ranunculales > Menispermaceae > Stephania > Stephania japonica. The sequence continues at coordinate 25,406,710 of CM077563.1, read as the reverse complement.
AACGTGGGACATTGGACGATAACGATGTTTTAACGATTTTGTATAAAATTATAATTCTAATTGTTTTAAAATTTAACAAGACGAGCATAAAAATATTTTATCTACAAACGCTTATTTTTAATAGAAATCGTTGTTTTAAGCCCTACCTTCACATTGGAAACGTGGGAAATCGAATTATAATGAAGTTTTACGGATTTTGACATAAATAATCAAACTAAGAGTTTTGAAAGTAAACAAGCCGAGTATAATCATTAAAGCTTTCACAAAGCTTATTGTGACTAGAAATAGTTGTTTTAAGCCTTAACTTCACATTGAAAACGTGGGAAATCGAACTATAATGAAGTTTTACCCATTTTGACATAAATAATCAAACTAAGTGTTTTGAAAGTAAACAAGCCGAGTATAATCATTAAGATGTCACAAAGCTTACTGTGACTAGAAATCAATGTTTTTAGCCTTAACTTCTCGTAGGGAACGTGGGATATTGGACGATAACGAAGTTTTAACAATTTTGTATAAAATCATAATTCTAATAGTTTTAAAATTTTACAAGACGAGCATAAACATATTTTATCTACAAACGCTTATTTTTAATAGAAATAGTTTTTTTAAGCCTTAACTTAACATTGGAAACGTGGGAAATCGAACTATAATGAAGTTTAACCTATTTTGACATAATTAATCAAACTAAGAGTTTTAAAAGTAAACAAGCCGAGTATAATCATTAAAGCCTTCACAAAGCTTATTGTGACAAGAAATAGTTGTTTTAAACCTTAACTTAACATTGAAAACGTGGGAAATCGAACTATAATGAAGTTTTACCAATTTTGACATAAATAATCAAACTAAGAGTTTTGAAAGTAAACAAGCCGAGTATAATCATTAAAGCCTTCACAAAGCTTATTGGGACTAGAAATAGTTGTTTTAAGCCTTAACTTCACATTGAAAACGTAGGAAATCGAACTATAATGAAGTTTTACCCATTTTGACAAAAATAATCAAACTAAGAGTTTTGAAAGTAAACAAGCCGAGTATAATCATTAATGCTTTCACAAAGCTTATTGTGACTAGAAATAGTTGTTCTAATCCTTAACTTCACATTGAAAACGTGGGAAATCGAACTATAATGAAGTTTTACCCATTTTGACATAAATAATCAAACAAAGAGTTTTGAAAGTAAACAAGCCGAGTATAATCATTAAGATGTCACAAAGCTTATTGTGACTAGAAATCATTGTTTTTAGCCTTAACTTCTCGTAGGGAATTTGGGACATTGGACGATAACGAAGTTTTAACAATTTTGTATAAAATCATAATTCTAATAGTTTTAAAATTTTACAAGACGAGCATAAACATATTTTATCTATCTACAAACGCTTATTTTTAATAGAAATCGTTGTTTGAAGCCTTAAGTTCACATTGGGAACGTAGGAAATCGAACTATAATGAAGTTTTACCCATTTTGACATAAATAATCAAACTAAGAGTTTTGAAAGTAAACAAGCCGAGTATAATCATTAAGATGTCACAAAGCTTATTGTGACTAGAAATCGTTGTTTTTAGCCTTAACTTCTCTTAGGGAACGTGGGACATTGGACGATAACGAAGTTTTAACGATTTTGTATAAAATCATAATTCTAATACTTTTAAAATTTAACAAGACGAGAATAAACATATTTTATCTACAAACGCTTATTTTTAATAGAAATAGTTGTTTTAAGCTTGGAAACGTGGGAAATCGAATTATAATTAAGTTTTACCCATTTTGACATAAATAATCAAACTAAGAGTTTTGAAAGTAAACAAGCCGGGTATAATCATTAAAGCTTTGACAAAGCTTATTGTGAATAGAAATAGTTGTTTTAAACCTTAACTTCACATTGAAAACGTGGGAAATCGAACTATAATGAAGTTTTACCCATTTTGACATAAATAATCAAACTAAGAGTTTTGAAAGTAAACAAGCCGAGTATAATCATTAAAGCCTTCACAAAGCTTATTGGGACTAGAAATAGTTGTTTTAAGCCTTAACTTCACATTGAAAACGTAGGAAATTGAACTGTAATGAAGTTTTACCATTTTGACATAAATAATCAAACTAAGAGTTTTGAAAGTAAACAAGCCGAGTATAATCAGTAAAGCTTTCACAAAGCTTATTGTGACTAGAAATAGTTGTTTTAAGCCTTAACTTCACATTGAAAACGTGGGAAATCGAACTATAATGAAGTTTTACCCATTTTGACATAAATAATCAAACTAAGAGTTTTGAAAGTAAACAAGCCGAGTATAATCATTAAGATGTCACAAAGCTTATTGTGACTAGAAATCATTGTTTTTAGCCTTAACTTCTCGTAGGGAATTTGGGACATTGGGCGATAACGAAGTTTTAACAATTTTGTATAAAATCATAATTCTAATAGTTTTAAAATTTTACAAGACGAGAATAAACATATTTTATCTATCTACAAACGCTTATTTTTAATAGAAATCGTTGTTTGAAGCCTTAACTTCACTTTGGAAACGTAGGAAATCGAACTATAATGAAGTTTTACCCATTTTGACATAAATAATCAAACTAAGAGTTTTGAAAGTAAACAAGCCGAGTATAATCATTAAAGCCTTCACAAAGCTTATTGGGACTAGAAATAGTTGTTTTAAGCCTTAACTTCACATTGAAAACGTAGGAAATCGAACTATAATGAAGTTTTACCCATTTTGACAAAAATAATCAAACTAAGAGTTTTGAAAGTAAACAAGCCGAGTATAATCATTAATGCTTTCACAAAGCTTATTGTGACTAGAAATAGTTGTTCTAATCCTTAACTTCACATTGAAAACGTGGGAAATCGAACTATAATGAAGTTTTACCCATTTTGACATAAATAATCAAACAAAGAGTTTTGAAAGTAAACAAGCCGAGTATAATCATTAAGATGTCACAAAGCTTATTGTGACTAGAAATCATTGTTTTTAGCCTTAACTTCTCGTAGGGAATTTGGGACATTGGACGATAACGATGTTTTAACGATTTTGTATAAAATTATAATTCTAATTGTTTTAAAATTTAACAAGACGAGCATAAAAATATTTTATCTACAAACGCTTATTTTTAATAGAAATCGTTGTTTTAAGCCCTACCTTCGCATTGCAAACGTGGGAAATCGAATTATAATGAAGTTTTACGGATTTTGACATAAATAATCAAACTAAGAGTTTTGAAAGTAAACAAGCCGAGTATAATCATTAAAGCTTTCACAAAGCTTATTGTGACTAGAAATAGTTGTTTTAAGCCTTAACTTCACATTGAAAACGTGGGAAATCGAACTATAATGAAGTTTTACCCATTTTGACATAAATAATCAAACTAAGAGTTTTGAAAGTAAACAAGCCGAGTATAATCATTAAGATGTCACAAAGCTTATTGTGACTAGAAATCATTGTTTTTAGCCTTAACTTCTCGTAGGGAATTTGGGACATTGGACGATAACGAAGTTTTAACAATTTTGTATAAAATCATAATTCTAATAGTTTTAAAATTTTACAAGACGAGCATAAACATATTTTATCTATCTACAAACGCTTATTTTTAATAGAAATCGTTGTTTGAAGCCTTAAGTTCACATTGGGAACGTAGGAAATCGAACTATAATGATGTTTTACCCATTTTGACATAAATAATCAAACTAAGAGTTTTGAAAGTAAACAAGCCGAGTATAATCATTAAGATGTCACAAAGCTTATTGTGACTAGAAATCGTTGTTTTTAGCCTTAACTTCTCATAGGGAACGTGGGACATTGGACGATAACGAAGTTTTAACGATTTTGTATAAAATCATAATTCTAATACTTTTAAAATTTAACAAGACGAGAATAAACATATTTTATCTACAAACGCTTATTTTTAATAGAAATAGTTGTTTTAAGCTTGGAAACGTGGGAAATCGAATTATAATTAAGTTTTACCCATTTTGACATAAATAATCAAACTAAGAGTTTTGAAAGTAAACAAGCCGGTATAATCATTAAAGCTTTGACAAAGCTTATTGTGACTAGAAATAGTTGTTTTAAACCTTAACTTCACATTGAAAACGTGGGAAATCGAACTATAATGAAGTTTTACCCATTTTGACATAAATAATCAAACTAAGAGTTTTGAAAGTAAACAAGCCGAGTATAATCATTAAAGCTTTCAAAAAGCTTATTGTGACTAGAAATAGCTTTTTTAAGCCTTAACTTCACATTGCAAACGTGGGAAATCGAACTATAATGAAGTTTTACCCATTTTGACATAAATAATCAAACTAAGAGTTTTGAATGTAAACAAGCCGAGTATACTCATTAAGATGTCACAAAGCTTATTGTGACTAGAAATCGTTGTTTTTAGCCTTAACTTCTCGTAGGGAACGTGGGACATTGGACGATAACGATGTTTTAACGATTTTGTATAAAATTATAATTCTAATTGTTTTAAAATTTAACAAGACGAGCATAAAAATATTTTATCTACAAACGCTTATTTTTAATAGAAATCGTTGTTTTAAGCCCTACCTTCACATTGGAAACGTGTGAAATCGAATTATAATGAAGTTTTGCGGATTTTGACATAAATAATCAAACTAAGAGTTTTGAAAGTAAACAAGCCGAGTATAATCATTAAAGCTTTCACAAAGCTTATTGTGACTAGAAATAGTTGTTTTAAGCCTTAACTTCACATTGAAAACGTGGGAAATCGAACTATAATGAAGTTTTACCCATTTTGACATAAATAATCAAACTAAGAGTTTTGAAAGTAAACAAGCCGAGTATAATCATTAAGATGTCACAAAGCTTATTGTGACTAGAAATCATTGTTTTTAGCCTTAACTTCTCGTAGGGAATTTGGGACATTGGGCGATAACGAAGTTTTAACAATTTTGTATAAAATCATAATTCTAATAGTTTTAAAATTTTACAAGACGAGCATAAACATATTTTATCTATCTACAAACGCTTATTTTTAATAGAAATCGTTGTTTGAAGCCTTAACTTCACATTGGAAACGTAGGAAATCGAACTATAATGAAGTTTTACCCATTTTGACATAAATAATCAAACTAAGAGTTTTGAAAGTAAACAAGCCGAGTATAATCATTAAGATGTCACAAAGCTTATTGTGACTAGAAATCGTTGTTTTTAGCCTTAACTCCTCATAGGGAACGTGGGACATTGGACGATAACGAAGTTTTAACGATTTTGTATAAAATCATAATTCTAATAGTTTTAAAATTTAACAAGACGAGAATAAACATATTTTATCTACAAACGCTTATTTTTAATAGAAATAGTTGTTTTAAGCTTGGAAACGTGGGAAATCGAATTATAATTAAGTTTTACCCATTTTGACATAAATAATCAAACTAAGAGTTTTGAAAGTAAACAAGCCGGGTATAATCATTAAAGCTTTGACAAAGCTTATTGTGACTAGAAATAGTTGTTTTAAACCTTAACTTCACATTAAAAACGTGGGAAATCGAACTATAATGAAGTTTTACCCATTTTGACATAAATAATCAAACTAAGAGTTTTGAAAGTAAACAAGCCGAGTATAATCATTAAAGCCTTCAAAAAGCTTATTATGACTAGAAATAGCTTTTTTAAGGTTTAACTTCACATTGCAAACGTGGGAAATCGAACTATAATGAAGTTTTTCCCATTTTGACATAAATAATCAAACTAAGAGTTTTGAATGTAAACAAGCCGAGTATACTCATTAAGATGTCACAAAGCTTATTGTGACTAGAAATCGTTGTTTTTAGCCTTAACTTCTCGTAGGGAACGTGGGACATTGGACGATAACGATGTTTTAACGATTTTGTATAAAATTATAATTCTAATTGTTTTAAAATTTAACAAGACGAGCATAAAAATATTTTATCTACAAACGCTTATTTTTAATAGAAATCGTTGTTTTAAGCCCTACCTTCACATTGGAAACGTGGGAAATCGAATTATAATGAAGTTTTACCCATTTTGACATAAATAATCAAACTAAGAGTTTTGAAAGTAAACAAGCCGAGTATAATCATTAAAGCTTTCACAAAGCTTATTGTGACTAGAAATAGTTGTTTTAAGCCTTAACTTCACATTGAAAACGTGGGAAATAGAACTATAATGAAGTTTTACCCATTTTGACATAAATAATCAAACTAAGTGTTTTGAAAGTAAACAAGCCGAGTATAATCATTAAGATGTCACAAAGCTTACTGTGACTAGAAATCAATGTTTTTAGCCTTAACTTCTCGTAGGGAACGTGGGATATTGGACGATAACGAAGTTTTGACAATTTTGTATAAAATCATAATTCTAATAGTTTTAAAATTTTACAAGACGAGCATAAACATATTTTATCTACAAACGCTTATTTTTAGTAGAAATCGTTTTTTTAAGCCTTAAGTTAACATTGGAAACGTGGGAAATCGAACTATAATGAAGTTTTACCTATTTTGACATAATTAATCAAACTAAGAGTTTTAAAAGTAAACAAGCCGAGTATAATCATTAAAGCCTTCACAAAGCTTATTGTGACAAGAAATAGTTGTTTTAAACCTTAACTTAACATTGAAAACGTGGGAAATCGAACTATAATGAAGTTTTACCAATTTTGACATAAATAATCAAACTAAGAGTTTTGAAAGTAAACAAGCCGAGTATAATCATTAAAGCCTTCACAAAGCTTATTGGGACTAGAAATAGTTGTTTTAAGCCTTAACTTCACATTGAAAACGTAGGAAATCGAACTATAATGAAGTTTTACCCATTTTGACATAAATAATCAAACTAAGAGTTTTGAAAGTAAACAAGCCGAGTATAATCATTAATGCTTTCACAAAGCTTATTGTGACTAGAAATAGTTGTTCTAATCCTTAACTTCACATTGAAAACGTGAGAAATCGAACTATAATGAAGTTTTACCCATTTTGACATAAATAATCAAACAAAGAGTTTTGAAAGTAAACAAGCCGAGTATAATCATTAAGATGTCACAAAGCTTATTGTTACTAGAAATCGTTGTTTTTAGCCTTAACTTCTCGTAGGGAACGTCGGACATTGGACGATAACGATGTTTTAACGATTTTGTATAAAATCATAATTCTAATAGTTTTAAAATTTAACAAGACGAGCACAAACATATTTTATCTACAAACGCTTATTTTTAATAGAAATCGTTGTTTTAAGCCCTACCTTCACATTGGAAACGTGGGAAATCGAATTATAATGAAGTTTTACCCATTTTGACATAAATAATCAAACTAAGAGTTTTGAAAGTAAACAAGCCGAGTATAATCATTAAAGCTTTCACAAAGCTTATTGTGACTAGAAATAGTTGTTTTAAGCCATAACTTCACTTTGAAAACGTGGGAAATCGAACTATAATGAAGTTTTACCCATTTTGACATAAATAATTAAACTAAGAGTTTTGAAAGTAAACAAGCCGAGTATAATCATTAAGAAGTCACAAAGCTTATTGTGACTAGAAATCGTTGTTTTTAGCCTTAACTTCTCGTATGGAACGTGGGACATTGGACGAAAACGAAGTTTTAGCGATTTTGTATAAAATCATAATTCTAATAGTTTTAATATTTAACAAGACGAGCATAAACATATTTTATCTACAAACGCTTATTTTTAATAGAAATCGTTGTTTGAAGCCTTAACTTCACATTGGAAACGTAGGAAATCGAACTATAATGAAGTTTTACCCATTTTGACATAAATAATCAAACTAAGAGTTTTGAAAGTAAACAAGCCGAGTATAATCATTAAGATGTCACAAAGCTTATTGTGACTAGAAATCGTTGTTTTTAGCCTTAACTTCTCGTATGGAACGTGGGACATTGGACGAAAACGAAGTTTTAGCGATTTTGTATAAAATCATAATTCTAATAGTTTTAAAATTTAACAAGACGAGCATAAACATATTTTATATACAAACGCTTATTTTTAATAGAAATTGTTGTTTTAATCCCTACCTTCACATTGGAAACGTGGGAAATAGAATTATTATGAAGTTTTACACATTTTGACATAAATAATCAAACTAAGAGTTTTGAAAGTAAACAAGCCGAGTATAATCATTAAAGCTTTCACAAAGCTTATTGTGACTAGAAATAGTTGTTTTAAGCCATAACTTTCACTTTGAAAACGTGGGAAATCGAACTATAATGAAGTTTTACCAATTTTGACATAAATAATCAAACTAAGAGTTTTGAAAGTAAACAAGCCGAGTATAATCATTAAAGCCTTCACAAAGCTTATTGGGACTAGAAATAGTTGTTTTAAGCCTTAACTTCACATTGAAAACGTAGGAAATCGAACTATAATGAAGTTTTACCCATTTTGACATAAATAATCAAACTAAGAGTTTTGAAAGTAAACAAGCCGAGTATAATCATTAATGCTTTCACAAAGCTTATTGTGACTAGAAATAGTTGTTCTAATCCTTAACTTCACATTGAAAACGTGAGAAATCGAACTATAATGAAGTTTTACCCATTTTGACATAAATAATCAAACAAAAGAGTTTTGAAAGTAAACAAGCCGAGTATAATCATTAAGATGTCACAAAGCTTATTGTTACTAGAAATCGTTGTTTTTAGCCTTAACTTCTCGTAGGGAACGTCGGACATTGGACGATAACGATGTTTTAACGATTTTGTATAAAATCATAATTCTAATAGTTTTAAAATTTAACAAGACGAGCACAAACATATTTTATCTACAAACGCTTATTTTTAATAGAAATCGTTGTTTTAAGCCCTACCTTCACATTGGAAACGTGGGAAATCGAATTATAATGAAGTTTTACCCATTTTGACATAAATAATCAAACTAAGAGTTTTGAAAGTAAACAAGCCGAGTATAATCATTAAAGCTTTCACAAAGCTTATTGTGACTAGAAATAGTTGTTTTAAGCCATAACTTCACTTTGAAAACGTGGGAAATCGAACTATAATGAAGTTTTATCCATTTTGACATAAATAATTAAACTAAGAGTTTTGAAAGTAAACAAGCCGAGTATAATCATTAAGATGTCACAAAGCTTATTGTGACTAGAAATCGTTGTTTTTAGCCTTAACTTCTCGTATGGAACGTGGGACATTGGACGAAAACGAAGTTTTAGCGATTTTGTATAAAATCATAATTCTAATAGTTTTAATATTTAACAAGACGAGCATAAACATATTTTATCTACAAACGCTTATTTTTAATAGAAATCGTTGTTTGAAGCCTTAACTTCACATTGGAAACGTAGGAAATCGAACTATAATGAAGTTTTACCCATTTTGACATAAATAATCAAACTAAGAGTTTTGAAAGTAAACAAGCCGAGTATAATCATTAAGATGTCACAAAGCTTATTGTGACTAGAAATCGTTGTTTTTAGCCTTAACTTCTCGTATGGAACGTGGGACATTGGACGAAAACGAAGTTTTAGCGATTTTGTATAAAATCATAATTCTAATAGTTTTAAAATTTAACAAGACGAGCATAAACATATTTTATATACAAACGCTTATTTTTAATAGAAATTGTTGTTTTAATCCCTACCTTCACATTGGAAACGTGGGAAATAGAATTATTATGAAGTTTTACACATTTTGACATAAATAATCAAACTAAGAGTTTTGAAAGTAAACAAGCCGAGTATAATCATTAAAGCTTTCACAAAGCTTATTGTGACTAGAAATAGTTGTTTTAAGCCATAACTTTCACTTTGAAAACATGGGAAATCGAACTATAATGAAGTTTTACTCATTTTGACATAAATAATTAAACTAAGAGTTTTGAAAGTAAACAAGCCGAGTATAATCATTAAGATGTCACAAAGCTTATTGTGACTAGAAATCATTGTTTTTAGCCTTAACTTCGCGTAGGGAACGTAGGACATTCGACGATAACGTAGTTCTAACGATTTTGTATAAAATCATAATTCTAATAGTTTTAAAATTTAACAAGACGTGCATAAACATATTTTATCTAAAAACGCTTATTTTTAATAGAAATCGTTGTTTTAAGCCCTACCTTCACATTGGAAACGTGGGAAATCGAATTATAATGAAGTTTTACCCATTTTGACATAAATAATCAAACTAAGACTTTTGAAAGTAAAAAAGCCGAGTATATTAATTAAAGCTTTCACAAAGCTTATTGAGACTAGAAATAGTTGTTTTAAGCCTTAACTTCACATTGAAAACGTGGGAAATCGAACTATAATGAAGTTTTACCCATTTTGACATAAATAATCAAACTAAGAGTTTTGAAAGTAAACAAGCCGAGTATAATCATTAAGATGTCACAAAGCTTATTGTGACTAGAAATCATTGTTTTTAACCTTAACTTCTCGTAGGGAATGTGGGACATTGGACGATAACGAAGTTTTAACGATTTTGTATAAAATCATAATTCTAATAGTTTTAAAATTTAACAAGACGAGCATAAACATATTTTATCTACAAACGCTTATTTTTAATAGAAATCGTTGTTTTAAGCCTTAACTTCACATTGGAAATGTGAGAAATCAAACTATAATGAAGTTTTACCCATTTTGACATAAATAATCAAACTAAGAGTTTTGAAAGTAAACAAGCCGAGTATAATCATTAAGATGTCACAAAGCTTATTGTGACTAGAAATCGTTGTTTTTAGCCTTAACTTCTCATAGGGAACGTGGGACATTGGACGATAACGAAGTTTTAACGATTTTGTATAAAATCATAATTCTAATAGTTTTAAAATTTAACAAGACGAGAATAAACATATTTTATCTACCAAAGCTTATTTTTAATAGAAATAGTTGTTTTAAGCTTTGAAACGTGGGAAATCGAATTATAATTAAGTTTTACCCATTTTGACATAAATAATCAAACTAAGAGTTTTGAAAGTAAACAAGCCGAGTATAATCATTAAAGCTTTCACAAAGCTTATTGTGACTAGAAATAGTTGTTTTAAGCCATAACTTCACTTTGAAAACGTGGGAAATCGAACTATAATGAAGTTTTACCCATTTTGACATAAATAATTAAACTAAGAGTTTTGAAAGTAAACAAGCCGAGTATAATCATTAAGATGTCACAAAGCTTATTGTGACTAGAAATCGTTGTTTTTAGCCTTAACTTCTCGTATGGAACGTGGGACATTGGACGAAAATGAAGTTTTAGCGATTTTGTATAAAATCATAATTCTAATAGTTTTAATATTTAACAAGACGAGCATAAACATATTTTATCTACAAACGCTTATTTTTAATAGAAATTGTTGTTTTAATCCCTACCTTCACATTGGAAACGTGGGAAATAGAATTATTATGAAGTTTTACACATTTTGACATAAATAATCAAACTAAGAGTTTTGAAAGTAAACAAGCCGAGTATAATCATTAAAGCTTTCACAAAGCTTATTGTGACTAGAAATAGTTGTTTTAAGCCATAACTTTCACTTTGAAAACATGGGAAATCGAACTATAATGAAGTTTTACCCATTTTGACATAAATAATTAAACTAAGAGTTTTGAAAGTAAACAAGTCGAGTATAATCATTAAGATGTCACAAAGCTTATTGTGACTAGAAATCATTGTTTTTAGCCTTAACTTCTCGCAGGGAACGTAGGACATTCGACGATAACGTAGTTCTAACGATTTTGTATAAAATCATAATTCTAATAGTTTTAAAATTTTACAAGACGTGCATAAACATATTTTATCTACAAACGCTTATTTTTAATAGAAATCGTTGTTTTAAGCCCTACCTTCACATTGGAAACGTGGGAAATCGAATTATAATGAAGTTTTACGGATTTTGACATAAATAATCAAACTAAGAGTTTTGAAAGTAAACAAGCCGAGTATAATCATTAAAGCTTTCACAAAGCTTATTGTGACTAGAAATAGTTGTTTTAAGCCTTAACTTCACATTGAAAACGTGGGAAATCAAACTATAATGAAGTTTTACCCATTTTGACATAAATAATCAAACTAAGTGTTTTGAAAGTAAACAAGCCGAGTATAATCATTAAGATGTCACAAAGCTTACTGTGACTAGAAATCAATGTTTTTAGCCTTAACTTCTCGTAGGAAACGTGGGATATTGGACGATAACGAAGTTTTAACAATTTTGTATAAAATCATAATTCTAATAGTTTTAAAATTTTACAAGACGAGCATAAACATATTTTATCTACAAACGCTTATTTTTAATAGAAATCGTTTTTTTAAGCCTTAACTTAACATTGGAAACGTGGGAAATCGAACTATAATGAAGTTTTACCTATTTTGACATAATTAATCAAACTAAGAGTTTTAAAAGTAAACAAGCCGAGTATAATCATTAAAGCCTTCACAAAGCTTATTGTGACAAGAAATAGTAGTTTTAAACCTTAACTTAACATTGAAAACGTGGGAAATCGAACTATAATGAAGTTTTACCAATTTTGACATAAATAATCAAACTAAGAGTTTTGAAAGTAAACAAGCCGAGTATAATCATTAAAGCCTTCACAAAGCTTATTGGGACTAGAAATAGTTGTTTTAAGCCTTAACTTCACATTGAAAACGTAGGAAATCGAACTATAATGAAGTTTTACCCATTTTGACATAAATAATCAAACTAAGAGTTTAGAAAGTAAACAAGCCGAGTATAATCATTAATGCTTTCACAAAGCTTATTGTGACTAGAAATAGTTGTTCTAATCCTTAACTTCACATTGAAAACGTGAGAAATCGAACTATAATGAAGTTTTACCCATTTTGACATAAATAATCAAACAAAGAGTTTTGAAAGTAAACAAGCCGAGTATAATCATTAAGATGTCACGAAGCTTATTGTTACTACAAATCGTTGTTTTTAGCCTTAACTTCTCGTAGGGAACGTCGGACATTGGACGATAACGATGTTTTAACGATTTTGTATAAAATCATAATTCTAATAGTTTTAAAATTTAACAAGACGAGCACAAACATATTTTATCTACAAACGCTTATTTTTAATAGAAATTGTTGTTTTAAGCCCTACCTTCACATTGGAAACGTGGGAAATCGAATTATAATGAAGTTTTACCCATTTTGACATAAATAATCAAACTAAGAGTTTTGAAAGTAAACAAGCCGAGTATAATCATTAAAGCTTTCACAAAGCTTATTGTGACTAGAAATAGTTGTTTTAAGCCATAACTTCACTTTGAAAACGTGGGAAATCGACCTATAATGAAGTTTTACCCATTTTGACATAAATAATTAAACTAAGAGTTTTGAAAGTAAACAAGCCGAGTATAATCATTAAGACGTCACAAAGCTTATTGTGACTAGAAATCGTTGTTTTTAGCCTTAACTTCTCGTATGGAACGTGGGACATTGGACGAAAACGAAGTTTTAGCGATTTTGTATAAAATCATAATTCTAATAGTTTTAAAATTTAACAAGACGAGCATAAACATATTTTATCTACAAACGCTTATTTTTAATAGAAATTGTTGTTTTAATCCCTACCTTCACATTGGAAACGTGGGAAATAGAATTATTATGAAGTTTTACACATTTTGACATAAATAATCAAACTAAGAGTTTTGAAAGTAAACAAGCCGAGTATAATCATTAAAGCTTTCACAAAGCTTATTGTGACTAGAAATAGTTGTTTTAAACCATAACTTTCACTTTGAAAACATGGGAAATCGAACTATAATGAAGTTTTACTCATTTTGACATAAATAATTAAAGTAAGAGTTTTGAAAGTAAACAAGCCGAGTATAATCATTAAGATGTCACAAAGCTTATTGTGACTAGAAATCATTGTTTTTAGCCTTAACTTCGCGTAGGGAACGTAGGACATTCGACGATAACGTAGTTCTAACGATTTTGCATAAAATCATAATTCTAATAGTTTTAAAATTTAACAAGACGTGCATAAACATATTTTATCTACAAACGCTTATTTTTAATAGAAATCGTTGTTTTATGCCCTACCTTCACATTGGAAACGTGGGAAATCGAATTATAATGAAGTTTTACCCATTTTGACATAAATAATCAAACTAAGACTTTTGAAAGTAAAAAAGCCGAGTATATTAATTAAAGCTTTCACAAAGCTTATTGAGACTAGAAATAGTTGTTTTAAGCCTTAACTTCACATTGAAAACGTGGGAAATCGAACTATAATGAAGTTTTACCCATTTTGACATAAATAATCAAACTAAGAGTTTTGAAAGTAAACAAGCCGAGTATAATCATTAAGATGTCACAAAGCTTATTGTGACTAGAAATCATTGTTTTTAGCTTTAACTTCTCGTAGGGAATGTGGGACATTGGACGATAACGAAGTTTTAACGATTTTGTATAAAATCATAATTCTAATAGTTTTTAAATTTAACAAGACGAGCATAAACATATTTTATCTACAAACGCTTATTTTTAATAGAAATCGTTGTTTGAAGCCTTAACTTCACATTGGAAACGTAGGAAATCGAACTATAATGAAGTTTTACCCATTTTGACATAAATAATCAAACTAAGAGTTTTGAAAGTAAACAAGCCGAGTATAATCATTAAGATGTCACAAAGCTTATTGTGACTAGAAATCGTTGTTTTTAGCCTTAACTTCTCATAGGGAACGTGGGACATTGGACGATAACGAAGTTTTAACGATTTTGTATAAAATCATAATTCTAATAGTTTTAAAATTTAACAAGACGAGAATAAACATATTTTATCTACAAAAGCTTATTTTTAATAGAAATAGTTGTTTTAAGCTTTGAAACGTGGGAAATCGAATTATAATTAAGTTTTACCCATTTTGACATAAATAATCAAACTAAGAGTTTTGAAAGTAAACAAGCCGATTATAATCATTAAAGCTTTCACAAAGCTTATTGTGACTAGAAATAGTTGTTTTAAGCCATAACTTCACTTTGAAAACGTGGGAAATCGAACTATAATGAAGTTTTACCCATTTTGACATAAATAATTAAACTAAGAGTTTTGAAAGTAAACAAGCCGAGTATAATCATTAAGATGTCACAAAGCTTATTGTGACTAGAAATCGTTGTTTTTAGCCTTAACTTCTCGTATGGAACGTGGGACATTGGACGAAAACGAAGTTTTAGCGATTTTGTATAAAATCATAATTCTAATAGTTTAATATTTAACAAGACGAGCATAAACATATTTTATCTACAAACGCTTATTTTTAATAGAAATTGTTGTTTTAATCCGAACCTTCACATTGGAAACGTGGGAAATAGAATTATTATGAAGTTTTACACATTTTGACATAAATAATCAAACTAAGAGTTTTGAAAGTAAACAGGCCGAGTATAATCATTAAAGCTTTCACAAAGCTTATTGTGACTAGAAATAGTTGTTTTAAGCCATAACTTTCACTTTGAAAATATGGGAAATCGAACTATAATGAAGTTTTACCCATTTTGACATAAATAATTAAACTAAGAGTTTTGAAAGTAAACAATTCGAGTATAATCATTAAGATGTCACAAAGCTTATTGTGACTAGAAATCATTGTTTTTAGCCTTAACTTCTCGTAGGGAACGTAGGACATTCGACGATAACGTAGTTCTAACGATTTTGTATAAAATCATAATTCTAATAGTTTTAAAATTTTACAAGACGTGCATAAAAATATTTTATCTACAAACGCTTATTTTTAATAGAAATCGTTGTTTTAAGCTCTACCTTCACATTGGAAACGTGGGAAATCGAATTATAATGAAGTTTTATCCATTTTGACATAAATAATCAAACTAAGACTTTTGAAAGTAAAAAAGCCGAGTATATTAATTAAAGCTTTCACAAAGCTTATTGAGACTAGAAATAGTTGTTTTAAGCCTTAACTTCACATTGAAAACGTGGGAAATCGAACTATAATGAAGTTTTACCCATTTTGACATAAATAATCAAACTAAGAGTTTTGAAAGTAAACAAGCCGAGTATAATCATTAAGATGTCACAAAGGTTATTGTGACTAGAAATCATTGTTTTTAGCCTTAACTTCTCGTAGGGAATGTGGGACATTGGACGATAACGAAGTTTTAACGATTTTGTATAAAATCATAATTCTAATAGTTTTAAAATTTAACAAGACGAGCATAAACATATTTTATCTATCTACAAACGCTTATTTTTAATAGAAATCGTTGTTTGAAGCCTTAACTTCACATTGGAAACGTAGGAAATCGAACTATAATGAAGTTTTACCCATTTTGACATAAATAATCAAACTAAGAGTTTTGAAAGTAAACAAGCCGAGTATAATCATTAAGATGTCACAAAGCTTATTGTGACTAGAAATCATTGTTTTTAGCCTTAACTTCTCATAGGGAACGTGGGACATTGGACGATAACGAAGTTTTAACGATTTTGTATAAAATCATAATTCTAATAGTTTTAAAATTTAACAAGACGAGAATAAACATATTTTATCTACAAACGCTTATTTTTAATAGAAATAGTTGTTTTAAGCTTGGAAACGTAGGAAATCGAATTATAATTAAGTTTTACCCATTTTGACATAAATAATCAAACTAAGAGTTTTGAAAGTAAACAAGCCGGGTATAATCATTAAAGCTTTGACAAAGCTTATTGTGACTAGAAATAGTTGTTTTAAACCTTAACTTCACTTTGAAAACGTGGGAAATCGAACAATAATGAAGTTTTACCCATTTTGACATAAATAATCAAACTAAGAGTTTTGAAAGTAAACAAGCCGAGTATAATCATTAAAGCCTTCAAAAAGCTTATTGTGACTAGAAATAGCTTTTTTAAGCCTTAACTTCACATTGCAAACGTGGGAAATCGAACTATAATGAAGTTTTACCCATTTTGACATAAATAATCAAACTAAGAGTTTTGAATGTAAACAAGCCGAGTATACTCATTAAGATGTCACAAAGCTTATTATGACTAGAAATCGTTGTTTTTAGCCTTAACTTCTCGTAGGGAACGTGGGACATTGGACGATAACGATGTTTTAACGATTTTGTATAAAATTATAATTCTAATTGTTTTAAAATTTAACAAGACGAGCATAAAAATATTTTATCTAAAACGCTTATTTTTAATAGAAATCGTTGTTTTAAGCCCTACCTTCACATTGGAAACGTGGGAAATCGAATTATAATGAAGTTTTACGGATTTTGACATAAATAATCAAACTAAGAGTTTTGAAAGTAAACAAGCCGAGTATAATCATTAAAGCTTTCACAAAGCTTATTGTGACTAGAAATAGTTGTTTTAAGCCTTAACTTCACATTGAAAACGTGGGAAATCGAACTATAATGAAGTTTTACCCATTTTGACATAAATATTCAAACTAAGAGTTTTGAAAGTAAACAAGCCGAGTATAATCATTAAGATGTCACAAAGCTTATTGTGACTAGAAATCATTGTTTTTAGCCTTAACTTCTCGTAGGGAATTTGGGACATTGGATGATAACGAAGTTTTAACAATTTTGTATAAAATCATAATTCTAATAGTTTTAAAATTTTACAAGACGAGCATAAACATATTTTATCTATCTACAAATGCTTATTTTTAATAGAAATCGTTGTTTGAAGCCTTAAGTTCACATTGGAAACATAGGAAATCGAACTATAATTAAGTTTTACCCATTTTGACATAAATAATCAAACTAAGAGTTTTGAAAGTAAACAAGCCGAGTATAATCATTAAGATGTCACAAAGCTTATTGTGACTACAAATCGTTGTTTTTAGCCTTAACTTCTCATAGGGAACGTGGGACATTGGACGATAACGAAGTTTTAACGATTTTGTATAAAATCATAATTCTAATACTTTTAAAATTTAACAAGACGAGAATAAACATATTTTATCTACAAACGCTTATTTTTAATAGAAATAGTTGTTTTAAGCTTGGAAACGTGGGAAATCGAATTATAATTAAGTTTTACCCATTTTGACATAAATAATCAAACTAAGAGTTTTGAAAGTAAACAAGCCGGTATAATCATTAAAGCTTTGACAAAGCTTATTGTGACTAGAAATAGTTGTTTTAAACCTTAACTTCACATTGAAAACGTGGGAAATCGAACTATAATGAAGTTTTACCCATTTTGACATAAATAATCAAACTAAGAGTTTTGAAAGTAAACAAGCCGAGTATAATCATTAAAGCCTTCAAAAAGCTTATTGTGACTAGAAATAGCTTTTTTAAGCCTTAACTTCACATTGCAAACGTGGGAAATCGAACTATAATGAAGTTTTACCCATTTTGACATAAATAATCAAACTAAGAGTTTTGAATGTAAACAAGCCGAGTATACTCATTAAGATGTCACAAAGCTTATTGTGACTAGAAATCGTTGTTTTTAGCCTTAACTTCTCGTAGGGAACGTGGGACATTGGACGATAACGATGTTTTAACGATTTTGTATAAAATTATAATTCTAATTGTTTTAAAATTTGACAAGACGAGCATAAAAATATTTTATCTACAAACGCTTATTTTTAATAGAAATCGTTGTTTTAAGCCCTACCTTCACATTGGACGCACGTGGGAAATCGAATTATAATGAAGTTTTACGATTTTGACATAAATAATCAAACTAAGAGTTTTGAAAGTAAACAAGCCGAGTATAATCATTAAAGCTTTCACAAAGCTTATTGTGACTAGAAATAGTTGTTTTAAGCCTTAACTTCACATTGAAAACGTGGGAAATCGAACTATAATGAAGTTTTACCCATTTTGACATAAATAATCAAACTAAGAGTTTTGAAAGTAAACAAGCCGAGTATAATCATTAAGATGTCACAAAGCTTATTTTGACTAGAAATCATTGTTTTTAGCCTTAACTTCTCGTAGGGAATTTGGGACATTGGACGATAACGAAGTTTTAACAATTTTGTATAAAATCATAATTCTAATAGTTTTAAAATTTTACAAGACGAGCATAAACATATTTTATCTATCTACAAACGCTTATTTTTAATAGAAATCGTTGTTTGAAGCCTTAAGTTCACATTGGAAACATAGGAAATCGAACTATAATGAAGTTTTACCCATTTTGACATAAATAATCAAACTAAGAGTTTTGAAAGTAAACAAGCCGAGTATAATCATTAAGATGTCACAAAGCTTATTGTGACAAGAAATCGTTGTTTTTAGCCTTAACTTCTCATAGGGAACGTGGGACATTGGACGATAACGAAGTTTTAACGATTTTGTATAAAATCATAATTCTAATACTTTTAAAATTTAACAAGACGAGAATAAACATATTTTATCTACAAACGCTTATTTTTAATAGAAATAGTTGTTTTAAGCTTGGAAACGTGGGAAATCGAATTATAATTAAGTTTTACCCATTTTGACATAAATAATCAAACTAAGAGTTTTGAAAGTAAACAAGCCGGGTATAATCATTAAAGCTTTGACAAAGCTTATTGTGACTAGAAATAGTTGTTTTAAACCTTAACTTCACATTGAAAACGTGGGAAATCGAACTATAATGAAGTTTTACCCATTTTGACATAAATAATCAAACTAAGAGTTTTGAAAGTAAACAAGCCGAGTATAATCATTAAAGCCTTCAAAAAGCTTATTGTGACTAGAAATAGCTTTTTTAAGCCTTAACTTCACATTGCAAACGTGGGAAATCGAACTATAATGAAGTTTTACCCATTTTGACATAAATAATCAAACTAAGAGTTTTGAATGTAAACAAGCCGAGTATACTCATTAAGATGTCACAAAGCTTATTGTGACTAGAAATCGTTGTTTTTAGCCTTAACTTCTCGTAGGGAACGTGGGACATTGGACGATAACGATGTTTTAACGATTTTGTATAAAATTATAAATCTAATTGTTTTAAAATTTAACAAGACGAGCATAAAAATATTTTATCTACAAACGCTTATTTTTAATAGAAATCGTTGTTTTAAGCCCTACCTTCACATTGGAAACGTGGGAAATCGAATTATAATGAAGTTTTACGGATTTTGACATAAATAATCAAACTAAGAGTTTTGAAAGTAAACAAGCCGAGTATAATCATTAAAGCTTTCACAAAGCTTATTGTGACTAGAAATAGTTGTTTTAAGCCTTAACTTCACATTAAAAACGTGAGAAATCGAACTATAATGAAGTTTTACCCATTTTGACATAAATAATCAAACTAAGTGTTTTGAAAGTAAACAAGCCGAGTATAATCATTAAGATGTCACAAAGCTTACTGTGACTAGAAATCAATGTTTTTAGCCTTAACTTCTCGTAGGGAACGTGGGATATTGGACGATAACGAAGTTTTAACAATTTTGTATAAAATCATAATTCTAATAGTTTTAAAATTTTACAAGACGAGCATAAACATATTTTATCTACAAACGCTTATTTTTAATAGAAATCGTTGTTTAAACCTTAACTTAACATTGGAATCGTGGGAAATCGAACTATAATGAAGTTTTACCTATTTTGACATAATTAATCAAACTAAGAGTTTTAAAAGTAAACAAGCCGAGTATAATCATTAAAGCCTTCACAAAGCTTATTGTGACGAGAAAAAGTTGTTTTAAACCTTAACTTAACATTGAAAACGTGGGAAATCGACATAAATAATGAAGTTTTACCAATTTTGACATAAATAATCAAACTAAGAGTTTTGAAAGTAAACAAGCCGAGTATAATCATTAAAGCCTTCACAAAGCTTATTGGGACTAGAAATAGTTGTTTTAAGCCTTAACTTCACATTGAAAACGTGAGAAATCGAACTATAATGAAGTTTTACCCATTTTGACATAAATAATCAAACTAAGAGTTTTGAAAGTAAACAAGCCGAGTATAATCATTAATGCTTTCACAAAGCTTATTGTGACTAGAAATAGTTGTTTTAATCCTTAACTTCACATTGAAAACGTGGGAAATCGAACTATAATAAAGTTTTACCCATTTTGACATAAATAATCAAACAAAGAGTTTTGAAAGTAAACAAGCCGAGTATAATCATTAAGATGTCACAAAGCTTATTGTTACTAGAAATCGTTGTTTTTATCCTTAACTTCTCGTAGGGAACGTGGGACATTGGACGATAACGATGTTTTAACGATTTTGTATAAAATCAAAATTCTAATAGTTTTAAAATTTAACAAGACGAGCACAAACATATTTTATCTACAAACGCTTATTTTTAATAGAAATCGTTGTTTTAAGCCCTACCTTCACATTGGAAACGTGGGAAATCGAATTATAATGAAGTTTTACCCATTTTGACATAAATAATCAAACTAAGAGTTTTGAAAGTAAACAAGCCGAGTATAATCATTAAAGCTTTCACAAAGCTTATTGTGACTAGAAATAGTTGTTTTAAGCCATAACTTCACTTTGAAAACGTGGGAAATCGAACTATAATGAAGTTTTACCTATTTTGACATAAATAATTAAACTAAGAGTTTTGAAAGTAAACAAGCCGAGTATAATCATTAAGATGTCACAAAGCTTATTGTGACTAGAAATCGTTGTTTTTAGCCTTAACTTCTCGTACTGAACGTGGGACATTGGACGAAAATGAAGTTTTAGCGATTTTGTATAAAATCATAATTCTAATAGTTTTAAAATTTAACAAGACGAGCATAAAAATATTTTATCTACAAACGCTTATTTCTAATAGAAATTGTTGTTTTAATCCCTACCTTCACATTGGAAACGTGGGAAATCGAACTATAATGAAGTTTTACCCATTTTGACATAAATAATTAAACTAAGAGTTTTGAAAGTAAACAAGCCGAGTATAATCATTAAGTTTCACAAAGCTTATTGTGACTAGAAATCATTGTTTTTAGCCTTAACTTCTCGTAGGGAACGTAGGACATTCGACGATAACGTAGTTCTAACGATTTTGAATAAAATTTAACAAGACGTGCATAAACATATTTTATCTACAAACGCTTATTTTTAATAGAAATCGTTGTTTTAAGCCCTACCTTCACATAAAACGTCAAATCTATAATTAAGTTTTACCCATTTTGACATAAATAATCAAACTAAGAGTTTTGAAAGTAAACAAGCCGAGTATAATCATTAAGATGTCACAAAGCTTATTGTGACTAGAAATCGTTGTTTTTAGCCTTAACTTCTCATAGGGAACGTGGGACATTGGACGATAACGAAGTTTTAACGATTTTGTATAAAATCATAATTCTAATAGTTTTAAAATTTAACAAGACGAGCATAAACATATTTTATCTACAAACGCTTATTTTTAATAGAAATAGTTGTTTTAAGCCCTACCTTCACATTGGAAACGTGGGAAATCGAACTATAATGAAGTTTTACCTATTTTGACATAAATAATCAAACTAAGAGTTTTAAAAGTAAACAAGCCGAGTATAATCATTAAAGCCTTCACAAAGCTTATTATGACTAGAGATAGTTGTTTTAAGCCTTAACTTCACATTGAAAACGTGGGAAATCGAACTATAATGAAGTTTTACCCATTTTGACATAAATAATCAAACAAAGAGTTTTGAAAGTAAACAAGCCGAGTATAATCATTAAGATGTCACAAAGCTTATTGTTACTAGAAATCGTTGTTTTTAGCTTTAACTTCTCGTAGGGAACGTGAGACATTGGACGATAACGAAGTTTTTAACGATTTTGTATAAAATCATAATTCTAATAGTTTTAAAATTTAACAAGACGAGAATAAACATATTTTATCTACAAACGCTTATTTTTAATAGAAATCGTTGTTTTAAGCCCTACCTTCACATTGCAAACGTGGGAAATCGAATTATAATTAAGTTTTACCCATTTTGACATAAATAATCAAACTAAGAGTTTTGAAAGTAAACAAGCCAGGTATAATCATTAAAGCTTTCACAAAGCTTATTGTGACTAGAAATAGTAGTTTTGAACCTTAACTTCACATTGAAAACGTGGGAAATCGAACTATAATGAAGTTTTACCCATTTTGACAAAAATAATCAAACTAAGAGTTTTGAAAGTAAACAAGCCGAGTATAATCATTAAAGCCTTCAAAAAGCTTATTGTGACTAGAAATGGTTTTTTTAAGCCTTAACTTCACATTGAAAATGTGGGAAATTGAACTATAATGAAGTTTTACCCATTTTGACATAAATAATCAAACTAAGAGTTTTGAAAGTAAACAAGCCGAGTATAATCATTAAGATGTCACAAAGCTTATTGTGACTAGAAATCGTTGTTTTTAGCCTTAACTTCTTGTAGGGAACGTGGGACATTGGACGATAACGATGTTTTAACGATTTTGTATAAAATCATAATTCTAATAGTTTTAAAATTTAACAAGACGAGTATAAACATATTTTATCTACAAACGCTTATTTTTAATAGAAATCGTTGTTTTAAGCCCTACCTTCACATTGGAAACGTGGGAAATCGAATTATAATGAAGTTTTACGGATTTTGACATAAATAATCAAACTAAGAGTTTTGAAAGTAAACAAGCCGAGTATAATAATTAAAGCTTTCAAAAAGCTTATTGTGACTAGAAATAGTTGTTTTAAGCCTTAACTTCACATTGAAAACGTGGGAAATCGAACTATAATGAAGTTTTACCCATTTTGACATAAATAATCAAACTAAGTGTTTTGAAAGTAAACAAGCCGAGTATAATCATTAAGATGTCACAAAGCTTATTGTGACTAGAAATCGATGTTTTTAGCCTTAACTTCTCGTAGGGAACGTGGGACATTGGACGATAACGAAGTTTTAACAATTTTGTATAAAATCATAATTCTAATAGTTTTAAAATTTAACAAGACGAGCATAAACATATTTTATCTACAAACGCTTATTTTTAATAGAAATCGTTGTTTTAAGCCCTACCTTCACATTGGAAACGTGGGAAATCGAATTATAATGAAGTTTTACCCATTTTGACATAAATAATCAAACTAAGACTTTTGAAAGTAAAAAAGCCGAGTATATTAATTAAAGCTTTCACAAAGCTTATTGAGACTAGAAATAGTTGTTTTAAGCCTTAACTTCACATTGAAAACGTGGGAAATCGAACTATAATGAAGTTTTACCCATTTTGACATAAATAATCAAACTAAGAGTTTTGAAAGTAAACAAGCCGAGTATAATCATTAAGATGTCACAAAGCTTATTGTGACTAGAAATCGTTGTTTTTAGCCTTAACTTCTCATAGGGAACGTGGGACATTGGACGATAACGAAGTTTTAACGATTTTGTATAAAATCATAATTCTAATAGTTTTAAAATTTAACAAGACGAGCATAAACATATTTTATCTACAAACGCTTATTTTTAATAGAAATCGTTGTTTTAAGCCCTACCTTCACATTGGAAACGTGGGAAATAGAATTATAATGAAGTTTTACCCATTTTGACATAAATAATCAAACTAAGAGTTTTGAAAGTAAACATGCCGAGTATAATCATTAAAGCCTTCACAAAGCTTATTGTGACTAGAAATAGTTGTTTTAAGCCTTAACTTCACATTGAAAACGTGGGAAATCGAACTATAATGAAGCTTTACCCATTTTAACATAAATAATCAAACTAAGAGTTTTGAAAGTAAACAAGCCGAGTATAATCATTAAGATGTCACAAAGCTTATTGTGACTAGAAATCATTGTTTTTAGCCTTAACTTCTCGAAGGGAACGTGGGACATTGGACGATAACGAAGTTTTAACGATTTTGTATAAAATCATAATTCTAATAGTTTTAAAATTTAACAAGATGAGCATAAACATATTTTATCTACAAACGCTTATTTTTAATAGAAATCGTTGTTTTAAGCCTTAACTTCACATTGGAAACGTAGGAAATCGAACTATAATGAAGTTTTACCCATTTTGACATAAATAATCAAACTAAGAGTTTTGAAAGTAAACAAGCCGAGTATAATCATTAAGATGTCACAAAGCTTATTGTGACTAGAAATCGTTGTTTTTAGCCTTAACTTCTCGTAGGGAACGTGAGACATTGGACGATAACGAAGTTTTAACGATTTTGTATAAAATCATAATTCTAATAGTTTTAAAATTTAACAAGACGAGAATAAACATATTTTATCGACAAACGCTTATTTTTAATAGAAATCGTTGTTTTAAGCCCTACCTTCACATTGGAAACGTGGAAAATCGAATTATAAGGAAGTTTTACGAATTTTGACATAAATAATCAAACTAAGAGTTTTGAAAGTAAACAAGCCGAGTATAATCATTAAAGCTTTCACAAAGCTTATTGTGACTAGAAATAGTTGTTTTAAGCCTTAACTTCGCATTGAAAACGTGGGAAATCGAACTATAATGAAGTTCTACCCATTTTGACATAAATAATCAAACTAAGAGTTTTGAAAGTAAACAAGCCGAGTATAATCATTAAGATGTCACAAAGCTTATTGTGACTAGAAATCGTTGTTTTTAGCCTTAACTTCTCGTAGGGAACGTGGGACATTGGACGATAACGATGTTTTAAAGATTTTCTATAAAATCATAATTCTAATAGTTTTAAAATTTAACAAGACGAGCATAAACATATTTTATCTACAAACGCTTATTTTTAATAGAAATCGTTGTTTTAAGCCCTACCTTCACATTGGAAACGTGGAAAATCGAATTATAATGAAGTTTTACGGATTTTGACATAAATAATCAAACTACGAGTTTTGAAAGTAAACAAGCCGAGTATAATCATTAAGATGTCACAAAGCTTATTGTGACTAGAAATCGTTGTTTTTAGCCTTAACTTCTCGTAGGGAACGTGAGACATTGGACGATAACGAAGTTTTAACGATTTTGTATAAAATCATAATTCTAATAGTTTTAAAATTTAACAAGACGAGAATAAACATATTTTATCGACAAACGCTTATTTTTAATAGAAATCGTTGTTTTAAGCCCTACCTTCACATTGGAAACGTGGGAAATAGAATTATAATGAAGTTTTACCGATTTTGACATAAATAATCAAACTAAGAGTTTTGAAAGTAAACAAGCCGAGTATAATCATTAAAGCTTTCACAAAGCTTATTGTGACTAGAAATAGTTGTTTTAAGCCTTAACTTCACATTGAAAACGTGGGAAATCGAACTATAATGAAGTTTTACCCATTTTTACCTAAATAATCAAACTAAGTGTTTTGAAAGTAAACAAGCCGAGTATAATCATTAAGATATCACAAAGCTTATTGTGACTAGAAATCGATGTTTTTAGGCTTAACTTCTCGTAGGGAACGTGGGACATTAGACGATAACGAAGTTTTAACAATTTTGTATAAAATCATAATTCTAATAGTTTTAAAATTTAACAAGACGAGCATAAACATATTTTATCTACAAACGCTTATTTTTAATAGAAATCGTTGTTTTAAGCCTTAACTTAACATTGGAAACGTGGGAAATCGAACTATAATGAAGTTTTACCTATTTTGACATAAATAATCAAACTAAAAGTTTTAAAAGTAAACAAGCCGAGTATAATCATTAAAGCCTTCACAAAGCTTATTATGACTAGAGATAGTTGTTTTAAGCCTTAACTTCACATTGAAAACGTGGGAAATCGAACTATAATGAAGTTTTACCCATTTTGACATAAATAATCAAACAAAGAGTTTTGAAAATAAACAAGCCGAGTATAATCATTAAGATGTCACAAAGCTTATTGTTACTAGAAATCGTTGTTTTTAGCTTTAACTTCTCGTAGGGAACGTGAGACATTGGACGATAACGAAGTTTTAACGATTTTGTATAAAATCATAATTCTAATAGTTTTAAAATTTAACAAGACGAGAATAAACATATTTTATCTACAAACGCTTATTTTTAATAGAAATCGTTGTTTTAAGCCCTACCTTCACATTGCAAACGTGGGAAATCGAATTATAATTAAGTTTTACCCATTTTGACATAAATAATCAAACTAAGAGTTTTGAAAGTAAACAAGCCAGGTATAATCATTAAAGCTTTCACAAAGCTTATTGTGACTAGAAATAGTTGTTTTGAACCTTAACTTCACATTGAAAACGTGGGAAATCGAACTATAATGAAGTTTTACCCATTTTGACATAAATAATCAAACTAAGAGTTTTGAAAGTAAACAAGCCGAGTATAATCATTAAAGCCTTCAAAAAGCTTATTGTGACTAGAAATGGTTTTTTTAAGCCTTAACTTCACATTGAAAATGTGGGAAATCGAACTATAATAAAGTTTTACCCATTTTGACATAAATAATCAAACTAAGAGTTTTGAAAGTAAACAAGCCGAGTATAATCATTAAGCTGTCACAAAGCTTATTGTGACTAGAAATCGTTGTTTTTAGCCTTAACTTCTTGTAGCGAACGTGGGACATTGGACGATAACGAATTTTTAACGATTTTGTATAAAATCATAATTCTAATAGTTTTAAAATTTAACAAGACGAGCATAAACATATTTTATCTACAAACGCTTATTTTTAATAGAAATCGTTGTTTTAAGCCTTAACTTAACATTGGAAACGTGGGAAATCGAACTATAATGAAGTTTTACCTATTTTGACATAAATAATCAAACTAAGAGTTTTAAAAGTAAACAAGCCGAGTATAATCATTAAAGCCTTCACAAAGCTTATTGTGACTAAAAATAGTTGTTTTAAATCTTAACTTAACATTGAAAACGTGGGAAATCGAACTATAATAAAGTTTTACCAATTTTGACATAAATAATCAAACTAAGAGTTTTGAAAGTAAACATGCCGAGTATAATCATTAAAGCCTTCACAAAGCTTATTGGGACTAGAAATAGTTGTTTTAAGCCTTAACTTCACATTGAAAACGTGGGAAATCGAACTATAATGAAGTTTTACCCATTTTGACATAAATAATCAAACTAAGAGTTTTGAAAGTAAACAAGCCGAGTATAATCATTAAAGCTTTCACAAAGCTTATTGTGACTAGAAATAGTTGTTTTAAGCCTTAACTTCACATTGAAAACGTGGGAAATCGAACTATAATGAAGTTTTACCCATTTTGACATAAATAATCAAACAAAGAGTTTTGAAAGTAAACAAGCCGAGTATAATCATTAAGATGTCACAAAGCTTATTGTTACTAGAAATCGTTGTTTTTAGCCTTAACTTCTCGTAGGGGACGTGGGACATTGGACGATAACGATGTTTTAACGATTTTGTATAAAATCATAATTCTAATAGTTTTAAAATTTAACAAGACGAGCATAAACATATTTTATCTACAAACGCTTATTTTTAATAGAAATCGTTGTTTTAAGCCCTACCTTCACATTGGAAACATGGGAAATCGAATTATAATGAAGCTTTACCCATTTTGACATAAATAATCAAACTAAGAGTTTTGAAAGTAAACAAGCCGAGTATAATCATTAAGATGTCACAAAGCTTATTGTGACTAGAAATCGTTGTTTTTAGCCTTAACTTCTGGTATGGAACGTGAGACATTGGACGAAAACGAAGTTTTAGCGATTTTGTATAAAATCATAATTCTAATAGTTTTAAAATTTAACAAGACGAGCATAAACATATTTTATCTCCAAACGCTTATTTTTAATAGAAATCGTTGTTTTAATCCCTACCTTCACATTGGAAACGTGGGAAATAGAATTATTATGAAGTTTTACACATTTTGACATAAATAATCAAACTAAGAGTTTTGAAAGTAAACAAGCCGAGTATAATCATTAAAGCTTTCACAAAGCTTATTGTGACTAGAAATAGTTGTTTTAAGCCATAACTTCACTTTGAAAACGTGGGAAATCGAACTATAATGAAGTTTTACCCATTTTGACATAAATAATTAAACTAAGAGTTTTGAAAGTAAACAAGCCGAGTATAATCCTTAAGATGTCACAAAGCTTATTGTGACTAGAAATCGTTGTTTTTAGCCTTAACTTCACGTAGGGAGCGTAGGACATTGGACGATAACGTAGTTTTAACGATTTTGTATAAAATCATAATT
Organism: Stephania japonica; assembly: GCA_039657345.1. Classification (NCBI taxonomy): domain Eukaryota; kingdom Viridiplantae; phylum Streptophyta; class Magnoliopsida; order Ranunculales; family Menispermaceae; genus Stephania; species Stephania japonica. The sequence continues at coordinate 25,377,737 of CM077563.1, read as the reverse complement.
CTAATAGTTTTAAAATTTAACAAGTCGTGCATAAACATATTTTATCTACAAACGCTTATTTTTAATAGAAATCGTTGTTTGAAGCCTTAACTTCACATTGGAAACGTAGGAAATCGAACTATAATGAAGTTTTACCCATTTTGACATAAATAATCAAACTAAGACTTTTGAAAGTAAAAAAGCCGTGTATATTAATTAAAGCTTTCACAAAGCTTATTGAGAGTAGAAATAGTTGTTTTAAGCCTTAACTTCACATTGAAAACGTGGGAAATCGAACTATAATGAAGTTTTACCCATTTTGACATAAATAATCAAACTAAGAGTTTTGAAAGTAAACAAGACGAGTATAATCATTAAGATGTCACAAAAGCTTATTGTGACTAGAAATCATTGTTTTTAGCCTTAACTTCTCGTAGGGAATGTGGGACATTGGACGATAACGAAGTTTTAACGATTTTGTATAAAATCATAATTCTAATAGTTTTAAAATTTAACAAGACGAGCATAAACATATTTTATCTACAAACGCTTATTTTTAATAGAAATCGTTGTTTTAAGCCTTAACTTCACATTGGAAACGTAGGAAATCGAACTATAATGAAGTTTTACCCATTTTGACATAAATAATCAAACTAAGAGTTTTGAAAGTAAACAAGCCGAGTATAATCATTAAGATGTCACAAAGCTTATTGTGACTAGAAATCGTTGTTTTTAGCCTTAACTTCTCGTAGGGAACGTGGGACATTGGATGATAACGAAGTTTTAACGATTTTGTATAAAATCATAATTCTAATAGTTTTAAAATTTAACAAGACGAGAATAAACATATTTTATCTACAAACGCTTATTTTTAATAGAAATCGTTGTTTTAAGCTTGGAAACGTGGGAAATCGAATTATAATTAAGTTTTACCCATTTTGACATAAATAATCAAACTAAGAGTTTTGAAAGTAAACAAGCCGGGTATAATCATTAAAGCTTTGACAAAGCTTATTGTGACTAGAAATAGTTGTTTTAAACCTTAACTTCACATTGAAAACGTGGGAAATCGAACTATAATGAAGTTTTACCCATTTTGACATAAATAATCAAACTAAGAGTTTTGAAAGTAAACAAGCCGAGTATAATCATTAAAGCCTTCAAAAAGCTTATTGTGACTAGAAATAGCTTTTTTAAGCCTTAACTTCACATTGAAAACGTGGGAAATCGAACTATAATGAAGTTTTACCCATTTTGACATAAATAATCAAACTAAGAGTTTTGAAAGTAAACAAGCCGAGTATAGTCATTAAGATGTCACAAAGCTTATTGTGACTTGAAATCGTTGTTTTTAGCCTTAACTTCTCGTAGGGAACGTGGGACATCGGACGATAACGATGTTTTAACGATTTTGTATAAAATTATAATTCTAATTGTTTTAAAATTTAACAAGACGAGCATAAAAATATTTTATCTACAAACGCTTATTTTTAATAGAAATCGTTGTTTTAAGCCCTACCTTCACATTGGAAATGTGGGAAATAGAATTATAATGAAGTTTTACCGATTTTGACATAAATAATCAAACTAAGAGTTTTGAAAGTAAACAAGCCGAGTATAATCATTAAAGCTTTCACAAAGCTTATTGTGACTAGAAATAGTTGTTTTAAGCCTTAACTTCACATTGAAAACGTGGGAAATCGAACTATAATGAAGTTTTACCCATTTTGACATAAATAATCAAACTATGAGTTTTGAAAGTAAACAAGCCGAGTATAGTCATTAAGATGTCACAAAGCTTATTGTACTAGAAATCCTTGTTTTTAGCCTTAACTTCTCGTAGGGAACGTGGGACATTGGACGATAACGAAGTTTTAACGATTTTGTATAAAATCATAATTTTAATAGTTTTAAAATTTAACAAAACGAGCATAAACATATTTTATCTACAAACGCTTATTTTTAATAGAAATCATTGTTTTAAGCCTTAACTTCACATTGGAAACGTGGGAAATCGAACTATAATGAAGTTTTACCTATTTTGACATAAATAATCAAACTAAGAGTTTTAAAAGTAAACAAGCCGAGCATAAACATTAAAGCCTTCATAAAGCTTATTGTGACTAGAAATAGTGGTTTCAAACCTTAACTTCACATTGAAAACGTGGGAAATCGAACTATAATGAAGTTTTCCAATTTTGACATAAATAATCAAACTAAGAGTTTTGAAAGTAAACAAGCCGAGTATAATCATTAAGATGTCACAAAGCTTATTTTGACTAGAAATCGTTGTTTCTAGCCTTAACTTCTCGTATGAAACGTGGGACATTGGACGAAAACGAAGTTTTTTCGATTTTGTATAAAATCATAATTCTAATAGTTTTAAAATTTAACCAGACGAGCATAAACATATTTTATCTACAAACGCTTATTTTTAATAGAAATCGTTGTTTTAAGTCCTACCTTCACATTGGAAATGTAGGAAATCGAACTATAATGAAGTTTTACCCATTTTGACATAAATAATCAAACTAAGAGTTTTGAAAGTAAACAAGCCGAGTATAATCATTAAAGCCTTCACAAATCTTATTGGGACTAGAAATAGTTGGTTTAAGCGTTAACTTCACATTGAAAACGTGGGAAATCGAACTATAATGAAGTTTTACCAATTTTGACATAAATAATCAAACTAAGAGTTTTGAAAGTAAACAAGCCGAGTATAATCATTAAAGCCTTCACAAAGCTTATTGGGACTAGAAATAGTTGTTTTAAGCCTTAACTTCACATTGAAAACGTGGGAAATCGAACTATAATGAAGTTTTACCCATTTTGACATAAATAATCAAACTAAGAGTTTTGAAATTAAACAAGCCGAGTATAATTATTGAAGCCTTCACAAAGCTTATTGTGACTAGAAATAGTTGTTTTAAGCGTTAACTTCACATTGAAAACGTGGGAAATCGAACTATAATGAAGTTTTACCCATTTTGACATAAATAATCAAACTAAGAGTTTTGAAAGTAAACAAGCCGAGTATAATCATTAAGATGTCACAAAGCTTATTGTGACTAGAAATCGTTGTTTTTAGCCTTAACTTCTCGTAGGGAACGTGGGACATTAGACGATAACGAAGTTTTAACGATTTTGTATAAAATCATAATTCTAGTAGTTTTAAAATTTAACAAGACGAGCATAAACATATTTTATCTACAAACGCTTATTTTTAATAGAAATCGTTGTTTTAAGCCTTAACTTCACATTGGAAATGTAGGAAATCGAACTATAATGAAGTTTTACCCATTTTGACATAAATAATCAAACTAAGAGTTTTGAAAGTAAACAAGACGAGTATAATCACTAAGATGTCACAAAGCTTATTGTGACTAGAAATCGTTGTTTTTAGCCTTAACTTCTTGTAGGGAACGTGGGACATTGGACGATAACGAAGTTTTAACGATTTTCTATAAAATCATAATTCTAATAGTTTTAAAATTTAACAAGACGAGAATAAACATATTTTATCTACAAACGCTTATTTTTAATAGAAATCGTTGTTTTAAGCCCTACCTTCACATTGAAAACATGGGAAATCGAATTATAATGAAGTTTTACCTATTTTGACATAAAAAATCAAACTAAGAGTTTTGAAAGTAAACAAGCCGAGTATATTAATTAAAGCTTTCACAAGGCTTATTGTGACTAGAAATAGTTGTTTTAAGCCTTAACTTCACATTGAAAACATGGGAAATCGAACTATAATGAAGTTTTACCCATTTTGACATAAATAATCAAACTAAGAGTTTTGAAAGTAAACAAGCCGAGTATAATCATTCAGATGTCACAAAGCTTATTGTACTAGAAATCGTTGTTTTTAGCCTTAACTTCTCGTAGGGAACGTGGGACATTAGACGATAACGAAGTTTTAACGATTTTGTATAAAATCATAATTCTAATAGTTTTAAAATTTAACAAGACGAGCATAAACATATTTTATCTACAAACGCTTATTTTTAATAGAAATCGTTGTTTTAAGCCTTAACTTCACATTGGAAATGTAGGAAATCGAACTATAATGAAGTTTTACCCATTTTGACATAAATAATCAAACTAAGAGTTTTGAAAGTAAACAAGACGAGTATAATCACTAAGATGTCACAAAGCTTATTGTGACTAGAAATCGTTGTTTTTAGCCTTAACTTCTCGTAGGGAACGTGGGACATTGGACGATAACGAAGTTTTAACGATTTTCTATAAAATCATAATTCTAATAGTTTTAAAATTTAACAAGACGAGAATAAACATATTTTATCTACAAACGCTTATTTTTAATAGAAATCATTGTTTTAAGCCCTACCTTCACATTGAAAACATGGGAAATCGAATTATAATGAAGTTTTACCTATTTTGACATAAAAAATCAAACTAAGAGTTTTGAAAGTAAACAAGCCGAGTATATTAATTAAAGCTTTCACAAGGCTTATTGTGACTAGAAATAGTTGTTTTAAGCCTTAACTTCACATTGAAAACATGGGAAATCGAACTATAATGAAGTTTTACCCATTTTGACATAAATAATCAAACTAAGAGTTTTGAAAGTAAACAAGCCGAGTATAGTCATTAAGATGTCACAAAGCTTATTGTACTAGAAATCCTTGTTTTTAGCCTTAACTTCTCGTAGGGAACGTGGGACATTGGACGATAACGAAGTTTTAACGATTTTGTATAAAATCATAATTTTAATAGTTTTAAAATTTAACAAGACGAGCATAAACATATTTTATCTACAAACGCTTATTTTTAATAGAAATCGTTGTTTTAAGCCTTAACTTCACATTGGAAACGTGGGAAATCGAACTATAATGAAGTTTTACCTATTTTGACATAAATAATCAAACTAAGAGTTTTAAAAGTAAACAAGCCGAGCATAATCATTAAAGCCTTCATAAAGCTTATTGTGACTAGAAATAGTGGTTTTAAACCTTAACTTCACATTGAAAACGTGGAAAATCGAACTATAATGAAGTTTTCCAATTTTGACATAAATAATCAAACTAAGAGTTTTGAAAGTAAACAAGCCGAGTATAATCATTAAGATGTCACAAAGCTTATTGTGACTAGAAATCGTTGTTTCTAGCCTTAACTTCTCGTATGAAACGTGGGACATTGGACGAAAACGAAGTTTTTTCGATTTTGTATAAAATCATAATTCTAATAGTTTTAAAATTTAACCAGACGAGCATAAACATATTTTATCTACAAACGCTTATTTTTAATAGAAATCGTTGTTTTAAGTCCTACCTTCACATTGGAAATGTAGGAAATCGAACTATAATGAAGTTTTACCCATTTTGACATAAATAATCAAACTAAGAGTTTTGAAAGTAAACAAGCCGAGTATAATCATTAAAGCCTTCACAAATCTTATTGGGACTAGAAATAGTTGGTTTAAGCGTTAACTTCACATTGAAAACGTGGGAAATCGAACTATAATGAAGTTTTACCAATTTTGACATAAATAATCAAACTAAGAGTTTTGAAAGTAAACAAGTCGAGTATAATCATTAAAGCCTTCACAAAGCTTATTGGGACTAGAAATAGTTGTTTTAAGCCTTAACTTCACATTGAAAACGTGGGAAATCGAACTATAATGAAGTTTTACCCATTTTGACATAAATAATCAAACTAAGAGTTTTGAAAGTAAACAAGCCGAGTATAATTATTGAAGGCTTCACAAAGCTTATTGTGACTAGAAATAGTTGTTTTAAGCGTTAACTTCACATTGAAAACGTGGGAAATCGAACTATAATGAAGTTTTACCCATTTTGACATAAATAATCAAACTAAGAGTTTTGAAAGTAAACAAGCTGAGTATAATCATTAAGATGTCACAAAGCTTATTGTGACTAGAAATCGTTGTTTTTAGCCTTAACTTCTCGTAGGGAACGTGGGACATTAGACGATAACGAAGTTTTAACGATTTTGTATAAAATCATAATTCAAATAGTTTTAAAATTTAACAAGACGAGCATAAACATATTTTATCTACAAACGCTTATTTTTAATAGAAATCGTTGTTTTAAGCCTTAACTTCACATTGGAAATGTAGGAAATCGAACTATAACGAAGTTTTACCCATTTTGACATAAATAATCAAACTACGAGTTTTGAAAGTAAACAAGACGAGTATAATCACTAAGATGTCACAAAGCTTATTGTGACAAGAAATCGTTGTTTTTAGCCTTAACTTCTCGTAGGGAACGTGGGACATTGGACGATAACGAAGTTTTAACGATTTTCTATAAAATCATAATTCTAATAGTTTTAAAATTTAACAAGACGAGAATAAACATATTTTATCTACAAACGCTTATTTTTAATAGAAATCGTTGTTTTAAGCCCTACCTTCACATTGAAAACATGGGAAATCGAATTATAATGAAGTTTTACCTATTTTGACATAAAAAATCAAACTAAGAGTTTTGAAAGTAAACAAGCCGAGTATATTAACTAAAGCTTTCACAAAGCTTATTGTGACTAGAAATAGTTGTTTTAAGCCTTAACTTCACATTGAAAACGTGGGAAATCGAACTATAATGAAGTTTTACCCATTTTGACATAAATAATCAAACTAATAGTTTTGAAAGTAAACAAGCCGAGTATAGTCATTAAGATGTCACAAAGCTTATTGTAGTAGAAATCCTTGTTTTTAGCCTTAACTTCTCGTAGGGAACGTAGGACATTGGACGATAACGTAGTTTTAACTATTTTTGTATAAAATCATAATTCTAATAGTTTTAAAATTTAACAAGACGAGCATAAACATATTTTATCTACAAACGCTTATTTTTAATAGAAATCGTTGTTTTAAGCCTTAACTTCACATTGGAAATGTAGGAAATCGAACTATAATGAAGTTTTACCCATTTTGACATAAATAATCAAACTAAGAGTTTTGAAAGTAAACAAGACGAGTATAATCACTAAGATGTCACAAAGCTTATTGTGACTAGAAATCGTTGTTTTTAGCCTTAACTTCTCGTAGGGAACGTGGGACATTGGACGATAACGAAGTTTTAACGATTTTCTATAAAATCATAATTCTAATAGTTTTAAAATTTAACAAGACGAGAATAAACATATTTTATCTACAAACGCTTATTTTTAATAGAAATCGTTGTTTTAAGCCCTACCTTCACATTGAAAACATGGGAAATCGAATTATAATGAAGTTTTACCTATTTTGACATAAAAAATCAAACTAAGAGTTTTGAAAGTAAACAAGCGAGTATATTAATTAAAGCTTTCACAAAGCTTATTGAGACTAGAAATAGTTGTTTTAATCCTTAACTTCACATTGAAAACGTGGGAAATCGAACTATATGAAGTTTTACCCATTTTGACATAAATAATTAAACTAAGAGTTTTGAAAGTAAACAAGCCGAGTATAATCATTAAGATGTCACAAAGCTTATTGTAACTAGAAATCGTTGTTTTTAGCCTTAACTTCTCGTAGGGAACGTCGGACATTGGACGATAACGTAGTTTTAACTATTTTGTATAAAATCATAATTCTAATAGTTTTAAAATTTAACAAGACGAGCATAAACATATTTTATCTACAAACGCTTATTTTTAATAGAAATCGTTGTTTTAAGCCCTACCTTCACATTGGAAACGTGGAAAATCGAACTATAATGAAGTTTTACCTATTTTGACATAAATAATCAAACTAAGAGTTTTAAAAGTAAACAAGGCGAGTATAATCATTAAAGCCTTCACAAAGCTTATTGTGACTAGAAATAGTTGTTTTAAGCCTTAACTACACATTGAAAATGTGAGAAATCGAACTATAATGAAGTTTTACCCATTTTGACATAAATAATCAAACTAAGAGTTTTGAAAGTAAACAAGCCGAGTATAATCATTAAAGCCTTCACAAAGCTTATTGTGACTAGAAATAGTTGTTTTAAGCCTTAACTTCACATTGAAAACGTGGGAAATCGAACTATAATTAAGTTTTACCCATTTTGACATAAATAATCAAACTAAGAGTTTTGAAAGTAAACAAGCCGAGTATAATCATTAAAGCCTTCAAAAAGCTTATTGTGACTAGAAATAGTTGTTTTAAGCCTTAACTTTACATTGAAAACGTGGAAAATCGAACTATAATGAAATTTTACCCATTTTGACATAAATAATCAAACTAAGAGTTTTGAAAATAAACAAGCCGAGTATAATCATTAAGATGTCACAAAGCTTATTGTGACTAGAAATCGTTGTTTTTAGCCTTAACTTCTCGTAGGAAATGTGGGACATTGGACGATAACGAAGTTTTACGATTTTGTATAAAATCATAATTCTAATAGTTTTAAAATTTAACAAGATGAGCATAAACATATTTTATCTACAAACGCTTATTTTTAATAGAAATCGTTGTTTTAAGCCCTACCTTCACATTGGAAACGTGGGAAATAGAATTATAATGAAGTTTTACCGATTTTGACATAAATAATCAAACTAAGAGTTTTGAAAGTAAACAAGCCGTGTATAATAATTAAAGCTTTCACAAAGCTTATTGTGACTAGAAATAGTTGTTTTAAGCCTTAACTTCACATTGAAAACGTGGGAAATCGAACTATAATGAAGTTTTACCCATTTTGACATAAATAATCAAACTAATAGTTTTGAAAGTAAACAAGCCGAGTATAGTCATTAAGATGTCACAAAGCTTATTGTAGTAGAAATCCTTGTTTTTAGCCTTAACTTCTCGTAGGGAACGTAGGACATTGGACGATAACGTAGTTTTAACTATTTTTGTATAAAATCATAATTCTAATAGTTTTAAAATTTAACAAGACGAGCATAAACATATTTTATCTACAAACGCTTATTTTTAATAGAAATCGTTGTTTTAAGCCTTAACTTCACATTGGAAATGTAGGAAATCGAACTATAATGAAGTTTTACCCATTTTGACATAAATAATCAAACTAAGAGTTTTGAAAGTAAACAAGACGAGTATAATCACTAAGATGTCACAAAGCTTATTGTGACTAGAAATCGTTGTTTTTAGCCTTAACTTCTAGTAGGGAACGTGGGACATTGGACGATAACGAAGTTTTAACGATTTTCTATAAAATCATAATTCTAATAGTTTTAAAATTTAACAAGACGAGAATAAACATATTTTATCTACAAACGCTTATTTTTAATAGAAATCGTTGTTTTAAGCCCTACCTTCACATTGAAAACATGGGAAATCGAATTATAATGAAGTTTTACCTATTTTGACATAAAAAATCAAACTAAGAGTTTTGAAAGTAAACAAGCAGAGTATATTAATTAAAGCTTTCACAAAGCTTATTGAGACTAGAAATAGTTGTTTTAATCCTTAACTTCACATTGAAAACGTGGGAAATCGAACTATATGAAGTTTTACCCATTTTGACATAAATAATTAAACTAAGAGTTTTGAAAGTAAACAAGCCGAGTATAATCATTAAGATGTCACAAAGCTTATTGTAACAAGAAATCGTTGTTTTTAGCCTTAACTTCTCGTAGGGAACGTCGGACATTGGACGATAACGTAGTTTTAACTATTTTGTATAAAATCATAATTCTAATAGTTTTAAAATTTAACAAGACGAGCATAAACATATTTTATCTACAAACGCTTATTTTTAATAGAAATCGTTGTTTTATAAGCCCTACCTTCACATTGGAAACGTGGAAAATCGAACTATAATGAAGTTTTACCTATTTTGACATAAATAATCAAACTAAGAGTTTTAAAAGTAAACAAGGCGAGTATAATCATTAAAGCCTTCACAAAGCTTATTGTGACTAGAAATAGTTGTTTTAAGCCTTAACTACACATTGAAAATGTGAGAAATCGAACTATAATGAAGTTTTACCCATTTTGACATAAATAATCAAACTAAGAGTTTTGAAAGTAAACAAGCCGAGTATAATCATTAAAGCCTTCACAAAGCTTATTGTGACTAGAAATAGTTGTTTTAAGCCTTAACTTCACATTGAAAACGTGGGAAATCGAACTATAATTAAGTTTTACCCATTTTGACATAAATAATCAAACTAAGAGTTTTGAAAGTAAACAAGCCGAGTATAATCATTAAAGCCTTCAAAAAGCTTATTGTGACTAGAAATAGTTGTTTTAAGCCTTAACTTTACATTGAAAACGTGGAAAATCGAACTATAATGAAATTTTACCCATTTTGACATAAATAATCAAACTAAGAGTTTTGAAAATAAACAAGCCGAGTATAATCATTAAGATGTCACAAAGCTTATTGTGACTAGAAATCGTTGTTTTTAGCCTTAACTTCTCGTAGGAAATGTGGGACATTGGACGATAACGAAGTTTTTACGATTTTGTATAAAATCATAATTCTAATAGTTTTAAAATTTAACAAGATGAGCATAAACATATTTTATCTACAAACGCTTATTTTTAATAGAAATCGTTGTTTTAAGCCCTACCTTCACATTGGAAACGTGGGAAATAGAATTATAATGAAGTTTTACCGATTTTGACATAAATAATCAAACTAAGAGTTTTGAAAGTAAACAAGCCGTGTATAATAATTAAAGCTTTCACAAAGCTTATTGTGACTAGAAATAGTTGTTTTAAGCCTTAACTTCACATTGAAAACGTGGGAAATCGAACTATAATGAAGTTTTACCCATTTTGACATAAATAATCAAACTAATAGTTTTGAAAGTAAACAAGCCGAGTATAGTCATTAAGATGTCACAAAGCTTATTGTAGTAGAAATCCTTGTTTTTAGCCTTAACTTCTCGTAGGGAACGTAGGACATTGGACGATAACGTAGTTTTAACTATTTTTGTATAAAATCATAATTCTAATAGTTTTAAAATTTAACAAGACGAGCATAAACATATTTTATCTACAAACGCTTATTTTTAATAGAAATCGTTGTTTTAAGCCTTAACTTCACATTGGAAATGTAGGAAATCGAACTATAATGAAGTTTTACCCATTTTGACATAAATAATCAAACTAAGAGTTTTGAAAGTAAACAAGGCGAGTATAATCACTAAGATGTCACAAAGCTTATTGTGACTAGAAATCGTTGTTTTTAGCCTTAACTTCTCGTAGGGAACGTGGGACATTGGACGATAACGAAGTTTTAACGATTTTCTATAAAATCATAATTCTAATAGTTTTAAAATTTAACAAGACGAGAATAAACATATTTTATCTACAAACGCTTATTTTTAATAGAAATCGTTGTTTTAAGCCCTACCTTCACATTGAAAACATGGGAAATCGAATTATAATGAAGTTTTACCTATTTTGACATAAAAAATCAAACTAAGAGTTTTGAAAGTAAACAAGCCGAGTATATTAATTAAAGCTTTCACAAAGCTTATTGAGACTAGAAATAGTTGTTTTAATCCTTAACTTCACATTGAAAACGTGGGAAATCGAACTATATGAAGTTTTACCCATTTTGACATAAATAATTAAACTAAGAGTTTTGAAAGTAAACAAGCCGAGTATAATCATTAAGATGTCACAAAGCTTATTGTAACTAGAAATCGTTGTTTTTAGCCTTAACTTCTCGTAGGGAACGTCGGACATTGGACGATAACGTAGTTTTAACTATTTTGTATAAAATCATAATTCTAATAGTTTTAAAATTTAACAAGACGAGCATAAACATATTTTATCTACAAACGCTTATTTTTAATAGAAATCGTTGTTTTAAGCCCTACCTTCACATTGGAAACGTGGAAAATCGAACTATAATGAAGTTTTACCTATTTTGACATAAATAATCAAACTAAGAGTTTTAAAAGTAAACAAGCCGAGTATAATCATTAAAGCCTTCACAAAGCTTATTGTGACTAGAAATAGTTGTTTTAAGCCTTAACTACACATTGAAAATGTGAGAAATCGAACTATAATGAAGTTTTACCCATTTTGACATAAATAATCAAACTAAGAGTTTTGAAAGTAAACAAGCCGAGTATAATCATTAAAGCCTTCACAAAGCTTATTGTGACTAGAAATAGTTGTTTTAAGCCTTAACTTCACATTGAAAACGTGGGAAATCGAACTATAATTAAGTTTTACCCATTTTGACATAAATAATCAAACTAAGAGTTTTGAAAGTAAACAAGCCGAGTATAATCATTAAAGCCTTCAAAAAGCTTATTGTGACTAGAAATAGTTGTTTTAAGCCTTAACTTTACATTGAAAACGTGGAAAATCGAACTATAATGAAATTTTACCCATTTTGACATAAATAATCAAACTAAGAGTTTTGAAAATAAACAAGGCGAGTATAATCATTAAGATGTCACAAAGCTTATTGTGACTAGAAATCGTTGTTTTTAGCCTTAACTTCTCGTAGGAAATGTGGGACATTGGACGATAACGAAGTTTTTACGATTTTGTATAAAATCATAATTCTAATAGTTTTAAAATTTAACAAGATGAGCATAAACATATTTTATCTACAAACGCTTATTTTTAATAGAAATCGTTGTTTTAAGCCCTACCTTCACATTGGAAACGTGGGAAATAGAATTATAATGAAGTTTTACCGATTTTGACATAAATAATCAAACTAAGAGTTTTGAAAGTAAACAAGCCGTGTATAATAATTAAAGCTTTCACAAAGCTTATTGTGACTAGAAATAGTTGTTTTAAGCCTTAACTTCACATTGAAAACGTGGGAAATCGAACTATAATGAAGTTTTATCCATTTTGACATAAATAATCAAACTAAGAGTTTTGAAAGTAAACAAGCCGAGTATAATCATTAAAGCCTTCAAAAAGCTTATTGTGACTAGAAATAGTTGTTTTAAGCCTTAACTTTACATTGAAAACGTGGAAAATCGAACTATAATGAAATTTTACCCATTTTGACATAAATAATCAAACTAAGAGTTTTGAAAATAAACAAGCCGAGTATAATCATTAAGATGTCACAAAGCTTATTGTGACTAGAAATCGTTGTTTTTAGCCTTAACTTCTCGTAGGGAACGTCGGACATTGGACGATAACGTAGTTTTAACTATTTTGTATAAAATCATAATTCTAATAGTTTTAAAATTTAACAAGACGAGCATAAACATATTTTATCTACAAACGCTTATTTTTAATAGAAATCGTTGTTTTAAGCCCTACCTTCACATTGGAAACGTGGGAAATCGAACTATAATGAAGTTTTACCTATTTTGACATAAATAATCAAACTAAGAGTTTTAAAAGTAAACAAGCCGAGTATAATCATTAAAGCCTTCACAAAGCTTATTGTGACTAGAAATAGTTGTTTTAAACCTTAACTTCAATTTGAAAACGTGGGAAATCGAACTATAATGAAGTTTTCCCAATTTTGGCATAAATAATCAAACTAAGAGTTTTGAAAGTAAACAAGCCGAGTATAATCATTAAAGCCTTCACAAAGCTTATTGGAACTAGAAATAGTTGTTTTAAGCCTTAACTTCACATTGAAAACGTGGGAAATCGAACTATAATGAAGTTTTACCCATTTTGACATAAATAATCAAACTAACAGTTTTGAAAGTAAACAAGCCGAGTATAATCATTAAGATGTCACAAAGCTAATTGTACTAGAAATCCTTGTTTTTAGCCTTAACTTCTCGTAGGGAACGTGGGACATTTGACGATAACGAAGTTTTAACGATTTTGTATAAAATCATAATTCTATTAGTTTTAAAATTTAATAAGACGAGCATAAACATATTTTATCTACAAACGTTTATTTTTAATAGAAATCGTTGTTTTAAGCCTTAACTTCATATTGGAAACATGGGAAATCGAACTATAATGAAGTTTTACCTATTTTGGCATAAATAATCAAACTAAGAGTTTTGAAAGTAAAAAAGCCGAGTATAATCATTAAAGCTTTCACAAAGCTTATTGTGACTAGAAATAGTTGTTTTAAGCCTTAACTTCCCATTGAAAACGTGGGAAATCGAACTATAATGAAGTTTTACCCATTTTGACATAAATAATCAAACTAAGAGTTTTGAAAGTAAACAAGCCGAGTATAATCATTAAAGCCTTCACAAAGCTTATTGTGACTAGAAATAGTTGTTTTAAGCCTTAACTTCACATTGAAAACGTGGGAAATCGAACTATAATGAAATTTTACCCATTTTGACATAAATAATCAAACTAAGAGTTTTGAAAGTAAACAAGCCGAGTATAATCATTAAGATGTCACAAAGCTTATTGTACTATAAATCGTTGTTTTTAGCCTTAACTTCTCGTAGGGAACGTGGGACATTGGACGATAACGAAGTTTTTACGATTTTGTATAAAATCATAATTCTAATAGTTTTAAAATTTAACAAGATGAGCATAAAAATATTTTATCTACAAACGCTTATTTTTAATAGAAATCGTTGTTTTAAGCCCTACCTTCACATTGGAAACGTGGGAAATAGAATTATAATGAAGTTTTACCGATTTTGATATAAATAATCAAACTAAGAGTTTTGAAAGTACACAAGCCGAGTATATTAATTAAAGCTTTCACAAAGCTTATTGTGACTAGAAATAGTTGTTTTAAGCCTTAACTTCACATTGAAAACGTGGGAAATCGAACTATAATGAAATTTTACCCATTTTGACATAAATAATCAAACTAAGAGTTTTGAAAGTAAACAAGCCGAGTATAATCATTAAAGCCTTCACAAAGCTTATTGTGACTACAAATAGTTGTTTTAAGCCTTAACTTCACATTGAAAACGTGGGAAATCGAACTATAATGAAATTTTACCCATTTTGACATAAATAATCAAACTAAGAGTTTTGAAAGTAAACAAGCCGAGTATAATCATTAAGATGTCACAAACCTTATTGTGACTAGAAATCGTTGTTTTTAGCCTTAACTTCTCGTAGGGAACGTGGGACATTGGACGATAACGAAGTTTTAACGATTTTGTATAAAATCATAATTCTAATAGTTTTAAAATTTAACAAGACGAGAATAAACATATTTCATCTACAAACGCTTATTTTTAATAGAAATCGTTGTTTTAAACTTGGAAACGTGGGAAATCGAATTATAATTAAGTTTTACCCATTTTGACATAAATAATCAAACTAAGAGTTTTGAAAGTAAACAAGCCGGGTATAATCATTAAATCTTTGACAAAGCTTATTGTGACTAGAAATAGTTGTTTTAAGCCTTAACTTCACATTGAAAACGTGGGAAATCGAACTATATGAAGTTTTACCCATTTTGACATAAATAATTAAACTAAGAGTTTTGAAAGTAAACAAGCCGAGTATAATCATTAAGATGTCACAAAGCTTATTGTAACAAGAAATCGTTGTTTTTAGCCTTAACTTCTCGTAGGGAACGTCGGACATTGGACGATAACGTAGTTTTAACTATTTTGTATAAAATCATAATTCTAATAGTTTTAAAATTTAACAAGACGAGCATAAACATATTTTATCTACAAACGCTTATTTTTAATAGAAATCGTTGTTTTAAGCCTTAACTTCACATTGGAAACGTGGGAAATCGAACTATAATGAAGTTTTACCTATTTTGACATAAATAATAAAACTAAGAGTTTTAAAAGTAAACAAGCCGAGTATAATCATTAAAGCCTTCACAAAGCTTATTGTGACTAGAAATAGTGGTTTTAAACCTTAACTTCACATTGAAAACGTGGGAAATCGAACTATAATGAAGTTTTACCAATTTTGACATAAATAATCAAACTAAGAGTTTTGAAAGTAAACAAGCCGAGTATAATCATTAAGATGTCACAAAGCTTATTGTGACTAGAAATCGTTGTTTTTAGCCTTAACTTCTTGTATGGAACGCATGGGACATTGGACGAAAACGAAGTTTTTGCGATTTTGTATAAAATCATAATTCTATTAGTTTTAAAATTTAACCAGACGAGCATAAACATATTTTATCTAGAAACGCTTATTTTTAATAGAAATCGTTGTTTTAAGCCCTACCTTCACATTGGAAACGTAGGAAATCGAACTATAATGAAGTTTTACCCATTTTGACATAAATAATCAAACTAAGAGTTTTGAAAGTAAACAAGCCGAGTATAATCATTAAGATGTCACAAAGCTTATTGTGACTAGAAATCGTTGTTTTTAGCCTTAACTTCTCGTATGGAACGTGGGACATTGGACGAAAACGAAGTTTTAGCGATTTTGTATAAAATCATAATTCTAATAGTTTTAAAATTTAACAAGACGAGCATAAACATATTTTATCTACAAACGCTTATTTTTAATAGAAATCGTTGTTTTAATCCCTACCTTCACATTGGAAACGTGGGAAATTGAATTAGAATGAAGTTTTACACATTATGACATAAATAATCAAACTAAGAGTTTTGAAAGTAAACAAGCCGAGTATAATCATTAAAGCTTTCACAAAGCTTATTGTGACTAGAAATAGTTGTTTTAAGCCTTAACTTCACTTTGAAAACTTGGGAAATCGAACTATAATTAAGTTTTACCCATTTTGACATAAATAATCAAACTAAGAGTTTTGAAAGTAAACAAGCCGAGTATAATCATTAAAGCCTTCAAAAAGCTTATTGTGACTAGAAATAGTTGTTTTAAGCCTTAACTTTACATTGAAAACGTGGAAAATCGAACTATAATGAAATTTTACCCATTTTGACATAAATAATCAAACTAAGAGTTTTGAAAATAAACAAGCCGAGTATAATCATTAAGATGTCACAAAGCTTATTGTGACTAGAAATCGTTGTTTTTAGCCTTAACTTCTCGTAGGAAATGTGGGACATTGGACGATAACGAAGTTTTTACGATTTTGTATAAAATCATAATTCTAATAGTTTTAAAATTTAACAAGATGAGCATAAACATATTTTATCTACAAACGCTTATTTTTAATAGAAATCGTTGTTTTAAGCCCTACCTTCACATTGGAAACGTGGGAAATAGAATTATAATGAAGTTTTACCGATTTTGACATAAATAATCAAACTAAGAGTTTTGAAAGTAAACAAGCCGTGTATAATAATTAAAGCTTTCACAAAGCTTATTGTGACTAGAAATAGTTGTTTTAAGCCTTAACTTCACATTGAAAACGTGGGAAATCGAACTATAATGAAGTTTTATCCATTTTGACATAAATAATCAAACTAAGAGTTTTGAAAGTAAACAAGCCGAGTATAATCATTAAAGCCTTCAAAAAGCTTATTGTGACTAGAAATAGTTGTTTTAAGCCTTAACTTTACATTGAAAACGTGGAAAATCGAACTATAATGAAATTTTACCCATTTTGACATAAATAATCAAACTAAGAATTTTGAAAATAAACAAGCCGAGTATAATCATTAAGATGTCACAAAGCTTATTGTGACTAGAAATCGTTGTTTTTAGCCTTAACTTCTCGTAGGGAACGTCGGACATTGGACGATAACGTAGTTTTAACTATTTTGTATAAAATCATAATTCTAATAGTTTTAAAATTTAACAAGACGAGCATAAACATATTTTATCTACAAACGCTTATTTTTAATAGAAATCGTTGTTTTAAGCCTTAACTTCACATTGGAAACGTGGGAAATCGAACTATAATGAAGTTTTACCTATTTTGACATAAATAATAAAACTAAGAGTTTTAAAAGTAAACAAGCCGAGTATAATCATTAAAGCCTTCACAAAGCTTATTGTGACTAGAAATAGTGGTTTTAAACCTTAACTTCACATTGAAAACGTGGGAAATCGAACTATAATGAAGTTTTACCAATTTTGACATAAATAATCAAACTAAGAGTTTTGAAAGTAAACAAGCCGAGTATAATCATTAAGATGTCACAAAGCTTATTGTGACTAGAAATCGTTGTTTTTAGCCTTAACTTCTTGTATGGAACGTGGGACATTGGACGAAAACGAAGTTTTTGCGATTTTGTATAAAATCATAATTCTATTAGTTTTAAAATTTAACCAGACGAGCATAAACATATTTTATCTAGAAACGCTTATTTTTAATAGAAATCGTTGTTTTAAGCCCTACCTTCACATTGGAAACGTAGGAAATCGAACTATAATGAAGTTTTACCCATTTTGACATAAATAATCAAACTAAGAGTTTTGAAAGTAAACAAGCCGAGTATAATCATTAAGATGTCACAAAGCTTATTGTGACTAGAAATCGTTGTTTTTAGCCTTAACTTCTCGTATGGAACGTGGGACATTGGACGAAAACGAAGTTTTAGCGATTTTGTATAAAATCATAATTCTAATAGTTTTAAAATTTAACAAGACGAGCATAAACATATTTTATCTACAAACGCTTATTTTTAATAGAAATCGTTGTTTTAATCCCTACCTTCACATTGGAAACGTGGGAAATTGAATTAGAATGAAGTTTTACACATTTTGACATAAATAATCAAACTAAGAGTTTTGAAAGTAAACAAGCCGAGTATAATCATTAAAGCTTTCACAAAGCTTATTGTGACTAGAAATAGTTGTTTTAAGCCTTAACTTCACTTTGAAAACTTGGGAAATCGAACTATAATTAAGTTTTACCCATTTTGACATAAATAATCAAACTAAGAGTTTTGAAAGTAAACAAGCCGAGTATAATCATTAAAGCCTTCAAAAAGCTTATTGTGACTAGAAATAGTTGTTTTAAGCCTTAACTTTACATTGAAAACGCTGGAAAATCGAACTATAATGAAATTTTACCCATTTTGACATAAATAATCAAACTAAGAGTTTTGAAAATAAACAAGCCGAGTATAATCATTAAGATGTCACAAAGCTTATTGTGACTAGAAATCGTTGTTTTTAGCCTTAACTTCTCGTAGGAAATGTGGGACATTGGACGATAACGAAGTTTTTACGATTTTGTATAAAATCATAATTCTAATAGTTTTAAAATTTAACAAGATGAGCATAAACATATTTTATCTACAAACGCTTATTTTTAATAGAAATCGTTGTTTTAAGCCCTACCTTCACATTGGAAACGTGGGAAATAGAATTATAATGAAGTTTTACCGATTTTGACATAAATAATCAAACTAAGAGTTTTGAAAGTAAACAAGCCGTGTATAATAATTAAAGCTTTCACAAAGCTTATTGTGACTAGAAATAGTTGTTTTAAGCCTTAACTTCACATTGAAAACGTGGGAAATCGAACTATAATGAAGTTTTATCCATTTTGACATAAATAATCAAACTAAGAGTTTTGAAAGTAAACAAGCCGAGTATAATCATTAAAGCCTTCAAAAAGCTTATTGTGACTAGAAATAGTTGTTTTAAGCCTTAACTTTACATTGAAAACGTGGAAAATCGAACTATAATGAAATTTTACCCATTTTGACATAAATAATCAAACTAAGAGTTTTGAAAATAAACAAGCCGAGTATAATCATTAAGATGTCAAAAAGCTTATTGTGACTAGAAATCGTTGTTTTTAGCCTTAACTTCTCGTAGGGAACGTCGGACATTGGACGATAACGTAGTTTTAACTATTTTGTATAAAATCATAATTCTAATAGTTTTAAAATTTAACAAGACGAGCATAAACATATTTTATCTACAAACGCTTATTTTTAATAGAAATCGTTGTTTTAAGCCTTAACTTCACATTGGAAACGTGGGAAATCGAACTATAATGAAGTTTTACCTATTTTGACATAAATAATAAAACTAAGAGTTTTAAAAGTAAACAAGCCGAGTATAATCATTAAAGCCTTCACAAAGCTTATTGTGACTAGAAATAGTGGTTTTAAACCTTAACTTCACATTGAAAACGTGGGAAATCGAACTATAATGAAGTTTTACCAATTTTGACATAAATAATCAAACTAAGAGTTTTGAAAGTAAACAAGCCGAGTATAATCATTAAGATGTCACAAAGCTTATTGTGACTAGAAATCGTTGTTTTTAGCCTTAACTTCTTGTATGGAACGTGGGACATTGGACGAAAACGAAGTTTTTGCGATTTTGTATAAAATCATAATTCTATTAGTTTTAAAATTTAACCAGACGAGCATAAACATATTTTATCTAGAAACGCTTATTTTTAATAGAAATCGTTGTTTTAAGCCCTACCTTCACATTGGAAACGTAGGAAATCGAACTATAATGAAGTTTTACCCATTTTGACATAAATAATCAAACTAAGAGTTTTGAAAGTAAACAAGCCGAGTATAATCATTAAGATGTCACAAAGCTTATTGTGACAAGAAATCGTTGTTTTTAGCCTTAACTTCTCGTATGGAACGTGGGACATTGGACGAAAACGAAGTTTTAGCGATTTTGTATAAAATCATAATTCTAATAGTTTTAAAATTTAACAAGACGAGCATAAACATATTTTATCTACAAACGCTTATTTTTAATAGAAATCGTTGTTTTAATCCCTACCTTCACATTGGAAACGTGGGAAATTGAATTAGAATGAAGTTTTACACATTTTGACATAAATAATCAAACTAAGAGTTTTGAAAGTAAACAAGCCGAGTATAATCATTAAAGCTTTCACAAAGCTTATTGTGACTAGAAATAGTTGTTTTAAGCCTTAACTTCACTTTGAAAACTTGGGAAATCGAACTATAATTAAGTTTTACCCATTTTGACATAAATAATCAAACTAAGAGTTTTGAAAGTAAACAAGCCGAGTATAATCATTAAAGCCTTCAAAAAGCTTATTGTGACTAGAAATAGTTGTTTTAAGCCTTAACTTTACATTGAAAACGTGGAAAATCGAACTATAATGAAATTTTACCCATTTTGACATAAATAATCAAACTAAGAGTTTTGAAAATAAACAAGCCGAGTATAATCATTAAGATGTCACAAAGCTTATTGTGACTAGAAATCGTTGTTTTTAGCCTTAACTTCTCGTAGGAAATGTGGGACATTGGACGATAACGAAGTTTTTACGATTTTGTATAAAATCATAATTCTAATAGTTTTAAAATTTAACAAGATGAGCATAAACATATTTTATCTACAAACGGTTATTTTTAATAGAAATCGTTGTTTTAAGCCTTAACTTCACATTGGAAACGTGGGAAATCGAACTATAATGAAGTTTTACCTATTTTGACATAAATAATAAAACTAAGAGTTTTAAAAGTAAACAAGCCGAGTATAATCATTAAAGCCTTCACAAAGCTTATTGTGACTAGAAATAGTGGTTTTAAACCTTAACTTCACATTGAAAACGTGGGAAATCGAACTATAATGAAGTTTTACCAATTTTGACATAAATAATCAAACTAAGAGTTTTGAAAGTAAACAAGCCGAGTATAATCATTAAGATGTCACAAAGCTTATTGTGACTAGAAATCGTTGTTTTTAGCCTTAACTTCTTGTATGGAACGTGGGACATTGACGAAAACGAAGTTTTTGCGATTTTGTATAAAATCATAATTCTATTAGTTTTAAAATTTAACCAGACGAGCATAAACATATTTTATCTAGAAACGCTTATTTTTAATAGAAATCGTTGTTTTAAGCCCTACCTTCACATTGGAAACGTAGGAAATCGAACTATAATGAAGTTTTACCCATTTTGACATAAATAATCAAACTAAGAGTTTTGAAAGTAAACAAGCCGAGTATAATCATTAAGATGTCACAAAGCTTATTGTGACTAGAAATCGTTGTTTTTAGCCTTAACTTCTCGTATGGAACGTGGGACATTGGACGAAAACGAAGTTTTAGCGATTTTGTATAAAATCATAATTCTAATAGTTTTAAAATTTAACAAGACGAGCATAAACATATTTTATCTACAAACGCTTATTTTTAATAGAAATCGTTGTTTTAATCCCTACCTTCACATTGGAAACGTGGGAAATTGAATTAGAATGAAGTTTTACACATTTTGACATAAATAATCAAACTAAGAGTTTTGAAAGTAAACAAGCCGAGTATAATCATTAAAGCTTTCACAAAGCTTATTGTGACTAGAAATAGTTGTTTTAAGCCTTAACTTCACTTTGAAAACTTGGGAAATCGAACTATAATTAAGTTTTACCCATTTTGACATAAATAATCAAACTAAGAGTTTTGAAAGTAAACAAGCCGAGTATAATCATTAAAGCCTTCAAAAAGCTTATTGTGACTAGAAATAGTTGTTTTAAGCCTTAACTTTACATTGAAAACGTGGAAAATCGAACTATATAAAATTTACCCATTTTGACATAAATAATCAAACTAAGAGTTTTGAAAATAAACAAGCCGAGTATAATCATTAAGATGTCACAAAGCTTATTGTGACTAGAAATCGTTGTTTTTAGCCTTAACTTCTCGTAGGAAATGTGGGACATTGGACGATAACGAAGTTTTACGATTTTGTATAAAATCATAATTCTAATAGTTTTAAAATTTAACAAGATGAGCATAAACATATTTTATCTACAAACGCTTATTTTTAATAGAAATCGTTGTTTTAAGCCCTACCTTCACATTGGAAACGTGGGAAATAGAATTATAATGAAGTTTTACCGATTTTGACATAAATAATCAAACTAAGAGTTTTGAAAGTAAACAAGCCGTGTATAATAATTAAAGCTTTCACAAAGCTTATTGTGACTAGAAATAGTTGTTTTAAGCCTTAACTTCACATTGAAAACGTGGGAAATCGAACTATAATGAAGTTTTATCCATTTTGACATAAATAATCAAACTAAGAGTTTTGAAAGTAAACAAGCCGAGTATAATCATTAAAGCCTTCAAAAAGCTTATTGTGACTAGAAATAGTTGTTTTAAGCCTTAACTTTACATTGAAAACGTGGAAAATCGAACTATAATGAAATTTTACCCATTTTGACATAAATAATCAAACTAAGAGTTTTGAAAATAAACAAGCCGAGTATAATCATTAAGATGTCACAAAGCTTATTGTGACTAGAAATCGTTGTTTTTAGCCTTAACTTCTCGTAGGGAACGTCGGACATTGGACGATAACGTAGTTTTAACTATTTTGTATAAAATCATAATTCTAATAGTTTTAAAATTTAACAAGACGAGCATAAACATATTTTATCTACAAACGCTTATTTTTAATAGAAATCGTCGTTTTAAGCCCTACCTTCACATTGGAAACGTGGGAAATCGAACAATAATGAAGTTTTACCAATTTTGACATAAATAATCAAACTAAGAGTTTTAAAAGTAAACAAGCCGAGATAATCATTAAAGCCTTCACAAAGCTTATTGTGACTAGAAATAGTTGTTTTAAACCTTAACTTCACATTGAAAACGTGGGAAATCGAACTATAATGAAGTTTTCCCAATTTTGACATAAATAATCAAACTAAGAGTTTTGAAAGTAAACAAGCCGAGTATAATCATTAAAGCCTTCACAAAGCTTATTGGAACTAGAAATAGTTGTTTTAAGCCTTAACTTCACATTGAAAACGTGGGAAATCGAACTATAATGAAGTTTTACCCATTTTGACATAAATAATCAAACTAAGAGTTTTGAAAGTAAACAAGCCGAGTATAATCATTAAGATGTCACAAAGCTAATTGTACTAGAAATCCTTGTTTTTAGCGTTAACTTCTCGTAGGGAACGTGGGACATTTGACGATAACGAAGTTTTAACGATTTTGTATAAAATCATAATTCTATTAGTTTTAAAATTTAATAAGACGAGCATAAACATATTTTATCTACAAACGTTTATTTTTAATAGAAATCGTTGTTTTAAGCCTTAACTTCACATTGGAAACATGGGAAATCGAACTATAATGAAGTTTTACCTATTTTGGCATAAATAATCAAACTAAGAGTTTTGAAAGTAAAAAAGCCGAGTATAATCATTAAAGCTTTCACAAAGCTTATTGTGACTAGAAATAGTTGTTTTAAGCCTTAACTTCCCATTGAAAACGTGGGAAATCGAACTATAATGAAGTTTTACCCATTTTGACATAAATAATCAAACTAAGAGTTTTGAAAGTAAACAAGCCGAGTATAATCATTAAAGCCTTCACAAAGCTTATTGTGACTAGAAATAGTTGTTTTAAGCCTTAACTTCACATTGAAAACGTGGGAAATCGAACTATAATGAAATTTTACCCATTTTGACATAAATAATCAAACTAAGAGTTTTGAAAGTAAACAAGCCGAGTATAATCATTAAGATGTCACAAAGCTTATTGTACTAGAAATCGTTGTTTTTAGCCTTAACTTCTCGTAGGGAACGTGGGACATTGGACGATAACGAAGTTTTTACGATTTTGTATAAAATCATAATTCTAATAGTTTTAAAATTTAACAAGATGAGCATAAAAATATTTTATCTACAAACGCTTATTTTTAATAGAAATCGTTGTTTTAAGCCCTACCTTCACATTGGAAACGTGGGAAATAGAATTATAATGAAGTTTTACCGATTTTGATATAAATAATCAAACTAAGAGTTTTGAAAGTAAACAAGCCGAGTATATTAATTAAAGCTTTCACAAAGCTTATTGAGACTAGAAATAGTTGTTTTAAGCCTTAACTTCACATTGAAAACGTTGGAAATCGAACTATAATGAAGTTTTACCTATTTTGACATAAATAATCAAACTAAGAGTTTTGAAAGTAAACAAGCCGAGTATAATCATTAAAGCCTTCACAAAGCTTATTGTGACTACAAATAGTTGTTTTAAGCCTTAACTTCACATTGAAAACGTGGGAAATCGAACTATAATGAAATTTTACCCATTTTGACATAAATAATCAAACTAAGAGTTTTGAAAGTAAACAAGCCGAGTATAATCATTAAGATGTCACAAACCTTATTGTGACTAGAAATCGTTGTTTTTAGCCTTAACTTCTCGTAGGGAACAAGGGACATTGGACGATAACGAAGTTTTAACGATTTTGTATAAAATCATAATTCTAATAGTTTTAAAATTTAACAAGACGAGAATAAACATATTTCATCTACAAACGCTTATTTTTAATAGAAATCGTTGTTTTAAACTTGGAAACGTGGGAAATCGAATTATAATTAAGTTTTACCCATTTTGACATAAATAATCAAACTAAGAGTTTTGAAAGTAAACAAGCCGGGTATAATCATTAAATCTTTGACAAAGCTTATTGTGACTAGAAATAGTTGTTTTAAGCCTTAACTTCACATTGAAAACGTGGGAAATCGAACTATATGAAGTTTTACCCATTTTGACATAAATAATTAAACTAAGAGTTTTGAAAGTAAACAAGCCGAGTATAATCATTAAGATGTCACAAAGCTTATTGTAACTAGAAATCGTTGTTTTTAGCCTTAACTTCTCGTAGGGAACGTCGGACATTGGACGATAACGTAGTTTTAACTATTTTGTATAAAATCATAATTCTAATAGTTTTAAAATTTAACAAGACGAGCATAAACATATTTTATCTACAAACGCTTATTTTTAATAGAAATCGTTGTTTTAAGCCTTAACTTCACATTGGAAACGTGGGAAATCGAACTATAATGAAGTTTTACCTATTTTGACATAAATAATAAAACTAAGAGTTTTAAAAGTAAATAAGCCGAGTATAATCATTAAAGCCTTCACAAAGCTTATTGTGACTAGAAATAGTGGTTTTAAACCTTAACTTCACATTGAAAACGTGGGAAATCGAACTATAATGAAGTTTTACCAATTTTGACATAAATAATCAAACTAAGAGTTTTGAAAGTAAACAAGCCGAGTATAATCATTAAGATGTCACAAAGCTTATTGTGACTAGAAATCGTTGTTTTTAGCCTTAACTTCTTGTATGGAACGTGGGACATTGGACGAAAACGAAGTTTTTGCGATTTTGTATAAAATCATAATTCTATTAGTTTTAAAATTTAACCAGACGAGCATAAACATATTTTATCTACAAACGCTTATTTTTAATAGAAATCGTTGTTTTAAGCCCTACCTTCACATTGGAAACGTAGGAAATCGAACTATAATGAAGTTTTACCCATTTTGACATAAATAATCAAACTAAGAGTTTTGAAAGTAAACAAGCCGAGTATAATCATTAAGATGTCACAAAGCTTATTGTGACTAGAAATCGTTGTTTTTAGCCTTAACTTCTCGTATGGAACGTGGGACATTGGACGAAAACGAAGTTTTAGCGATTTTGTATAAAATCATAATTCTAATAGTTTTAAAATTTAACAAGACGAGCATAAACATATTTTATCTACAAACGCTTATTTTTAATAGAAATCGTTGTTTTAATCCCTACCTTCACATTGGAAACGTGGGAAATTGAATTAGAATGAAGTTTTACACATTTTGACATAAATAATCAAATTAAGAGTTTTGAAAGTAAATAAGCCGAGTATAATCATTAAAGCTTTCACAAAGCTTATTGTGACTAGAAATAGTTGTTTTAAGCCTTAACTTCACTTTGAAAACTTGGGAAATCGAACTATATGAAGTTTTACCCATTTTGACATAAATAATTAAACTAAGAGTTTTGAAAGTAAACAAGCCGAGTATAATCATTAAGATGTCACAAAGCTTATTGTGACTAGAAATCGTTGTTTTTAGCCTTAACTTCTCGTAGGGAACGTCGGACATTGGACGATAACGTAGTTTTAACTATTTTGTATAAAATCATAATTCTAATAGTTTTAAAATTTAACAAGACGAGCATAAACATATTTTATCTACAAACGCTTATTTTTAATAGAAATCGTTGTTTTAAGCCCTACCTTCACATTGGAAACGTGGGAAATCGAACTATAATGAAGTTTTACCTATTTTGACATAAATAATCAAACTAAGAGTTTTAAAAGTAAACAAGCCGAGTATAATCATTAAAGCCTTCACAAAGCTTATTGTGACTAGAAATAGTTGTTTTAAACCTTAACTTCAATTTGAAAACGTGGGAAATCGAACTATAATGAAGTTTTCCCAATTTTGGCATAAATAATCAAACTAAGAGTTTTGAAAGTAAACAAGCCGAGTATAATCATTAAAGCCTTCACAAAGCTTATTGGAACTAGAAATAGTTGTTTTAAGCCTTAACTTCACATTGAAAACGTGGGAAATCGAACTATAATGAAATTTTACCCATTTTGACATAAATAATCAAACTAAGAGTTTTGAAAATAAACAAGCCGAGTATAATCATTAAGATGTCACAAAGCTTATTGTGACTAGAAATCGTTGTTTTTAGCCTTAACTTCTCGTAGGGAACGTCGGACATTGGACGATAACGTAGTTTTAACTATTTTGTATAAAATCATAATTCTAATAGTTTTAAAATTTAACAAGACGAGCATAAACATATTTTATCTACAAACGCTTATTTTTAATAGAAATCGTTGTTTTAAGCCTTAACTTCACATTGGAAACGTGGGAAATCGAACTATAATGAAGTTTTACCTATTTTGACATAAATAATAAAACTAAGAGTTTTAAAAGTAAACAAGCCGAGTATAATCATTAAAGCCTTCACAAAGCTTATTGTGACTAGAAATAGTGGTTTTAAACCTTAACTTCACATTGAAAACGTGGGAAATCGAACTATAATGAAGTTTTACCAATTTTGACATAAATAATCAAACTAAGAGTTTTGAAAGTAAACAAGCCGAGTATAATCATTAAGATGTCACAAAGCTTATTGTGACTAGAAATCGTTGTTTTTAGCCTTAACTTCTTGTATGGAACGTGGGACATTGGACGAAAACGAAGTTTTGCGATTTTGTATAAAATCATAATTCTATTAGTTTTAAAATTTAACCAGACGAGCATAAACATATTTTATCTAGAAACGCTTATTTTTAATAGAAATCGTTGTTTTAAGCCCTACCTTCACATTGGAAACGTAGGAAATCGAACTATAATGAAGTTTTACCCATTTTGACATAAATAATCAAACTAAGAGTTTTGAAAGTAAACAAGCCGAGTATAATCATTAAGATGTCACAAAGCTTATTGTGACTAGAAATCGTTGTTTTTAGCCTTAACTTCTCGTATGGAACGTGGGACATTGGACGAAAACGAAGTTTTAGCGATTTTGTATAAAATCATAATTCTAATAGTTTTAAAATTTAACAAGACGAGCATAAACATATTTTATCTACAAACGCTTATTTTTAATAGAAATCGTTGTTTTAATCCCTACCTTCACATTGGAAACGTGGGAAATTGAATTAGAATGAAGTTTTACACATTTTGACATAAATAATCAAACTAAGAGTTTTGAAAGTAAACAAGCCGAGTATAATCATTAAAGCTTTCACAAAGCTTATTGTGACTAGAAATAGTTGTTTTAAGCCTTAACTTCACTTTGAAAACTTGGGAAATCGAACTATAATTAAGTTTTACCCATTTTGACATAAATAATCAAACTAAGAGTTTTGAAAGTAAACAAGCCGAGTATAATCATTAAAGCCTTCAAAAAGCTTATTGTGACTAGAAATAGTTGTTTTAAGCCTTAACTTTACATTGAAAACGTGGAAAATCGAACTATAATGAAATTTTACCCATTTTGACATAAATAATCAAACTAAGAGTTTTGAAAATAAACAAGCCGAGTATAATCATTAAGATGTCACAAAGCTTATTGTGACTAGAAATCGTTGTTTTTAGCCTTAACTTCTCGTAGGAAATGTGGGACATTGGACGATAACGAAGTTTTTACGATTTTGTATAAAATCATAATTCTAATAGTTTTAAAATTTAATAAGATGAGCATAAACATATTTTATCTACAAACGCTTATTTTTAATAGAAATCGTTGTTTTAAGCCCTACCTTCACATTGGAAACGTGGGAAATAGAATTATAATGAAGTTTTACCGATTTTGACATAAATAATCAAACTAAGAGTTTTGAAAGTAAACAAGCCGTGTATAATAATTAAAGCTTTCACAAAGCTTATTGTGACTAGAAATAGTTGTTTTAAGCCTTAACTTCACATTGAAAACGTGGGAAATCGAACTATAATGAAGTTTTATCCATTTTGACATAAATAATCAAACTAAGAGTTTTGAAAGTAAACAAGCCGAGTATAATCATTAAAGCCTTCAAAAAGCTTATTGTGACTAGAAATAGTTGTTTTAAGCCTTAACTTTACATTGAAAACGTGGAAAATCGAACTATAATGAAATTTTACCCATTTTGACATAAATAATCAAACTAAGAGTTTTGAAAATAAACAAGCCGAGTATAATCATTAAGATGTCAAAAAGCTTATTGTGACTAGAAATCGTTGTTTTTAGCCTTAACTTCTCGTAGGGAACGTCGGACATTGGACGATAACGTAGTTTTAACTATTTTGTATAAAATCATAATTCTAATAGTTTTAAAATTTAACAAGACGAGCATAAACATATTTTATCTACAAACGCTTATTTTTAATAGAAATCGTTGTTTTAAGCCTTAACTTCACATTGGAAACGTGGGAAATCGAACTATAATGAAGTTTTACCTATTTTGACATAAATAATAAAACTAAGAGTTTTAAAAGTAAACAAGCCGAGTATAATCATTAAAGCCTTCACAAAGCTTATTGTGACTAGAAATAGTGGTTTTAAACCTTAACTTCACATTGAAAACGTGGGAAATCGAACTATAATGAAGTTTTACCAATTTTGACATAAATAATCAAACTAAGAGTTTTGAAAGTAAACAAGCCGAGTATAATCATTAAGATGTCACAAAGCTTATTGTGACTAGAAATCGTTGTTTTTAGCCTTAACTTCTTGTATGGAACGTGGGACATTGGACGAAAACGAAGTTTTTGCGATTTTGTATAAAATCATAATTCTATTAGTTTTAAAATTTAACCAGACGAGCATAAACATATTTTATCTAGAAACGCTTATTTTTAATAGAAATCGTTGTTTTAAGCCCTACCTTCACATTGGAAACGTAGGAAATCGAACTATAATGAAGTTTTACCCATTTTGACATAAATAATCAAACTAAGAGTTTTGAAAGTAAACAAGCCGAGTATAATCATTAAGATGTCACAAAGCTTATTGTGACTAGAAATCGTTGTTTTTAGCCTTAACTTCTCGTATGGAACGTGGGACATTGACGAAAACGAAGTTTTAGCGATTTTGTATAAAATCATAATTCTAATAGTTTTAAAATTTAACAAGACGAGCATAAACATATTTTATCTACAAACGCTTATTTTTAATAGAAATCGTTGTTTTAATCCCTACCTTCACATTGGAAACGTGGGAAATTGAATTAGAATGAAGTTTTACACATTTTGACATAAATAATCAAACTAAGAGTTTTGAAAGTAAACAAGCCGAGTATAATCATTAAAGCTTTCACAAAGCTTATTGTGACTAGAAATAGTTGTTTTAAGCCTTAACTTCACTTTGAAAACTTGGGAAATCGAACTATAATTAAGTTTTACCCATTTTGACATAAATAATCAAACTAAGAGTTTTGAAAGTAAACAAGCCGAGTATAATCATTAAAGCCTTCAAAAAGCTTATTGTGACTAGAAATAGTTGTTTTAAGCCTTAACTTTACATTGAAAACGTGGAAAATCGAACTATAATGAAATTTTACCCATTTTGACATAAATAATCAAACTAAGAGTTTTGAAAATAAACAAGCCGAGTATAATCATTAAGATGTCACAAAGCTTATTGTGACTAGAAATCGTTGTTTTTAGCCTTAACTTCTCGTAGGAAATGTGGGACATTGGACGATAACGAAGTTTTTTACGATTTTGTATAAAATCATAATTCTAATAGTTTTAAAATTTAACAAGATGAGCATAAACATATTTTATCTACAAACGCTTATTTTTAATAGAAATCGTTGTTTTAAGCCCTACCTTCACATTGGAAACGTGGGAAATAGAATTATAATGAAGTTTTACCGATTTTGACATAAATAATCAAACTAAGAGTTTTGAAAGTAAACAAGCCGTGTATAATAATTAAAGCTTTCACAAAGCTTATTGTGACTAGAAATAGTTGTTTTAAGCCTTAACTTCACATTGAAAACGTGGGAAATCGAACTATAATGAAGTTTTATCCATTTTGACATAAATAATCAAACTAAGAGTTTTGAAAGTAAAAAAGCCGAGTATAATCATTAAAGCCTTCAAAAAGCTTATTGTGACTAGAAATAGTTGTTTTAAGCCTTAACTTTACATTGAAAACGTGGAAAATCGAACTATAATGAAATTTTACCCATTTTGACATAAATAATCAAACTAAGAGTTTTGAAAATAAACAAGCCGAGTATAATCATTAAGATGTCACAAAGCTTATTGTGACTAGAAATCGTTGTTTTTAGCCTTAACTTCTCGTAGGGAACGTCGGACATTGGACGATAACGTAGTTTTAACTATTTTGTATAAAATCATAATTCTAATAGTTTTAAAATTTAACAAGACGAGCATAAACATATTTTATCTACAAACGCTTATTTTTAATAGAAATCGTCGTTTTAAGCCCTACCTTCACATTGGAAACGTGGGAAATCGAACAATAATGAAGTTTTACCAATTTTGACATAAATAATCAAACTAAGAGTTTTAAAAGTAAACAAGCCGAGTATAATCATTAAAGCCTTCACAAAGCTTATTGTGACTAGAAATAGTTGTTTTAAACCTTAACTTCACATTGAAAACGTGGGAAATCGAACTATAATGAAGTTTTCCCAATTTTGACATAAATAATCAAACTAAGAGTTTTGAAAGTAAACAAGCCGAGTATAATCATTAAAGCCTTCACAAAGCTTATTGGAACTAGAAATAGTTGTTTTAAGCCTTAACTTCACATTGAAAACGTGGGAAATCGAACTATAATGAAGTTTTACCCATTTTGACATAAATAATCAAACTAAGAGTTTTGAAAGTAAACAAGCCGAGTATAATCATTAAGATGTCACAAAGCTAATTGTACTAGAAATCCTTGTTTTTAGCCTTAACTTCTCGTAGGGAACGTGGGACATTTGACGATAACGAAGTTTTAACGATTTTGTATAAAATCATAATTCTATTAGTTTTAAAATTTAATAAGACGAGCATAAACATATTTTATCTACAAACGTTTATTTTTAATAGAAATCGTTGTTTTAAGCCTTAACTTCACATTGGAAACATGAGAAATCGAACTATAATGAAGTTTTACCTATTTTGGCATAAATAATCAAACTAAGAGTTTTGAAAGTAAAAAAGCCGAGTATAATCATTAAAGCTTTCACAAAGCTTATTGTGACTAGAAATAGTTGTTTTAAGCCTTAACTTCCCATTGAAAACGTGGGAAATCGAACTATAATGAAGTTTTACCCATTTTGACATAAATAATCAAACTAAGAGTTTTGAAAGTAAACAAGCCGAGTATAATCATTAAAGCCTTCACAAAGCTTATTGTGACTAGAAATAGTTGTTTTAAGCCTTAACTTCACATTGAAAACGTGGGAAATCGAACTATAATGAAATTTTACCCATTTTGACATAAATAATCAAACTAAGAGTTTTGAAAGTAAACAAGCCGAGTATAATCATTAAGATGTCACAAAGCTTATTGTACTAGAAATCGTTGTTTTTAGCCTTAACTTCTCGTAGGGAACGTGGGACATTGGACGATAACGAAGTTTTTACGATTTTGTATAAAATCATAATTCTAATAGTTTTAAAATTTAACAAGATGAGCATAAAAATATTTTATCTACAAACGCTTATTTTTAATAGAAATCGTTGTTTTAACCCTACCTTCACATTGGAAACGTGGGAAATAGAATTATAATGAAGTTTTACCGATTTTGATATAAATAATCAAACTAAGAGTTTTGAAAGTAAACAAGCCGAGTATATTAATTAAAGCTTTCACAAAGCTTATTGAGACTAGAAATAGTTGTTTTAAGCCTTAACTTCACATTGAAAACGTTGGAAATCGAACTATAATGAAGTTTTACCTATTTTGACATAAATAATCAAACTAAGAGTTTTGAAAGTAAACAAGCCGAGTATAATCATTAAAGCCTTCACAAAGCTTATTGTGACTACAAATAGTTGTTTTAAGCCTTAACTTCACATTGAAAACGTGGGAAATCGAACTATAATGAAATTTTACCCATTTTGACATAAATAATCAAACTAAGAGTTTTGAAAGTAAACAAGCCGAGTATAATCATTAAGATGTCACAAACCTTATTGTGACTAGAAATCGTTGTTTTTAGCCTTAACTTCTAGTAGGGAACAAGGGACATTGGACGATAACGAAGTTTTAACGATTTTGTATAAAATCATAATTCTAATAGTTTTAAAATTTAACAAGACGAGAATAAACATATTTCATCTACAAACGCTTATTTTTAATAGAAATCGTTGTTTTAAACTTGGAAACGTGGGAAATCGAATTATAATTAAGTTTTACCCATTTTGACATAAATAATCAAACTAAGAGTTTTGAAAGTAAACAAGCCGGGTATAATCATTAAATCTTTGACAAAGCTTATTGTGACTAGAAATAGTTGTTTTAAGCCTTAACTTCACATTGAAAACGTGGGAAATCGAACTATATGAAGTTTTACCCATTTTGACATAAATAATTAAACTAAGAGTTTTGAAAGTAAACAAGCCGAGTATAATCATTAAGATGTCACAAAGCTTATTGTAACTAGAAATCGTTGTTTTTAGCCTTAACTTCTCGTAGGGAACGTCGGACATTGGACGATAACGTAGTTTTAACTATTTTGTATAAAATCATAATTCTAATAGTTTTAAAATTTAACAAGACGAGCATAAACATATTTTATCTACAAACGCTTATTTTTAATAGAAATCGTTGTTTTAAGCCTTAACTTCACATTGGAAACGTGGGAAATCGAACTATAATGAAGTTTTACCTATTTTGACATAAATAATAAAACTAAGAGTTTTAAAAGTAAATAAGCCGAGTATAATCATTAAAGCCTTCACAAAGCTTATTGTGACTAGAAATAGTGGTTTTAAACCTTAACTTCACATTGAAAACGTGGGAAATCGAACTATAATGAAGTTTTACCAATTTTGACATAAATAATCAAACTAAGAGTTTTGAAAGTAAACAAGCCGAGTATAATCATTAAGATGTCACAAAGCTTATTGTGACTAGAAATCGTTGTTTTTAGCCTTAACTTCTTGTATGGAACGTGGGACATTGGACGAAAACGAAGTTTTTGCGATTTTGTATAAAATCATAATTCTATTAGTTTTAAAATTTAACCAGACGAGCATAAACATATTTTATCTACAAACGCTTATTTTTAATAGAAATCGTTGTTTTAAGCCCTACCTTCACATTGGAAACGTAGGAAATCGAACTATAATGAAGTTTTACCCATTTTGACATAAATAATCAAACTAAGAGTTTTGAAAGTAAACAAGCCGAGTATAATCATTAAGATGTCACAAAGCTTATTGTGACTAGAAATCGTTGTTTTTAGCCTTAACTTCTCGTATGGAACGTGGGACATTGGACGAAAACGAAGTTTTAGCGATTTTGTATAAAATCATAATTCTAATAGTTTTAAAATTTAACAAGACGAGCATAAACATATTTTATCTACAAACGCTTATTTTTAATAGAAATCGTTGTTTTAATCCCTACCTTCACATTGGAAACGTGGGAAATTGAATTAGAATGAAGTTTTACACATTTTGACATAAATAATCAAATTAAGAGTTTTGAAAGTAAATAAGCCGAGTATAATCATTAAAGCTTTCACAAAGCTTATTGTGACTAGAAATAGTTGTTTTAAGCCTTAACTTCACTTTGAAAACTTGGGAAATCGAACTATATGAAGTTTTACCCATTTTGACATAAATAATTAAACTAAGAGTTTTGAAAGTAAACAAGCCGAGTATAATCATTAAGATGTCACAAAGCTTATTGTGACTAGAAATCGTTGTTTTTAGCCTTAACTTCTCGTAGGGAACGTCGGACATTGGACGATAACGTAGTTTTAACTATTTTGTATAAAATCATAATTCTAATAGTTTTAAAATTTAACAAGACGAGCATAAACATATTTTATCTACAAACGCTTATTTTTAATAGAAATCGTTGTTTTAAGCCCTACCTTCACATTGGAAACGTGGGAAATCGAACTATAATGAAGTTTTACCTATTTTGACATAAATAATCAAACTAAGAGTTTTAAAAGTAAACAAGCCGAGTATAATCATTAAAGCCTTCACAAAGCTTATTGTGACTAGAAATAGTTGTTTTTAAACCTTAACTTCAATTTGAAAACGTGGGAAATCGAACTATAATGAAGTTTTCCCAATTTTGGCATAAATAATCAAACTAAGAGTTTTGAAAGTAAACAAGCCGAGTATAATCATTAAAGCCTTCACAAAGCTTATTGGAACTAGAAATAGTTGTTTTAAGCCTTAACTTCACATTGAAAACGTGGGAAATCGAACTATAATGAAATTTTACCCATTTTGACATAAATAATCAAACTAAGAGTTTTGAAAATAAACAAGCCGAGTATAATCATTAAGATGTCACAAAGCTTATTGTGACTAGAAATCGTTGTTTTTAGCCTTAACTTCTCGTAGGGAACGTCGGACATTGGACGATAACGTAGTTTTAACTATTTTGTATAAAATCATAATTCTAATAGTTTTAAAATTTAACAAGACGAGCATAAACATATTTTATCTACAAACGCTTATTTTTAATAGAAATCGTTGTTTTAAGCCTTAACTTCACATTGGAAACGTGGGAAATCGAACTATAATGAAGTTTTACCTATTTTGACATAAATAATAAAACTAAGAGTTTTAAAAGTAAACAAGCCGAGTATAATCATTAAAGCCTTCACAAAGCTTATTGTGACTAGAAATAGTGGTTTTAAACCTTAACTTCACATTGAAAACGTGGGAAATCGAACTATAATGAAGTTTTACCAATTTTGACATAAATAATCAAACTAAGAGTTTTGAAAGTAAACAAGCCGAGTATAATCATTAAGATGTCACAAAGCTTATTGTGACTAGAAATCGTTGTTTTTAGCCTTAACTTCTTGTATGGAACGTGGGACATTGGACGAAAACGAAGTTTTTGCGATTTTGTATAAAATCATAATTCTATTAGTTTTAAAATTTAACCAGACGAGCATAAACATATTTTATCTAGAAACGCTTATTTTTAATAGAAATCGTTGTTTTAAGCCCTACCTTCACATTGGAAACGTAGGAAATCGAACTATAATGAAGTTTTACCCATTTTGACATAAATAATCAAACTAAGAGTTTTGAAAGTAAACAAGCCGAGTATAATCATTAAGATGTCACAAAGCTTATTGTGACTAGAAATCGTTGTTTTTAGCCTTAACTTCTCGTATGGAACGTGAGACATTGGACGAAAACGAAGTTTTAGCGATTTTGTATAAAATCATAATTCTAATAGTTTTAAAATTTAACAAGACGAGCATAAACATATTTTATCTACAAACGCTTATTTTTAATAGAAATCGTTGTTTTAATCCCTACCTTCACATTGGAAACGTGGGAAATTGAATTAGAATGAAGTTTTACACATTTTGACATAAATAATCAAACTAAGAGTTTTGAAAGTAAACAAGCCGAGTATAATCATTAAAGCTTTCACAAAGCTTATTGTGACTAGAAATAGTTGTTTTAAGCCTTAACTTCACTTTGAAAACTTGGGAAATCGAACTATAATTAAGTTTTACCCATTTTGACATAAATAATCAAACTAAGAGTTTTGAAAGTAAACAAGCCGAGTATAATCATTAAAGCCTTCAAAAAGCTTATTGTGACTAGAAATAGTTGTTTTAAGCCTTAACTTTACATTGAAAACGTGGAAAATCGAACTATAATGAAATTTTACCCATTTTGACATAAATAATCAAACTAAGAGTTTTGAAAATAAACAAGCCGAGTATAATCATTAAGATGTCACAAAGCTTATTGTGACTAGAAATCGTTGTTTTTAGCCTTAACTTCTCGTAGGAAATGTGGGACATTGGACGATAACGAAGTTTTTACGATTTTGTATAAAATCATAATTCTAATAGTTTTAAAATTTAATAAGATGAGCATAAACATATTTTATCTACAAACGCTTATTTTTAATAGAAATCGTTGTTTTAAGCCCTACCTTCACATTGGAAACGTGGGAAATAGAATTATAATGAAGTTTTACCGATTTTGACATAAATAATCAAACTAAGAGTTTTGAAAGTAAACAAGCCGTGTATAATAATTAAAGCTTTCACAAAGCTTATTGTGACTAGAAATAGTTGTTTTAAGCCTTAACTTCACATTGAAAACGTGGGAAATCGAACTATAATGAAGTTTTATCCATTTTGACATAAATAATCAAACTAAGAGTTTTGAAAGTAAACAAGCCGAGTATAATCATTAAAGCCTTCAAAAAGCTTATTGTGACTAGAAATAGTTGTTTTAAGCCTTAACTTTACATTGAAAACGTGGAAAATCGAACTATAATGAAATTTTACCCATTTTGACATAAATAATCAAACTAAGAGTTTTGAAAATAAACAAGCCGAGTATAATCATTAAGATGTCAAAAAGCTTATTGTGACTAGAAATCGTTGTTTTTAGCCTTAACTTCTCGT
Source organism: Stephania japonica (assembly GCA_039657345.1). Lineage (NCBI taxonomy): Eukaryota > Viridiplantae > Streptophyta > Magnoliopsida > Ranunculales > Menispermaceae > Stephania > Stephania japonica. The sequence goes on along the minus strand of CM077563.1, from coordinate 25,340,177 downwards.
AGGGAACGTCGGACATTGGACGATAACGTAGTTTTAACTATTTTGTATAAAATCATAATTCTAATAGTTTTAAAATTTAACAAGACGAGCATAAACATATTTTATCTACAAACGCTTATTTTTAATAGAAATCGTTGTTTTAAGCCTTAACTTCACATTGGAAACGTGGGAAATCGAACTATAATGAAGTTTTACCTATTTTGACATAAATAATAAAACTAAGAGTTTTAAAAGTAAACAAGCCGAGTATAATCATTAAAGCCTTCACAAAGCTTATTGTGACTAGAAATAGTGGTTTTAAACCTTAACTTCACATTGAAAACGTGGGAAATCGAACTATAATGAAGTTTTACCAATTTTGACATAAATAATCAAACTAAGAGTTTTGAAAGTAAACAAGCCGAGTATAATCATTAAGATGTCACAAAGCTTATTGTGACTAGAAATCGTTGTTTTTAGCCTTAACTTCTTGTATGGAACGTGGGACATTGGACGAAAACGAAGTTTTTGCGATTTTGTATAAAATCATAATTCTATTAGTTTTAAAATTTAACCAGACGAGCATAAACATATTTTATCTAGAAACGCTTATTTTTAATAGAAATCGTTGTTTTAAGCCCTACCTTCACATTGGAAACGTAGGAAATCGAACTATAATGAAGTTTTACCCATTTTGACATAAATAATCAAACTAAGAGTTTTGAAAGTAAACAAGCCGAGTATAATCATTAAGATGTCACAAAGCTTATTGTGACTAGAAATCGTTGTTTTTAGCCTTAACTTCTCGTATGGAACGTGGGACATTGGACGAAAACGAAGTTTTAGCGATTTTGTATAAAATCATAATTCTAATAGTTTTAAAATTTAACAAGACGAGCATAAACATATTTTATCTACAAACGCTTATTTTTAATAGAAATCGTTGTTTTAATCCCTACCTTCACATTGGAAACGTGGGAAATTGAATTAGAATGAAGTTTTACACATTTTGACATAAATAATCAAACTAAGAGTTTTGAAAGTAAACAAGCCGAGTATAATCATTAAAGCTTTCACAAAGCTTATTGTGACTAGAAATAGTTGTTTTAAGCCTTAACTTCACTTTGAAAACTTGGGAAATCGAACTATAATTAAGTTTTACCCATTTTGACATAAATAATCAAACTAAGAGTTTTGAAAGTAAACAAGCCGAGTATAATCATTAAAGCCTTCAAAAAGCTTATTGTGACTAGAAATAGTTGTTTTAAGCCTTAACTTTACATTGAAAACGTGGAAAATCGAACTATAATGAAATTTTACCCATTTTGACATAAATAATCAAACTAAGAGTTTTGAAAATAAACAAGCCGAGTATAATCATTAAGATGTCACAAAGCTTATTGTGACTAGAAATCGTTGTTTTTAGCCTTAACTTCTAGGAAATGTGGGACATTGGACGATAACGAAGTTTTTACGATTTTGTATAAAATCATAATTCTAATAGTTTTAAAATTTAACAAGATGAGCATAAACATATTTTATCTACAAACGCTTATTTTTAATAGAAATCGTTGTTTTAAGCCCTACCTTCACATTGGAAACGTGGGAAATAGAATTATAATGAAGTTTTACCGATTTTGACATAAATAATCAAACTAAGAGTTTTGAAAGTAAACAAGCCGTGTATAATAATTAAAGCTTTCACAAAGCTTATTGTGACTAGAAATAGTTGTTTTAAGCCTTAACTTCACATTGAAAACGTGGGAAATCGAACTATAATGAAGTTTTATCCATTTTGACATAAATAATCAAACTAAGAGTTTTGAAAGTAAACAAGCCGAGTATAATCATTAAAGCCTTCAAAAAGCTTATTGTGACTAGAAATAGTTGTTTTAAGCCTTAACTTTACATTGAAAACGTGGAAAATCGAACTATAATGAAATTTTACCCATTTTGACATAAATAATCAAACTAAGAGTTTTGAAAATAAACAAGCCGAGTATAATCATTAAGATGTCACAAAGCTTATTGTGACTAGAAATCGTTGTTTTTAGCCTTAACTTCTCGTAGGGAACGTCGGACATTGGACGATAACGTAGTTTTAACTATTTTGTATAAAATCATAATTCTAATAGTTTTAAAATTTAACAAGACGAGCATAAACATATTTTATCTACAAACGCTTATTTTTAATAGAAATCGTCGTTTTAAGCCCTACCTTCACATTGGAAACGTGGGAAATCGAACAATAATGAAGTTTTACCAATTTTGACATAAATAATCAAACTAAGAGTTTTAAAAGTAGACAAGCCGAGTATAATCATTAAAGCCTTCACAAAGCTTATTGTGACTAGAAATAGTTGTTTTAAACCTTAACTTCACATTGAAAACGTGGGAAATCGAACTATAATGAAGTTTTCCCAATTTTGACATAAATAATCAAACTAAGAGTTTTGAAAGTAAACAAGCCGAGTATAATCATTAAAGCCTTCACAAAGCTTATTGGAACTAGAAATAGTTGTTTTAAGCCTTAACTTCACATTGAAAACGTGGGAAATCGAACTATAATGAAGTTTTACCCATTTTGACATAAATAATCAAACTAAGAGTTTTGAAAGTAAACAAGCCAGTATAATCATTAAGATGTCACAAAGCTAATTGTACTAGAAATCCTTGTTTTTAGCCTTAACTTCTCGTAGGGAACGTGGGACATTTGACGATAACGAAGTTTTAACGATTTTGTATAAAATCATAATTCTATTAGTTTTAAAATTTAATAAGACGAGCATAAACATATTTTATCTACAAACGTTTATTTTTAATAGAAATCGTTGTTTTAAGCCTTAACTTCACATTGGAAACATGAGAAATCGAACTATAATGAAGTTTTACCTATTTTGGCATAAATAATCAAACTAAGAGTTTTGAAAGTAAAAAAGCCGAGTATAATCATTAAAGCTTTCACAAAGCTTATTGTGACTAGAAATAGTTGTTTTAAGCCTTAACTTCCCATTGAAAACGTGGGAAATCGAACTATAATGAAGTTTTACCCATTTTGACATAAATAATCAAACTAAGAGTTTTGAAAGTAAACAAGCCGAGTATAATCATTAAAGCCTTCACAAAGCTTATTGTGACTAGAAATAGTTGTTTTAAGCCTTAACTTCACATTGAAAACGTGGGAAATCGAACTATAATGAAATTTTACCCATTTTGACATAAATAATCAAACTAAGAGTTTTGAAAGTAAACAAGCCGAGTATAATCATTAAGATGTCACAAAGCTTATTGTACTAGAAATCGTTGTTTTTAGCCTTAACTTCTCGTAGGGAACGTGGGACATTGGACGATAACGAAGTTTTTACGATTTTGTATAAAATCATAATTCTAATAGTTTTAAAATTTAACAAGATGAGCATAAAAATATTTTATCTACAAACGCTTATTTTTAATAGAAATCGTTGTTTTAAGCCCTACCTTCACATTGGAAACGTGGGAAATAGAATTATAATGAAGTTTTACCGATTTTGATATAAATAATCAAACTAAGAGTTTTGAAAGTAAACAAGCCGAGTATATTAATTAAAGCTTTCACAAAGCTTATTGAGACTAGAAATAGTTGTTTTAAGCCTTAACTTCACATTGAAAACGTTGGAAATCGAACTATAATGAAGTTTTACCTATTTTGACATAAATAATCAAACTAAGAGTTTTGAAAGTAAACAAGCCGAGTATAATCATTAAAGCCTTCACAAAGCTTATTGTGACTACAAATAGTTGTTTTAAGCCTTAACTTCACATTGAAAACGTGGGAAATCGAACTATAATGAAATTTTACCCATTTTGACATAAATAATCAAACTAAGAGTTTTGAAAGTAAACAAGCCGAGTATAATCATTAAGATGTCACAAACCTTATTGTGACTAGAAATCGTTGTTTTTAGCCTTAACTTCTCGTAGGGAACAAGGGACATTGGACGATAACGAAGTTTTAACGATTTTGTATAAAATCATAATTCTAATAGTTTTAAAATTTAACAAGACGAGAATAAACATATTTCATCTACAAACGCTTATTTTTAATAGAAATCGTTGTTTTAAACTTGGAAACGTGGGAAATCGAATTATAATTAAGTTTTACCCATTTTGACATAAATAATCAAACTAAGAGTTTTGAAAGTAAACAAGCGGGTATAATCATTAAATCTTTGACAAAGCTTATTGTGACTAGAAATAGTTGTTTTAAGCCTTAACTTCACATTGAAAACGTGGGAAATCGAACTATATGAAGTTTTACCCATTTTGACATAAATAATTAAACTAAGAGTTTTGAAAGTAAACAAGCCGAGTATAATCATTAAGATGTCACAAAGCTTATTGTAACTAGAAATCGTTGTTTTTAGCCTTAACTTCTCGTAGGGAACGTCGGACATTGGACGATAACGTAGTTTTAACTATTTTGTATAAAATCATAATTCTAATAGTTTTAAAATTTAACAAGACGAGCATAAACATATTTTATCTACAAACGCTTATTTTTAATAGAAATCGTTGTTTTAAGCCTTAACTTCACATTGGAAACGTGGGAAATCGAACTATAATGAAGTTTTACCTATTTTGACATAAATAAATAATAAAACTAAGAGTTTTAAAAGTAAATAAGCCGAGTATAATCATTAAAGCCTTCACAAAGCTTATTGTGACTAGAAATAGTGGTTTTAAACCTTAACTTCACATTGAAAACGTGGGAAATCGAACTATAATGAAGTTTTACCAATTTTGACATAAATAATCAAACTAAGAGTTTTGAAAGTAAACAAGCCGAGTATAATCATTAAGATGTCACAAAGCTTATTGTGACTAGAAATCGTTGTTTTTAGCCTTAACTTCTTGTATGGAACGTGGGACATTGGATGAAAACGAAGTTTTTGCGATTTTGTATAAAATCATAATTCTATTAGTTTTAAAATTTAACCAGACGAGCATAAACATATTTTATCTACAAACGCTTATTTTTAATAGAAATCGTTGTTTTAAGCCCTACCTTCACATTGGAAACGTAGGAAATCGAACTATAATGAAGTTTTACCCATTTTGACATAAATAATCAAACTAAGAGTTTTGAAAGTAAACTGCCGAGTATAATCATTAAGATGTCACAAAGCTTATTGTGACTAGAAATCGTTGTTTTTAGCCTTAACTTCTCGTATGGAACGTGGGACATTGGACGAAAAAACGAAGTTTTAGCGATTTTGTATAAAATCATAATTCTAATAGTTTTAAAATTTAACAAGACGAGCATAAACATATTTTATCTACAAACGCTTATTTTTAATAGAAATCGTTGTTTTAATCCCTACCTTCACATTGGAAACGTGGGAAATTGAATTAGAATGAAGTTTTACACATTTTGACATAAATAATCAAATTAAGAGTTTTGAAAGTAAATAAGCCGAGTATAATCATTAAAGCTTTCACAAAGCTTATTGTGACTAGAAATAGTTGTTTTAAGCCTTAACTTCACTTTGAAAACTTGGGAAATCGAACTATATGAAGTTTTACCCATTTTGACATAAATAATTAAACTAAGAGTTTTGAAAGTAAACAAGCCGAGTATAATCATTAAGATGTCACAAAGCTTATTGTGACTAGAAATCGTTGTTTTTAGCCTTAACTTCTCGTAGGGAACGTCGGACATTGGACGATAACGTAGTTTTAACTATTTTGTATAAAATCATAATTCTAATAGTTTTAAAATTTAACAAGACGAGCATAAACATATTTTATCTACAAACGCTTATTTTTAATAGAAATCGTTGTTTTAAGCCCTACCTTCACATTGGAAACGTGGGAAATCGAACTATAATGAAGTTTTACCTATTTTGACATAAATAATCAAACTAAGAGTTTTAAAAGTAAACAAGCCGAGTATAATCATTAAAGCCTTCACAAAGCTTATTGTGACTAGAAATAGTTGTTTTAAGCCTTAACTACACATTGAAAACGTGAGAAATCGAACCATAATGAAGTTTTACCCATTTTGACATAAATAATGAAACTAAGAGTTTTGAAAGTAAACAAGCCGAGTATAATCATTAAAGCCTTCACAAAGCTTATTGTGACTACAAATAGTTGTTTTAAGCCTTAACTTCACATTGAAAACGTGGGAAATCGAACTATAATGAAATTTTACCCATTTTGACATAAATAATCAAACTAAGAGTTTTGAAAATAAACAAGCCGAGTATAATCATTAAAATGTCACAAAGCTTATTGTGACTAGAAATCGTTGTTTTTAGCCTTAACTTCTCGTAGGAAATGTGGGACATTGGACGATAACGAAGTTTTAACGATTTTGTATAAAATCATAATTCTAATAGTTTTAAAAATTAACAAGACGAGCATAAACATATTTTATTTACAAACGCTTATTTTTAATAGAAATTGTTGTTTTAAGCCTTAACTTCACATTGGAAACGTAGGAAATCGAACTATAATGATGTTTTACCCATTTTGACATAAATAATCAAACTAAGAGTTTTGAAAGTAAACAAGCCGAGTATAATCATTAAAGCCTTCACAAATCTTATTGGGACTAGAAATAGTTGTTTTAAGCGTTAACTTCACATTGAAAACGTGGGAAATCGAACTATAATGAAGTTTTACCAATTTTGACATAAATAATCAAACTATGAGTTTTGAAAGTAAACAAGTCGAGTATAATCATTAAAGCCTTCACAAAGCTTATTGGGACTAGAAATAGTTGTTTTAAGCCTTAACTTCACATTGAAAACGTGGGAAATCGAACTATAATGAAGTTTTACCCATTTTGACATAAATAATCAAACTAAGAGTTTTGAAAGTAAACAAGCCGAGTATAATCATTAAAGCCTTCACAAAGCTTATTGTGACTAGAAATAGTTGTTTTAAGCCTTAACTTCACATTGAAAACGTGGGAAATCGAACTATAATGAAGTTTTACCAATTTTGACATAAATAATCAAACTAAGAGTTTTGAAAGTAAACAAGGCGAGTATAATCATTAAGATGTCACAAAGCTTATTGTGACTAGAAATCGTTGTTTTTAGCCTTAACTTCTCGTAGGGAACGTGGGACATTAGACGATAACGAAGTTTTAACGATTTTGTATAAAATCATAATTCTAATAGTTTTAAAAATTAACAAGACGAGTATAAACATATTTTATCTACAAACGCTTATTTTTAATAGAAATTGTTGTTTTAAGCCTTAACTTCACATTGGAAACGTAGGAAATCGAACTATAATGATGTTTTACCCATTTTGACATAAATAATCAAACTAAGAGTTTTGAAAGTAAACAAGACGAGTATAATCATTAAGATGTCACAAAGCTTATTGTGACTAGAAATCGTTGTTTTTAGCCTTAACTTCTCGTAGGGAACGTGGGACATTGGACGATAACGAAGTTTTAACGATTTTGTATAAAATCATAATTCTAATAGTTTTAAAATTTAACAAGACGAGAATAAACATATTTTATCTGCAAACGCTTATTTTTAATAGAAATCGTTTTTTTAAGCCCTACCTTCACATTGAAAACATGGGAAATCGAATTATAATGAAGTTTTACCTATTTTGACATAAATAATCAAACTAAGAGTTTTAAAAGTAAACAAGCCGAGTATAATCATTAAAGCCTTCACAAAGCTTATTGTGACTAGAAATAGTTGTTTTAAGCCTTAACTACACATTGAAAACGTGAGAAATCGAACTATAATGAAGTTTTACCCATTTTGACATAAATAATCAAACTAAGAGTTTTGAAAGTAAACAAGCCGAGTATAATCATTAAAGCCTTCACAAAGCTTATAGTGACTAGAAATAGTTGTTTTAAGCCTTAACTTCACATTGAAAACGTGGGAAATCGAACTATAATTAAATTTTACCCATTTTAACATAAATAATCAAACTAAGAGTTTTGAAAGTAAACAAGCCGAGTATAATCATTAAGATGTCACAAAGCTTATTGTGACTAGAAATCGTTGTTTTTAGCCTTAACTTCTCGTATGGAACGTGGGACATTGGACGAAAACGAAGTTTTTGCGATTTTGTATTAAATCATAATTCTAATAGTTTTAAAATTTAACAAGACGAGCATAAACATATTTTATCTACAAACGCTTATTTTTAATAGAAATCGTTGTTTTAAGCCCTACCTTCACATTGGAAACGTGGGAAATAGAATTATAATGAAGTTTTACCGATTTTGACATAAATAATTAAACTAAGAGTTTTGAAAGTAAATAAGCCGAGTATAATCATTAATGCTTTCACAAAGCTTATTGTGACTAGAAATAGTTGTTTTAAGCCTTAACTTCACATTGAAAACGTGGGAAATCGAACTATAATGAAGTTTTACCCATTTTGACATAAATAATCAAACTAAGAGTTTTGAAAGTAAACAAGCCGAGTATAATCATTAAGATGTCACAAAGCTTATTGTACTAGAAATCGTTGTTTTTAGCCTTAACTTATCGTAGGGAACGTGGGACATTGGACGATAATGAAGTTTTTAGGATTTTGTATAAAATCATAATTCTAATAGTTTTAAAATTTAACAAGATGAGAATAAAAATATTTTATCTACAAACACTTATTTTTAATAGAAATCGTTGTTTTAAGCCCTACCTTCACATTGGAAACGTGGGAAATAGAATTATAATGAAGTTTTACCGATTTTGACATAAATAATCAAACTAAGAGTTTTGAAAGTAAACAAGCCGAGTATAATCATTAAAGCTTTCACAAAGCTTATTGTGACTAGAAATAGTTGTTTTAAGCCTTAACTTCACATTGAAAACGTGGGAAATCGAACTATAATGAAGTTTTACCCATTTTGACATAAATAATCAAACTAAGAGTTTTGAAAGTAAACAAGCCGAGTATAATCATTAAGATGTCACAAAGCTTATTGTACTAGAAATCCTTGTTTTTAGCCTTAACTTCTCGTAGGGAACGTGGGACATTGGACGATAACGAAGTTTTAACGATTTTGAATAAAATCATAATTTTAATAGTTTTAAAATTTAACAAGACGAGCATAAACATATTTTATCTACAAACGCTTATTTTTAATAGAAATCGTTGTTTTAAGCCTTAACTTCACATTGGAAACGTGGGAAATCGAACTATAATGATGTTTTACCTATTTTGACATAAATAATCAAACTAAGAGTTTTAAAAGTAAACAAGCCGAGTATAATCATTAAAGCCTTCACAAAGCTTATTGTGACTAGAAATAGTTGTTTTAAACCTTAACTTCACATTGAAAACGTGGGAAATCGAACTATAATGAAGTTTTCCCAATTTTGACATAAATAATCAAACTAAGAGTTTTGAAAGTAAACAAGCCGAGTATAATCATTAAAGCCTTCACAAAGCTTATTGGAACTAGAAATAGTTGTTTTAAGCCTTAACTTCACATTGAAAACGTGGGAAATCGAACTATAATGAAGTTTTACCCATTTTGACATAAATAATCAAACTAATAGTTTTGAAAGTAAACAAGTCGAGTATAATCATTAAAGCCTTTACAAAGCTTATTGTGACTAGAAATAGTTGTTTTAAGCCTTAACTTCACAATGAAAACGTGGAAATCGAACTATAATGAAGTTTTACCCATTTTGACATAAATAATCAAACTAAGAGTTTTGAAAGTAAACAAGCCGAGTATAATTATTAAGATGTCACAAAGCTTATTGTGTCTAGAAATCGTTGTTTTTAGCCTTAACTTCTCGTAGGGAACGTGGGACATTGGACGATAACGAAGTTTTAACGATTTTGTATAAAATCATAATTCTAATAGTTTTAAAATTTAACAAGATGAGCATAAAAATATTTTATCTACAAACGCTTATTTTTAATAGAAATCGTTGTTTTAAGCCCTACCTTCACATTGGAAACGTGGGAAATAGAATTATAATGAAGTTTTACCGATTTTGACATAAATAATCAAACTAAGAGTTTTGAAAGTAAACAAGCCGAGTATATTAATTAAAGCTTTCACAAAGCTTATTGAGACTAGAAATAGTTGTTTTAAGCCTTAACTTCACATTGAAAACGTTTGAAATCGAACTATAATGAAGTTTTACCTATTTTGACATAAATAATCAAACTAAGAGTTTTGAAAGTAAACAAGCCGAGTATAATCATTAAAGCCTTCACAAAGCTTATTGTGACTACAAATAGTTGTTTTAAGACTTAACTTCACATTGAAAACGTGGGAAATCGAACTATAATGAAATTTTACCCATTTTGACATAAATAATCAAACTAAGAGTTTTGAAAGTAAACAAGCCGAGTATAATCATTAAGATGTCACAAACCTTATTGTGACTAGAAATCGTTGTTTTTAGCCTTAACTTCTCGTAGGGAACGTGGGACATTGGACGATAACGAAGTTTTTACGATTTTGTATAAAATCATAATTCTAATAGTTTTAAAATTTAACAAGATGAGAATAAAAATATTTTATCTACAAACACTTATTTTTAATAGAAATCGTTGTTTTAAGCCCTACCTTCACATTGGAATCGTGGGAAATAGAATTAAAATGAAGTTTTACCGATTTTGACATAAATAATCAAACTAAGAGTTTTGAAAGTAAACAAGCCGAGTATAATCATTAAAGCCTTCACAAAGCTTATTGTGACTACAAATAGTTGTTTTAAGACTTAACTTCACATTGAAAACGTGGGAAATCGAACTATAATGAAATTTTACCCATTTTGACATAAATAATCAAACTAAGAGTTTTGAAAGTAAACAAGCCGAGTATAATCATTAAGATGTCACAAACCTTATTGTGACTAGAAATCGTTGTTTTTAGCCTTAACTTCTCGTAGGGAACGTGGGACATTGGACGATAACGAAGTTTTAACGATTTTGTATAAAATCATAATTCTAATAGTTTTAAAATTTAACAAGACGAGCATAAACATATTTTATCTACAAATGCTTATTTTTAATAGAAATCGTTGTTTTAATCCCTACCTTCACATTGGAAACGTGGGAAATTGAATTAGAATGAAGTTTTACACATTTTGACATAAATAATCAAACTAAGAGTTTTGAAAGTAAACAAGCCGAGTATAATCATTAAAGCCTTTACAAAGCTTATTGTGACTAGAAATAGTTGTTTTAAGCCTTAACTTCACATTGAAAACGTGGGAAATCGAACTATAATGAAGTTTTACCCATTTTGACATAAATAATCAAACTAAGAGTTTTGAAAGTAAACAAGCCGAGTATAATCATTAAGATGTCACAAAGCTTATTGTACTAGAAATCGTTGTTTTTAGCCTTAACTTATCGTAGGGAACGTGGGACATTGGACGATAATGAAGTTTTTACGATTTTGTATAAAATCATAATTCTAATAGTTTTAAAATTTAACAAGATGAGAATAAAAATATTTTATCTACAAACACTTATTTTTAATAGAAATCGTTGTTTTAAGCCCTACCTTCACATTGGAAACGTGGGAAATAGAATTATAATGAAGTTTTACCGATTTTGACATAAATAATCAAACTAAGAGTTTTGAAAGTAAACAAGCCGAGTATAATCATTAAAGCTTTCACAAAGCTTATTGTGACTAGAAATAGTTGTTTTAAGCCTTAACTTCACATTGAAAACGTGGGAAATCGAACTATAATGAAGTTTTACCCATTTTGACATAAATAATCAAACTAAGAGTTTTGAAAGTAAACAAGCCGAGTATAATCATTAAGATGTCACAAAGCTTATTGTACTAGAAATCCTTGTTTTTAGCCTTAACTTCTCGTAGGGAACGTGGGACATTGGACGATAACGAAGTTTTAACGATTTTGAATAAAATCATAATTTTAATAGTTTTAAAATTTAACAAGACAAGCATAAACATATTTTATCTACAAACGCTTATTTTTAATAGAAATCGTTGTTTTAAGCCTTAACTTCACATTGGAAACGTGGGAAATCGAACTATAATGATGTTTTACCTATTTTGACATAAATAATCAAACTAAGAGTTTTAAAAGTAAACAAGCCGAGTATAATCATTAAAGCCTTCACAAAGCTTATTGTGACTAGAAATAGTTGTTTTAAACCTTAACTTCACATTGAAAACGTGGGAAATCGAACTATAATGAAGTTTTCCCAATTTTGACATAAATAATCAAACTAAGAGTTTTGAAAGTAAACAAGTTTGAGTATAATCATTAAAGCCTTCACAAAGCTTATTGGAACTAGAAATAGTTGTTTTAAGCCTTAACTTCACATTGAAAACGTGGGAAATCGAACTATAATGAAGTTTTACCCATTTTGACATAAATAATCAAACTAAGAGTTTTGAAAGTAAACAAGCCGAGTATAATCATTAAAGCCTTTACAAAGCTTATTGTGACTAGAAATAGTTGTTTTAAGCCTTAACTTCACAATGAAAACGTGGGAAATCGAACTATAATGAAGTTTTACCCATTTTGACATAAATAATCAAACTAAGAGTTTTGAAAGTAAACAAGCCGAGTATAATTATTAAGATGTCACAAAGCTTATTGTGACTAGAAATCGTTGTTTTTAGCCTTAACTTCTCGTAGGGAACGTGGGACATTGGACGATAACGAAGTTTTAACGATTTTGTATAAAATCATAATTCTAATAGTTTTAAAATTTAACAAGATGAGCATAAAAATATTTTATCTACAAACGCTTATTTTTAATAGAAATCGTTGTTTTAAGCCCTACCTTCACATTGGAAACGTGGGAAATAGAATTATAATGAAGTTTTACCGATTTTGACATAAATAAACAAACTAAGAGTTTTGAAAGTAAACAAGCCGAGTATATTAATTAAAGCTTTCACAAAGCTTATTGAGACTAGAAATAGTTGTTTTAAGCCTTAACTTCACGTTGAAAACGTTGGAAATCGAACTATAATGAAGTTTTACCTATTTTGACATAAATAATCAAACTAAGAGTTTTGAAAGTAAACAAGCCGAGTATAATCATTAAAGCCTTCACAAAGCTTATTGTGACTACAAATAGTTGTTTTAAGCCTTAACTTCACATTGAAAACGTGGGAAATCGAACTATAATGAAATTTTACCCATTTTGACATAAATAATCAAACTAAGAGTTTTGAAAGTAAACAAGCCGAGTATAATCATTAAGATGTCACAAACCTTATTGTGACTAGAAATCGTTGTTTTTAGCCTTAACTTCTCGTAGGGAACGTGGGACATTGGACGATAACGAAGTTTTTACGATTTTGTATAAAATCATAATTCTAATAGTTTTAAAATTTAACAAGATGAGCATAAACATATTTTATCTACAAACGCTTATTTTTAATAGAAATCGTTGTTTTAAGCCCTACCTTCACATTGGAAACGTGGGAAATAGAATTATAATGAAGTTTTACCGATTTTGACATAAATAATCAAACTAAGAGTTTTGAAAGTAAACAAGCCGAGTATAATCATTAATGCTTTCACAAAGCTTATTGTGACTAGAAATAGTTGTTTTAAGCCTTAACTTCACATTGAAAACGTGGGAAATCGAACTATAATGAAGTTTTACCCATTTTGACATAAATAATCAAACTAAGAGTTTTGAAAGTAAACAAGCCGAGTATAATCATTAAGATGTCACAAAGCTTATTGTACTAGAAATCGTTGTTTTTAGCCTTAACTTATCGTAGGGAACGTGGGACATTGGACGATAATGAAGTTTTTACGATTTTGTATAAAATCATAATTCTAATAGTTTTAAAATTTAACAAGATGAGCATAAAAATATTTTATCTACAAACACTTATTTTTAATAGAAATCGTAGTTTTAAGCCCTACCTTCACATTGGAAACGTGGGAAATAGAATTATAATGAAGTTTTACCGATTTTGACATAAATAATCAAACTAAGAGTTTTGAAAGTAAACAAGCCGAGTATAATCATTAAAGCTTTCACAAAGCTTATTGTGACTAGAAATAGTTGTTTTAAGCCTTAACTTCACATTGAAAACGTGGGAAATCGAACTATAATGAAGTTTTACCCATTTTGACATAAATAATCAAACTAAGAGTTTTGAAAGTAAACAAGTGAGTATAATCATTAAGATGTCACAAAGCTTATTGTACTAGAAATCCTTGTTTTTAGCCTTAACTTCGTAGGGAACGTGGGACATTGGACGATAACGAAGTTTTAACGATTTTGAATAAAATCATAATTTTAATAGTTTTAAAATTTAACAAGACGAGCATAAACATATTTTATCTACAAACGCTTATTTTTAATAGAAATCGTTGTTTTAAGCCTTAACTTCACATTGGAAACGTGGGAAATCGAACTATAATGAAGTTTTACCTATTTTGACATAAATAATCAAACTAAGAGTTTTAAAAGTAAACAAGCCGAGTATAATCATTAAAGCTTTCACAAAGCTTATTGTGACTAGAAATATTTGTTTTAAGCCTTAACTTCACATTGAAAACGTGGGAAATCGAACTATAATGAAGTTTTACCCATTTTGACATAAATAATCAAACTAAGAGTTTTGAAAGTAAACAAGCCGAGTATAATCATTAAGATGTCACAAAGCTTATTGTACTAGAAATCCTTGTTTTTAGCCTTAACTTCCCGTATGGAACGTGGGACATTGGACGATAACGAAGTTTTAACGATTTTGAATAAAATCATAATTTTAATAGTTTTAAAATTTAACAAGACGAGCATAAACATATTTTATCTACAAACGCTTATTTTTAATAGAAATCGTTGTTTTAAGCCTTAACTTCACATTGGAAACGTGGGAAATCGAACTATAATGAAGTTTTACCTATTTTGACATAAATAATCAAACTAAGAGTTTTAAAAGTAAACAAGCCGAGTATAATCATTAAAGCCTTCACAAAGCTTATTGTGACTAGAAATAGTTGTTTTAAACATTAACTTCACATTGAAAACGTGGGAAATCGAACTATAATGAAGTTTTTCCAATTTTGACATAAATAATCAAACTAAGAGTTTTGAAAGTAAACAAGCCGAGTATAATCATTAAAGCCTTCACAAAGCTTATTGGAACTAGAAATAGTTGTTTTAAGCCTTAACTTCACATTGAAAACGTGGGAAATCGAACTATAATGAAGTTTTTCCCATTTTGACATAAATAA
This sequence comes from Stephania japonica, assembly GCA_039657345.1. Lineage (NCBI taxonomy): Eukaryota > Viridiplantae > Streptophyta > Magnoliopsida > Ranunculales > Menispermaceae > Stephania > Stephania japonica. The sequence continues at coordinate 25,325,007 of CM077563.1, read as the reverse complement.
TCAAACTAAGAGTTTTGAAAGTAAACAAGCCGAGTATAATCATTAAGATGTCACAAAGCTTATTGTACTAGAAATCCTTGTTTTAAGCCTTAACTTCTTGTAGGGAACGTGGGACATTGGACGCTAACGAAGTTTTAACGATTTTGTATAAAATCATAATTTTAATAGTTTTAAAATTTAACAAGACGAGCATAAACATATTTTATCTACAAACGCTTATATTTAATAGAAATCGTTGTTTTAAGCCTTAACTTCACATTGGAAACGTGGGAAATCGAACTATAATGATGTTTTACCTATTTTGACATAAATAATCAAACTAAGAGTTTTAAAAGTAAACAAGCCGAGTATAATCATTAAAGCCTTCATAAAGCTTATTGTGACTAGAAATAGTTGTTTTAAACCTTAACTTCACATTGAAAACGTGGGAAATCGAACTATAATGAAGTTTTCCCAATTTTGACATAAATATTCAAACTAAGAGTTTTGAAAGTAAACAAGCCGAGTATAATCATTAAAGCCTTCACAAAGCTTATTGGAACTAGAAATAGTTGTTTTAAGCCTTAACTTCACATTGAAAACGTGGGAAATCGAACTATAATGAAGTTTTACCCATTTTGACATAAATAATCAAACTAAGAGTTTTGAAAGTAAACAAGCCGAGTATAATCATTAAAGCCTTTACAAAGCTTATTGTGACTAGAAATAGTTTTTTTAAGCCTTAACTTCACATTGAAAACGTGGGAAATCGAACTATAATGAAGTTTTACCCATTTTGACATAAATAATCAAACTAAGAGTTTTGAAAGTAAACAAGCCGAGTATAATCATTAAGATGTCACAAAGCTTATTGTGACTAAAAATCGTTGTTTTTAGCCTTAACTTCTCGTAGGGAACGTGGGACATTGGACGATAACGAAGTTTTAACGATTTTGTATAAAATCATAATTCTAATAGTTTTAAAATTTAACAAGACGAGCATAAACATATTTTATCTACAAACGCTTATTTTTAATAGAAATCGTTGTTTTAAGCCTTAACTTCACATTGGAAACGTAGGAAATCGAACTATAATGAAGTTTTACCCATTTTGACATAAATAATCAAACTAAGAGTTTTGAAAGTAAACAAGCCGAGTATAATCATTAAGATGTCACAAAGCTTATTGTGACTAGAAATCGTTGTTTTTAGCCTTAACTTATCGTAGGGAACGTGGGACATTGGACGATAATGAAGTTTTTACGATTTTGTATAAAATCATAATTCTAATAGTTTTAAAATTTAACAAGATGAGCATAAACATATTTTATCTACGAACGCTTATTTTTAATAGAAATCGTTGTTTTAAGCCCTACCTTCACATTGGAAACGTGGGAAATAGAATTATAATGAAGTTTTACCGATTTTGACATAAATAATCAAACTAAGAGTTTTGAAAGTAAACAAGCCGAGTATAATCATTAATGCTTTCACAAAGCTTATTGTGACTAGAAATAGTTGTTTTAAGCCTTAACTTCACATTGAAAACGTGGGAAATCGTACTATAATGAAGTTTTACCCATTTTGACATAAACAATCAAACTAAGAGTTTTGAAAGTAAACAAGCCGAGTATAATCATTAAGATGTCACAAAGCTTATTGTACTAGAAATCGTTGTTTTTAGCCTTAACTTATCGTAGGGAATGTGGGACATTGGACGATAATGAAGTTTTTACGATTTTGTATAAAATCATAATTCTAATAGTTTTAAAATTTAACAAGATGAGCATAAAAATATTTTATCTACAAACACTTATTTTTAATAGAAATCGTAGTTTTAAGCCCTACCTTCACATTGGAAACGTGGGAAATAGAATTATAATGAAGTTTTACCGATTTTGACATAAATAATCAAACTAAGAGTTTTGAAAGTAAACAAGCCGAGTATAATCATTAAAGCTTTCACAAAGCTTATTGTGACTGAAATAGTTGTTTTAAGCCTTAACTTCACATTGAAAACGTGGGAAATCGAACTATAATGAAGTTTTACCCATTTTGACATAAATAATCAAACTAAGAGTTTTGAAAGTAAACAAGTGAGTATAATCATTAAGATGTCACAAAGCTTATTGTACTAGAAATCCTTGTTTTTAGCCTTAACTTCTCGTAGGGAACGTGGGACATTGGACGATAACGAAGTTTTAACGATTTTGAATAAAATCATAATTTTAATAGTTTTAAAATTTAACAAGACGAGCATAAACATATTTTATCTACAAACGCTTATTTTTAATAGAAATCGTTGTTTTAAGCCTTAACTTCACATTGGAAACGTGGGAAATCGAACTATAATGAAGTTTTACCTATTTTGACATAAATAATCAAACTAAGAGTTTTAAAAGTAAACAAGCCGAGTATAATCATTAAAGCTTTCACAAAGCTTATTGTGACTAGAAATAGTTGTTTTAAGCCTTAACTTCACATTGAAAACGTAGGAAATCGAACTATAATGAAGTTTTACCCATTTTGACATAAATAATCAAACTAAGAGTTTTGAAAGTAAACAAGCCGAGTATAATCATTAAGATGTCACAAAGCTTATTGTGACTAGAAATCCTTGTTTTTAGCCTTAACTTCTCGTATGGAACGTGGGACATTGGACGATAACGAAGTTTTAACGATTTTGAATAAAATCATAATTTTAATAGTTTTAAAATTTAACAAGACAAGCATAAACATATTTTATCTACAAACGCTTATTTTTAATAGAAATCGTTGTTTTAAGCCTTAACTTCACATTGCAAACGTGGGAATCGAACTATAATGAAGTTTTACCTATTTTGACATAAATAATCAAACTAAGAGTTTTAAAAGTAAACAAGCCGAGTATAATCATTAAAGCCTTCACAAAGCTTATTGTGACTAGAAATAGTTGTTTTAAACCTTAACTTCACATTGAAAACGTGGGAAATCGAACTATAATGAAGTTTTCCCAATTTTGACATAAATAATCAAACTAAGAGTTTTGAAAGTAAACAAGCCGAGTATAATCATTAAAGCCTTCACAAAGCTTATTGGAACTAGAAATAGTTGTTTTAAACCTTAACTTCACGTTGAAAACGTGGGAAATCGAACTATAATGAAGTTTTACCCATTTTGACATAAATAATCAAACTAAGAGTTTTGAAAGTAAACAAGCCGAGTATAATCATTAAAGCCTTTACAAAGCTTATTGTGACTAGAAATAGTTGTTTTAAGCCTTAACTTCACATTGAAAACGTGGGAAATCGAACTATAATGAAGTTTTACCCATTTTGACATAAATAATCAAACTAAGAGTTTTGAAAGTAAACAAGCCGAGTATAATCATTAAGATGTCACATAGCTTATTGTGACTAGAAATCGTTGTTTTTAGCCCTAACTTCTCGTAGGGAACGTGGGACATTGGACGATATAACGAAGTTTTAACGATTTTGTATAAAATCATAATTCTAATAGTTTTAAAATTTAACAAGACGAGCATAAACATATTTTATCTACTAACGCTTATTTTTAATAGAAATCGTTGTTTTAAGCCTTAACTTCACATTGGAAACGTAGGAAATCGAACTATAATGAAGTTTTACCCATTTTGACATAAATAATCAAACTAAGAGTTTTGAAAGTAAACAAGCCGAGTATAATCATTAAGATGTCACAAAGCTTATTGTGACTAGAAATCGTTGTTTTTAGCCTTAACTTATCGTAGGGAACGTGGGACATTGGACGATAATGAAGTTTTTACGATTTTGTATAAAATCATAATTCTAATAGTTTTAAAATTTAACAAGACGAGCATAAACATATTTTATCTACAAACGCTTATTTTTAATAGAAATCGTTGTTTTAAGCCTTAACTTCACATTGGAAATGTAGGAAATCGAACTATAATGAAGTTTTACCCATTTTGACATAAATAATCAAACTAAGAGTTTTGAAAGTAAACAAGCCGAGTATAATCATTAAGATGTCACAAAGCTTATTGTACTAGAAATCGTTGTTTTTAGCCTTAACTTATCGTAGGGAACGTGGGACATTGGACGATAATGAAGTTTTACCTATTTTGACATAAATAATCAAACTAAGAGTTTTAAAAGTAAACAAGCCGAGTATAATCATTAAAGCCTTCACAAAGCTTATTGTGACTAGAAATAGTTGTTTTAAACCTTAACTTCATATTGAAAACGTGGGAAATCGAACTATAATGAAGTTTTCCCAATTTTGACATAAATAATCAAACTAAGAGTTTTGAAAGTAACAAGCCGAGTATAATCATTAAAGCCTTCACAAAGCTTATTGGAACTAGAAATAGTTGTTTTAAGCCTTAACTTCACATTGAAAACGTGGGAAATATAACTATAATGAAGTTTTACCCATTTTGACATAAATAATCAAACTAAGAGTTTTGAAAGTAAACAAGCAGTATAATCATTAAGATGTCACAAAGCTTATTGTACTAGAAATCCTTGTTTTAAGCCTCAACTTCTCGTAGGGAACGTGGGACATTGGACGATAACGAAGTTTTAACGATTTTGTATAAAATCATAATTTTAATAGTTTTAAAATTTAACAAGACGAGCATAAACATATTTTATCTACAAACGCTTATTTTTAATAGAAATCGTTGTTTTAAGCCTTAACTTCACATTGGAAACGTGGGAAATCGAACTATAATGAAGTTTTACCTATTTTGACATAAATAATCAAACTAAGAGTTTTAAAAGTAAACAAGCCGAGTATAATCATTAAAGCCTTCACAAAGCTTATTGTGACTAGAAATAGTTGTTTTAAACCTTAACTTCACATTGAAAACGTGGGAAATCGAACTATAATGAAGTTTTCCCAATTTTGACATAAATAATCAAACTAAGAGTTTTGAAAGTAAACAAGCCGAGTATAATCATTAAAGCCTTCACAAAGCTTATTGGAACTAGAAATAGTTGTTTTAAGCCTTAACTTCACATTGAAAACGTGGGAAATCAAACTATAATGAAGTTTTACCCATTTTGACATAAATAATCAAACTAAGAGTTTTGAAAGTAAACAAGCCGAGTATAATCATTAAAGCCTTTACAAAGCTTATTGTGACTATAAATAGTTGTTTTAAGCCTTAACTTCACATTGAAAACGTGGGAAATCGAACTATAATGAAGTTTTACCCATTTTCACATAAATAATCAAACTAAGAGTTTTGAAAGTAAACAAGCCGAGTATAATCATTAAGATGTCACAAAGCTTATTGTGACTAGAAATCATTGTTTTTAGCCTTAACTTCTCGTAGGGAACGTGGGACATTGGACGATAACGAAGTTTTAACGATTTTGTATAAAATCATAATTCTAATAGTTTTAAAATTTAACAAGATGAGCATAAAAATATTTTATCTACAAACGCTAATTTTTAATAGAAATCGTTGTTTTAAGCCCTACCTTCACATTGGAAACGTGGGAAATAGAATTATAATGAAGTTTTACCGATTTTGACGTAAATAATCAAACTAAGAGTTTTGAAAGTAAACAAGCCGAGTATATTAATTAAAGCTTTCACAAAGCATATTGAGACTAGAAATAGTTGTTTTAAGCCTTAACTTCACATTGAAAACGTTGGAAGTCGAACTATAATGAAGTTTTACCTATTTTGACATAAATAATCAAACTAAGAGTTTTGAAAGTAAACAAGCCGAGTATAATCATTAAGATGTCACAAACCTTATTGTGACTAGAAATCATTGTTTTTAGCCTTAACTTCTAGTAGGGAACGTGGGACATTGGACGATAACGAAGTTTTTACGATTTTGTATAAAATCATAATTCTAATAGTTTTAAAATTTAACAAGATGAGCATAAACATATTTTATCTAGAAAATGCTTATTTTTAATAGAAATCGTTGTTTTAAGCCCTACCTTCACATTGGAAACGTGGGAAATAGAATTATAATGAAGTTTTACCGATTTTGACATAAATAATCAAACTAAGAGTTTTGAAAGTAAACAAGTCGAGTATAATCATTAATGCTTTCACAAAGCTTATTGTGACTAGAAATAGTTGTTTTAAGCCTTAACTTCACATTGAAAACGTGGGAAATCGAACTATAATGAAGTTTTACCCATTTTGACATAAATAATCAAACTAAGAGTTTTGAAAGTAAACAAGCCGAGTATAATCATTAAGATGTCACAAAGCTTATTGTACTAGAAATCCTTGTTTTTAGCCTTAACTTCTCGTAGGGAACGTGGGACATTGGACGATAACGAAGTTTTAACGATTTTGAATAAAATCATAATTTTAATAGTTTTAAAATTTAACAAGACAAGCATAAACATATTTTATCTACAAACGCTTATTTTTAATAGAAATCGTTGTTTTAAGCCTTAACTTCACATTGGAAACGTGGGAAATCGAACTATAATGATGTTTTACCTATTTTGACATAAATAATCAAACTAAGAGTTTTAAAAGTAAACAAGCCGAGTATAATCATTAAAGCCTTCACAAAGCTTATTGTGACTAGAAATAGTTGTTTTAAACCTTAACTTCACATTGAAAACGTGGGAAATCGAACTATAATGAAGTTTTCCCAATTTTGACATAAATAATCAAACTAAGAGTTTTGAAAGTAAACAAGCTGAGTATAATCATTAAAGCCTTCACAAAGCTTATTGGAACTAGAAATAGTTGTTTTAAGCCTTAACTTCACATTGAAAACGTGGGAAATCGAACTATAATGAAGTTTTACCCATTTTGACATAAATAATCAAACTAAGAGTTTTGAAAGTAAACAAGCCGAGTATAATCATTAAGATGTCACAAAGCTTATTGTGACTAAAAATCGTTGTTTTTAGCCTTAACTTCTCGTAGGGAACGTGGGACATTGGACGATAACGAAGTTTTAACGATTTTGTATAAAATCATAATTCTAATAGTTTTAAAATTTAACAAGACGAGCATAAACATATTTTATCTACAAACGCTTATTTTTAATAGAAATCGTTGTTTTAAGCCTTAACTTCACATTGGAAACGTAGGAAATCGAACTATAATGAAGTTTTACCCATTTTGACATAAATAATCAAACTAAGAGTTTTGAAAGTAAACAAGCCGAGTATAATCATTAAGATGTCACAAAGCTTATTGTGACTAGAAATCGTTGTTTTTAGCCTTAACTTATCGTAGGGAACGTGGGACATTGGACGATAATGAAGTTTTTACGATTTTGTATAAAATCATAATTCTAATAGTTTTAAAATTTAACAAGATGAGCATAAACATATTTTATCTACGAACGCTTATTTTTAATAGAAATCGTTGTTTTAAGCCCTACCTTCACATTGGAAACGTGGGAAATAGAATTATAATGAAGTTTTACCGATTTTGACATAAATAATCAAACTAAGAGTTTTGAAAGTAAACAAGCCGAGTATAATCATTAATGCTTTCACAAAGCTTATTGTGACTAGAAATAGTTGTTTTAAGCCTTAACTTCACATTGAAAACGTGGGAAATCGTACTATAATGAAGTTTTACCCATTTTGACATAAACAATCAAACTAAGAGTTTTGAAAGTAAACAAGCCGAGTATAATCATTAAGATGTCACAAAGCTTATTGTACTAGAAATCGTTGTTTTTAGCCTTAACTTATCGTAGGGAATGTGGGACATTGGACGATAATGAAGTTTTTACGATTTTGTATAAAATCATAATTCTAATAGTTTTAAAATTTAACAAGATGAGCATAAAAATATTTTATCTACAAACACTTATTTTTAATAGAAATCGTAGTTTTAAGCCCTACCTTCACATTGGAAACGTGGGAAATAGAATTATAATGAAGTTTTACCGATTTTGACATAAATAATCAAACTAAGAGTTTTGAAAGTAAACAAGCCGAGTATAATCATTAAAGCTTTCACAAAGCTTATTGTGACTAGAAATAGTTGTTTTAAGCCTTAACTTCACATTGAAAACGTGGGAAATCGAACTATAATGAAGTTTTACCCATTTTGACATAAATAATCAAACTAAGAGTTTTGAAAGTAAACAAGCCGAGTATAATCATTAAGATGTCACAAAGCTTATTGTACTAGAAATCCTTGTTTTTAGCCTTAACTTCTCGTAGGGAACGTGGGACATTGGACGATAACGAAGTTTTAACGATTTTGAATAAAATCATAATTTTAATAGTTTTAAAATTTAACAAGACGAGCATAAACATATTTTATCTACAAACGCTTATTTTTAATAGAAATCGTTGTTTTAAGCCTTAACTTCACATTGGAAACGTGGGAAATCGAACTATAATGAAGTTTTACCTATTTTGACATAAATAATCAAACTAAGAGTTTTAAAAGTAAACAAGCCGAGTATAATCATTAAAGCTTTCACAAAGCTTATTGTGACTAGAAATAGTTGTTTTAAGCCTTAACTTCACATTGAAAACGTAGGAAATCGAACTATAATGAAGTTTTACCCATTTTGACATAAATAATCAAACTAAGAGTTTTGAAAGTAAACAAGCCGAGTATAATCATTAAGATGTCACAAAGCTTATTGTGACTAGAAATCCTTGTTTTTAGCCTTAACTTCTCGTATGGAACGTGGGACATTGGACGATAACGAAGTTTTAACGATTTTGAATAAAATCATAATTTTAATAGTTTTAAAATTTAACAAGACAAGCATAAACATATTTTATCTACAAACGCTTATTTTTAATAGAAATCGTTGTTTTAAGCCTTAACTTCACATTGCAAACGTGGGAATCGAACTATAATGAAGTTTTACCCATTTTGACATAAATAATCAAACTAAGAGTTTTAAAAGTAAACAAGCCGAGTATAATCATTAAAGCCTTCACAAAGCTTATTGTGACTAGAAATAGTTGTTTTAAACCTTAACTTCACATTGAAAACGTGGGAAATCGAACTATAATGAAGTTTTCCCAATTTTGACATAAATAATCAAACTAAGAGTTTTGAAAGTAAACAAGCCGAGTATAATCATTAAAGCCTTCACAAAGCTTATTGGAACTAGAAATAGTTGTTTTAAACCTTAACTTCACGTTGAAAACGTGGGAAATCGAACTATAATGAAGTTTTACCCATTTTGACATAAATAATCAAACTAAGAGTTTTGAAAGTAAACAAGCCGAGTATAATCATTAAAGCCTTTACAAAGCTTATTGTGACTAGAAATAGTTGTTTTAAGCCTTAACTTCACATTGAAAACGTGGGAAATCGAACTATAATGAAGTTTTACCCATTTTGACATAAATAATCAAACTAAGAGTTTTGAAAGTAAACAAGCCGAGTATAATCATTAAGATGTCACATAGCTTATTGTGACTAGAAATCGTTGTTTTTAGCCCTAACTTCTCGTAGGGAACGTGGGACATTGGACGATAACGAAGTTTTAACGATTTTGTATAAAATCATAATTCTAATAGTTTTAAAATTTAACAAGACGAGCATAAACATATTTTATCTACAAACGCTTATTTTTAATAGAAATCGTTGTTTTAAGCCTTAACTTCACATTGGAAACGTAGGAAATCGAACTATAATGAAGTTTTACCCATTTTGACATAAATAATCAAACTAAGAGTTTTGAAAGTAAACAAGCCGAGTATAATCATTAAGATGTCACAAAGCTTATTGTGACTAGAAATCGTTGTTTTTAGCCTTAACTTATCGTAGGGAACGTGGGACATTGGACGATAATGAAGTTTTTACGATTTTGTATAAAATCATAATTCTAATAGTTTTAAAATTTAACAAGACGAGCATAAACATATTTTATCTACAAACGCTTATTTTTAATAGAAATCGTTGTTTTAAGCCTTAACTTCACATTGGAAATGTAGGAAATCGAACTATAATGAAGTTTTACCCATTTTGACATAAATAATCAAACTAAGAGTTTTGAAAGTAAACAAGCCGAGTATAATCATTAAGATGTCACAAAGCTTATTGTACTAGAAATCGTTGTTTTTAGCCTTAACTTGTCGTAGGGAACGTGGGACATTGGACGATAATGAAGTTTTACCTATTTTGACATAAATAATCAAACTAAGAGTTTTAAAAGTAAACAAGCCGAGTATAATCATTAAAGCCTTCACAAAGCTTATTGTGACTAGAAATAGTTGTTTTAAACCTTAACTTCATATTGAAAACGTGGGAAATCGAACTATAATGAAGTTTTCCCAATTTTGACATAAATAATCAAACTAAGAGTTTTGAAAGTAACAAGCCGAGTATAATCATTAAAGCCTTCACAAAGCTTATTGGAACTAGAAATAGTTGTTTTAAGCCTTAACTTCACATTGAAAACGTGGGAAATATAACTATAATGAAGTTTTACCCATTTTGACATAAATAATCAAACTAAGAGTTTTGAAAGTAAACAAGCCGAGTATAATCATTAAGATGTCACAAAGCTTATTGTACTAGAAATCCTTGTTTTAAGCCTCAACTTCTCGTAGGGAACGTGGGACATTGGACGATAACGAAGTTTTAACGATTTTGTATAAAATCATAATTTTAATAGTTTTAAAATTTAACAAGACGAGCATAAACATATTTTATCTACAAACGCTTATTTTTAATAGAAATCGTTGTTTTAAGCCTTAACTTCACATTGGAAACGTGGGAAATCGAACTATAATGAAGTTTTACCTATTTTGACATAAATAATCAAACTAAGAGTTTTAAAAGTAAACAAGCCGAGTATAATCATTAAAGCCTTCACAAAGCTTATTGTGACTAGAAATAGTTGTTTTAAACCTTAACTTCACATTGAAAACGTGGGAAATCGAACTATAATGAAGTTTTCCCAATTTTGACATAAATAATCAAACTAAGAGTTTTGAAAGTAAACAAGCCGAGTATAATCATTAAAGCCTTCACAAAGCTTATTGGAACTAGAAATAGTTGTTTTAAGCCTTAACTTCACATTGAAAACGTGGGAAATCAAACTATAATGAAGTTTTACCCATTTTGACATAAATAATCAAACTAAGAGTTTTGAAAGTAAACAAGCCGAGTATAATCATTAAAGCCTTTACAAAGCTTATTGTGACTATAAATAGTTGTTTTAAGCCTTACCTTCACATTGAAAACGTGGGAAATCGAACTATAATGAAGTTTTACCCATTTTCACATAAATAATCAAACTAAGAGTTTTGAAAGTAAACAAGCCGAGTATAATCATTAAGATGTCACAAAGCTTATTGTGACTAGAAATCGTTGTTTTTAGCCTTAACTTCTCGTAGGGAACGTGGGACATTGGACGATAACGAAGTTTTAACGATTTTGTATAAAATCATAATTCTAATAGTTTTAAAATTTAACAAGATGAGCATAAAAATATTTTATCTACAAACGCTAATTTTTAATAGAAATCGTTGTTTTAAGCCCTACCTTTCACATTGGAAACGTGGGGAAATAGAATTATAATGAAGTTTTACCGATTTTGACGTAAATAATCAAACTAAGAGTTTTGAAAGTAAACAAGCCGAGTATATTAATTAAAGCTTTCACAAAGCATATTGAGACTAGAAATAGTTGTTTTAAGCCTTAACTTCACATTGAAAACGTTGGAAGTCGAACTATAATGAAGTTTTACCTATTTTGACATAAATAATCAAACTAAGAGTTTTGAAAGTAAACAAGCCGAGTATAATCATTAAGATGTCACAAACCTTATTGTGACTAGAAATCATTGTTTTTAGCCTTAACTTCTCGTAGGGAACGTGGGACATTGGACGATAACGAAGTTTTTACGATTTTGTATAAAATCATAATTCTAATAGTTTTAAAATTTAACAAGATGAGCATAAACATATTTTATCTAGAAAATGCTTATTTTTAATAGAAATCGTTGTTTTAAGCCCTACCTTCACATTGGAAACGTGGGAAATAGAATTATAATGAAGTTTTACCGATTTTGACATAAATAATCAAACTAAGAGTTTTGAAAGTAAACAAGTCGAGTATAATCATTAATGCTTTCACAAAGCTTATTGTGACTAGAAATAGTTGTTTTAAGCCTTAACTTCACATTGAAAACGTGGGAAATCGAACTATAATGAAGTTTTACCCATTTTGACATAAATAATCAAACTAAGAGTTTTGAAAGTAAACAAGCCGAGTATAATCATTAAGATGTCACAAAGCTTATTGTACTAGAAATCCTTGTTTTTAGCCTTAACTTCTCGTAGGGAACGTGGGACATTGGACGATAACGAAGTTTTAACGATTTTGAATAAAATCATAATTTTAATAGTTTTAAAATTTAACAAGACAAGCATAAACATATTTTATCTACAAACGCTTATTTTTAATAGAAATCGTTGTTTTAAGCCTTAACTTCACATTGGAAACGTGGGAAATCGAACTATAATGATGTTTTACCTATTTTGACATAAATAATCAAACTAAGAGTTTTAAAAGTAAACAAGCCGAGTATAATCATTAAAGCCTTCACAAAGCTTATTGTGACTAGAAATAGTTGTTTTAAACCTTAACTTCACATTGAAAACGTGGGAAATCGAACTATAATGAAGTTTTCCCAATTTTGACATAAATAATCAAACTAAGAGTTTTGAAAGTAAACAAGCTGAGTATAATCATTAAAGCCTTCACAAAGCTTATTGGAACTAGAAATAGTTGTTTTAAGCCTTAACTTCACATTGAAAACGTGGGAAATCGAACTATAATGAAGTTTTACCCATTTTGACATAAATAATCAAACTAAGAGGTTTGAAAGTAAACAAGCCGAGTATAATCATTAAAGCCTTTACAAAGCTTATTGTGACTAGAAATAGTTGTTTTAAGCCTTAACTTCACAATGAAAACGTGGGAAATCGAACTATAATGAAGTTTTACCCATTTTGACATAAATAATCAAACTAAGAGTTTTGAAAGTAAACAAGCCGAGTATAATTATTAAGATGTCACAAAGCTTATTGTGACTAGAAATCGTTGTTTTTAGCCTTAACTTCTCGTAGGGAACGTGGGACATTGGACGATAACGAAGTTTTAACGATTTTGTATAAAATCATAATTCTAATAGTTTTAAAATTTAACAAGATGAGCATAAAAATATTTTATCTACAAACGCTTATTTTTAATAGAAATCGTTGTTTTAAGCCCTACCTTCACATTGGAAACGTGGGAAATAGAATTATAATGAAGTTTTACCGATTTTGACATAAATAATCAAACTAAGAGTTTTGAAAGTAAACAAGCCGAGTATATTAATTAAAGCTTTCACAAAGCTTATTGAGACTAGAAATAGTTGTTTTAAGCCTTAACTTCACATTGAAAACGTTTGAAATCGAACTATAATGAAGTTTTACCTATTTTGACATAAATAATCAAACTAAGAGTTTTGAAAGTAAACAAGCCGAGTATAATCATTAAAGCCTTCACAAAGCTTATTGTGACTACAAATAGTTGTTTTAAGACTTAACTTCACATTGAAAACGTGGGAAATCGAACTATAATGAAATTTTACCCATTTTGACATAAATAATCAAACTAAGAGTTTTGAAAGTAAACAAGCCGAGTATAATCATTAAGATGTCACAAACCTTATTGTGACTAGAAATCGTTGTTTTTAGCCTTAACTTCTCGTAGGGAACGTGGGACATTGGACGATAACGAAGTTTTTACGATTTTGTATAAAATCATAATTCTAATAGTTTTAAAATTTAACAAGATGAGAATAAAAATATTTTATCTACAAACACTTATTTTTAATAGAAATCGTTGTTTTAAGCCCTACCTTCACATTGGAATCGTGGGAAATAGAATTAAAATGAAGTTTTACCGATTTTGACATAAATAATCAAACTAAGAGTTTTGAAAGTAAACAAGCCGAGTATAATCATTAAAGCCTTCACAAAGCTTATTGTGACTACAAATAGTTGTTTTAAGACTTAACTTCACATTGAAAACGTGGGAAATCGAACTATAATGAAATTTTACCCATTTTGACATAAATAATCAAACTAAGAGTTTTGAAAGTAAACAAGCCGAGTATAATCATTAAGATGTCACAAACCTTATTGTGACTAGAAATCGTTGTTTTTAGCCTTAACTTCTCGTAGGGAACGTGGGACATTGGACGATAACGAAGTTTTAACGATTTTGTATAAAATCATAATTCTAATAGTTTTAAAATTTAACAAGACGAGCATAAACATATTTTATCTACAAATGCTTATTTTTAATAGAAATCGTTGTTTTAATCCCTACCTTCACATTGGAAACGTGGGAAATTGAATTAGAATGAAGTTTTACACATTTTGACATAAATAATCAAACTAAGAGTTTTGAAAGTAAACAAGCCGAGTATAATCATTAAAGCCTTTACAAAGCTTATTGTGACTAGAAATAGTTGTTTTAAGCCTTAACTTCACATTGAAAACGTGGGAAATCGAACTATAATGAAGTTTTACCCATTTTGACATAAATAATCAAACTAAGAGTTTTGAAAGTAAACAAGCCGAGTATAATCATTAAGATGTCACAAAGCTTATTGTACTAGAAATCGTTGTTTTTAGCCTTAACTTATCGTAGGGAACGTGGGACATTGGACGATAATGAAGTTTTTACGATTTTGTATAAAATCATAATTCTAATAGTTTTAAAATTTAACAAGATGAGAATAAAAATATTTTATCTACAAACACTTATTTTTAATAGAAATCGTTGTTTTAAGCCCTACCTTCACATTGGAAACGTGGGAAATAGAATTATAATGAAGTTTTACCGATTTTGACATAAATAATCAAACTAAGAGTTTTGAAAGTAAACAAGCCGAGTATAATCATTAAAGCTTTCACAAAGCTTATTGTGACTAGAAATAGTTGTTTTAAGCCTTAACTTCACATTGAAAACGTGGGAAATCGAACTATAATGAAGTTTTACCCATTTTGACATAAATAATCAAACTAAGAGTTTTGAAAGTAAACAAGCCGAGTATAATCATTAAGATGTCACAAAGCTTATTGTACTAGAAATCCTTGTTTTTAGCCTTAACTTCTCGTAGGGAACGTGGGACATTGGACGATAACGAAGTTTTAACGATTTTGAATAAAATCATAATTTTAATAGTTTTAAAATTTAACAAGACAAGCATAAACATATTTTATCTACAAACGCTTATTTTTAATAGAAATCGTTGTTTTAAGCCTTAACTTCACATTGGAAACGTGGGAAATCGAACTATAATGATGTTTTACCTATTTTGACATAAATAATCAAACTAAGAGTTTTAAAAGTAAACAAGCCGAGTATAATCATTAAAGCCTTCACAAAGCTTATTGTGACTAGAAATAGTTGTTTTAAACCTTAACTTCACATTGAAAACGTGGGAAATCGAACTATAATGAAGTTTTCCCAATTTTGACATAAATAATCAAACTAAGAGTTTTGAAAGTAAACAAGCCGAGTATAATCATTAAAGCCTTCACAAAGCTTATTGGAACTAGAAATAGTTGTTTTAAGCCTTAACTTCACATTGAAAACGTGGGAAATCGAACTATAATGAAGTTTTACCCATTTTGACATAAATAATCAAACTAAGAGTTTTGAAAGTAAACAAGCCGAGTATAATCATTAAAGCCTTTACAAAGCTTATTGTGACTAGAAATAGTTGTTTTAAGCCTTAACTTCACAATGAAAACGTGGGAAATCGAACTATAATGAAGTTTTACCCATTTTGACATAAATAATCAAACTAAGAGTTTTGAAAGTAAACAAGCCGAGTATAATTATTAAGATGTCACAAAGCTTATTGTGACTAGAAATCGTTGTTTTTAGCCTTAACTTCTCGTAGGGAACGTGGGACATTGGACGATAACGAAGTTTTAACGATTTTGTATAAAATCATAATTCTAATAGTTTTAAAATTTAACAAGATCAAGATGAGCATAAAAATATTTTATCTACAAACGCTTATTTTTAATAGAAATCGTTGTTTTAAGCCCTACCTTCACATTGGAAACGTGGGAAATAGAATTATAATGAAGTTTTACCGATTTTGACATAAATAAACAAACTAAGAGTTTTGAAAGTAAACAAGCCGAGTATATTAATTAAAGCTTTCACAAAGCTTATTGA
Organism: Stephania japonica; assembly: GCA_039657345.1. Classification (NCBI taxonomy): domain Eukaryota; kingdom Viridiplantae; phylum Streptophyta; class Magnoliopsida; order Ranunculales; family Menispermaceae; genus Stephania; species Stephania japonica. Next base: position 25,308,864 of record CM077563.1, on the reverse strand, counting down.
GACTAGAAATAGTTGTTTTAAGCCTTAACTTCACATTAAAAACGTTGGAAATCGAACTATAATGAAGTTTTACCTATTTTGACATAAATAATCAAACTAAGAGTTTTGAAAGTAAACAAGCCGAGTATAATCATTAAAGCCTTCACAAAGCTTATTGTGACTACAAATAGTTGTTTTAAGCCTTAACTTCACATTGAAAACGTGGGAAATCGAACTATAATGAAATTTTACCCATTTTGACATAAATAATCAAACTAAGAGTTTTGAAAGTAAACAAGCCGAGTATAATCATTAAGATGTGATCACAAACCTTATTGTGACTAGAAATCGTTGTTTTTAGCCTTAACTTCTCGTAGGGAACGTGGGACATTGGACGATAACGAAGTTTTTACGATTTTGTATAAAATCATAATTCTAATAGTTTTAAAATTTAACAAGATGAGCATAAACATATTTTATCTACAAACGCTTATTTTTAATAGAAATCGTTGTTTTAAGCCCTACCTTCACATTGGAAACGTGGGAAATAGAATTATAATGAAGTTTTACCGATTTTGACATAAATAATCAAACTAAGAGTTTTGAAAGTAAACAAGCCGAGTATAATCATTAATGCTTTCACAAAGCTTATTGTGACTAGAAATAGTTGTTTTAAGCCTTAACTTCACATTGAAAACGTGGGAAATCGAACTATAATGAAGTTTTACCCATTTTGACATAAATAATCAAACTAAGAGTTTTGAAAGTAAACAAGCCGAGTATAATCATTAAGATGTCACAAAGCTTATTGTACTAGAAATCGTTGTTTTTAGCCTTAACTTATCGTAGGGAACGTGGGACATTGGACGATAATGAAGTTTTTACGATTTTGTATAAAATCATAATTCTAATAGTTTTAAAATTTAACAAGATGAGCATAAAAATATTTTATCTACAAACACTTATTTTTAATAGAAATCGTAGTTTTAAGCCCTACCTTCACATTGGAAACGTGGGAAATAGAATTATAATGAAGTTTTACCGATTTTGACATAAATAATCAAACTAAGAGTTTTGAAAGTAAACAAGCCGAGTATAATCATTAAAGCTTTCACAAAGCTTATTGTGACTAGAAATAGTTGTTTTAAGCCTTAACTTTACATTGAAAACGTGGGAAATCGAACTATAATGAAGTTTTACCCATTTTGACATAAATAATCAAACTAAGAGTTTTGAAAGTAAACAAGCATTAAGTATAATCATTAAGATGTCACAAAGCTTATTGTACTAGAAATCCTTGTTTTTAGCCTTAACTTCTCGTAGGGAACATGGGACATTGGACGATAACGAAGTTTTAACGATTTTGAATAAAATCATAATTTTAATAGTTTTAAAATTTAACAAGACGAGCATAAACATATTTTATCTACAAACGCTTATTTTTAATAGAAATCGTTGTTTTAAGCCTTAACTTCATATTGGAAACGTGGGAAATCGAACTATAATGAAGTTTTACCTATTTTGACATAAATAATCAAACTAAGAGTTTTAAAAGTAAACAAGCCGAGTATAATCATTAAAGCTTTCACAAAGCTTATTGTGACTAGAAATATTTGTTTTAAGCCTTAACTTCACATTGAAAACGTGGGAAATCGAACTATAATGAAGTTTTACCCATTTTGACATAAATAATCAAACTAAGAGTTTTGAAAGTAAACAAGCCGAGTATAATCATTAAGATGTCACAAAGCTTATTGTACTAGAAATCCTTGTTTTTAGCCTTAACTTCTCGTATGGAACGTGGGACATTGGACGATAACGAAGTTTTAACGATTTTGAATAAAATCATAATTTTAATAGTTTTAAAATTTAACAAGACGAGCATAAACATATTTTATCTACAAACGCTTATTTTTAATAGAAATCGTTGTTTTAAGCCTTAACTTCACATTGGAAACGCATGGGAAATCGAACTATAATGAAGTTTTACCTATTTTGACATAAATAATCAAACTAAGAGTTTTAAAAGTAAACAAGCCGAGTATAATCATTAAAGCCTTCACAAAGCTTATTGTGACTAGAAATAGTTGTTTTAAACATTAACTTCACATTGAAAACGTGGGAAATCGAACTATAATGAAGTTTTTCCAATTTTGACATAAATAATCAAACTAAGAGTTTTGAAAGTAAACAAGCCGAGTATAATCATTAAAGCCTTCACAAAGCTTATTGGAACTAGAAATAGTTGTTTTAAGCCTTAACTTCACATTGAAAACGTGGGAAATCGAACTATAATGAAGTTTTTCCCATTTTGACATAAATAATCAAACTAAGAGTTTTGAAAGTAAACAAGCCGAGTATAATCATTAAGATGTCACAAAGCTTATTGTACTAGAAATCCTTGTTTTAAGCCTTAACTTCTCGTAGGGAACGTGGGACATTGACGCTAACGAAGTTTTAACGATTTTGTATAAAATCATAATTTTAATAGTTTTAAAATTTAACAAGACGAGCATAAACATATTTTATCTACAAACGCTTATATTTAATAGAAATCGTTGTTTTAAGCCTTAACTTCACATTGGAAACGTGGGAAATCGAACTATAATGATGTTTTACCTATTTTGACATAAATAATCAAACTAAGAGTTTTAAAAGTAAACAAGCCGAGTATAATCATTAAAGCCTTCATAAAGCTTATTGTGACTAGAAATAGTTGTTTTAAACCTTAACTTCACATTGAAAACGTGGGAAATCGAACTATAATGAAGTTTTCCCAATTTTGACATAAATATTCAAACTAAGAGTTTTGAAAGTAAACAAGCCGAGTATAATCATTAAAGCCTTCACAAAGCTTATTGGAACTAGAAATAGTTGTTTTAAGCCTTAACTTCACATTGAAAACGTGGGAAATCGAACTATAATGAAGTTTTACCCATTTTGACATAAATAATCAAACTAAGAGTTTTGAAAGTAAACAAGCCGAGTATAATCATTAAAGCCTTCACAAAGCTTATTGTGACTAGAAATAGTTTTCTTAAGCCTTAACTTCACATTGAAAACGTGGGAAATCGAACTATAATGAAGTTTTACCCATTTTGACATAAATAATCAAACTAAGAGTTTTGAAAGTAAACAAGCCGAGTATAATCATTAAGATGTCACAAAGCTTATTGTGACTAGAAATCGTTGTTTTTAGCCTTAACTTCTCGTAGGGAACGTGGGACATTGGACGATAACGAAGTTTTAACGATTTTGTATAAAATCATAATTCTAATAGTTTTAAAATTTAACAAGACGAGCATAAACATATTTTATCTACAAACGCTTATTTTTAATAGAAATCGTTGTTTTAAGCCTTAACTTCACATTGGAAACGTAGGAAATCGAACTATAATGAAGTTTTACCCATTTTGACATAAATAATCAAACTAAGAGTTTTGAAAGTAAACAAGCCGAGTATAATCATTAAGATGTCACAAAGCTTATTGTGACTAGAAATCGTTGTTTTTAGCCTTAACTTATCGTAGGGAACGTGGGACATTGGACGATAATGAAGTTTTTACGATTTTGTATAAAATCATAATTCTAATAGTTTTAAAATTTAACAAGATGAGCATAAACATATTTTATCTACGAAACGCTTATTTTTAATAGAAATCGTTGTTTTAAGCCCTACCTTCACATTGGAAACGTGGGAAATAGAATTATAATGAAATTTTACCGATTTTGACATAAATAATCAAACTAAGAGTTTTGAAAGTAAACAAGCCGAGTATAATCATTAATGCTTTCACAAAGCTTATTGTGACTAGAAATAGTTGTTTTAAGCCTTAACTTCACATTGAAAACGTGGGAAATCGTACTATAATGAAGTTTTACCCATTTTGACATAAACAATCAAACTAAGAGTTTTGAAAGTAAACAAGCCGAGTATAATCATTAAGATGTCACAAAGCTTATTGTACTAGAAATCGTTGTTTTTAGCCTTAACTTATCGTAGGGAATGTGGGACATTGGACGATAATGAAGTTTTTACGATTTTGTATAAAATCATAATTCTAATAGTTTTAAAATTTAACAAGATGAGCATAAAAATATTTTATCTACAAACACTTATTTTTAATAGAAATCGTAGTTTTAAGCCCTACCTTCACATTGGAAACGTGGGAAATAGAATTATAATGAAGTTTTACCGATTTTGACATAAATAATCAAACTAAGAGTTTTGAAAGTAAACAAGCCGAGTATAATCATTAAAGCTTTCACAAAGCTTATTGTGACTGGAAATAGTTGTTTTAAGCCTTAACTTCACATTGAAAACGGGGAAATCGAACTATAATGAAGTTTTACCCATTTTGACATAAATAATCAAACTAAGAGTTTTGAAAGTAAACAAGCCGAGTATAATCATTAAGATGTCACAAAGCTTATTGTACTAGAAATCCTTGTTTTTAGCCTTAACTTCTCGTAGGGAACGTGGGACATTGGACGATAACGAAGTTTTAACGATTTTGAATAAAATCATAATTTTAATAGTTTTAAAATTTAACAAGACGAGCATAAACATATTTTATCTACAAACGCTTATTTTTAATAGAAATCGTTGTTTTAAGCCTTAACTTCACATTGGAAACGTGGGAAATCGAACTATAATGAAGTTTTAACTATTTTGACATAAATAATCAAACTAAGAGTTTTAAAAGTAAACAAGCCGAGTATAATCATTAAAGCTTTCACAAAGCTTATTGTGACTAGAAATAGTTGTTTTAAGCCTTAACTTCACATTGAAAACGTAGGAAATCGAACTATAATGAAGTTTTACCCATTTTGACATAAATAATCAAACTAAGAGTTTTGAAAGTAAACAAGCCGAGTATAATCATTAAGATGTCACAAAGCTTATTGTGACTAGAAATCCTTGTTTTTAGCCTTAACTTCTCGTATGGAACGTGGGACATTGGACGATAACGAAGTTTTAACGATTTTGAATAAAATCATAATTTTAATAGTTTTAAAATTTAACAAGACGAGCATAAACATATTATATCTACAAACGCTTATTTTTAATAGAAATCGTTGTTTTAAGCCTTAACTTCACATTGCAAACGTGGAAAATCGAACTATAATGAAGTTTTACCTATTTTGACATAAATAATCAAACTAAGAGTTTTAAAAGTAAACAAGCCGTGTATAATCATTAAAGCCTTCACAAAGCTTATTGTGACTAGAAATAGTTGTTTTAAACCTTAACTTCACATTGAAAACGTGGGAAATCGAACTATAATGAAGTTTTCCCAATTTTGACATAAATAATCAAACTAAGAGTTTTGAAAGTAAACAAACCGAGTATAATCATTAAAGCCTTCACAAAGCTTATTGGAACTAGAAATAGTTGTTTTAAACCTTAACTTCACGTTGAAAACGTGGGAAATCGAACTATAATGAAGTTTTACCCATTTTGACATAAATAATCAAACTAAGAGTTTTGAAAGTAAACAAGCCGAGTATAATCATTAAAGCCTTTACAAAGCTTATTGTGACTAGAAATAGTTGTTTTAAGCCTTAACTTCACATTGAAAACGTGGGAAATCGAACTATAATGAAGTTTTACCCATTTTGACATAAATAATCAAACAAAGAGTTTTGAAAGTAAACAAGCCGAGTATAATCATTAAGATGTCACATAGCTTATTGTGACTAGAAATCGTTGTTTTTAGCCCTAACTTCTCGTAGGGAACGTGGGACATTGGACGATAACGAAGTTTTAACGATTTTGTATAAAATCATAATTCTAATAGTTTTAAAATTTAACAAGACGAGCATAAACATATTTTATCTACAAACGCTTATTTTTAATAGAAATCGTTGTTTTAAGCCTTAACTTCACATTGGAAACGTAGGAAATCGAACTATAATGAAGTTTTACCTATTTTGACATAAATAATCAAACTAAGAGTTTTGAAAGTAAACAAGCCGAGTATAATCATTAAGATGTCACAAAGCTTATTGTGACTAGAAATCGTTGTTTTTAGCCTTAACTTATCGTAGGGAACGTGGGACATTGGACGATAATGAAGTTTTTACGATTTTGTATAAAATCATAATTCTAATAGTTTTAAAATTTAACAAGACGAGCATAAACATATTTTATCTACAAACGCTTATTTTTAATAGAAATCGTTGTTTTAAGCCTTAACTTCACATTGGAAATGTAGGAAATCGAACTATAATGAAGTTTTACCCATTTTGACATAAATAATCAAACTAAGAGTTTTGAAAGTAAACAAGCCGAGTATAATCATTAAGATGTCACAAAGCTTATTGTACTAGAAATCGTTGTTTTTAGCCTTAACTTATCGTAGGGAACGTGGGACATTGGACGATAATGAAGTTTTACCTATTTTGACATAAATAATCAAACTAAGAGTTTTAAAAGTAAACAAGCCGAGTATAATCATTAAAGCCTTCACAAAGCTTATTGTGACTAGAAATAGTTGTTTTAAACCTTAACTTCATATTGAAAACGTGGGAAATCGAACTATAATGAAGTTTTCCCAATTTTGACATAAATAATCAAACTAAGAGTTTTGAAAGTAAACAAGCCGAGTATAATCATTAAAGCCTTCACAAAGCTTATTGGAACTAGAAATAGTTGTTTTAAGCCTTAACTTCACATTGAAAACGTGGGAAATCGAACTATAATGAAGTTTTTCCCATTTTGACATAAATAATCAAACTAAGAGTTTTGAAAGTAAACAAGCCGAGTATAATCATTAAGATGTCACAAAGCTTATTGTACTAGAAATCCTTGTTTTAAGCCTTAACTTCTCGTAGGGAACGTGGGACATTGGACGCTAACGAAGTTTTAACGATTTTGTATAAAATCATAATTTTAATAGTTTTAAAATTTAACAAGACGAGCATAAACATATTTTATCTACAAACGCTTATATTTAATAGAAATCGTTGTTTTAAGCCTTAACTTCACATTGGAAACGTGGGAAATCGAACTATAATGATGTTTTACCTATTTTGACATAAATAATCAAACTAAGAGTTTTAAAAGTAAACAAGCCGAGTATAATCATTAAAGCCTTCATAAAGCTTATTGTGACTAGAAATAGTTGTTTTAAACCTTAACTTCACATTGAAAACGTGGGAAATCGAACTATAATGAAGTTTTCCCAATTTTGACATAAATATTCAAACTAAGAGTTTTGAAAGTAAACAAGCCGAGTATAATCATTAAAGCCTTCACAAAGCTTATTGGAACTAGAAATAGTATTTTTAAGCCTTAACTTCACATTGAAAACGTGGGAAATCGAACTATAATGAAGTTTTACCCATTTTGACATAAATAATCAAACTAAGAGTTTTGAAAGTAAACAAGCCGAGTATAATCATTAAAGCCTTTACAAAGCTTATTGTGACTAGAAATAGTTTTTTTAAGCCTTAACTTCACATTGAAAACGTGGGAAATCGAACTATAATGAAGTTTTACCCATTTTGACATAAATAATCAAACTAAGAGTTTTGAAAGTAAACAAGCCGAGTATAATCATTAAGATGTCACAAAGCTTATTGTGACTAGAAATCGTTGTTTTTAGCCTTAACTTCTCGTAGGGAACGTGGGACATTGGACGATAACGAAGTTTTAACGATTTTGTATAAAATCATAATTCTAATAGTTTTAAAATTTAACAAGACGAGCATAAACATATTTTATCTACAAACGCTTATTTTTAATAGAAATCGTTGTTTTAAGCCTTAACTTCACATTGGAAACGTAGGAAATCGAACTATAATGAAGTTTTACCCATTTTGACATAAATAATCAAACTAAGAGTTTTGAAAGTAAACAAGCCGAGTATAATCATTAAGATGTCACAAAGCTTATTGTGACTAGAAATCGTTGTTTTTAGCCTTAACTTATCGTAGGGAACGTGGGACATTGGACGATAATGAAGTTTTTACGATTTTGTATAAAATCATAATTCTAATAGTTTTAAAATTTAACAAGATGAGCATAAACATATTTTATCTACGAACGCTTATTTTTAATAGAAATCGTTGTTTTAAGCCCTACCTTCACATTGGAAACGTGGGAAATAGAATTATAATGAAGTTTTACCGATTTTGACATAAATAATCAAACTAAGAGTTTTGAAAGTAAACAAGCCGAGTATAATCATTAATGCTTTCACAAAGCTTATTGTGACTAGAAATAGTTGTTTTAAGCCTTAACTTCACATTGAAAACGTGGGAAATCGTACTATAATGAAGTTTTACCCATTTTGACATAAACAATCAAACTAAGAGTTTTGAAAGTAAACAAGCCGAGTATAATCATTAAGATGTCACAAAGCTTATTGTACTAGAAATCGTTGTTTTTAGCCTTAACTTATCGTAGGGAATGTGGGACATTGGACGATAATGAAGTTTTTACGATTTTGTATAAAATCATAATTCTAATAGTTTTAAAATTTAACAAGATGAGCATAAAAATATTTTATCTACAAACACTTATTTTTAATAGAAATCGTAGTTTTAAGCCCTACCTTCACATTGGAAACGTGGGAAATAGAATTATAATGAAGTTTTACCGATTTTGACATAAATAATCAAACTAAGAGTTTTGAAAGTAAACAAGCCGAGTATAATCATTAAAGCTTTCACAAAGCTTATTGTGACTAAAATAGTTGTTTTAAGCCTTAACTTCACATTGAAAACGTGGGAAATCGAACTATAATGAAGTTTTACCCATTTTGACATAAATAATCAAACTAAGAGTTTTGAAAGTAAACAAGCCGAGTATAATCATTAAGATGTCACAAAGCTTATTGTACTAGAAATCCTTGTTTTTAGCCTTAACTTCTCGTAGGGAACGTGGGACATTGGACGATAACGAAGTTTTAACGATTTTGAATAAAATCATAATTTTAATAGTTTTAAAATTTAACAAGACGAGCATAAACATATTTTATCTACAAACGCTTATTTTTAATAGAAATCGTTGTTTTAAGCCTTAACTTCACATTGGAAACGTGGGAAATCGAACTATAATGAAGTTTTACCTATTTTGACATAAATAATCAAACTAAGAGTTTTAAAAGTAAACAAGCCGAGTATAATCATTAAAGCTTTCACAAAGCTTATTGTGACTAGAAATAGTTGTTTTAAGCCTTAACTTCACATTGAAAACGTAGGAAATCGAACTATAATGAAGTTTTACCCATTTTGACATAAATAATCAAACTAAGAGTTTTGAAAGTAAACAAGCCGAGTATAATCATTAAGATGTCACAAAGCTTATTGTGACTAGAAATCCTTGTTTTTAGCCTTAACTTCTCGTATGGAACGTGGGACATTGGACGATAACGAAGTTTTAACGATTTTGAATAAAATCATAATTTTAATAGTTTTAAAATTTAACAAGACGAGCATAAACATATTATATCTACAAACGCTTATTTTTAATAGAAATCGTTGTTTTAAGCCTTAACTTCACATTGCAAACGTGGAAAATCGAACTATAATGAAGTTTTACCTATTTTGACATAAATAATCAAACTAAGAGTTTTAAAAGTAAACAAGCCGTGTATAATCATTAAAGCCTTCACAAAGCTTATTGTGACTAGAAATAGTTGTTTTAAACCTTAACTTCACATTGAAAACGTGGGAAATCGAACTATAATGAAGTTTTCCCAATTTTGACATAAATAATCAAACTAAGAGTTTTGAAAGTAAACAAACCGAGTATAATCATTAAAGCCTTCACAAAGCTTATTGGAACTAGAAATAGTTGTTTTAAACCTTAACTTCACGTTGAAAACGTGGGAAATCGAACTATAATGAAGTTTTACCCATTTTGACATAAATAATCAAACTAAGAGTTTTGAAAGTAAACAAGCCGAGTATAATCATTAAAGCCTTTACAAAGCTTATTGTGACTAGAAATAGTTGTTTTAAGCCTTAACTTCACATTGAAAACGTGGGAAATCGAACTATAATGAAGTTTTACCCATTTTGACATAAATAATCAAACAAAGAGTTTTGAAAGTAAACAAGCCGAGTATAATCATTAAGATGTCACATAGCTTATTGTGACTAGAAATCGTTGTTTTTAGCCCTAACTTCTCGTAGGGAACGTGGGACATTGGACGATAACGAAGTTTTAACGATTTTGTATAAAATCATAATTCTAATAGTTTTAAAATTTAACAAGACGAGCATAAACATATTTTATCTACAAACGCTTATTTTTAATAGAAATCGTTGTTTTAAGCCTTAACTTCACATTGGAAACGTAGGAAATCGAACTATAATGAAGTTTTACCCATTTTGACATAAATAATCAAACTAAGAGTTTTGAAAGTAAACAAGCCGAGTATAATCATTAAGATGTCACAAAGCTTATTGTGACTCGAAATCGTTGTTTTTAGCCTTAACTTATCGTAGGGAACGTGGGACATTGGACGATAATGAAGTTTTTACGATTTTGTATAAAATCATAATTCTAATAGTTTTAAAATTTAACAAGACGAGCATAAACATATTTTATCTACAAACGCTTATTTTTAATAGAAATCGTTGTTTTAAGCCTTAACTTCACATTGGAAATGTAGGAAATCGAACTATAATGAAGTTTTACCCATTTTGACATAAATAATCAAACTAAGAGTTTTGAAAGTAAACAAGCCGAATATAATCATTAAGATGTCACAAAGCTTATTGTACTAGAAATCGTTGTTTTTAGCCTTAACTTATCGTAGGGAACGTGGGACATTGGACGATAATGAAGTTTTACCTATTTTGACATAAATAATCAAACTAAGAGTTTTAAAAGTAAACAAGCCGAGTATAATCATTAAAGCCTTCACAAAGCTTATTGTGACTAGAAATAGTTGTTTTAAACCTTAACTTCATATTGAAAACGTGGGAAATCGAACTATAATGAAGTTTTCCCAATTTTGACATAAATAATCAAACTAAGAGTTTTGAAAGTAACAAGCCGAGTATAATCATTAAAGCCTTCACAAAGCTTATTGGAACTAGAAATAGTTGTTTTAAGCCTTAACTTCACATTGAAAACGTGGGAAATATAACTATAATGAAGTTTTACCCATTTTGACATAAATAATCAAACTAAGAGTTTTGAAAGTAAACAAGCCGAGTATAATCATTAAGATGTCACAAAGCTTATTGTACTAGAAATCCTTGTTTTAAGCCTCAACTTCTCGTAGGGAACGTGGGACATTGGACGATAACGAAGTTTTAACGATTTTGTATAAAATCATAATTTTAATAGTTTTAAAATTTAACAAGACGAGCATAAACATATTTTATCTACAAACGCTTATTTTTAATAGAAATCGTTGTTTTAAGCCTTAACTTCACATTGGAAACGTGGGAAATCGAACTATAATGAAGTTTTACCTATTTTGACATAAATAATCAAACTAAGAGTTTTAAAAGTAAACAAGCCGAGTATATTAATTAAAGCTTTCACAAAGCATATTGAGACTAGAAATAGTTGTTTTAAGCCTTAACTTCACATTGAAAACGTTGGAAATCGAACTATAATGAAGTTTTACCTATTTTGACATAAATAATCAAACTAAGAGTTTTAAAAGTAAACAAGCCGAGTATAATCATTAAAGCCTTCACAAAGCTTATTGTGACTAGAAATAGTTGTTTTAAACCTTAACTTCACATTGAAAACGTGGGAAATCGAACTATAATGAAGTTTTCCCAATTTTGACATAAATAATCAAACTAAGAGTTTTGAAAGTAAACAAGCCGAGTATAATCATTAAAGCCTTCACAAAGCTTATTGGAACTAGAAATAGTTGTTTTAAGCCTTAACTTCACATTGAAAACGTGGGAAATCAAACTATAATGAAGTTTTACCCATTTTGACATAAATAATCAAACTAAGAGTTTTGAAAGTAAACAAGCCGAGTATAATCATTAAAGCCTTTACAAAGCTTATTGTGACTATAAATAGTTGTTTTAAGCCTTACCTTCACATTGAAAACGTGGGAAATCGAACTATAATGAAGTTTTACCCATTTTCACATAAATAATCAAACTAAGAGTTTTGAAAGTAAACAAGCCGAGTATAATCATTAAGATGTCACAAAGCTTATTGTGACTAGAAATCGTTGTTTTTAGCCTTAACTTCTCGTAGGGAACGTGGGACATTGGACGATAACGAAGTTTTAACGATTTTGTATAAAATCATAATTCTAATAGTTTTAAAATTTAACAAGATGAGCATAAAAATATTTTATCTACAAACGCTAATTTTTAATAGAAATCGTTGTTTTAAGCCCTACCTTCACATTGGAAACGTGGGAAATAGAATTATAATGAAGTTTTACCGATTTTGACGTAAATAATCAAACTAAGAGTTTTGAAAGTAAACAAGCCGAGTATATTAATTAAAGATTTCACAAAGCATATTGAGACTAGAAATAGTTGTTTTAAGCCTTAACTTCACATTGAAAACGTTGGAAATCGAACTATAATGAAGTTTTACCTATTTTGACATAAATAATCAAACTAAGAGTTTTGAAAGTAAACAAGCCGAGTATAATCATTAAGATGTCACAAACCTTATTGTGACTAGAAATCATTGTTTTTAGCCTTAACTTCTCGTAGGGAACGTGGGACATTGGACGATAACGAAGTTTTTACGATTTTGTATAAAATCATAATTCTAATAGTTTTAAAATTTAACAAGATGAGCATAAACATATTTTATCAAGAAAATGCTTATTTTTAATAGAAATCGTTGTTTTAAGCCCTACCTTCACATTGGAAACGTGGGAAATAGAATTATAATGAAGTTTTACCGATTTTGACATAAATAATCAAACTAAGAGTTTTGAAAGTAAACAAGTCGAGTATAATCATTAATGCTTTTACAAAGCTTATTGTGACTAGAAATAGTTGTTTTAAGCCTTAACTTCACATTGAAAACGTGGGAAATCGAACTATAATGAAGTTTTACCCATTTTGACATAAATAATCAAACTAAGAGTTTTGAAAGTAAACAAGCCGAGTATAATCATTAAGATGTCACAAAGCTTATTGTACTAGAAATCGTTGTTTTTAGCCTTAACTTATCGTAGGGAACGTGGGACATTGGACGATAATGAAGTTTTTACGATTTTGTATAAAATCATAATTCTAATAGTTTTAAAATTTAACAAGATGAGCATAAAAATATTTTATCTACAAACACTTATTTTTAATAGAAATCGTTGTTTTAAGCCCTACCTTCACATTGGAAACGTGGGAAATAGAATTATAATGA